>CM021734.1:83833714-83988005 GCA_011075105.1 Heteronetta atricapilla
AGAAAGAAAGAAAGAAAGAAAGAAAGAAAGAAAGAAAGAAAGAAAGACGTTAAGGAAATGCTACAAGCAAATTAACCCTCATAGTTCTGTAAAATGTGATTTTAGGACATCCATGACACAGCATCTCCTTAAGTTCTAGAGGAAACTGTCACTCAAACCAGACATCTTTTCAGAACTTTCTACTGCAGGCTGAAGAAATGGGTTATCCATAAAAGCAAAAGTGATTTAATAGGTTGTTTCACAGTCTCACTTAAAGGAAAAGAAAATCATAAATAAGTGGTATACAGTTATGCAATTTTGCAGTCATCTCAAACAGGTTGCTAGGCCATGCTAACTAGTAAAATATTCTTGTTTTATAAAATTAGTTCTTTTTTTATATACATAGAAAATGTATGTACAAAAAAAAACAAACAAACAAACAAACAAAAAAAACCACCACCAACAAAAAACACATTGCTAAAATGCTTTACCTGGTTTTATTTCTGAAGTTTATATTCTTTCCCGTGCAGCTGATTTCTCCCCACAGGATTTCAACCTTTATTACTTGCTGACAACACGTCTGACAAATAGCTTTTTGCTGTGGTAGCTGAGGTTGAACCATCTGTTTTATCTCTAGAGAGCCATGCATTATTCGTAATGACATTTTTCTGTTTCATTCCCTGGGGAATAGCACCTGCATGCTGATTTCCTATTTGACCCCAAAATATATCATCCCGTTTGGACAAGCGGTCCCTCCCTTTCATGGCCCAGGAAGCACCATGCTCTGAAGGCTCCAGTGTCTCCTTCATCTTTGAGAGCGGAGGCCAAGGGGTTTCCTCCCGGAGCATGGGCAGGTTGCAGTCACCCATCGGGTTCGCATTGGAGGGATCAGCTGAAGGTATCTGAGGAGGAATGAAGAGAAGAAAACCTTGGATGTCCCAGTGTGTTTCTGCACCCTATATGGAAACAGGTCACTCTGGATATTGTGGCTGATTTCAGACATTGATTCCCATTTAATTGTACAATAGGTCTGTATCATGCTCTCCCTGGGATTTAATTAAAGCACACATGGTGTATATATATATAAATAATCCATGAATTAATAAAGATCAGGGCCATCAAAGAGCTATTTGCAGTTTGCTCTCTCTACTAATTCTCCTCTATTAAAATATTTTTACCACTCATTTTTTATATATGGCTGTGATAAAGAAGATGACCAGGAAATAGCTTGAATTATCACATAAACCCCTGGAATAAATAATTTAAGGATTCCGTATGTTATCAGAATTAAGTGACAACATTTTGTTCTTGTTTCTTAACTACAAAGAGACATCAGTATTTTGCATGGTTTTTTTTTTTTTCAATGATTCTTGTCAAAAGTAAAAACAATGTTTTTGTTTGTTGTATTCCTTTTATTTTAACCTGAGATTATCAAGAAAATTCATTACATCAATCTTTGTAACTATACTAGCTAAATAGCTCCAATAATTGCATATTTGAATTTTGTTTCCGTAAAATTATGGAGAGGTTATGTTGTCTTAGAAAGGGTGAAATCTGCAAGTTTAGGTTAGCAGCAGGCTGTCATAAATGCAATTGCAATTGATCAGCTCTGGTCTTAACAGGATTCCTGCAGTTAATGGAAATTACTATAAAGAGCTTCAGGGCATAGGAATAATTGGATCACTAAAAAAAAAAAAAATGGGGGGGGGGGGGGGGGGAAAGGTAGGACAGTATCAACATGATAACTACTTCAAAAAAAAAAATAATAATCCAACAATTTTCAGAGACAATCTCTCCAAGAGCATACCATGATTAAAACAACAATTTTTAATTGTTTTACATGCCCCAAGACATTCTTAAACAATGAGGAAGAAAAAGCATAATGAAAAACATTAAGTACATGTTATCTTCAGCTTGTCTAAACTAACAATAAAATGTGCATCTCTGGAAATGATCATAAAAATATTTATGTGATCTGAAAAAGGACTGCCATAGATTTCACTAAACTAAAAATGATTTAAAAATTTTTACTGACCTGGCAATCTTTGCAATGGTTTTGTCTTAGTTCCCGATGCGAGGCTATGATCTTCTCCAGACTTCTTAATTTTATAGGAGAACTGGCATACACATTTGGAGAGATGTGAGAACTGTGGAGGCCATCCACCTCTCGTACAGAGTTTGCAGGTTTTGACCCTGTCATACCATTCACTCTGACATATGTCTCGTGATCCTCTGACTGTCCACTGGCCTCTGAAATGTCTGTGGAAGAAGGCAGCATCTGCAAGAAAAAATACCATTTTTAGAAACTCAGGCTACATTAAGTTTTCCGACACTGTTTATTTTGAATCAGTGGAATCTGCTTTGAATAATTCAACACAGTAAACATTCACAGAAGTTAAATGTAAAGAAATTATATTTACTGAATTAAGAAGAAATTTAATTTACCAATTATTTTAACTGTGAAACATTCCTGTATCAATCTAAAATGGAATCCTACATTCTCAGTTTTTCTTCAAGAACTAAAAATTCCAAATTTTCACATGGATATTAAGAGAAACTACTAAAAAAAAAAGAAAAAGAAAAATTTGATTGCATGTCTCCTCTTGAAGAATCTAAAAATTTGTATTTCTTTTGCACATTCCCTCATTCCACAACAAATCCAGGTTTGTCTGCCTAAGAATGCTCAAGATAGTTAAGCATAATGGATATTTAAAATATATTAGCTCAACTGCAAAAACTCTTCCACAGACCCTCATATTCTGAATTAAAAATTTCCTAATTGAATTGATTTCATTGCATGACCAGATTGACTAACACCACAACAAAGCTTTCAGATTATCCCTCCTGAATATCCTCTTCACTGAACTGAAGCTACATTTAGAGAGAAATGCAGCTTTTTTAATTATGCACATTTTCATAATAGTTGGAAACAGGAAGAGAATATCTCACTGAAAATAAATGACTACCACAGGGCAGTAGCATTTCATCATCCAAATATAAATTTATTAAAGCAACAGGATTAATGCTGCATTTTTTCTTGTAGTTGCACAATGAATTTAAGACCGTTAGCAAATTTTTCAGGCTTTTGTTGTTGTTTTAATTATTTCCAAAATTAAAACATCTGCTTACACAATGAAGTTATCACCTCATTGTCATTAGTCCTCTTGCAAAAGCTCCAGAAATGAAAATACTATAAATATCCCAGATCAGAAATGGTTATTTAAGATTAAACATATTTTACTTAAAACAATGCATTGTTTTCCCTCTGTATATCTTTAATGAGCATTAGCTATATCACTTGTGTCCACTGAAAAAAATCAAAGGATCCTGAAATGTTGTAGTGTTGTAAGATTACTCTGATGTCAGTCCTCCTCCTCCTCCCCTCCCCATCCCCCCAGAAGGATGAGCATTTATTGACAAGCTGATCCACCAAATTAAAATGCTGTGACAGCTTAAAGGACTATGTATGGTGTGTGAAATGTTGCCATTGCTGAGGAAAGACGTTTCACCATCTTGCAGGAGTGATCACCATGGAGCTTTCTGAGAAATGTGCAGCTTGCAAGCACTTCAAGAGCAGCTCCAAAGCCAGGGAGAGAGCACACAGATATCAATTGTGCTGTACTGTCCATAGCCTTAGAGCCTGAATCCCAGCAGGGTACAACCTAGCCTCACCTGTGAAATGTCGTTGCTCTCATCTCCTGCTTGCAAAGAAACCCTCAAAGCTGTTGGTCTTCTTGGAGTTCTTATAATTCTTAAATACACCAACATGCTGAGAGTCAGCCCATAGGGTTAGGAGCATGGGTCATGCCTGTCTGTCTCTACCACAGTGCTGCAGGAAAGACCTTTCCCCAGGATAATACACCAGGATAATAATATCCCCAGGATATCACATCCCCAGAATGTGATAGAATGTGAATGATAAACACGAGTGATGGACACTGACTTTGATCCCATTCCTCCTTCTGTTCTTGGCTCCCCATGATGAGAGGTGGGAACCAACACTGCCCATTGGTCCAGTTAAAATACCCAACTCAAACATGTTCGGCCAGCTGAGACACTGACTGCTCCTTGGTGGCAGCTACCACCTGACTCATTTACTTCAGGCTGAGCAGGGAACAAGACAGTGACATCTGGGAACTGAAGGAGCACTCATATGGAACAACTTTGGGCACATAATTTAGATGGGTGCTCCTCCCTAGGGGACTTGCTTTCTCCATGCCGATTACAGAGGGAGTCTGTGATCTGGATAGTGTTTATTTAGATAGGGTGATATGAATACCCAATCATATCCTAGCACCACAGCCATAGTTGGAAAGCAAAATCTATACATTTGGATGGTTGCCTATAAACGCTGAAGCCAAAGGCAGCTTCTGAAGTCCTTGGTTTCTAACCAAGGTTATGAAAACAATGACTGTCTCTAGCACTCACAAAAAAACGCCGCCTGGCTGAAAACAATGGAGGGGTTACAAAGGGAAGCCCTGAAATGTTCTGAGGCATGAAGAGATTGGATCTAAAATTATCTGATGAGAATTTCCTCACTGCAGGAAGCACAGTTAGAAGCATCCCTAGTGATAGATGAGAATCAGCAGGAGCAGCACAAGTTCTCGTGTTCAATGACCCGCGCAAAGGCAAATTACTGTCCTCCACAGTAGGCAGGATTGCTGGCAAAGCTACCAGGAAAAAACAGCACCAAATCAAATAGATATTGCTAGGGAAAAATAATAATAATAATAATTGAAGGGTCTTTTCTTCTATTTCCTTAAACTATTCAACCCACCAACTCTTTTGTGTTCCAGGATTACTCAGTTCTGCTGCAGCCGATATAAACTCAGCAGAAATGTGAGTTAATGCAAACCCTGGTGAGTGGTTTGGGCTATATTTGAAAGCTCGTATGATTCTCCCTAAAACCCACTTCTTCAGCGTAAGACTTTGTGAAACACTAAAAGTCAGATTTTTCCATAGCACTATAGATGTGGCCCAGCATTTTCATAGAATCATAGAATCATAAGGGTTGGAAAAGACCTCCAAGATCATCTGGTTCAACCATCATCCTACCACCAGTATCACCCAGTAAACCATGTCCCTAAGCTCCACATCCAACCTTTCCTTAAGTTCCCCAAGAGACGGCGACTCCACCACCGCCCTGGGCAACCCGTTCCAATGCCTGACTGCTCATTCTGAGAAGAAATGTCTCCCAGTTTCCAACCGGAACCTCTCCTATTGCAGCTTGAGGCCATTCCCTCTAGTCTTATCACTAGTTACCTACAAGAAGAGGCCAACCCCCAGCTCCCCACACCTTACTTTCAGGCAGTTGTAGAGAGCAATAAGGTGTCCCCTGAGCCTCCTCTTCTCCAGACTAAACAACCCCAGTTCCCTGAGCCACTCCTCATAGGACTTGCGTTCCAGGCCCTTCACCAGCTTCATAGCCCTTCTCTGGACATGTTCCAAGGCCTCGATGTCTTTCTTGTAGTTAGGGGCCCAAAACTGAATATGGTACTTGAGGTGCAGTCTCACCAGAGCTAGTACATTCTTATTTATGAACACAAAAATTCCTGCATTTTGTCTCAATGTCCAGGCATGAATTTCTTCCATTACCTAATTATCACACTTTATCTTTTTACAGTATTAATTCTATTTTCGTTTGATTTTTGTTTTTACTTTCCTGTAAAGTTTCCATGAATTACCTCACCTGGGTAGAAATGAAAGTAGTGTAATATTCCACCAAACTTGGCAGTGTGCAAGTTTACCCTTCAAGTTCTTGAAAGGATCAATATTAAAAACAAAAAATACTACCCTTCCCCACATTACAAAAATGAAAAGATAATGGTTTCATAGATAAGAATAAAAAGTTTAAATTCCTCTAGGTAATTTCAATTGAACATTTTAACTTAATATAAATTCTGGTATTTATGAGGAAGGTTCATTTTCAAAGTTATTTTATTTCTTTTTAATCATGGCTACTAGTCTCCTTACATTTACTGTTCTAGACAAACTCCCATCATTTCCTATGTATTAGAGCAAAACCCATTGTTAAAATATCTCTTTTATGTATGCAGTCAGGAAACAGGTCTAAATCTTTGTCAGACAAATCCAATTTTACTTTTATATGGCACTAACCTTGAGTATGTACCAACTCCTCAGCCACTAAAAATTCTTGATATTCCCTCTCTAAGAACATTCATTTACATAATAGTTGAACTGCTTTATCAATTATTGCTCTGGAAAGGACAGGCTGCCCTTAAGTGTTTTTAATACATATTTTATACCCTTCAGATTTTTTTTTTTTTTTCTGAAGGTCAAGTATAACATATCACAGCAATGGATTTTACCCTTCTTTGGAAAAAAAAAAAAAAAAAAAAAAAGACTAAATAACAACTGCCATCTTTGTTCTTCCATCTCCTTGGAATTCCAATTGATTCAGGTCACTTTCTCTGTAACACCAGAAAAAGAAGCCGCTTCCTGTGAAAAAACTTTGTCTGGAAATGTCCATTGGTCTTGATCAGCATTTTCCCCCAAAGACGGTAACCCCAGAGTTAAACTGGTTTTCTACTCTAAGAGTGGGACTCACCTGACTAAAGTACATCTCTTGCTGACCCCTGTTACAATGGAGAGAAAGTCACTTCTTAGACTCTTCTTAAGTTGTCTAAAGCAGATACCTAAAATGAGCAGGGTAACTTCTTGTCAGTACCTCTTTCTCTTTACTAACCATGTAAAGAAGAGAAACTACCACAGATGTAACTGTCTGAAGTACAGACTTCAAACATGAAATGTATCTCACACTCAGTGTCAGAAAAGCTTCTGATCTTAACAGCAACACACAAATTGCTTTACGAGGAGAGAATGTTATTTCAGGCCTGTTTCCTTCAAATATGATTCACAGAAAAGCAGTAAGTGCTTTCTTGCAAAGAAATGTGCAGAGGAAAAAAACACACACACACACACACACACAAAAAAAAAAAGCATTGTTCTACTGAAAAGTATCTCAGAAGAAATCCTTTGATGCAAAGACAATAAAGCTACACTGTTCTGCACATTTCTTCCCTATTCTGTAAAACAAATAATTCACTCCACTGGACACATTCTCTACTTGGAGCTTTCAATACATGAGGTTTAAGGTGACTCCATGAAAACCAATAAAAAGCACTACCATTTATCCTTACATTCCTTGCACAAATTCCCTCTCAGATCTGAGAAACAGCCACAATGGTTTCATATCCACTATTGGAAGAATATAAAAAATACATCATCAAGTCAAAGGCTTTCAGTGCAAGAGAAATCAAAGTGAATGAGTACAGCAGCTTTATTCATTACAGCCATCAGTCACCTGGACAGAGACTGTTGACATAAAACCAGGACTGGTTGGCTCAGAAGTCTGCAGGAAAAAATTGAACATATTCCTGTTTCTCCATGTGCATGCTGAAAAGAGAGAAAAGGCCTAAAAATACTGCACAGCTGCACAGGCTGGGATGAGCTCATGTGAAGGGTGAGTCAAGCTCTCTTGCTCCTCTTTGTGGTTCTCCAATATATCAAAAGTAGCATGGACACAGCCTCATATTCAAGCTGGTCAGAGTGGGTAAAGCCTGTTTCATAAACTGCAAGTAGACACCTAATTTCAGAAAAAAAGTGGAAGCTCTTTCACATTTCCTATTAGTTATCTGAAGCATCTTCTCTTCCTACCCACTGTTCCCAGTCTAAGTAAACCAGCTGTTGCAAACCCAGTACCAGTCTTTTTCGTCAGCTGTCCAGTGAGCGTGCATATCTATCATAAACTGATGAAAGCTGCCCTGTGTAGTTTTCATTGGAAACTGTGGAGAAACAATAACTGTTAATAATGTCCATGAATTAATCCTATATAACAACAAGAAATCAAAGATGAGGACAGGTCCCTTCCAACTGAAAAAAAAATATATATATATAATGATAATCAGCATTTAAAAGATTACAAAAGTGCTCCTTACATTCTTTCCATATATTCCCTCTCAGATCTCAGAACTGGGGGCCAACCAAAGGACTGAAATGGAGATTGGCTGCATGTTTTGTGTCTGACATTTTGGCCCATAAACCCCAGCCACAGCACTGTGCTGAGTGCCACATGAATCTTTTGGAGGCTACCTTGTTCCTGGGGTGTATCCCTTCTTTAAACACCTGCTTTGTATTCTCCAAACACAAAATAAGACCTTTTTTTTTTTTTTTCTTGTCAAAATGTATTTCCAGTCCACTACAAGGGGCTCAAATGGTTTCTCAACTTGAGTCTTTTAAAAGGAGAGTGTATCGCAAAGTCTAGAAATCACTGCAGTTAACTTCTTCATAACTCCCAAATTTTCAAGTCCATATTAGACATAGATTATCATCTCTATGGCTTCCCAAGAGGTTTTTTTTTTTTTTCCAAACCCAAGTGACAGGAATGATGAACCTTTTCTTGATCATCCTGCACACAATCATCTCTTTCACTAGACTTACATAGGTGTCTCCTCTGCATGAAAAAGAACTGAAATAAAACCTTCAGTGTAATCTTATAATTTTATTATGATGAACTAAAATAAAATTATACTGATTACACTAAATTACTAAATTAAACTAAATTACAAATGAAGGGATTTCATGGTGTACAGTTTTATAGTGAGAAAAAGTCATTTAAAATCTACTCCTCTTTACAGAGACTTGAAAAGTGTACTAAGAGAAGGAAAATTGTTTTTCCTTCCTAAACAGATTACTCCAATGTATATTTGGTGTCAGCAAAAAGCATACTGCTGGACCAATATAAGGAACACTACATGATTCAAGAACATTTTAGTTCTCACTCAAAAACATTTGAATGCAGCATTGAGCTGTGATGATAATCAAGAACAACAAAACTCAACATGAGTGCTTCTCTACTGAACCAAACTGATCTGAAATATTCAGTTAGTGTAAATCAGCAGGATGGAGCCATTGGGACAACAGTGATTTACAGTTTCTGAGAACACAGTTTCTGACACAGTGAAGCACAGCTCTGATGATGATTTGTTTTGCCTTAGCGTTTAAATATTTTAATTGGGATGGGTATTAGGAAGAAAATAGTTCTGGCAAACAGTAGGGAATACCCGATCATCTGTTGTGCCCTGAATAAGTAAAGAACTAGGTTAGTTGTTTTTTTTTTAAACATGAGTAACTTGTGGATGCTCATAAGGCTTCCACTGAAGCTGGACCTTCCTAGCACACAGTTAGGGCAAATCTGCTCCATCTCCATGTAATTCCAACACAGTGGGGAGGGGGGAAGGGTTCTGAAAATAATTTTAAAATACATTTTTTCTGAGAACCCAGCACAGTTTTTTTACTGCACTACACAAGACCAGGAACTGATTTGAATGCAGAGTCCCCTTCCCTTCAAAGGGCTGTGGATCAGCCCTCCATGCATCACTGCATACATTCAGAGGAAATTCTTCAGTAAGCTAAAACAGGCAAGTCTGCTGCCAATGTGCAACAGACTTCTGTTTGTCACTGGGTCCAGAATGAATAAAGCCAATTGCCAATTTTATTTTAAGAAGGAAAAAAAATGCATCTGTCCACCAAGTTTTCTCTAGAAGCATTCAAATGTTAGTAATGATTTAGAAGTAAAAATCTCAGGGGAAGGAAGGGAATGAGCTTTCAAAGGAGTTTTATGTCAGTAAGAGCTGGGAATCTTAGATGTGAATTTCAGCAAGAATACAAGTTGAAATGCAAAAAGTAATTCTCAGAGATGAAAGGTCAATTCAGTTTACAATATGCTGGCAGAATTCGGTACAAGATTTTGAAAACCAAAGGAATGTATCACATGAATATGAAACATTCTCTCTTCTTTGTGATTGCAGACACTACTTATTAAACTAGCAGCAGTGCCACTTGGAAATTTTCTCACTAAAATGTGTTTTTTTTTTTTTTTTTTTTTTTTTTTGACAACTGAATTCATAGAAATCTAAATTTTTCATGGGAACTTGCAGATCTGCCTTGGCAGGAAGGGTTTCTCCTGTTACACATAGAATTACTTACCACAGCCAGCTGAAGCAGCTGGACCCAGGATAGTCTGAAGTGCAGCATCATGGTGCCAGCAAGAGCCAGCCTTTTTTCTGCATGATCCAGAAACCAGGCATGAATCCCCACCACCCTGAGACTGGGTGGGACTTCTGGCCACTACAGTGCTGGGTACTATGGAGAGGGATTTCTGCTCCACTTAGAGAACAGCTAAATGTCTTTTGGAGCAGCAAATCATATCTGGTGCTCCTACATCCCAGATGAACTCATCAGGATTTAGATTTAGTCTAATTCTGTCTTGGTAAAGTTGTTAAATTTTGTGATAATTAGACATTCAGGAAGACGGTGTGAATGTGCACAGTATTTTGATGTTTTGTTTATTGGGAAGCTTTACACTATGCTCATTCATCACAGCAATGTCTGAGAAAACGTCTGAAGGCAGTAAAGTATTATCTCCTTTTCTGACAGATGAGTTATTAATTCCTGACACACAGAACATTCATTCTCAGTGTGAGCTTGGGCAAGACAGTAGGGGGACCAGACTTGACATGCTCAAAGTAGACCCAGCCAGATACAAAATCCAGTCACATCCTGCAACCACACTGCTATTTATTATTATTACTATTCCTTCAGAAATCTGGGATGAAGGATTGTGCAGAAAGAAAATGCAAAAAAAAAAAAAATATTTAAGGTTAAATTGTATTATATATGCTGCATTATCCACTAGGCTTGGTATTTTGTCTAATTATTAGGTAAGTGTTTTTGCAATCTGCACAGACATACTTGGCAATAAGCTCCAGAAGAATTAAACCCCAATCAAAACTGCAGTAAAACAGGCAACTCCACTGACTTGCCTGAAGCAATATTTATATTAGGTGCCCAGATATATTTTGTAACTATACACTGAGTCTCACTGAACACTTTAAAAAAATTGCTGACTTAATACAGAAGCTGAAACCAGAGGATCCTACAAGGACATACAAACACTAACCTCTTGATCACACATTGGTGTAAAAGTGGCTGCGTAATCTGCCAGGGCCGTGTCGTTCACCAGGTGTCTCACCTCTTCGTCAAATGTAGAGTTCTTAAATCCTTGCTGGTGAAATTCGCTGTGCATCCTGGTAATGAAGCTGTTCCTTTCCTGGCATTTTCGTGTGAGGCAAGCCAACTTAGCCTATGCAGCATGAACACATACACATTGATCTCACTCCCTGCTGAGACCTCAATATTGCATTTTGTGTTTGACGGAATTCCACACATTGTGACCCAAAGCTGTACAATGTAGTCCTATGCTTCTAGGCTGTTTAGGTGCTTCTGCACCCTGCAACACAGGTGCACACACACATAAACTGGAAAGAAGCGTCCACTTTTCCATCTGTGAAGACCCACTTTCCCAAACTGAACAGTACCCTTAGCAATAATTTCAACCAACCCTTGCCTAAAAGCCCAGGAGCATGCAACTGCAAAAGCAGGCACACACACACAGAATGGCTATGATACACTGAAAAATAAAGCAGGCCTGTAAACACAGGGATACCCCTTTGCAGAGGCGCTGCTTCAGCCTCAAGGAACACACACTACCTTCAGAGGAGCTAGCATCAGCTTCACATCAGACTTTCTCTTCTGAAGTTCTTTGGTCTGAAAAGTTGAAAAACATAATTTATTAACTTATTCAAAAGTCACTTTAAAATATTGCAGCATTTTTTTGATATTTGTTTTAGACCTGACTTTCAAGGCATACACTTCACATAGCTGTGTGACCCTGTATCACAAACACCACAAAGCAGTGTAAGGAGTTGTTTGTACATTGATAAGCCCTGGCACTGAAACACTGCCCTAGCATTGATGTTGGGCTTATGTATTACCTAGTGCTTTTGGATGCTTTTTAGATGTAGCCCCATATCACTGGGGTTATTTCATCACAGCAGAATCACATTAAAGGCTTGGTATCATTCATTATGTATTAATACTCCCATTTGGACTGTGAATCTTCCAAAATACTCTTCTGGGGAAAAGTTTTCCCTTTTCTTGTTTAAATTATCTTGTAGAATGCAAGAAACACAGGAGGATTTTCTGCATGTTCATTCCATGGCAGGTTCTGAAATGTGAACATCGACAGCTTTCTACTCTGACATGATTGATACATTTCCACCACTATGAGGTGAGCCAGATGACCTGGTCTGTATCTTATAAGTAAAATGTTTATTATTCATGGGAAGCCTGTTTCTGATTATGCAGAAATGTAGTGTTCTGCCACGTCAAATCTATTTCTATTATAAATCAATACAGTATTATTTGGCAATAAAGTACAGATTCCTTTGCATTCATTTTGCTTGAAAATTTGTATTTCCATAAAGCCTGCAGTAAATATATCACATATATAACATATATATAAATATATCGCAAAAAAAGACTCCCTTTATAAGAAGTTATGCTGAAAGAGGTCTCAGGGTCCTCTGTCAAAAAAACACAGGCCTGAGAAGGAACATCGTATGCAGGACAGAAGAGACATGTCTTTACATTGCACTAGCCCTGAGGGAACAAAGAAAAAGCTGGCAGTAGGTCCCTTCACTGGTAACATTAAATTTTTGATGAGGCACAGAACAAAATGCTTTGTTGATCCTACAGGACAATTAAGAGCTACCCATTTATGTGGATAGCACATCTCACCCTTTGATCACCTACCATCTGATATGCAACATCCATCAATGCAGGCAGCAGACACTATAAAGCAAATTCATTTTACCAACACTACTCTGTTAACAGGCAGCCTAATCAACTCCTGAGAGAAGCCACTAGGCCTCCACAGAGGGCTAGTTAAAGTAAATCACAGCACATGACAAGGCAGTGGATTTATTGTGGAGGAAGGATGATGAAGCTCGCACTCTGCAGGAAGAATAAAATTCTCTGTCTCCTATATTTCAGAGAAAAGAGAGGGGAGAAGCATGTTCTGTTCATTGTGTAGTGTGCTATTGACAAAATGCCATTTGCTAGCTGTTTCAGAGCACAATGGGCAATTCCAATTTGGCTCATATCATAGCAATCATCTATTTTAAAAAATTAGTTCCAAAGAAATGGAAAATAAAATATAAATTAACAAAGCCTTAACAGGAATTAATTTCCACCTAGGACCTCAGCTGTTGCAGTCACACTGAGAGCAGTTTGACTTTAAGGGAGCAGCTCTCCAAATGTTAATGTGAGTACCCGCCCTGGTTTGCCAGGTGAAATACAATGCACATGTGTAAAAACTGCTCATGTAAGCAAGCATACTTGCATGTATATGGAGGTTCTCATGAGAATAACCATGACAGTAAGCTAAACAAATAAACACTACAACACACACCAAAACTGAAAACGAGTTAATGAAATTCATAGTGTGTAACCCTAAGAGCTGGATCTTAAAAAAAAAGCTACAAAAACTCCATTAAAATTCTACCCCTAGCTCACTTTGTCTTCTGGTCTGATACAGTGCAACAAGAGAGCTGGGAATGTTAAAAATCCTGACAATTTAAGCCAAGAAGGTGGCTCTGTAAAAAAAATTCAGCACTACTTTGCTTGCCTTATGCTATGGGGATTATAGCAGAAACTGGTGGCAACTTTTATTATGGACTATCATCTTCCCATAATGTTGACCACCCAGACAGTTTACATCTTTTCCCTATTTCTCTGAAGTAAGGGTTACTTCTACATGTCTGTAAAACATTTAATTATCCCCGGAACAATTCCCAGGAAAGATTGCTATTTTGTTTTTCTCTTTTGAGATGAGGTAAAATCTGAAGTCTAAACTCACATCAGTCCGCCCTTTCAAGCACATAGACAACAGCTTTCCTGTACCTTTTCACATAGTTGAGTCTGAAGGAATTCCACTTCATTTTGCAAGCCATGAAACTGATTTTGTAATGCAGCCTGGTCCCTGAGCTGGGCTTTCAAGGTCAGCACTTGCTGCTGTAATCTCTTATTGGCTATTTTATTATCCTCTATTTCCTGGGCATCTTTCAGATCGTACACAGGCTAGAGAACAAATACACAGATTTTCAAATTAAATGTAGAAAATAATAAAAATGTTCTTGAACAAGTTTTAAAGCAACATACTTACCTTGTAACTCATTTTTTAAGCTAATATGAAATGTCTGACTTCAAACCTTCATAAACACCTTCATATCTTGCAGTAATCTTAAAATTGTTTATGAGCAACAAGTTCTCAATCTCCTCTGAGAGTAGGTGTAGGACTGGGATTCCACAAAGTTCCTTCAAGGTAAGTAGTGAATTATAATCATTTCATACTTGGGGAAACTGGGGCACAGGCAGATTAAGTGACTAACCTAAGGTCACAGAGCGAGTAAGAATAGAATTCAAAAGTCCCCAGTCTCCTGCTCTAACTTCTATATAATATGCCCCTTGGTTTTCCATGTGTTTATCTCAGAGAGCAAATTGCATGCTTGCAGTTATATTTTTGTTATGGAAGATTATTAATAAAACTAATCTCATTTTAAGTACAAATATTAAAAATAATAAAAAATATTAACCACACTGAAATGTAATAATAGTGGTACAGAATAAGAGTACCACTGGGGGAGGAGGAATTAAATTCAGAAGCTCCTCCTTCCCCCTTTTTCTGTTTGTTTATTTGTTTCATGCTCTTAGATTGAAAGGATTAGTGAGAGTTTTAGATTTATGGTCAGCATCATAATGTCAGCTCCTATCAGGCTAAATATTCACATGTACAGTCTAAGAATGAGAAAAAGGGAAGAAAGAGTGTAGAAAGTCTTGTGAAAAATGTAAATGCTGTTGTGAACTTATATTTTATAAATATTGAGTTGATAACACAGCTGTTCAAGCTTTCCTGTAACATTATACATGCAATTCTAAAGTGATCAAGCATTTTGGTGATTAAGCTAAAAACCCTAGTCAGACCTATAAAATCATGCAACCTTCTGAGAAAATGTGCAAGAAGATGGTTTGATTTTCATGGGTATTAACACTGAAACAGCTGAGAGAAGAGCTAATGTTCAGCCACAGCAGCACAGTGTAATTCTGCATGGCTTTCTGACCATCTTTTGAACTTGAACCCCTTGGTGACTAGAATATATTAAAAGTACCCTTTCACAGAAAACAGCAAACTGTATTGATAGATCGTGTCATTCTGGCTGCAAGACATCACTGCAACACAGATAAAAGCATGAATATGACATTTTCATACTCTTCCAAATGAAGCATGTTCCCTATGTGTAGCATTCTAATAATCTGTTGGTGTTTTGTATAAAAATTGTTGGCTCCCTCTTGTGTTAAGAGAAAAGAACAAAAGCAAGTTTTGGACACATCAAGATTGATTAAACCAGGGTTGCAGTTACAAAAGCCTGAGAATGAGTCTGAGTCTAAGGCATGGTATTTTCCTCATCTGCTCTCCTACACACACATACAAAACAAAAGCACTTTGAATGAGAAATGGAAACATTCCCTGACTGAAGATGCTTAATAGAAAAGAGGTGGAAAAAATAATTTGCTTGAAGGTTAAAGACAGGCAAGAGTTGCCTCTTTCCTTTTGCACCTTGCTGGCCTGCTAGAAGATTTCTGTAGTTTCAAAGCACAAATGAGGCATACAACATTTATTTATGATCACTGTCAGGTGTCCCAGTTAACAGTAACCATTGGTCAAGCTCCAAAAGTGTGAAGGACCCAGCAACTGGGAAATAACTGAAGGATAACTAAACCCAAAACTTAGCATTTAACACACTGCATTCTATAAAATCCGACAAGATCTCTAGCATTTAAAGTTGATGCCTAAACATTAATTAAAAATATTCCTTCTCTATGTGCTGCGCTTGTCTCAAAACTGAAAATTAGAGGAAATATGACCTTTTGGATACAGGCCATGATAAGAGCTGGAAGATCACTGGGGAAACATGGCACCTTATTTGCTGTGTATATTTCATCCAAAATGCATTTTCAAAGATGCAAATAGTACACTGCTCGCTTGATGCTAACGCACAGATTTCTCTGAACTCCTACTACAATGCTAGAGTTCTGAAAGCCACCTCAACAGCCTAGAAAATTTCCCCAAATATTCTTATGTTAAAAGGTACTTTTCCTGTTAGCAACACCGCTGAAACAAGAAGCCCTAGTAGTAATTTTGGGGTATGTTATCTCAGCTTTCATTTGTGATGTATAATATCATAACAGTCTTTTGAAATCTCAGCTGAGAACTAGAATCCCTGGCAACAGAGGCTGTAGAACATAAGGCACAAGGTACAGCCTTAGGTTCTAGATTGAGAGCGCTCACATCCTTACTTCTTTCAAGCATCACAGACAGATGTCTTCCATAAAAGGAAGTTCAAAAGAGGGGAAAAAAAAAAAAAAAAAAAAAAAAGATTATTGTGATTTACCATATTTTTTAATTGATCTTTGAGAACTTTTGGATAGTATGACAGCCAACTGAAAATAGGAACAGGATCACCAGTCTTAAGTGTTAACTTAAACAAAACCCCATGATACACTTCTGTTTGTTGTCCAACAATTCAGGGGGTTATTCTTCTTGCTTGAAATAAATTTTATTAAGTTATGTTACTTGACAATACATCATAGTGAGATAAAAAGTCTGTGTTTCACTTTCAATTAGCAATCAGAATTCAGTTGCCTAAACATCATGCCATGTGAGGCATAAAAGCCAAAACAAAGTACACAGGGCTTGCAGATGGCCAACTATGCTCTCAGCCAGGATGCCTTAAGGCATTTCAGTGCGATAAACAGTGACATTTAGGCAACTGAACTGAGCCCAGAATCCTTACATGTTCCAGAATGTGTTTTTATTTTCTTCTGAAGCCATATCTATCTAACAGGTTCAAACTAAATTTGCAAATATTGCAGGTTATTACAAGATTGTTTTTCCAACTGATGTATGTTTCAAATTTCATCTTTGCAGTTCTCCTGTCAAGAAGGAGATAAATATTTTGGAGGCTATCTGAAAAGTCTTTTTGAAAGCTGCTTCCAGGAGATTACTCAATAATTAAAAATATTTCATTAAGACAGTTTACTGGGGGGGGGGGGGGGAGGGGAGAGAAATAAAGACTTTATCAAGACACAGAATCCCCTGAAAATTCCAAAAGCTTTCATTCACTGCCAGAACACACAACTTCTGTGTTATAGATACATTCCAATTAATTTTTTTCTCCCCCATGTGATAGATTTCCTAGATTGTGGGGATACACAGTTGAGCTGCTGTTATCAGTTAGATTTTGACTCCCCATTAATCCACACCTCCTGCTCACTTGCAAATGAAGTTGCTCCACAAAATGTCCAGCATCACAGCTTCTTTTTGCCTGTCCAAAACTAGTTCTCTGCACTGGAAGGCAAAATGATGCAGTGGATCAAAACATGGGAGTATTCTCAAAGTGCAGAGTGGGAAAAGCAAAGAGCACTCAAAGGAAACACCTTCAACTTTGGGTGGTTTCATTAAGGTCATCTGAAAATACACTTTGCATAACATCTCCTCACTTTAAAGTTTACATCTACATTGGCTCATTGGCTCTAGGTGCTCTATACTTGCTTCAAATTTCTTGCCAATAACATTAACAGGTGTCTCATCATCCAAAACAACCTGTCTAAATGAATGTGCTTTTCTTGATTCCATTTACATACATACCATTAATTTGCAGTGCTGCTTTTGAAGCATTTTGTCCCCAGCTTCTTGTTTAAGATGGTCTAATTCAGATAGAACCTGTATCAAACGAGTTTTGATTTCTTCATATCTTGTTTCAGCAAAGCCAAGTTCCCTGTACCACTTCTGAGCCTAATAGGAAAAAGTATAAACAAAATTACTGAGTGCAGTTAGTCTATCAGTGATACCTTTTCACAATACTGGCTTACAGCCATGGACTTGAGTTTGATCTTCATGTCACAAGTTTTAAATTGTTGTTAATTGGTTTAAATAAATGGAATTATACCATAATATACCATCTTATAACAAGAAATTAGTAAGAAATCTTAAATCAAGTTCTATAGAAATGGAGTTATGCAGTATAGTAGATTAAAATCGAAGTTGGTTTCTAAATTTGAAGCTACCTGGATGACTGAATGAAGCTTAAAAAAATGTGGTGAATGTACTTACAGTTTCAGAGATTATATCTTTGAAAGCCATCAAAGCGAAATGAAAGTAAGAATTTATCAGCGAGGGGTAAAAAAAATCCTGAAAATGTCAGAAATGAAAAATACTATGGTGGAAGAAAGAAGCCTATGCACTTGTAAGCCTATATCTTTGTATTACTTCTAAGATATGTTTTCCCTGTTTATACATATTAACTGTCATTTCAGAAAACAACAACAAAAAACACTCAATAGATAATCTGGCTGCCTAACAGCAAGCTCCCTTCCTCATATAAGGCATCATTTCTGCTCCCTTCTGAATCAAAGGCCTTACATTATTTCAAATAAACTGAGGAAGTTGTAGTAATACGCAAAATGATTAGAAGGACTCAATCAGATTTAAAAAAAAAAAAGAAAAGAAAAAAAAAAAAAAAGAAAAATAAACGATCTCCTTGCAGCAAATTATAAGGTCAGGAGTCAGCCATCAATCTACCATTTCATTTGCCTCATCTGAAATCAGGGAAGTCACACAGTGGTTGTCGAAGGACATCCATTTTGTACACCCACCATGTGTAATCCTACTGCTCTTTTACATATTCAGTGTAACACTTGTAGTTGCCAGTGCTATTCCACAGGCAGTCTAAGCAATGCCTCTTACCATGTGAAACAGCTCCATAAATACAAGCTTGACATAAAGCAATAATTCTGCTTAGATAAGCAAGCACTGGAGATTGTTCAATAAAAACAGGAATGTTAAAGCTAATGTGTCAGGAAAGGCAAAACACAGAAAGCTTCCTCAGTTGGTATTAAAACGCCAGATTTGCTGTACACAGGCACAGAACTAGCTGTTCATCCAAATAAGAATTTCCACGTAGGTGCTTTGTGCTTCCTGCATAGATGTCAAGACAAGAGGCGGTGTGCATGCTTTGCACTCTCACTAGCTATAAAAACCACTTGACTGTATCAGTTTTTGTCATTTTGCCTCTTAATCAAAAATTAGTCCGAATTCAGGTTTGCCGTAATCCTCAGTGTTTCTGCTGCTTTCTGTTCTTCATTTCTGGTGAGGGGGAGGAAGCACTCTGCCCAGAGGTGGCTACAGCAGATATTATTGTTTGGTGTGTTAAGCACTCAGCTTATCTCAAAGTCTGCCGAAAGAATGCACCTTCACTTGAAATTCCAACCAACAACGAGTAACTGCGCAATTCATCACTCAGCTGAAAGATCACAGAGATACAGTTTGGTTCTGCAGATCAGAGACTTCCCCATTTGTAAAAGCATTAAACACTTGTAGAAAGAACAGCCATGTAAGAAAACAAAATAAAAAACAAATTTGCTCCTCAGAATTACATCAGAGTGGGAGGTTACCTCTTTTTTTGATTTTTCCAATTCCTTTTGCTGTATTTTTAGTTCCTCTTTTGCCTTTTCCACTTGCTCTTTCATCACACTGTAGCTTTCAAACATGCTGCCCTGGACACACAACAGAAAGACATGACTCCTATCACCTATACACAATGGTGCACACGTTTTTACTAAAAAAAATACACTTTCATTCTATCTGAATTACTCCAAATATTTGCATACAATCAAAATATCAGGGATAAATGTTCCCCTGTTGATCATTCTCAAAGTAAATAAAGTTCTGCTTTTAGAACATTGTAATCTCCATAGAATTACACTGCAGTGTAAGACTCATGGCTGCAGAAGAAAAATACAGATGAGAAATTGAGAATAATTAAAGATCTTGTCTTTACACATATGTTTCACAAGACTAAAAACAATTTAAAATAGACCCTATCAGAATAAAAACTAGTAAGTGAACATGTACCACTGCAACAGAAATTTGTGGAAATCGCTCTACCAGAAGCTTTCACTCTTGCAAGTAAATAAATAAAAAGTTCCCTGAGCCAATGCACTCAAGTATCATTTCTGACTTTTGAAGCCTGCTATAGCAGTTTAAAATTATCTAACATTCAGAAAAAAGCTCTCTGGTATTTTGCCTTCTTTTTCAAAGTTAACTGCAGCACCTCAGATCTCCGGGACATAGCAGCTTACAACACCTTCTATATTTCTAAGTTAATTAAGCTTTGTCCTCTGAATCACATTTTTTAAGAAGATCCTGCTTGATAACTTTTCCTTATTGGTACTACTTACCTCTTTGCTGGGGAAATAGCTGGAGGGGTCTACTCCTTCTTCAGTCTGAGTTATACTACATGATGTTTCAACTTTCTTTGGATTAAGATCACGTTGTTGACTTCTATTTTCTTCTTTTACGTTTACTACATTTTCCTTTGTTCCCAAGCATTTTTCTTTTCTCAGATCTTCATAGGTGAAACACAAAGACATTAATTCTTTTAATTTGTTGTTTTCTAAAATAAGGTTTGCATTTGCTTTTTGAAATTCATTAAATTGTTCTGCAGCTGTTTTCTTGATTCTGTCTATAGTTCTTTTTAGCACATATTTTTCCTCCTGTAAATCAGAAATAGTTTGATAACAGCTGGTTTTGCACTCTTCAAGTTCTGAAACCAAGGCTTGGTATTTGTCTTGTTGACATTTTACTTCTGCCAAATTTCTCAATAAAGTTTCTTTTTCATCTTCTAAAAGAGATATTCTGTGCAAGTTTCTCTCTCTCTCTTGTATTAATTCATTATATTTCGCTACATAGTTCTCCTTGTCTTGTAATAATTTAGCTATTTCTATGAAGCATCTATTTCTTTCTTCTTTCAGGTCAGAAAGCAGCTGTAAATACCTCATTTTCCTTTCACTAAGGGATAAAACATTCTTGGGAAGGTGATTTGATTCAACTCTCAATGAATCTTTTTCAGAATTCCTATTTTTATCTTCAACATATGAGAGGTTCTTAGAGAAGGTTTCAGCAAATATTGTTCCTGGGCTCATTCTATTTTCTTCTGATATGTTGTTACATATGTTGTATATACCAGCAACTTCATTCTCATTAAGTAAATTTTGAAAAGAAGCAATGTTAGCTTCATCTACTTCTAAAGCATATTGAAAATATGCATTCATCTCCTCTTCCAGTGCACACATCTTCTGAACATATCTCTCATTGTCCTCTTGTAATAAACAGACCTTTTTTGAGTACTTTTCATTCTCTTGCATCAGTAGAAATATTCTCTGAGAACACATAGTCACTGCTTTTTCCAACATATGTATTTTCACGTTATGCTCATTAACCGCTTCCAGTGGTGACAGATGACAGAAATACTCATAAAAATTGCTTTCTGGCAGGAGCTGTTTGCTTACGCACACAGTCCTCTTTTGCACAGGAGACAATATTAGTGGATAACTCTCTTCCTCTGACCAAAAACTTTTCTGAGGATATGCATATTGTGTGTTTTCAGCAGACACCTTTTGACATGAGAAATTCTTCTCTTTTGATTTATGTAATTTCACAGACTGGTCTTTCTTTTCTTTCAGTGCAATATTCCTGAAAGAGTTTATTTGGTAAGTTGGTTTCTGAGGTTTCTCCCCTTTCTCTTCCACTTTCATTATGCTTCCTCTATTGCATGTCCTGGTCACATCAGAGATGCAAGTTACTGAGAGGGTTTCTTGTTTCTTCTTCAGTTCAAGACTCCCATTGAAATGATTCTGTAAGTCTTTAAAATCTACAGATACATTGTGGACACCTTCTGGGCTACCTGGTTCGTCTTCAGTGTCCATTACATGCTTCCCAGGCCTAATCAACACAGTTTTATTTAAAACTTCAGTATTTTCCTCAAAAGCACAGGTAACTTGTTGTGCTTGGGCTTTCTCAGTATGTATTTCTTCTCCTTTAACTCTCCTTCTAAAGATTTTTTGGTGATACTTTATAGCATTAACACTATCCAGACTTTTATTTTTACATTTATTTTTTGGTAGAATTTGCTTGCTTTGCTGATGTTTTTCCAAACAGCATTTTTCTAGATAGGATGTGAAATTGTCATTCACAAAGCAAGGCAGGTTTCCATGAAGAACTACAGAAGCTTTTTCAGAGAAACATCGTTCTGCAACACTGAGGCCATTAGAGCAAAGAGCGGTATCTGCATTACTGAAATTCAAACTCCTCACTTTCTTCACCATTGTAACAGCTGCTACATGGTAGCTTTCACGTTTTAACAAGGTAAGGTGGGGCTTGTTTCTCATCAAAGCTTTTACCACAGAAGCAGGGAACATCTTTGTTGGTAGATTTATAGTTTGTTTCTTCAAGGGAGAAAAGTATTCTTCATCTCTGATTTCCATACATGTCTCATCATTAGTTAACTTCTCAGAGCAAGGTGGAAGCAGTCTTGCTATAGGATAGCTTGGGGTACATCTAAACAAACTATCTTCTAGACCTCCTGGCCTTTTTATCTCAAGAGTGACCTGGTAACAGGAAAATACAAATGTTTCAAACTGAAAAATATAAGACAAGGTATATTATTCCATGTCATCATAAATCACTTTTCACTTCATTCATAAAATGCTTATTTACAGACAAATGAGAAAAGCATTCTCATATAAAGAGTTTTCAAACAATCTCAATATGTGAAATAGAATATGGGTACAAATAAGAAGGTACAAATCATTTTCTTAGTGCACACCTTTACCCATCGTGAATAACATCTTCAGTCGATATGATTTCAAGATAAAGTTGGATATATCCAACTTTAAATACACCAACTCTTCTTTCTGTCTCAAAGTTCACAGATTCACTGTGCTCACAAAAATAACAAGAATAGCATGAACTTTTCTTCTCACCAGCTTGATCTTGGCTAAGCCAAGTTCTTCAGAAATGTTTGCAAAGGATCTGGAATTTTGTTCCAAAACTGGTAGAATTTCTTCCCATAGCTTCTTTGTCTGCTTTAGCCCATCAAAACTACATCCTGGTGTTTCTGTTATAGTAAAGCACTGGGTAAGTGTGATGCCACTCACAGATGAAAAACTACCCCCAAAAAAACTTCTGACCAGATATTATGAACAGAAAGTAATTTAGTCAGAGTACACCCAGGACTACCTTTTCTAGAAAAAGTACATATTAACTATGATGCAGAGATAAGCATGACATTAAATAAGAAAACATACTTCATAAGAAAACATAAATATTAAGCTCTAAACTTAGAAATATCTGGACGGTTTTTCCCCACAGTTCTCAAAGCATTTAAAAATGAAAAATAGATTTCATTATAGTGGGTGGAGGAAAATAGGTTAAACTTACAGGTTAAACACAAGGGCTAAAATATTCAGTAGAGTCTGCATTTGCATAAACTGAAATTTGCCATAAAATTCCCATTAATTTCAGTTGGAAGAATTAGCCTGATACATCTTGCCAAAATCAGAACTTTCATGTAATGTTTGGTTAAAAAAAATGAATCTGAAAGCTATACAGCATTCCCAAACATGATACTTTGGACTAGACATGGGAAGTGTCCCCTAAATCCTCAGCTCTATAGCCTCTGGCAGTTCCAGGATTTCTTGGGAAAGTTCATATCTAAATGCTAGCATCATAGCTGTGAATAGTTATTCCCTCACCTTCTCAAGATATAGTTTGCAGATTAGGAGGTTTTTAGAAGGTCTTTTACCTTCTAAATCATGCATACCACATGAATGAAGTCACCTTCACTTTTGCTGCACAGAAGTGAAATCAAAAATTGCAGTTTGTTTTCATACCATACTCTTTGGCATGTAGCAGTACAACTGGAGTTTGTGTAGCTCTGCTTCTCAGTGTATCTGATACTGCTCCCCATTTCAGATTTCGAATGTCATCCTGGACTAGGTCACCATTCTTAATGGGAAAAGGAGGAGACAAATAAAAAGCAGAACATAAAAACACAGTGTTTCTTATATGAGAAACAGGCATAAATATTTCCTTTCCTATTAGCATGTACATTCAAAAGACCCATTATTTCATTATATATATATAATTGCTGCTAGTTCATACAGTTTTCTCATTCCAACATTTTCCAGTAAATGAAGTTGCTAGACTTCACCCTTTCATATTCTACAACTACTTAAGGAAGAAATCTGGGTAATAAGCATGTAATATATTGGAACACAGATGGATCTCTAGCAAGGCAGAGTCTAACTTATATGTCCATGAACAAAGAAAAGAAAGTCTAATCAAAGAGGAAATGAGATTAATAGTTTGTTGCCCAGCATCCTGCAGGCTACAGACAATTGCTCCTAGACTGGAAGAGTTCTTTACAAGAAGTAGAATAATTGTTCAGAACTATTTTTTCTTTACAGTTAATACTGTAATTATAGATCCTGCTCATCTATCTTCACTCTCTGATTGAATTTATATACTGGGACAATTTCTGGTGCAAAGCAGAGACCCTTAATGTTTGATACACTGCAGATCATTTCACATCTACTCTGCTCATTTTTAGTGAACAGAATAATCAGGTTTGATTTCTCAACAAAAGACATAATTGAGGCTGTAGCCAGAACAACTACAGCACAGAAACCAAGCCAACACAGTCAATTCTGTCTTCCCACACATCAGATGCCAGCAGAAAAAAATCTCATTCCCTCGGGGTTGAGCTGCAGCTTTATAGTTACATACAGTTGGAGAAAGCAGTGACTTCAAAGTCTTCAACTCTATAGTAAGTCTGCAAAGGCCACTTGATTTTCCACATTATTACCAGAATAATTTTGTGTGAGAATAATTTTTATTTCAACCCAAGCCATATTCTGCATTATAATGCCAAATTATGATATCTTGACTGGGTGGCATGAATTAAGTGGAAACCACAATACTTCCAAGATTTCTTCCTTCTTTTTCTCAGTAGTACTGAAGCTAATGTTAGTTCCTTGAAACACACTCATTCTTTACCTGAAAGTTTGCCTCTATTTTGTCCCAGATATCTTTTCCTTATTAATATGTGGGTTCCATCATAAGATGGTTATACAAAAATGTGTAAAAGATACAATGCTTGAACGCCAGGAACATCACAGCATGAAACCCATGCTTTGAATGTCATGTGAAAGCTGTAGAAAGATGCATCACTTAGGGTTTCTAGCTTTCCTTCACAAAAACTTTGAATAACCCCCTGATATTCACATCTAGAAATTGCCTGATAAATAAAGACAGAGGTACATGGTAGCAGCTGCTTTTTGGTGCATTTTTCATTCAGGCATAAGCTGTAATCAAGACACTGCAGACAAGATCCTGACACCAATTCTGGAAATTCACATTTTTAATGAGATTTATGTGACTACACCCCTCCATAAGATTCATTTCACCTAGTTTTCAAGAATAATTGATGTGCTTGGCAATTTGAATGACAAAACATTGAGTGAGGAATCTCATACTGTGTGTATTTCACATGGGTCTGCTAAGCCTGCCTTCACAAACTACTTTTTTCCTGGCTGAGGAATAGACAAATGATCCCATTTGCTCTTTCAGTGAAAAATGATACACCAGCAGCTTTCCAAAAAAGTAACAGCACGAAAATCTTTCTTGTATTGCATACAACTCTTCATCTGTATTCCCGGTGATAAAGTATGATGAGCTTAAATAGGATTTTTCTTGTAGCTCTTTTGGTTTGAATACTCCAAGACCAATGTAATGAGATTAGGAAATTCTTTTTTAATAGGTGATACTAAAACATGAGCTGAGGGGAAAAAGCCTTCTTCAGTTTTACAATACAACACCAGAGGTCTCCCTCCTCCTTTTATCAGATACTGAAATGTATTTCCTACTATTTCAAACCACTATTTTCTACAGGAAAAATCCATGTGAATTCAGAGCAGTTCCAAAGAAGGAGGAAAATACAACCAGCAATGCAGAATACACAAAGTTTGATGCTGCTGATGCTATGTACAGGATTTAAGGAACACAATCTACATCAGAACAAAGTACACTGGTTTAGCATGCGTTATGGCATGTTCGTTTATACCAAAGACTGGGCAACTCAGTAAACTCCTAAGACTACATAGCTATAAATGAATAGTTGGAAAAGAAATTATTAGTAAACCTTGTGTAGGAGAAAAATATAATTTTTTACCATGGTAGAGCATAGAATGAAAGAGACTTGGTTCTATTTCTTGAAGACTTTCTGGATTAGTCTCAGGCCATTAGTCACCTGATATATCTTGCTCTCACACCTTCAAATAACTCAACATTTACTTTCTCCCTTTCTGAATATTCTCAAAGTAATTCTCCACTACTTATTCTCTGGCTCTGAAAGCCCTCAACCTTCCTGATGTTAGTTGGGCAGCCTCCTCACAGTGCACTAGGTGGTTGTACCTGTGTATGACCCACTGCAACTCTCTCTTAAAATATCTTAAGCTTGGCTCAGCTGACGTATAAAAATAAGCAACAGTATTGAGTCCTTCTGCCAAACCAGAGCAGCTAAGTAGAGGTCATCTATGTGCTGAAGAAGGATTTTACCAATCATTGTCTGGTACACACATACACACACACACAAAACAAACAAACAAACAAACAAGCAAAACAAAACAAAACAAAAACTCACTTCTTTGGGATTATAGAGCCAGAAATGGTACCAAGATACTACTTCTGTTAAGATGTGTTCAAGTGCCAGATTAAAATCTTCTTGATTTCTTCTAGGCTTTTATGCACAAAGGATCTTCTCTACTTTCTCCCAGTCCTGGAATTATTCAGTGTGATTGTCCTCCTACACTAAGGGGGTTTTATTCATGCCCATTACCTCTCAGTTAATTGCAGTTAAAATTGGGATAGTTCTAGGGATATCAGGTCACAATCTGAATGGGATCACTGAGCATGAGGCTTAACTTATTTCACTTTATTAACAAATCATCAGACTAAAAATACCCTCTAACCAAGTGCATAAAGAATAAAACCTTGTTTGAGTCCTCTCCATGAAAAGAATTATTCTTTGTCAGCAAAATGAATTGGCAGAGGCTGAATGCCATATTACAGTAAATGCAGAGCTTTCCCATGCAATGCTGGAGTGAACTGCTTGAAGCAAAGAAATCCTATTCAGTGTATTCAGAGCACATCACAATGATGTGGAGCTGCAAACCATCAAATATCACAACTCACTCCCAGCCATGAATATGGTATCCATCTTCCCTTGTTTTCCATTATCCAGATCTCATAGCCAAGATTTATTTTCAGTTATGCTTTTTTTCTTCAGCATCCAGGCATGAATAAGATGTAAAAACTCACCCAACCATATGTGTACTCTTCCTCTGAATGGTGTCCATGAGTCTTAGAAGTTCCCCCGGGCTTTCTTTCAGGTGCCAACTGAGACTTTTTGCCTTGGGCACATCACTTGAAAATGTGAGGAAACAAGATTTGTGAAGTGCCCTCAGTGTGCACCTAATAAAAGCAGTGATGCAATGAAACTCCAGCTACTGATTCCAGTCAGTGTGAATTAGACACTGAAGTTCTAATATATCAACAGGAATAAAGGAAAGAAATTCAGGAAGGAAAAAGCCAGTCTTGCATCTCCTTTGTACACCTAATTACAGGTGTAACCTGAAGTGATACAAAGATTAAAGTTTGTTATACTTCACCTTACATTTACTTACCAGGTCAGCACCGCTGTCTACATTTTCCAGTCTGTGAGTCCTTTGTGAGTCCTTTTCTTCCTTCTTTTTTAACTTCACCCTACCTTGATCTTTTAAAACTCTATTTTCATCCAAAAGGTCTTCCACTTGTTTCTGTAGTTTGATTTCAGATAATTTCAGATTATAAACATAATGGCAAGATTCTTCCAATTTTCTCCTGAGAAAGTCTTCAGTGTCCTGGGAGCACTGGAGTTCAGTCAGCAGGTCTGCCTGTTCTCTTCTGTTGTCCTCCCCTTTTTCCCTTAAGAACTTCAGATTTTGTTGAAATGACTCAACATGGCTTTTCATGTCATGCTCCATGTTTTCAATGCAAGATTTCAATTCCGTTACTTCCATTTCAGAAAGTTTATGACCCTGAGTCCCAGTGGATGCTGATTCCAGCTTCTGTTGGAGACACTGTGCCATTCCCTCTTCTAACTCAAATGTTAAAACAGCAATATGAGCATTGAGATCTAACACTTGCTTTTCCAGCCTAGATACCTCTTCCCGAAGGTAACATTCCCTTTCTCTCTGCACTGTTGTCTGTCGCTTCTGCCTTTGTTTGTAGTGCTCAAAATATTCTGACTGGCTTTTTACTTCATCTTCCTTTGTCTTCAGCTGCTCCTGAAGCCAATGTAGTTTTCCCCTTTGCTTCTTCTCTGACTTTTCTTGGTTTTCAACCTACAATTTCAGTGATTTGTATGGTTAACATCTCAATACCAAATCTTCTCTCACCATTTTTCTTATTTTTTCTTAATTTTAATTGTCTTTTTTTTTTTCCTGGAAACTCAGAAAAGTAGAAATATTCAAAAGCCAGTAAAATCCTACATTCGGAGTAAAGCTGACCTGTTGTTTGATCATTTCACTGAAACATCTCAGAAGTTAAAACAAAGCTAAAAATATAGGAAGCAAAGCAAAAAATATAGCAACTTTATTTTGCATGTTTTACAATACTTTTTAAATCAAAAGAAACCTTGGACTAAAATTCATACAACCAGCTCTGAACTATGCAATAACACATCCTTTTTACTGACACACATGCAGCACTGAGATGTTAGACAGAGAAGTGTTTCTTTTAAAGAAAACAGAAGATGCACTTGTAAGAGACCAAGTTTTTGCCCTTTGCCCGTCCCCATACCTGTCATCTGTCAGTTCCTTTTATAAGCCCACGGTAAAAGGAGAAAAGAACAGATGACTTTTGAATCAGTTTGAGGAAGACTTCAGTATTTTCATTTGCACCAAAGTGTGCTTGAACATACAGAGGTGAAAGAGGTCAATGAAAGGCAGAGGCAGAAAAGGCTTTCATGATTCACTTGCTGCCTTTGTTCTGAGCAGAGAAACAGCCACCAGTATCATAGTGCCATTGTGGCAACTTTTAAGCAAGACTGAAGGACAGAGACATTGATGTATTTCTTCAAGCACTTCTTTGGTCAGTATTTTTGATCCCCAGTATGTTCCCATCAGACAGGAGGGACACCAGGCTGAAATGCTACGCAAAGTCAGGTAGGTGTGGCTGTTATTTTGGTTTGCTTAACTGTTGATGGGAACATATAAAAATATAAGCTTCCTGAATATTGTAAAGTACATTTCACTTTTAATCAAAAAAGCAAATACTATTGCTCATATTCATGAATTGTACCACATAGTGCTAGTGTCCTGTAAGATCATTCAACCTTGACTTAAAATGCTGATAAAATGGTATTGTATCTTATGATAAACAGAACTAAAAGACATTGTTTCACTGTAGACTGTCCCAGAAGAACCTTGATTCTTTCTCCATTTTAATGGATTCATCCAATGAGCTATGCAAACTAGGGGAAAAAAGTCTGTTGTATGTGTTACCAGACAACAGCTGAGCCTCCTGATACATAAACATTTATTCCTGTGCATTTATGAAAGCTGAAGAGAACTGAGGGCTTTCCACTGAGGAGCTGATAATTTCAAAATGTAGCAGAGAGGCAGCTGCAAGGGAAGGAAATCAGCAGTAGGAGGTGCCTTGCAATGAGTTTGCTCCAAGAAGGGCACTCTACAGAGGAAGGCTTGCACAGGCTGTGATCTGCAGAGTTGTAACCCACAAGACCGTACATCACAGGGAAAAAGGCAAGACACAGATCAGCCTGGGAAAGATGGAAGAGGCTACACGGACCCAAAGCCTAGCAGGAAGATGGAAGTGGTTGCAACTGCAGACGGGGCCCAGCTTTAAAATATGTGAGCAATTTAAGAATCAGATGACAGGCTGAGCAGCTGCGTTTTGTACAGGAACCAGGTTGTGATGGCTGTGCTGTGCTTCTGTATCACATGGAGGGGGGAGAGGGTTGTGTGAAAAAAAAATGTTTACTATGGTGCCAGAAAGATAAGTCTGATTTATAGAGAAGGAATAGATTGATTGGGTTTTGGAGAGAAAGAGGGAAGTGAGAGCATATATCTCAAAGATCAAGGGCTCAAATGAAAACAATATCAGTGCTGTCATAAACATTAGAGAAACACAAAGTGAGGCATAAACAAAAAAAAAAAAGTTGTTCTAATTGCTCTGGTTATATAAAAAGAGCAAGGCTGAGATGATATATTGCCTGGAAAAAAAAAAAAAAAGACAGGTCACTGGAGATGAGATTGACTTATAAATTATTACCATAAAGAGGAGCTAAACTAGGTCACTTGAAAAAACATCCTCCTTACCAAGTTCATCAGCTCCTCCCAGATGACTCGCAGTTTCCCCTTAACACGCACATTTGCATTTTCAACCAGGTGCACCTTCACATTTAGTTGATCTATCATCACAAGAAGGGTTTTGTGTGACAGCTCCAGCTCTTTCATCCTGTGATATTGAGAATGACAATTTTTGCTGAGTAAATACTGAACAGTATAGCTCCAGATGGATAAGCTGTCATCAGCAATGCATTTAGTTATCTTTTTTTCCATTTTTTCTCCCAACAATAAAAATAGTAACACATATTTGATTACTACTAATAAACACTTCATTATGAATAAGAGTCTCGGAGTTTGCACATTTCACTGGAGACTCTCAAAGCTGTTAAAGACAGTGTCTATGTTCATTCTCTCTCTGCTTGTTTAATATGAAAACCATAAGCAAACACATTTACAAGATCAAAGTTCACTGAAGTTAAGCATGTTCTACAAAGCAACAATGGTAAGTTGTTAAGGATAACCACAACTCTGGTCTCATTTTGATATCTACTACATGGAGCAAAATGAAGAGTAGAATTGTCATATAACGTTAATTTTAAATGCAAAAAAAATAAATTTATTTACCTATTTCTTAGCATGGAATCTGAATCCATGTAGTCTTCTAAAATACCTTTCAGTTCTTGCTCCGATTTCTCCAGCTCTTTTATTCTGAGGTTCAAATTCTCTTGTTCAGCACTGTTTGCTTGTTCGTCAGGTTTGCTTGCATCTTCTAATTCCTGGAAAATCCAGGAAGTATCAATTTTAACATTAAAATTCAGAGTATCATAACCTTCATCACTAAGCATTTTAATACAGTAACAGAATTCTTGTTCTCTCTCAGATGAAGGATCCATGATGATAAAAATTAAACTCTCAATGTATCGCAGTCTAAGCATACAATGAGTCTCAGCCTCTCTGATGGTCAGTTGAACAGTCCTCAGTTCTGAAAGCATTTATTATTTATGAGAGAGTCTTATTTCGTTAGCCTCAAAGTAATTCAGCATGTGAAACTCAAAGGAGTTTCAGTTTACAATATGAGATCATTATAAAAGATACATTTAGACTAATTTATGAAGGAATTAGGTATCAAACTTTTAAAAGGAAATAATTTCCTTTTAAAAGGAAATAATTTTCCACTAAATAGAAAAGTTAATAAAACTAAGTACTTTTATCATAAAATATCTTATTTTGGATAAATATATGATATTTTTATTATTTTAAGATAAAAGATTTATGACTAAGAGGAACTTTCAAATTTGGGGTTTCAAAGTCAAGATGTTTTTTCTTTTCCTTTACCTATTTCAGCAATAGTTCCTCAGCCCATAGTTCACCTTCATTTATATACACTGTCTTCATTAAAAAATAGGCCAGTAATTGACAGCTGAAATGCCTTTGCTTTCTCTAAATTTATATAGGTTTCAAATTGGACCTATAATTGGAATTCAGCCAAGAAGACTGGACCTCTGTCACAAAACAATGCAATTTCATTTTTGTGCTTTTGCTTGTTTGTTTGGTTTGTATTTTGTTTTGTTGTCTAAAAAATGCTGGATCTGCAGCATTCAGAAAAAAAAAAAAAAAAAAGTAACATTATTTTGCCACTGAAGATAAAAAAATAACATCAAATCAGTGCAAAAATAATAAACAAACAGTTCTGTTAGTGCCCCATGTTTTGATAGGTGTTATTCGCACACATGGTAAATTACATAAAATGGTATTATTTTGACCACTCTTTGACCAGGCTTTATATCATCTACACAAGGTCTACTACCTAGACCTGAAAAGATTCAGCCACTCCTCAATCCCTTGAGAAGCCATGAAACTTAAAAACTAAAAGTGTGGAAAGGCAAACAGAGTACAGATCCATGTACATGGAGAACAAAACCAAAACACTTAGAAAGTGAAGAGCTTCTCTAGATTTACCAGCCCAAGTCCCTCCTTGGTTTCCCAAGACCTGTAAGCATATTCATGTTTTTTTTCCCATGCCTGTAAAATTTTCCAAAGGGAACAGAACCTTTGATTTTGAGCCCCTTGAGACACTAACATTTTCTCTGTATGTATTATTTGTAAAGTGAATTTGAACAGGCAGCATTCTCCCAGACAATAAGCACCCCTCTGTACTGCCACAAAATAAATATATGTAGTAATAGCGGACATTATTACTCTGCACATTAACAATTTACAGTGCAAGCTAAATTAATGTGATTTTCAACTGTGCCCCATCCTAATATATGACTCATAAGCTGAAAAAGGAAAAACTCTTAGTGGTACATTTTGCAGAAAGTAGCCACTAGATTAAAAAAAATAAAAAAATAAAAAAAAAAAAAAGAGAGAGAGAGAGAGAGAGGAAAGACCAGGCAGGAAATAAACTAGCACTTAAAACCTTTACACTGATTTCTACTCACATATTTCTACTGTATGTTCTTGCTTATATGTGAACTTTTTGTCACTGATATAAATATCACAAAAGTTAGTAGAACAGTTTCTAAAGTCTTTTCATTCCCCATGATCCAGGAGGTTTCTATGCTTCTCATGCTTCATCCTGAAAAGTACTGAGTATTTCATCATAAGACAAGCAAAGCTGTTACAGCCGATCTCAGAAATCAGAAACTCATCATTCCCTTCTTTGCTTACACCCATGGGAGAGATTATTTAAAATCTGTGTCACAGAAAGTAAAAATCTGGCACAGCATCTTCCTTAGACTGAATACAATCAGTTAGTACATTATACCCCAGACTGGATATAATCATAGTACATAATAACCAAGACTGGGTATAACCAAGTATATAATACCTGTTCTCAGTTTTATAGTAGATAGCAACATGCAATGGATAGCAGGACTGGAATGCTTCCTTCAGTTTTGCAAAACTACAGTCCTGCTAGTTCAGGACAGAATAAAAACATCATGAATGTCATGGAAAATTTCACCCAAATCAGCCAGTCTCTTTGAGAAAATTGTCATGTCTGAATTACAATATAATGAAATTCACAGAAGATAATAAAAACTTCTCATACCTTTTCCACTTTGTAACAAGACCATCTCCTGTCTTTGCTGAGCACTTACCATTGCAGTCACGTGCTGAATGACCATTCCACATTTATGCTTCTGGTTCAATTTCCAAAGCAGTGATGAGCAAACATATTTAGTAGAAGAAAGTGTTTCTTCACCAAGTAAATCTAAACTCACTTTCCAATTTCTGTTCCATCACTGGGACCTGGTTCCATTATCCAAAGCTCGGAATATCTCTGATTATGGTCCTTCTCTTCAGAGTTCTGACAAAACTTTTCCTTTTGCAGTGAAGACCTCTCATTTTTCCACATTCTGTCATCACACTGCTAAAAGCTTTAACACATGCTTTAAATGCTTGTTTCTTTTTGAACAAAACATTGTGAGCAACACATTCTTCTGGGCATAGAGTTTCCAAACTTTTGCATGATTCTTGTGACCAGCTTGATCATTTCTAACTTAAATTGTGCTTTGTGTCAGGAAACAGGATTATTCAGATCCTCGCATGAGCTGCAGTTTGCTGCATCTGACTGAATTAATCTTGTTGAGTGCCTCAGCTCCTTCAGCAGATGAATGACCTTGTCTGGTGATTCTTTATGAAGACTACATTTCTGATCTTACTTCAGAGCCTAAAAATATTATCTGAGAAAACTGGCTTCTTTTGAGGCTGCTTCCTGCACCTCCAACAGTGAGATATGCAGTTGCTATGATACATCTGTTCCCTAGCTTTCTTTGTGCTGCCTTGATTGTTCTTTGCCTCGTATTATTTTTTTCAGTCATAATTTTCACTTTATCTGATATATTATCATAACCATCATTCCACTCTACATTTGTGTTGCAGTTCAGTGCATCCATGGGAGCAGACTTGTCTCTCTGTAGTTTTGCACATAGCCCTTTTAACACAGAGATGATTTTCAATAAAATGCTTAAGAGGAGAAACTTTAAATATTGTGCTTCTAATATTGTCAGCTTGCCTCTACATTCCAGAAATAATTAAAATTACCTCTTTCTCCATATTGTCTTTCCAGCTCTAAAACAGCAATTTGCTTTTCTCTTTTTGAAAGAAAGGGCTAACCTTTTTGAATTTTCTAACTATTGTCCACCTTAAACAACACTTTTCAACTTCCATTTTTTTCAGTCTGTGCTTCACCCAAAATTTTTCTTGCATTTCACAGTCCTTAACTGTGTAAATTCAACTTCACTGGTTGAGGTTGTGCTATTTTTACTTCCTGATGGCAAACATGAACTTTCTTTCATGAGGATACCATCTTTTCAAAACATTTCTTTCCAAATACTTCTGTGCTTATCATATTCATCTAGACGTCAGTTTCTTCAAGCCTGTTTTTCTTCCTGACGAGATAACTGAGCACAGAGTATTATTTGTTCTGTTTTCCTGACTTCCCAGTCCATCTCAGAATCTTCTATTCTCCCAGGGCTACTTTTACAAGTTATTGCCTTAAGTTTCAAGAAACATTCAAAACATTCACTTCTCCCATGCAGCTCTTATCCACTTCAAAGATTTCTTAGTTCAATCTTCTATTTTGCCTTTCCTTTAAAACCCATCTCTTCTTCATCTGTGGATTTCCAACTTTTGAAATGAATATTAATTTTGTCACTGTGGGGCTCTAAATCTCTATTTGTTTCCAACTTATGATAGTTTTTGGTTTTGTTTTTTTGTCTTTTGTTTTTTATTCTGTCAGCTATTTACTATAGAGAACTCATTGTCAAACACTTAGATTTTTATATAGATATTAAAAAAGAGATTTTGTGTTTGCTGGGTGAAATGAAAACAACATTTGCTGAAAGCATGCAGAATGGAGACAAAGATCTCAGTACTGTAAGAAAACCATTTGGTAGATAACAGTTCACATAGCAGCCAGTAATTGCACTTGTATTTTTTTCCAGTATTTGATTGGTGTATGACTGTAAATTCTGTTTAGACTTTTTTTCAGTGTTTATGATGTGCTGGTCCATATTTGATTATTAAATCATTCCAGCTTGAAGCTATATCTTTAAAAAAATCTCTAATTTTAAATTCAAATATTTTGCAGCTTCAAGTATTATGCAAACAGTTTTATGAAAAAAAATGCACCAATTTAAAGCTGCTCAATAAATATTTTCTATATTTTTGCACGTGGACTCAGCTGTTCACTCCATAGGTTCTTTTAATAGCCTGTATAACAAAAAAAAAAAAAAAAGAAAGAAAAAAAATATTCTCAGCTTCAGATAGACAAAATTAATTTAGGAATAAGTATTGGTGTTCATCCCATCACAATCTCTTCTTAATAGTTTAATGTTAGCTTCAATACAATAAGAACCAATACTACCATCCCCTTTCTTCAAACACATCTTTATAATCATATGGTCTTTTTTTATTTTTATGTTGCTTATTTTTATATTTTTACAAAAGAAAGGAAAAATCAAAATGAAGGGTTTAAAAACTGTAAAAAATATAGCTGAATTTCATCTAATTTTCAATACCCATCTAATAATCAAAAGAAAGCTACTGTACTTTAGCAAGTCAGCAATACTTGCATTATATTATACCCACCAGCATCTACCATCGTTTCATTTCAAAACAAAAAAACCTATGCAGCAATGCTAGTAATGGAAGACCTGAGCCAGTTCCCAAGAGGAACTGAATAGCAGGGCTTACCAGGAGCTGAATAAACTTGTAAAAGAGGCCACAATACAGGACTGATTTTTCAAAAGTACTTGCAGTCTGGGTAGAAGATAATAAGGTTTCAGGCTTAGTATAAGGTAAATATAATAGTAAATATAATAGGTTTTTTTTTTTTTTTTGATTGACTGTTGTCATCATGCTTCATCATATCATACTTGACAGCAGCTTATAAATGTGTTGATTGAATTGAACACAATCTTTTACCATAAGCAGTTTCCATGAATGTAATTCAAAACAGATTTCAATGAAGAAAAATAATTGAAAACATGCAAAAGTAAAACTATTGCATATTTTCAGTTAAAATTCAGAAATTCACCCTGTCTTTTGCATTGAGCTGAAAGAGTCAGCACACTGTGGAAAGCGTAGTGGGAATGATGGTTGTGTTTGAAGGGAGACACATGCAGATTTCTTAGTCTCATTCTTATTATATTCTTACTATATTGCATGGACACAAAGAAGGTCAGTCATATTCCAATTTTCTTGCATGACAGAAGGTACGATCCTATAGCAATAGCTGAACTTTTCAGTTAAATATGTACCCATTCTACAGAACTGAGAAGAACCCATTGTAGTTCAGGCAGTCAATATCTTGGAATGCAAAATCATATCTTGTTGAAAACTGAATGACCTTCTGCAGGAAGCTGACTGTAGGCATCCAATTTGGATCTTAAAGGCGACTCTTCCTCTATGTGCAAGCAAAATCAGTAAAGCCTTCCCAGAGCATCAGGGTCTTATATAGATGATTCTTAAAACATGGCAAAATCTAGGAGTTAAAAATTGAGTACAAAACAATATAAAGAATACCAACCACACGTCTTGGCTCAGTTGTGTCATCAAGGCCACAGAATGAATGCTAGTGAAAAAAACAAAAAAAGGAACAAAAACTATAAAATAAGATCAAAAGAAAATGAGGAAAAAAAAAGAAAAGAAAAAAGATGTAAGATATGTAATATGAAATCCGATGACATAATTTTATAGCAGTTAGTCTTACATCAGTATTGAGTTGATTAGAAAGAGAGACACAGTATACCAATCTTACTCTGAAAAGAGGGTACAAAAATAGGGTACAGGGTACAAAATTCAGTATTTGAGGGCAACATTTGTGGATTATGTAAACTTCAGAAACATCAGGCTTGGCTCTGTAATGTAGTCAAGCACGTACTTATAATTGCATTTGTGAAAGCTTGCCTGAATCAAGACTTACCCAGCTGAGGGCACAAACCAAATGTAACTAAAAGGGCAGAGAATCAGTTATGAGGAAATCATGAAGGGTTTAGATGGCACTTTTTCCTCATATATTGGCTGGAAGAACAAAACTGAGATTTTACATTATTGTTATGTATAGCCTTTGGAAGCAGGACAGTTTGTTGAAGAGTACATAGGGCAAAAATAGTACTACCCTTATTTTCTGATTTGACGGAATTTTACATAAAACTTAAAAATTGAATACATTCCTAAGGGCAAATAAAAAGCCATACTAATGACAGAGTAAGTATAAGTGACCCGCTGCCCTTGGCTACAATCATCAACAGGCATTAGATATACAAACTGCTGCTCCTTCAAAAGAAAGGATTTCCCTCCACAAGAAATCATTGTGCTCAGTGTCAGTGGCAAGTAGCCAGTCTCTATCCACTGACATATTAAACCTTCAAAAGACCAAAGAAGTAGAAGTGTATCACTCCTTGATTCTCTGACAACAGAAATTTCCTTCAGGCAGTCAAATTCAGAAAGAGATTTAATCTCAAGGAAAAAAGTTAAACTTGATACAGATAGAAGGAAGTCCTCCACCCAACCAGGAGTAGGATATCAGAAAATGATGAAGAATCTTGCTAATTCAACATTAAAGTAAAGAAAACATTATTAATTTTAACTGATTACCAGTTTTCAGTTCAGCTTCTGGTTACTTCATTTAATACAGTACTGAACTTCAGATTTGATGTTTCTTCTATTGAAATAGATCTCTTGATTAGGTTAAATACTACTAACATCAACATAACTGGGAAAAATAAATTACTAAGGGGAAGGAGGAAGGAACATTGGCATTGCCCAGGCATTTACTTACCTTTTCCTCAATTTCTTTGAGTTGCCTCTTTTGAAGTTCTATTTTATCTTCTAGTTCTCGAATCCGCTGAAACAAAAAGTGAAATAGAACTTATAATATCTACTTAAAAAAACACATATGAATCAAAAATATATGAAATAAATTTAAAATGAAGAGAACAAATGCCCATTATTAATGTAACACTTCCTGTTCAGTTATATTGGACATGCTGATGGCAGGATTGCTCCATGTTTCAACAAAACCATAGCATTTTAAACAAGATGAACCTTCAGGCCATCTGAACCTTCAGGCCATGTTTACTATCAGGAATTCTAATCTCACCACTCATAAATTGTAAATTTAACATATATAAACAGATAGCACCACAGTTCCAAGTACAACACAACTACATGCTCTGCAACTCCCAGAAGATTTTCTACTACCTAGACAGTCAGCAGATGATACTATTACTTTTCATTGTAACTCTCTTTTCCTAGAAAACATAATTATGCTTCTGGCCCATTTATACTATACCATAAAAATAGTTATACCAGCACACATAGGTTTTCAGATCACCACCAAGATGCCACTCAGACATTCAAACCCATTCCATTACCAGGACCATCTCCCACCAGAGTCAGAGGGAACGTCTCCACGTCTCCAACATATCTTTCCCTATTTGTAACATTTTTTTTGTTCATTTCTACAAAGCATCTCCAAAAATATGACTGTGGTTGAGTCTGAACATTGTACCTTATTTCCACCTTTCCACCCCCTTCTTTCCTTTTTATAAATTCCTTTTATATATATGTATATATATATATATTATTATTATTATTATTATTATGTTCTGGGCTTCTAGACTAAGAGGATGCATTTTATTACACTATTAGTAATATTGAACTTCTTACAGATTTTATGAACTAGCTTCATTTTTTTTTTTTAAATAGGCAGAAACCTGGGATCTCCCCTGGGAATCAAGGACAGACTTTATAACCTATCAGCTTTTTTTCAGGATTAACTATCTGACGTTCTCCTGGCCTGCAAAAATTAAGGTTATTAGCAGTTCATGAACTTTAAAAGGGAAATTATCATCTAGTCTAACTTCTATGCCCAGGCCAACAAGTTTAATGAAGGAGCTGTGTACCACTCCCAAATTATTTTATTACTTCCAAATTCTTTTGAACAGCATCTCTTTCAGAAGAGCACCCAGGCATTACTTATAAATTGGTGTGATTAACTGACAACTTAATAGTCAATCATCTGCATTCAACTCAAAAGCTTCCGATGGTGGGAAATGCCCCACACCCATGGCAACCTACAACAGTCCCAACAGCAGCAGTGGATCCACTGACAGCTCAGTATTGCATTGGGAACCACAGCACTTGGTTTCAGCATTGGGAATCTAATTTGGAACTACCCCAAAGATGAGGTACATTCACCCCACAAGCTCACCTTGCCCAGGGCATGCTACTCTCCACCCAAATATTGCAGGCAGGTCACAAACAACAGCTTTGATATTGTTGCTGCTGTTTTTTAAAGAAAATACTTTGCTTCAAGGATTGTTTTGCACTTTGTGCAGTTGGAAGAAGTTAATCAGCCCCTCCCCTGTATCATGCTGCATTGCTCAGAGATTTCCCCAGATAATACAAATGCACAAAGCGGATTACCCTCATGTGACACAAGTGCATGCAGCCTTGCTGACAAATGCCTGGAGCACAGCTGTATTAATTTCACTTCCCTCTATTACATCGGAACTGATTTATACTTCTTTTACTCCCTTTGAGGTATGTCTATCTCTCAAGCACTTATTTTCATATACTGTATGTACCAGAAATATTACAAGAACTGTAAGAAGCCACGGGATGAGAAATAGGCAGGTGTCTCTGAGAAGTCTGGTCCTTCAGGTTACATTCCTATTTCCCTCCCACTGATTTGCGTTCTGCTGATTCCTACTTACAACCACATCCCACATGCAAGTGACAGACTTCTACATTCTGGGGTAGAATGTAGAATGTAGCCACCATGCTCTGTGACAAAATTTGAACATGGTGAGGTAAGTGGAGAGAAGTAATAATTTTAAACATCATTTTCACCTTCAAGATATATTGTGTGAGCTATTGTTTCAATATGTGCTGAGAAAATGCCTCCAGAAACATCTGGTGGCTTCCTCACCTCAGGGTTTTGAGTAAGTGTTCTTTTCTAAAATAATATTTTAATTAGGATTAGATAGCATTTTTTTCAGATTAGGGAATTCTGTTAATTAAGTAAAAATTGAGATGTTATTACTCCCTTATGAGTTTATAATCTTTTCAAAAGATTCCAGCTACTTACTCAGTTATTCTTTTCAGCTATTAGGAAAAGTTCTAAAAATAAGGGCTGAGATTTCTGTTTTGCAGTTTTCACCTATAACCTGTCATAACTGTTAAACTTGGTGAGACTAAAGCAGAGAACAGTTTTATGGTGAAAAAATATACACTTTGCTAAGAATCAGTTTTAATACAAAGATAACCCACAAATCTAAAGGGAATACACATAGGGTTGCATCTCTTAGCAATGAAAATCCATCTACATAAAATCTTCAAAATGACTAGGTGTATGTCAGTAGGGCAGATATAAACAGGGAGGATATATCCCACGGCACAGAATTAGTTCTAAAATGTAACAGTGGGCTGAAATTTTCCACCAGGTATAAGAGCTTGGGGTTGTTTACTTGCTCTTGCTTACTTGTGTTCCCCTGGAGTGTGGTAGGAAGATTATGCAGAGGGATGAAGTGGGTGTAACTATTTCAGTCAATACGCCATCAGCACTACCAGATAACCAGCCTAGCTCAGCTATTTATATATCCTGAAAAATCTGACTGTTATCTATTTCCATTTAACTGCAGACATGACTTTAAAAATATATATATATCTTTGCAATGTATCAACAGGAAAAACAAAACACATTTACATCTATGTACAGTAGGTAACATAACATTATTTTTCCCTTCTGTGCCTCTCTGTATTTATAGCATTATCTTGGTCACATAAATATAATAATTTTCAGAATATGACTTAAAAATATACATAAGCTACATAAAATAAACATCGCTTTAACAAACAGTATCTTCTAAAAGCAACAACAGATGTTCCTCAGTCAAGAGTTACATTAAACCACTGAGAAAGAAATTATACAAAAATTTCACATCCTAATTAAGACTAAAGGCAGGACTGCTTGAGTTTCAATATGAGCACTTACATCTTTATCTTCTCTTCCTTTTATTTGCAAGTACTATTAGCAATCAAGAAGCTGTGGACTCATCAGGTCTTCAGCACATGATGAGTTGCTTTCAATGAACTCTGATTTGTTTATGTTTGCAAAAGCACAATTGTGACAACAAATCATGCAGAGATATTTTATTGTTATCAAGAAATTCTACCTACTGTCATGCTTCAGGGCACAAATTGAGGATCAGTAAGTCAAGCTTTTCCTATTGTGTCATATAGAGGCATAACTGTTGCACTCTAAAAGATCCATTCATCTCTAGCCCTGAAAAAGGCTTTCAGGAACCTCGCAGAGTAAATACAGTGCTTCTTCTAGAGAACAGACTGCGGGAGGAAGCCACAAAACCTATAGTACCCTCCTCTCAAAACACTGAGAAGTCTTTGTTGAGAATAGACCCAAAGACCATTATTTTACTTTATTATTATTGCTTATTATTATTATTAGAAAGGGACAGAAGACAGGTATAGACAATCCAAAAGCATGACAGTGTTTACATTTCCAGTAACCCCACCAGCATTTGGCCACGATCAGAGTGAGGATCAGGGACAATGTGCAGCAGTGTTCTGCTGGGTTCCTACGGTTCCTAGCTGCCTGTTAGTCACATGAGTGCACCTTTTCCAGATTGACGGGTTCATGAGAATAACACTGTGCTGTCAAGTCACAAAGCCGTACAAAGGAATGACTGTAGGCAAAGAGCCACAGTCAGAAACAGTGTAACGTGAACGTAACCGTGAAAGAGATGCTTTGATTCTTAACACTGCCCACCTCACCTGCATTCACAGCCAACCTGCCAAAATAATGAATGCAAATCTGCCATTCATTATACTGCAATAGCAAATAAAAGCTCACAAAACTTCAGGATGATGGATGGGCAGATCTATGAATACTCCTTGTCACTACTTCCCCTACACAGAGGTCTCCTGAGGTTTGGAAAGAAGGCTGGCTGAGCATCCATTTTAGTAGGGAAAGCACCTACTTGACAAATCAGACTTCCATTAGCAATGAAGTTTGTTGCCACTTCTGGGTAGGTGCTTGCAAGCAGACAGGGAGCAGTAGGGCCTGCTGCAATGCCGAGCTAACAGCAGATGGCTCTGCCAGCCGGGCTATGCTGGAACAGCAAACGAAGCTCATTTAGCAGTGAGGCTCATCGTTAAAACCATTTGCATCTCCAGACAGCCATAGGAAAAGCAAACTGAAGATGGACAATATATATGTCTTATTTATCACTTAAGTGCAATTTGAACAGACTTCTAAGATCCATTATAAATTATTTTTAGGAGTAATTGTGTATACTTTAGCAAAAGCAGATGGCACTCAGCCTCATGGCACTCACCCTAAAGGACAAAAAGCTAACTGTTTGGTAAGAGAGAGAGCATCCAGAAAGCTAAGGCAGTGAAAACATACATTTTCTTTGGAAGCCTGTAGTTTAGTGATAGGCTGAATATGATAGGCTGAATATGACTGAAACATTGCTAAAGCACCCCTAACAAGGCACTATTTATGATATTAATTAATTGAACAGAGCCGTAAAAGGGAAATTAACATCAGTTAATTCCAAGACTCAATTCCAAGTGTACGAAGAGAGTTCACTGACTGCCTTGGTCATATACTGCCCTTCCTCTCCAGTTCCATGGTTGGAGAGCTTCCAAACACAAAGGGCTGTCAAATTGCCCCAAAACAGGAAATCAAATTTTTTCTTGGCACAAGCTTCCGAGTGCACAGAAGATTCCTCCCAAATCTCATTACTGTTGCTTCCGTTCACCACACGATGGGAAGTTCATCTTTCTGGGAAATAGGATGTATGCCTTGAAGTGCAATCATTCACTTAAGCAATTATTTCACTTTTGTAAGTTTGGATGGCAAGTGTCCTTGCTGTGCAGCTTCCGTACTGGTAGGGAATTTTTGACAGTCAACTCATACTTTGTGAGGTAACAGAGAGATAAGATACCAAGATGGGAGTACATAACATTACTGTACCTAGCTGGCTGCTGCAAAGCATAGCCAGTTCCACAATGCCTTCTTACTTTGGTGACAACACTTCATGAAAATAAGTACCAGCACAGATCTGAAAAGAGCAGACGTGGGTTTATGCAGCATTATGCCAGGGTTAATGTGAGGTCCCAGAAGCAGGGTGGCGGGATAGCAACTTCGGAATGCACCAAAGGAGGTCCTTGCAGTTCCAACCAATTCAGGGGTCTCTGCTCCCACATCTCAGTTTTCCTGACAGCTGGATATTTTTGCTAGAGACGATGGTTGTTTTCCTAATACATCCAAACTTAGCAAAAGGCTAGATAACACCAGATGCAAGTTCATTATTGTCAGGAATCCCATAGGTACAAAAATAATAGTTTTAAAAACTGAAAAAAAAAAAAAAAAAGGCAATGGGTTCCTTGCAGATCATTTAAATCAGAGTTGAGGTCTAATATGATGTTAACACATTGTTCATGGAGAAGCAGCTGGATATGCTATGTACTGACTTCAAAAGGGAATTTACATACTAATTTCAAAAGGGAATTTTCTTCAGTTTTTAGTATGGTCTAGCTCCCATGCCTATACTGCAGCTTCAGGGAGATAAACATCTCTGGACCGGACCATCTGAGGAATTAAGGTTTATGTGAAATGCAGCAGCAAGATGATGGATATGTGCCTCAGAATATTACTCTGCTTTCGGTAATAGATAAATTCCAATAGCACTGGCTTCAAAAACTCAGCTTGCATTAAGGATCAAAGAAGTACAAATAATGAAGCTAGTAGTGAAAATGATAACATTGCACTTCAGTTACTTCTTATCATTGAACGCTTTAACAAAAATGAAAAAAAAAAAAAGCTCAATAAATAAATAAAAAAAAAGCTGATTACATTGGTGTTGCAATAGCAATCCATCTATATTAAGTACCACTTCCACGAATATAGTGCCCATTTGAAAGGAACACTTAATAAATGCAAATCCTTTGCCTGAGCTCAGTGAGCCCTGGATTGCAGTCACTGAGCCATCATTTTTTTTCTTCTGGAGGTAATAAATCAGCCCAATAATGATTTGTCATCATTTTGAGAGTTTGGCATCACAGGAACTTCAGCTTTATGAAGAAAGATCTGAGATGTAAAGAATTGCTTCTAAGATTGTAGGTTCAAATTTTCCTTACCAACTAACCAGAATGTGGGGATTTTTCTTTTACAATACCTCCGACTCCTATGAGACATGTACTATGCTACAATTACGCAGTCCATTCTGTGCATTCAGGTATTTTACCCCATCTCCCAGTTACCTTCCTGGTAGCAAACAGATTCTGAAAATTCCGGTGTTTTCTGCTTTTTAACAGTGATGCGCACTGTCTAGTATGCACTGAATGCACACTAGATGAAGTGGGACTTCTTTATTTAAGCCTTTTGTCCTTTCCAATTCACTCATGGCATTAGCCAGCCATTCACAATCCTGAACCGACATCTTGGATGGCTTCTAGTCCTCAAGGAGCTTTGCCAACTGAGGAAAATGTTACAGGAAAGGAACTTCTGTGGCAAATTTCATCTGCTGAAACTTCATCCTTCTTTTGGTATCCAGCTGCAGAACTTAAGTTCTTGTTGTCTAGATAAGTGTGTAAGTTAAGCACCCATATGAACAAACACATTGTTTTACTGACAGTGACACCAAGAAAATGAATTTATTTGCCTGCAAAATAAACTTCTTGCCATGCTACTATAATTGTGAAAACACAAGATCGTACTAAACAGAGGGCATAGAAATCACCTTAATAGTTCCTGTGACTCATTCTTATTGGATTTACACTCATCAGCAAATCCAAGAAAACAATTTGATAATTTTAGCACAAAGCAGACAAAGAAGGATTTGCTAAGCTGCTTACAGTCTCGGCTCTGAAATGTCTGAAAGGTTCAGGTTGATACACATTTACAGAATATGCACCATGAATGGACTATATCAGACTTGAAAGATGTTTTGAATCTTTGAATCCAGCATGTGCTCAAGAATGCAGCTAATTCTGCAGCAATAGTTAGCAAGTGAAATATTTTCTTAATCTAACATAGGGAAGAATCAATATTGCTTCATTTAACCAGCACATCAACAATATTAGGACACAGGTATGTAAGATAGTCAATAATGTGAACAGCATAACTATGTTATATGTATAAATTTAAACAAAGATGTATATATACTGCTATGCCTTTAGCTATTATTTGAATCACTTAGCTGATGGATAAAAATTCTTAATGAAATATATGTATTTAGAGCTAATGCATTTTAACAGCTATTTAAAAGACCCTACTGTGCTTACAATACAATTTACATGGGTAATTGCTAGATGAATTTACTCAAGCTGTTGTATCTGCTATTGTAACATGCCTGGACTTAGGAATCCAAATGCTCCCTTCAGTCCCATATTCCTAGGATGTGATTTTGCATAATGAACATAAGGAAATGAGCAAGCACATTGTAACATCAATAGCTTAAGCTATTTCTGTTGCCATCTTGTTTTACTTTATGATCAAAAACTTAATATAAATTTCAGACATTTGAATATAATAAGAATACCTAATATTTGGATATACTATACCTCTCTGAATTTCATCAAGATATTTCTTTACAAAGCAGGCAAAATCTTCATTCTTTTCCATGTTCTTTAATCTCAGCCATGATAATCCAATTAACTGTTACTGAAGTAGGAGAGTTGTTCTTGTTAATCTTTATTATGCATTTGTAATTTCTTTATTTGCCTTCCTGAGGAGAATGAATCTTTTAGCAGCTCCACTGATGCATCTCAGCATGAACATTAATATGTATTCAATTACATTGGTCCTAGCAGTAAATCAGTGAATTTTATAAATGCATTTCAATTAAAATAAGCATTTATTATTAGCTGATACTGAATGATTATTTTCATGTGAAGATATGGCTTAATATTTATAAGTAAGCTTTATTTTTATTTTTATTTTTTTAGCACTGAGAGTCTTTGAATTTATGCTACAATAAAACTACATCCTAGACTGACAGCTAGCAGCAGAATGTACTGCTCATTTCATTATGGTAAAACAATAATTAAAGCTATATGAGCTTTATTTCTATACAGAAAGGATATGGATGAGGATATTCTAAGTCTATGGGAACTCAAAAGACAAAACATATCAGTATATGAAAATTGACTGTTTGTCAGTCCAGACTCATTATCTGGTAAATAATAAGAATAATAAATTAAAAAATATAATATTTATTTAGCATTAGATTATTTTATACTCTTGTATTTTTAAATAGCAAATTTCCATTAAAATAATTATGATATATGTATGAACTGTGCATATGAAAATACATTTAGGCTTCACTTCTGTAACAGACTTTAGTACACTTTCTTTTTTTTAGAATTATCTTTCCTCAGCTGCCACAAAGAAACACAGGGCATGCAGGATTTCAGATGAGAGGATTTCAGCATTCAAACTTCAGACAAGAGTCTGAATAACACCTCTTTGAGGACAAAAGGAGAAGACTTTTCAGATATACTTGGTATAACTGTTATTCAGATATATTCAGGTATTGGACCAGCCCTGCTATCATCACTTATGCAGACAAGTAGCATTGCTAAAGCAGTTAGCAAACCAGACATGATTTGATCCAAACCCTAACTGTATAGAAAACATATGTTATGAAACATTGTAGGATACACATTAAAAATTACTAAAATTAACCCTCATTTATCATGTCATCTGTGGGAAATCACCAAAGTTTATTGTACTTCTGTTGTTAGAGCAGCAACGATGGCTTGAAAGATGCAACATTCACTCCTGCAATATAAATCAATACCACAGGTCAACTATGATTAACCTAGTCATGATATATTTGATGACTGTAGATTACAGTTATATAGCTATGGTATCTGATGCTCTCAAGAGCATTCATGAATATCAAAGATGCACCATCACCAGTAATCTATCATATACTGAACAGTCAACGTTTTACAACTCCAAGTATTAGAAAATGCAATAAAAGATCCCTGGTTGCCCTATGGATTCCTCTTTGTGTACAGATGCATGCAAATAGCTGGGGATGAACTTTGCCATGACACTTTAGATTTAAACACTATTTTGACACCATAGCACTTTAGATTTAAAATGAAGCATCAAAACAGATAGTATCTATAAAGGGTTAGAAGTAAACTGTCTGAGATTTTCCCCAACTACTGTTATGTAAATATCCTCAGTAAAACTTAGACCTGCTTCCTGAATTCTCTGAAAAGGCTGTGAGCTTTTGGCCAGACGAAGCTCTCTTTAGCACAAAGCAATGTGCCAAAGAGGACAAATGGAAGACAACACCTCCTCGTGCCTATCAGCAAGGTACGCTGAGCTTAGCATCCTCTTCTAATTCAATAAAGTAAGCTTTCATCTCTTTGTCTCTCTCCAGAGCATTCAGAGTCTAACATTAAGCCTTAATAATTCTCCCTGGGTGACAAAAAGATGGTCTATCAACCATAACAGATTACACAGCAAAGAGAAACAGAGCTGCTGTATCTGTATGTATGTGCAAGCTTTACCTGAAATAAGTAATATATCAAGCAACAAATCTCAGGTTTCTACTTCACATAAGCAATTAATATTTTAACAAATTAATGTTTTAAACTGAAGGTTTTCAGCAAAAACCCTATAAAACAACAAAAGTGTTTTTCTGAATGGCTCAGAATCTGATAGAAACAGTGATACCCAATCTTGTGGGACTGAGAACAAACTGCTCCCCCAGACATCACAAATTATAGCAGTGTGAAAGATTTGTCCTGCCTACTAAAGAGTGGGGAGAACTCAGGGAGGAATTGCATCCACCATAGCTTTGCTTGACCTATAAGCAGTAAGAATTTAGCTCCTCAGGACAGAAAAAAAAAAGGAAAAAGAAAAAAAAAGAGAGAGAGAGAGAGAGAGAGAGAGAGAGAGAGAAGAAACAGAGTAAAGAAAATGAGTTTGGAGTTTCCTGATTTCAAGCTATTTTGATATTTCATTTTGATATTTCAGATATTTCAGACATTTTGATATTTCAGGATGAAATAAGACCTAACTTCTGCTGCTGAATTTTCCTCAGTGCCCATGAAAACAAGTGCCTGAGGCACTGCATTTGCAGTGAACCCATCCCTATGGCAGTGACAGTCAGTTTGAGTTATACCTTTTTGGAAAAAAAGGATTGTGCTATACCTTCTTCTAGTAAAACATGCAAAGTGGTAGCTTCCGCTTTTATTACCAATGAATAATCCAACCTGGTCATAGGAGTAAAGGTTATGGTTTAAATAAAATATAGTTAAAATAATTACATCTATATTCTGACTGTATAAGGCTGGGAATGCTTGCAGTATTCCACAGAGGTATTATTTTCAGGTTTAGAAATTAAGTGATGGTTTGCTTTACACCGTAAAACTGAGCTCTACCCAACAATATTCTAAACCAAATTAGAATTAACTCCCCCCCCACTCCAGTTTAGCACAGTGACTACAAAGCAACTCATGGAAAATCAGTTTTACACCTTCTGATGACACAGTGAACACACATACCTTTACTATTTTTCTTGTAATTTTAAACAAAGACAAGACTGCTCTGGGAAATTAGTGGATTACATTAATAAAATCTGTCTCTCACATCCTTCCTGATTGGCAGCAACAATTTTTGGAACTGAAAGTGTATCCGTCTGCTGTCCTTCAAGGATTTTCTCATTTCTCTTTGTACTTAACATAGACTGAAATCAGAAAGAAAATCTATTATACATTTTCCTCATGTTTGAAGACTGCCAACAGTGCAATGTGAATTAATCTATCCTAATTTAGAGCCTGGTTCTGGTTACTTTCCACAGTGTCTTACTCCAGAAACAGCTACACCCAAATCAACAGTAATATATTTCAAGTTAGGTCCTACATGATAAACATAAGGCAGAATTTGACCTTTAAAATTTATTAATTTCAACAGAGAACAAAATCACAACCTTCTTTCAGGAGATCTGGACATGTGACTCTCTCTCTCTCTCTTTTTTTTTTTTTAAAAAAAAAAAAACTGTAAATAGAACTTGCTTAATTAAGAAGTTGATATCACTACTTCAGAAACATATGGTATTGCTCTGAAATACTTTTTTTCTAAGAGATTATTTTTATAGCTACACCACCACATTTTTTCTTTCTCTCTAGATATTGCTTACCATGAAGCATGTTATTTATATAATATATCCTTCACAGAACATGCTAGTAATGATCCCTATAATTGCCAAAATGCACAAGTCATGCCACTGCATTGGCTAGAGCACAAATGTTACTTTAAATGAAGTCCTGCTAGAAATAAACCAGACACTAGCTTATAAAACCTTATAAAGATACTGCAGCACAATGAGATACTTTTTGATGGCAATATACACAGGAACAGCAGTTGAACTGCATATACCCTATGGCTAGGAGCAAATAGCACAAGCTGCTCATGACAGATTTTTAATTAACATATCTTGCCTCCCACAAATAGAGAGGATGGTGGTACCTTCCCTGACTTAAAGGGAATACTGTCAATGTGCTTCAGCCAAGGATCTGTCCCCCACATTTGCATGTTGCAATCAGAGTTTAATAAAAGCTTTGTATATCTTAGCAAGAAGATCTAATCACACAGTCTATTTAATTTGGTTCCACAGAAGCCTGGTTTCCTTAATACTCAGTGGGTATACACAAGTAATTCTACCTATATTAATGAACAGTAATAATGTGGGGTTACACAAGCTAAAGATGAACAGAGCTACCAAATTAAAACAGGGCCTAACATAAAATACATTTATTTCACTAGAACAACACGAATACCTAGTGGCTAAGAACTATGGCTTTACATCTAGAAAAAGGAAGCACACACAAAGCAGCATAGGCTCACATGTGGACAGCTTTCACCCATACACATCTCTGTCCTTTTCAGACAGTCCTTTTCAGCCTGAAAAAGAACATTTACAAAACTCAACTTCTCCTTCTTCATCACCAGTTGGAGAAACAGAGTTTCTGCTTCAGAGAAGCAGAAATTTGAAAGCATTTGTAATGCGGACATTTCATATCCAGTCTTGAAGGTCCACCATGCTGCCACGTCATTCTCCTTAACCTCTGCTTCAGGAGATCAGGAACAGTGCATACTGCAAAGGCACTGCACAGTGCACAAATATGAACAGGTCTAGATACAGTTTTGCCAGAATAAATGTAGTGGGTGCTTACTAATGACATTATGTCAGCAAAACCTCTGATGGCCATAAATATATCAAGAAAAGAGGAGGGTTCATTTAATGTAGCATCTAAGGATGTAGGACATTTAGAACATTAGGACTCTGCTAACACAGGTGTGCTCTCATTTTTGTAGCATTTCAGCTTCTGTCATCTGCTAGCACAGACGAATGCAATCCTATGAGAATTAGCCCTGTGACACTATTGCTCCATGCTATGGCATTTTGTTTGGTTGTTTTGTTGTTTTTTAAGCTGTGCACATTGCACACAACCACTAGGTTATCAAGGTTGACCACCACTATTCCCATAAGAACCCACAAAGAACCTTCAGAAAGGAAACAACAGAGAAGGATCTGAGTGACGGATTTGAAATGCAATATGCTCATTTCCCTTACACTGGGCAAAATAACTATCTTTGCCTTTGATTTTCCTGTCTACTACAGGGGGTTAAAAATAGATGACAAAAATGATAAAAATGCATAGCTCCTTATTAGCCAGTAGAATTAGTTTAACGTGTCCTCCAGGGTTGTAACATTAGCATGTCTAATGAGATGGGCACAACATGAAACTCTAATGACACACTGTAAAATGCATCTGGAGACAGGTACATAAATATCCATGGCTAATGAGGCTTTGCTTATGTTAATATTTTGCTTTAGAGCAGGAGCAAAGTTTTATTCCATACCCATTATATTTAACTTTATATTGTGGAATAATCTGTGAGTACATAAATCATACCCAAAAGAGCATGTGCTCCAACTGGCAGTGAGCAGTCCCTGGGACCAAACACACACCTGAAATGCACATAGCATGCCTGTTGGGTTCTTGAGAATACTTTTTCACTCTACAAATCTATTCCTGCCAGTACATCCTATTTGCCAATGTTATATGAACCTAAACCACAAGCTCTGCCCAGGTGCCCACAGCAGGCCACAGAAAGGTCCTAGCCAACTGCGGTCCTTCAAAGAGCATCATACTACATGTCTGGTAGAAGCCAAGGACTAGGCTACATCTGGTCTGACGTAAAAACCTCAGACTGCATATTGCTTAGATGTAGAGGCTTTAGCATCAAGTTTTCATGTGGTGTTATCTGCTTCTCTGAAACCCTCTCTTGAAAATGTAGACATAAAACTCTATAATCTGTCAGATTCAGCAGAACTGAAAGAGGCCAACTTGAAGGAAAATCTGAAAAGCTGTGAGCCTCTGTAGCACATGGCTGAATGGGTCTGTGTTCCTCATGAGAGACTTATCCAGCTAATAAAATAAAATTCTTATTCCAGATATATAAGCTATTGTTTCAGAGGTTTTGGGTAAAGACAGACTTGTGGTTGCTTGGAGCCCAAAGTGCTTTTTTTGATTTTCAGAGCTGTAATAGGACCTAAAATGATTAATGCTGTATTCACTAGTCAATGAATAGCATCAACACAAAATATCATTCACACCCATTAAATGTCAGCGATAAATAATATTTACCTATCTGAAAAGCACTGCATTATCATTCTGAGCAAAAAAAAAAAAAAAAAAAGTACAAAAAACACCACAAGTGTGGCTAGGAGATTAGACTAGCAAAAAAAACCCATTCTCACTAATTTTCAGCTACACTAATAACATTAAACTAATAACTTCTGGCTCCATTTTATTGTAACAATTTTCATATGTATTTACCATCTCTTTGTGACACTTTTAGTACCAGCTGGTACCTACCTTCTCCAGCTTTCTGTACACCACTGCTGATCTGACACCCATTAAAATAAATAAATAAATAAATTCAAGAGTTGCTCCTATTCTCCTGATCTCAATATTGCAACTTCCAAACCAAGGCAACAAAGTGAAGGAGCCAAGAAAAAGAAGACTTTGAGTAAATCAGAACTTAGCTCAAACACTGACACAGCATAAGTACTTCTCATCACTGCATAATGAGAGGAGATGAACAAAATAGTCCTGGGTCAGCACATTACATCAGTTCTGGTCTGTATTAATCTACAAAGCAAATCTGAATAAAGGGAGGTCTGGACTAAAGTGAATGCAGACCCTACCCCTACCAGTATTTGAGACAGCAACAGCATCCTGAACACATCTGCATACTACAGATTCTGGCATTTAGAATATGTGATTCCAGATTTGCATAAAAATTAGCCAGAGCAACTGGAGGGCAGGCTCCAAGACCTAAGACATCTGGCTCCATCTTCCAGAGGTTACTATAATGAGGAACCATATAGGAAAAATTATTCTTGATGGAATAATTAACACTGAGACATGCAGTTCTCTTCTTTCCCTGAATAGTTGCACAGAAAAAACAGGAATCCTACCAAAGACTTCTCCAATAATTAATTAGTGTGCTTCCAGAACCTGGGAACTTGCCTGAATCTGAGTTGTTAATATTTGTCCCAAAGGAAGTTGTTAAGAGAGACAAGGCTTTTCTAAACTAAATTAAAGGCATGAAGGCTTGTTAATAGTCCCTTAAAAGATTCCTTAATTTCCTTTTCTCTTTATTCTTTTTTTTTAAACAAACAAAAAACTTTTCACAAATGGCTATAAGGAAGAAAGAGGGGGAAAAGTAACAACAGCCAAAAATTGGATTCCTGTAACTACTGCTTCTGCCTTTCCTCTTTTCACAGTGTTACAGTCTTACAATCATCCTTCCATTCAAGCTTCTCATAATTTAGGGCTTAAACCTGCAACAATCCCTTTGTGGAGCCCCGTGGCTGTCTGTAGTTCCACACACAAGAAGCAGATTGTGCAACACAACTTCGTAGCAAGACAGTGCTCATTTAGACTCATTTAGCATGCATACCAAGCCCAGGACAAAGGGTCCTCACATTGCTCATCTTCTTGACACGGGAGCAGTACAAAGCCTAGAGTAAGCATGACTCAACGAGGTGAGGGTGAGGTGGTGCTGCTGTATGGGCAGTGGTGGCAACCACAGTGCTAACACCGATAGGACGGAGGAGAGAGACCGGGGATTACCTGCTGTGCCTGGTGCAGCAGCTCCATTCGCTCGTGCAAGATCTGGCTGTCAAACTCACGGCTCTGCCTCAGGATCTGCCGCCGCACCTTCTCCACTGCCGCCCGCAAGTCCTCCCTCTGGGCCTCAGTCAGCGACTCGCTTGCCCGCCTTCCTGGATCCTGCTGCAGGGCATTATACAGCGTGGCTTCCAGCTCCTGGATTTTCTAAGGCAACCCAAATCACATACAGACAGGCTGCCATTTGAATCCAGCAAGCAAACAGCCCACCCAGAGCTAGAGGAGAAGGCTAGCGAGCAAAGCCATAGGCAGGAGGGGAGGACGGACACAGACAGCTGGACAGAAAGCAGCAGCCGTGAGCAGTGAGCAGCATTGCATACGCGGTGCACAGAACCACCCAGCACCTATTTACACCTCAGCTATGGTTTCTATTTCTATTCTACTAAATTATCAATTTCTTCCATTTGGGAAAGATTTGGATGATAGGTCTGCATTCAATACATGGCAAAACCCCCAAATCCCTGATGCTGAAAGTTACAAGATTAATGCAAACTAAGATTCCCTTCAACTGCAACTGAATTGCTAAATCATTCTGTAAAATAACAAGCCCACAGCATACAAAGGGAAAGCTGTGAACAACAAAAATAGTACTGTCCTCTCTCCCTTTTGTCCTTATTGTCCTGCTATCCATTTTTTGACATTTATTTCACTTACTTTATTACCAACTGCAAAAAAAAACAGAGGAAAAAAACACTTAAGGGTACACTAATCCCTCATCAGTCTCTTGCCATTTGTCAGATTGCTAATTAGATTTTCATACACTAACCAAAACTCTTGTAGTTTACAAAGCAGAGAGCACAGGAGAACTTTACATTCATATGGAGAACCGTATTCCCAAGAGGAAAGAAAGAAAGGAATCATGGCAGTATTTTTCTTGCTACTGGGGTTAGCATGTTCCTATTACAAAACAACATACAATGACATTTAGATCAAAAGCATCTGACAACATCCCTTTAGTCCTCGTAACACCTTTGTGAGGTAGGTAATTCTATCCATATTAGTGATGCATAAACAGCAGCAGAGAGGTTAAATGGCTTGCCCAAGGTCACAGTACTAGAAATAGAGCCTGCTTGCTTCCATCTGTTACCTGCTCTGAGCACTAGACCTTTCCCCTTCCCAGAAAATGTTTTGCTCGTAAGAAATATTTGTGATGTATAAACAATTCTTCAGGTCGTCATATTTTGATTTCCTGAAGTCAAACACTTAAGGAAGTGGGGTGTGCAGTTTTGCCAATTCCTCGGTAATTCCTGAGGCTTCATTTTACGGTGCTTAGCCTGTGAAAAGGTGAGGTTGCAGCTTTCCCTTTGAAAAGTAGGAAAAGTAAAGTTGGATAGGGCAACACAGGAAGGGATCGCATAGGAAGAATAAGCATTCCCAACTTGGGATAGGTTAGCAGCAGCAGTATTTACAAATGGTTAGGGAAAAGCAGTATCAGAGGGGTTCTGAAGTTATTTCTGCTATATTTTACCAGGATAGTTTCATGCACATATAGGTCAGCTCTTCCCATTCTAGATGTACTAACAAGATGTTCACACATTTTAGAATTAAAAAATAATAATAAATCAAAACCATGACACTTCTAAATTGTATCATCCATTTCCTAAGTCCCCATTTAAGCTGTTATTGATTTCCTATTCTGGCAGAATAGTAAGTCAATTAAAAGAGAACCCTATTTATAATTAAAAGAAAGAAAGAAAGAAAGAAAGAAAGAAAGAAAGAAAGAAAGAAAGAAAGAAAGAAAGAAAGAAAGAAAGAAAAAAAAACCAACAGCTGTATTTTATCAAATCTCTTCAAACAATAAAATTTAATGACTGTTCTTTTCCTACCATGTATGCCTGGTCCAAGGCTTGTTTCCTGTAGTCGAGTTCTTCCTCTAAATAACCCTTCTGTTTACTGAACAGGTCCTGAGCAATAATAAAAACAAGGGAGTGTTTGTTCTTTATCCTAAATCATGCAGAGTCATAAATGCCATCATTTTTTTCATGTAAGCTTTCCACTTGAAAACAAAAGAAAAGCTTAGCTAATGACCACATTCATCATAATGTTATTTGGAATATCAAATTTTCAATATGAGCACTTATAATACGTGTATTCTACTAACAAGTTGTACTTAGAAAGTGCAGACCTTTACACCAGTGTACAAACCTGCCTTGACCTGCCAGAGGTGCGCACAAAGGCTGAGAGGTTGTGAATGTGAGGGTGCATGCATTTGGTCCAAGAGCCATTATTTGCACCAGGCAGGCCAAGAGAGGGATGAGAATAACAACAGTGAGGTCACTTTATTGTTTTTCTAAAAATATACAATATACACCCCTAAAGAATTCACGGGGCAAACCATAATCCATGTGCCTAGTCTCTTCTAGTCAGGAAATCAGAGCATGCCCTAGCTGGAACCTGCAGCAATGATCCCTGATGTGTTGGCAAAGTCATAGAAATTCAGTTCTCAACTGTTAAAGGTCAATTTGTGATATAAAGTGATGCCCAGAGAGGTTAAGTGACTTTAGCTAAAGGGCTGAAGAAGTTTTAAACACACTAAGGTTTTATAGGTTGTTTGTTTGTTTGTTTGTTTTTCTTTATAATCGAACACACTAACTTTCACAGAAGCAACACCTTACAACAGAGAAGTTATAAGACAGGCTGGAATTTCAGTGCAATTTGCTATCAAAAAGCATGATGTTGCAGGAAAATTGTGGTCGCTTGAATGGTTGAATGAATAGTTAAACTAGAAGGGACTGGTGACAGTGGTTTCACAAAACATGCCATTAGAGTGTTTTGATAATAACAAATAGATCATAAATTAATTAGTTGGTTTTATTAACTCCTCTCTCAAGGCACGTTGTCATTCTTGTATTTTGTTTGATGATGTTTGTTTGTAGATTTTTAGCAGTATAACAAGCTAATGTTGTTTGTCTGGGTACTTTTATTGATTTATTTTAATACCACAACCATTTCCAAATATAACAGAAGGGTGTTGCTTGTAAACTGTATTAACTATTATTATGACAATACAAAAAGATATTGATGATTGCCCCTTAGTCATTTATTTGGCCAAATTTCATCTTCAGGCATACATGTGCAAGCCCAACAGTTTTTTCTGTTAGTTCTTGGTGTAGCACTGGCATAGTATTTGCCTAACCATGAACAGTACTGATGATGAATTGTTAGTCCAAACATCTTATTTTAAAATAAATGTACTCCAATCAGCAAATGAATGCTTGAGGGGGGCTGTGAGCACAAAATGACTACAAATACAGTTGTACCTGTAGATGACCTGCCAGCCCCTTGTTAACGATTCAGAATTGGTGACAGCAGCAACATACAAAGCCAATATTGGAAGACTAATTAAATTGCTGTTTTCTGTATAAGGATTATAACCTTCATTATTCATGTGTTTGTAATTTTTTATTATTATTATTTTGTTCATGAAGCTCTTTTAAATACTTATCAATTAATACTGAAACTAGAACGAAAGTTTAAGCCAGGCTTTGATCCTGGGGCTGGAATTCCCTTACAGATGAGTGTCTGCTGCTATTGCAGCCATTTTAGGGAATGCTGCTTTAGCTGTCCAGAAGGGCAGGGGTCTCTAACAGGTCCTACAGGACATATTTCCCAGCCCCTCTTGTACATAACTCTGAGGAATGTAATATATGTTAGATACCATGCTGATGCAGCTGAATCCCACCTTGATTACCCAGGTGGCATTATTTTCTTAGGCAGATTACAACAGTGGCATGACTGTTGTAGAAGATACAGTTCCACCATGCACTGTTCAACAAATAGGACAGGCCTGGTCTACATACAATTACAAGTGGCTTACACCAGAGAAGTAGACTGACTTGCCCAAGACTATGGAGATGGTCAGAGCCACCAGCAGATCCCAGAATAGCAATGTAGTTACCCTGATCATGTTACTTCTCCAGAAGCCATTGTAAAAGCCAGATAAAGGGAGAGAAGGAAACAAGCGAGATCTCAAATTCTTAAGATGGGTTTCAAGGACAACTAAAACTCAACCCTTCTCAAAGTGGAATACCAGAATATTACTTCTAAACTCATCTCACAATTCAGTTTTAGGAGATAAAATCATTGTCAATGAAGATTTCCAGATTGCTGTGCTAAACAAATACATCGCTATCCAGAGTAGTACTTGAAAAACATCACAGATAATAAGTGGGAGAATAATAAACTAAGTTAGAAAGAAACTATTGTTTACCAAGTCCTTTTATAAAATAATTATTTGTTTGTATTTGTATTATATTACAACCAGTATGATAAACTACACTCAATTCAGAACACAGTCTGAGCACTTCTGTTTTTGCATGGCCCAAATACACACTTCTTCAGTGGCCCTGGGCAAATCACTTAACCTCTCTGTCTCAGTTTCCCATTCTCTAAGATGGATGTAATGCTGATTAATTATCTACCGAGAAAAGGTGTGGTGAGGATTAATCTGTGTTTGTAAAGGTTTTTGAAGATGAGAAGCACAACATGCATGGTAAACCAATAAAACCAAACACTCATTTCAATACTCTGTCCATCTCGTGGAAAAATAAGGTGAGTATAACACTGATTTTCTTATGTAAGACAGAATTACTTTTCAACCTGTATTGAAGTTTGCACACTTTCCTTTGAAAAGGGTTTTAGCTAAATGAATTCTGGTTTTGGTGACCTTTACTTACCTTCTCATTCTCCAGGTCTAACATCTTCTGTGTCAGTGCAGCTTCTGTCCCCTCTATCTGTTTTAACCACTACATGAACATAGCAGTATGAAGAGGAAAAAATAAAAAGTGAAAAAACAGCTTGTGAAAAATTTTCATTGAACATTTTGCAAGTTTGCAAGCCAACACTCCCAGGCATATGCTTCCCCCTTATTATCTATTCACTTCACTTTGAAGTTGCACTTGAATAAGCAGGTTGTGAAAACAGGCAGAATGGAGGACTGTCGAAACAATCAAAAACAATAAGTAGAGGCAATTTTCTTATTAAAGTTTCTTCCTTCAAGATACAGTACAGACTTGGGTGAACAATGCAAAATTAATCTTTTTTTTTTTTTTTTTTTAACCAACTCAATATACTTGTTGGCTACATTAGCAAAGTCGTAATATTTCAGGGGACAAGTCCTGCACTTTTCCAGATGGTGTTTTAAACAAAAGAGAGGGTGGTAAACTTGATCCTTTATTTCACAGTTTGGCATGTCTTTACTGGGAAGATGTACAATTCTAAAACATTGGTAGTATAGAAGAAATAATAAAATGGACAGACAAATGTGCTTTGTGTTGTTGTTGTTACGGATTTTTTTAAAAAAAAGAATTTTCAATCAGAATGAAGAATAGGTATTGTATTCCAAATGGATAATCACATATTGCAAAAGCTAAGTGCATGGATAAAAGTTCTTTCTGAATTACTAACATCACTAGGACTATATTAATATTTAGCATTTACCTGAATGGGTAGGAATGCTCAGCTCTGAATTCTTATATTTCATTTCATTTTATTGGTCCAAAATAAGGATCAATGACTAGTTTTTAGAGAGTGAAGTTTAGACTAACTCTTCTTTTTGTAAGCCAGTTCCCATTAAGATCAACCATAGCTTTGCCAATGATGAATGGATAATTATCACTTTCCTCGGATGCTTTGCTTACTAATATTAGATTACTTCTATTTAGTTTAATTCTTTGATAAGCATTACACTTTTTTTTTTTTTAATTTGGGATTTTGATTTCAAGATAAGCAAAATGTGAATTCATGAATTCATGCATTTGGACCTTCCACTATTTAAGAGACTAATAGATAAAAAATAGAAACTTGCTTTATCTACTTAATATATTTAGCTTTGATACAAAGCTGAAAGAAGTGAACAGGAAGGAACATTGTATCCCCCATAGATTCTGTTCTCATCATAATCTTTGTTTTCTTCATTTTGAAGGTGACAGATTGAAGATATTGCTAAACAAAGCCCCACTGCTGATAAAGGATACTGCAAGACAGTGAGCATTCTGAGCCCTTTAAATTAATAGAAACACTAAGTCCTCAACATCTCTTCACTGGAAGAATTAAAGGTCTAATTTTTGGAGTTAATAGAATTGATAAAAACTAACCATTGTGTGTGATTAATTAGCATACGTGATTGCAACTGGCACATCTAGTGCACTACATAGTGTAACACCCTTCCTTTAACAAAACATCACATTATGAGATTATTATATGGTGCTTTCTTGTAGTTAAGGAACTATAGGAACGTGCATGGGATGTTGTGTGTTCCTCATGTAGCAGGACATCTGAGATAGTTACATTATACTTGAAGAGGCGGTAGAGTTGTTTTAGATTTCCTTTAATCTGAATTCAGTCTATACATTCAGTAGAATGGATATTAAAGCAACAATCTAGTTCTACTTATCAAATTTTGTATTTTCCATTTTAGCTTCCCAATGAGTATTGTAAAACATAAACATAATAACACATATTTCCATAATATTGTCTCTTGTTAAGGACAACCTAAGACTATTTTCTCTTATTCCTTGTCTTGGTAAATTTTGCATATGGATAGTGTCTCCTCTTATGGAGAAGCTTAGAATTATTTGATGTCATTCATTATCCTGTACCTCAAATGTTCATCAGGAAAAAGGACAAAAGATTTTGTGCTTCTCTGAGAACCCTCTTGATTCAATTGGCTATTAGATTGTGCTTATAATGTTACTGTGAGGGACTTTGCTAAAATGGCAAAAAATTGGAATCCATAGGTAAAATGAACTATTTTCTTTTCAGTCTTAAAATGCAGTCTATTTATCTATGTAAGATAAAATAATAAATTCCATCTTTCCGAAAGAGTATTGAGTTTCTGATCATCAGATTGTATGATAAGACCACCATAAAATTCCATTAAGGCAAACTATGACTGCACAAAACAAACAAAACCAATCAAACAAACAAACAAAACCCCCACAATTCTACATGAAATGAAACTATAGCATAACTTTCAGATTCATAAATAAATAAATAAATAAAGCTTACTTTGTAATTTTATGATTCTATTCATTTAAGGAATTACTTCCGTTGACAAAGCTGCCAATCCCTTATTGCTAATGGAAATAACTTATAGATAAAAAAAATGTATGTTCTACATTGCTCTGACACCAATTAAACTCACTAATTTCAGTGGCACTTCTTATGCAAGCATTTATTCACTTGAACAATATTAACCTAGTCTCACCCCTAGAGTCTGGCCATGTCTTAGCCTTGCATACTGAGGTTCTTCTACCTTAGTTATTGAATTTAAAGGGAATTTAAAGGATCATCACCTCCTCTTTTTCATGCGATAAGGCAATCAAAAGGATTGTGTTTTTAGCCCTCCTCCTCCTTTTTATATTGCTTATAGCAATTGCTCAGTTAAGAAAATGATTATTAAATTACCCCATTTAAATTACCTACATTAAGATATTTGGATAAGTAGATTATCAAAATTATGTTAATTAAAGCAATGATTACTTATTAACCAAAATGCTCAAATTTTACTTTTAAAGTTCTGTTTCTGAATTTTAAAAGTGAATCTAGGAAAGATTTATTAGCAGCCTACAAAAGAGAAAGGTGAAGCTTCTTCAGAAAAAAAGACAAGTCCTTCTTAGTTTTAAATTACATCATTATTCAAATACAGATTATATTATCTCTGTAATTGGAGAAGAGCTAGCCATGTGGAATTGAGTGACCTGACTAATTATCTGTCTTGAACAAGTTCTTTTATGTTATCTATGCCCATTAATTTACAGATGAAAGCACTACAGGCCACTCAGATTTTTCAGTCACATATAGTCTGATTTACAGAGAACCTCACAGCACACCTGGTCCCAAGAGGACACTGGCACTTCTCAGAATGAAGTTGCTCTTGTTTAGTGCCTTTTTAGTAATTTATGCTAAGGGAACATCCCCAGAAGAAATTTTTATTTTTAAATTGGGTTTATTCTGAATGTTTGATTGCACCTCAAGACATCACAATCCCAATAAAGCCATGTAAGGATGAATACATGCTCTAGTCCAGATGCATTTAACAGAAAAGCCATGCTTCCCTGGCAAAGTTACATCAGATCTTAGCAGACATGATCAGTCTTTAGGCAGACAAAAATGTTTACTGAATTCTACCTTTTCACAGAGAGAAAGTACAGTCCCAGCTTGGATTATTGCAACCTGTTCTTCATTTCTCAAATTCTAAAATACAAAAAAAAAAAAAAAATAAATTTAAAAAAGATGCATTTTAAATTGGACTGGAAATCTATTCTTCAACATGTGATAAATTTTAAATAAATTATAGTTATAAATTCTGTAGATTTCAGAATCAAAGTAAAGAAACTATAACATTCAGTATTTTATAAACGAGACCAAAAGGGGTCCCATGACTGAAAATATTAAAAGTACTTAGTTTCTGCTCTCATTCAGTATGACACTCAGTAATAATTTTGCAATTGCTCATTATTTAGTGAGGCCTCAGTGTTTTCCATTTGAGGATTTTGAAATTTTTTTAGACAGAAAAATTCCAGTGCTGTGAGGAAAAAGTGCTTTAAAATAACCACAAAACTAGAATTATATTTGTAAGTAAAAATTGTTACCCCATTATCTCCAAGAATATCTAGCTTCTTCATAAGTTCTGATATATTCACATCCTGAAAAAGATGTTCAACACATTTTTATAAAGGAGGTGAGAAACAGTTTTGCATGCTACATTTTATGTACCCTTCATTCACTTTGCATGCAAAAAGACTTGTAATGCAAATAAATTAAATGTTAGTTTTGCATCATAATTACAAAAGTGTTACTGATAGTTTCAGAAACAAAGCCAAATGTCACTTGATTATGGAAAGCAACCCCAAGGTCTGTGCATTAGGTCAGACTGTACTGTTCACATTTATCATCCTGCTGATGTATGCAGAAGAAAAATCAAAACTGATAAACAGGCCTAAATGACTGATCTATTCTATTTGTTTGGAGTGGAGTTTGAAGTGCATCAGGATATGTAAGTCAAAGGGACTGCAAAATAATTGTTAAGAAGGTTTTTGTTTCTTTGTTTCTTTCTTTGTTTTCTTCCCCTTTGTTAAGCAAAAGAAGAGTTCCAGATCAGACTCAGAGGGGCAGAAGTGAATGTGCACAGTGGGCTGAACATGTTCTTCCAAATATTACTAGCTCACAGCCTTTGTGAGTAGAAAGTCACATTTATCTGCCAGTCAACTCCACAGATCCACAGAGTGGCAACCAGCCCATCCTTATTAAGTGCCCAGTTGCTGCAATTAAGAAAAACCCTTCGCTGATCAAGAAAAAAAAAAAAAAAAAAAAGGAAAAAAAGAGAAGGAAGGAATAAATCTGCAGATGATTCCTGCATTTTAGATTAAACAATGCCAGGGATCATTCTTAGGCACCAGAACTATAAAAGTTGTTGAAAATGTTCATGGAACTGTTTAACCTTTAATAACAGCACACTCCAGAACTACCCCGAGTATGGCCCACCAGTTAATGTGGACCAAAGATATTCCCATTGACAGCATGAGCAAAGACCAGCTGATATTAGTCCAAAATGCTTATTATACGCACACAAAAAAGCCATGATAACGCAGGTACTCTCAACTTCTCATATTCAGCACTTCTTAGTAGAGGTCAGCAGTTCACAATGGCTGTGTCTTGGCTCATTAGTTTCATTACTTACAGTGTAATGCTGGTTTACATTTGTGTTGCACAACTGCATTATTCGGGGGTCAGGATGATTGATCTTTCAATTTCTTTAAAGCCAAATTAGCTATGCTTGCAACTTATGTAACTACATCAGAACAGATCTGCTCATGATTCTATATCCAACGGACTCCAGAGAGTAAGGCTTAATAACGAATCAAAAGATTTCTTGAAAACCAGACACAGTTGTGGGAGAGAGTCCATACAAATTAGACTATCCTGGCTCCAAAATAGGAATAATGTGTTGTTTTCAAGTTGGTCTATCCTGGGAAGTGCCCTTCTTCACTCCCATCTCTGCCCCAACACTTCAACAGTGTCTCCAAGTGCTACAGTAGTTTCTAAACAGTGCATATCAGTAATTTTAGAATGATACAGAGCTTAAAATATACTTCTATTTGGACTGGATTAAAATTGAAGCTATTGATTTTGATCAGCAGTGACAATGTTGAATAGAAACTTCTTTAGCTGATCAGTTGCACAGGTGAGGAATGGAATTCAGTAAGATATGCCAGTTCTTGGCCCTGTTAACCCATAAATACTAATTCCAATTAACTTATTTCCATGAAGAAGCATATAGAAATATGCTTCAATGAATAATCAAATCAGATTTTCCACCATTGTAATATCTAGTTTTCTGTCAATGCCTAAAAATTTTAAAGGATACGGAAAACATAAAAAGCAAACAATTTGCTTTTTGTGAGTTCCAGTTCCAGAAGCTGTACTTACTACAGTGAATATGCAAGTTAGAATAATAGGTAAGTTAAAAAGCAGACCTGACATCTCATGGAAGCTCTATTTGAAAGGTAATACATTAACTGATGACTCTTGCTGTGATGTTGGGATACGACTACCCAACCAAACCTGTAGGTAGGAATTAGGTTTAACCTTTTTAAATTATTATTATTATTTATTTTTTTATTAAGACTACTCAGTCACTGCTTAGTCTTCCCTATACATATACATATATATATCTTCATATATATCTTCCCTATACATATAAGAGAGATGGACTATACAGCCTACAATTTCAGTTTATTTCCACTACAGAAAGTATTGTGCTTATTAAGGGACTGAATAGAAACCAGTCTTCTGTTAGGGAGTTTATAAACACAATTACAAATGCAAGCAAAAATTACTAATGTGTGCTACAACATTACTATCAAGGCAAGCCTGAATTCAGTCTTAGGTGAACCAGCATGCAAATCAGTTTGTATGGCTAGCCTATTCAAAGGGGCATAGAAGTAGAAAGAACAACCTTTTCTTTCTAGTAACACAACCTAACCAAGTGAGATCCCAATGTTTGTCTTGTGCTTGAACTAAAATGATAGTCTCACCTGTTGGAATAGCTTTTGGATCAGGAGCCTCATGCTTCAAGGCCCTGACCCAGGCAAATAACCTAAGCATATTAATTCAACATACAAAATGTCTAGGGACTTCATGAAACTGGTTGTAAAATAGTATGTGAATGTGGTATTTCTGACCTTAGATGAAAGTATTTATTGTGAAGGAAAGACAAAAGTCTGTAGCTAGCCTGACAATGACTCATATCAAATCCCACATTCTTCTCTGCAATGTTTTTACAGCAGTTACCTAGACTGTACACTAATTATCTTGACTGGCTAGCCTTCATTTTCATGAACGAACTCCTGACAGACTACCAGATTCCTACCAGATCATATTCGTATGAAATCCTTTTCCCAGTTATAAATATATTTGCTTACTATATGTATTTTTCATATTTTCTTCCCTACAGTGAGACGATAAAAATGGCAAACCGTTCATTTGGGTATTGGGTTCTTCATTCTGGCCATCCAACTGTTCCTAACTTCCCACATATACCTTTATTCCTTCATGTTGACAGAACAGTTGAAGCGCACTTCCATTGTTTTCAGGGAAGGTGGTTATATGAAGATTAAATGCTGGTGACCTTCGTTCTCTCTCCTGAGGAAAGATTTTGTTTAAAAACAATACGTGTGATTACATGTAAACAATTATATCCCACCTTTACAAAATAGACTTGTACATTAAAAAGACAGATTCCTATTCATATTCCAAATAATTCCTCCTACTTTCTTTCTACCATGCTTGTAGGATGTTGGGCATAGCTAAGAACAAAAATGGTTTTAGGTTCCAACAAATTCCATGCACACAGTTTCTGAAAAGTTAACAGACACACTCCAGAGCCAGAAACCCTTGCATGTTGCCCAAATAATTGACTGGAGCTGCAAAAAAAAAATCTTTGCAGTAATGAATGTCAGTTATAACCTCATTTCACTATTGCTTTTTTTCATTGGAAAAAAAAGGATTATTGAGGAAGAATAAACTTCAGGGAAAAAAAAAATGTAAAAAAATCAACAAATACTATCACAGATTTTCTCAATAAAATTAAAGGTGTGTATCTACTCCCTGTTTATTCTTCAGTTAACTTTTGTATTAAAGCATGTGAAATCCCCAGACTTATGCACTGTACAACCCAGGATGCTGGGTTTTAGCACAAATATGCTTTGTGCTAAAACTAAAAAATTATAAATTTTTATTTGTCTAAAACTAATAGTATTTCTAAAACATCCAGCCCAACTACTTGATTTTCATAGGTTTCTTCAAAATATCACTGCTATTATTTCTTTGGAAGACAAAAATACAGTAAAACAACAAATAAGACATACTTAAATGAAGTTTTAACATGGTTGTGAAAATGACTGGACTGAAGACCCTGGAAATGAAGGCCCTGGGTCTTACTATGAACTCACTATGGCCATGGGAACATGAGTGAAGAAAATCAGATTTCTTCTCCATACAACAAGGAGAGGTACTGACAACAAGAACTTCAGTTTCAATGAAAGAGAGTTTCTGCAAATATTTTACTTCTTATGTCCATCCATGCATGCCTGATTTCCTAAACCATAAAATGTGGCACTTTAATTGATAATGGCAAGAGGGTGGAATCAATTCACTTAAGCAGATTACAAAGCATGGCAACCCTTGTTCATTAACTAGCCTAAACCTAATTTGAAATTACAATGTTGAGAGAAATATCTCTGTGCTCTGTATATTTTTCCCCCCTTACAGGCTCTATTTTAAATAATTTTCCTGTTAACAGCCTAATTTTGAAATAGACTTAAGTGACATAGTTATTGTAATACAAAACCAGAAGCTTAATTCTTGTCCATATTCAGTAACCTTTATAGATTTATTTTTAATTTTTCTGGAATTAATCACTTGCTATTCCACTAAACTTACATGGATTTGCTTGCATTAAATGATAAACAAATGGTTCAGTTTTCTACCCTATCATTTTTTTTGTCTGAAATAATTTAACTGTTCTGAGAAAAATACTGTTCTGATTATGAGAAGCATTTACAATTTTACTAAAGAATTCACATTGTCAATCACATTTGTGTCTATGTGTCTGCCTACGAAAGAGAAAAATCTTTTATTGCAATCACACAAAAATACTCTTATCGTTATTTTGTGAAACAAGTCCTCAAAGATTTGGCAGATAACAAAAGTAGACACATTATACTGAGCTACTTTCATGTAATTTCATGTAATTCTTGTATGTGGAAAATACTTTTATAAAGTCTGTTTTGAAGCACTTTTTTTTTTTCTTTTACAAAGATTTTTTTTCAGATTGTTTTACTTCTAAAAACCCTTACTTTTTAGGGAGCAGATTCTAGGGTAACTGCCAATTTAATGCTAAACTGTCAGCATTTTACTCTACAGTTGCTTAACAGAATATAAAGAATACATATTAGAAAGCATTTTTATCTTCCAGAATACCTATTGAAATTCCAATCATCTAAATTCTTAATTTAGAATATAATGTGCTATGACATTAAAAGGTATGGTAGATAAAATAAATGATTAAAAAATAGACTAAGAAATTTCAAAGACAAAATGCAGAATGTCCATATAACAGGATGACATGACATTTTCATCTTTATCAGAAAAGTTATACATGCCAAGATTTTTGGTGAAACGTGCTGGGTGAAAATTATGAGGAGTGACATTGATGGGTTTCTTGGAGAGTTTATTCTAAATGGTGTTAAGAAGGCTGATGATCTTTGAAACTGAACAATATGTTATCAGGCGAGTGTGTGATAATGCATCACACCCAACTAGTTTACTGAATTCTATATGGGCCCCATTTATGAGGCAGTGAGAACCAATGCTTTCTACTGTGATCACAGGCTACATGTTCAAATTGTTATTCGCAAAAAATATTCACAGTTATTTCATTAACTCAAAGTATAGAATTTGTTAAAAAAGTTTTCTAGGGACAACATACTACTACCATTTACACACTATGTAAGTGGTGTGCTTCACCGCTAACTGGCAGTCTCAGAATTTTTTTTTCCTTCTTTTAGCTGAGTGATGAAAGTTATTTCCATTCCATGACCATTTTATCCAATCAGAAAATGGATTTCAGGTAAGAGAAATGATTTCAGACCTGCTATCAAAATGTGTTCTTTTAAGATCATTTTACTTCATATTAATGCTGTCAATCTTAAATCAATGTAGTTAAAAGCAATTATACATTGATGTGATGGATGTGTCAGGTCTTTAGATTTCACTGCATGCAAGATGTGAGAAAGTGTGTTAATTGAAGCAATGCCAACCAAGGCTGTAGTATACATACTAAGTGATTTTACATGCAGGAAAGGAGTAGTTATGGAAATGAAACAAATAAAAAAGGCAAAATACTGCAAAACAAAATATTTTATTAGATGTAAAACAAACTATATGCAATATATATTAGCTATATTACATCTTCATAAACATTAGTGAGCACTCTCTCCAAAACACATTAAGGCAGCGGTATCAATTTCATTATCCCAAGATACAACATTTAAAAAATAGATACCTAAGTGATTTCCCTTAAACATGCACCAGACATCAGTAATCTTTACAGGAATTTCAGCTTGGGTTCAAACATAATTTCTGCTCCATTTGAGAGTTTGCAACAGAGAGAATCTCTTACTTCAAGCTCTAGCACTCTGAATTCTAACAGCTCATTCTGGTCTTTTGCATCTTGCATCTCATTCTTCAGCTGATGCTCTTCTTGTTCCATTCTGTAAATCTAGGAGACAAACACAACATCATTAACGCCCTGTAAACAATGGAAAAGGCATTATACTAAGTCAGAGGTGATGGCTTTATGCAAAACTGTTTTTTTCAGTTTTTCATTAGATAGTGGACTTTGTTTTGGATATATAGAAGGAACTTCACATCTGAAAAGTATTTGTAAGAACTCACAGCAGAAAATAGTCTATGATCTCTTAGAATAATAATGTGGAAGCGAGGATGAAAAGTGATATCAATACTGTATTTAAACAAGTTAAAAATATAAACTTTCTTTTAAAATCAGGTGAAAACAACTGGATTAGATTAACATTTGTACAGACTGTTCTTATTGTCTTTGCATAACCAGACATTTACATTTCATAGCATATGAAGCACAATAATTGAGGGTATTTTAGTGCCTAATTTTTAATTTTCCAGTCTTCTGCTTTAGGGCACTAACAATGTAAAAGCAAGTTCAAAACTGACTCTTTGTTATGACAACTAATAGCTTTGGCCTACTAGCTAGCTTACCTGGGTGATCTTTTTATTTGTATGAAACTGCACAGAAGTGCAGCGAGTGCCTGGTAGAATGTGCTATAGCATTTAGAATATCCATGTAAGTGTCTGAATAAATGCAGTCCAGCTGTAGCTGCTTTTAGCCATGCACTTTTCTTTATCTTATTTCTATTGTATTAATATTGATCTGCTAATAACAATAATTGTCATTCTGAGTACCAACTAACATGATTCTGACTACCAACTAACTTTCTCCCCAGCATCAGTGAAGAACAATGAGGATTCTTAGCTCTGAATAAGAAATGATATAATAGACGTAAATCAGCTAGTATTACTTAATGTGTGGAAAACGTGTAAAAATCCAGTGCTAGAGTGAGCAGGAAATTTTAGCTGAGGTTTAAAATTTAGCGGTCCTGACAATAGTCATCTTTGTGTAACTGGTAAAATACAAGCATTCCACATTACCATGAATATTTTAGATTATATTTTGGCAGAAACTACAAACATCAGAAGGCTTGGGTCCTACTGTGGCCTATACAACATGTAATTCCACAGTAAAGAGCAGTTTCCATTCCCAAAGAATCCAAAAGCGTATTGATAATGATACTTTAATCAGAATTTCTGTTTCTGGAGGGAAATAAAGTGTGCAATTTTTATGTTGATGTCCCAGTATTTGGTACATTCATTTCTTTTTACCATTCATTTTATGATAAAGGGCAGCAATTGTGAAAAAAATCCCAGGCTCTGAACACATACCTTCTCTAGCAACTCCTGATTTGTTCTGATCAGCAGCTGCTTTTCTTCTACCCATTTTGAATCCTATGAGGAAGAAAAGGATTAAAAAGACATATATACATCTATATAATTAATTAAACAAGACAAATAAACATACTAATTACAAGATCCCAGACACCATTGCACATTCAAGTATAAAAATGGTCATACATCAAAGAATCATAAGTATGTCAAGGACTAACAGCAACTGAAACTACAGAGAAAATAAAAGTTATTTTTTTCCCTGAAGCTGTCTCCTGTCTCTTAATTTGTTCCAGCTAAGCATTTACTTTTAAGTGTTTGTATATTGTAATTGTGGGTGAACACAGTTATATAATATTTTGTGATTTAAAAGCATTTTATTTATTCATCTATTTATTTTTCCACTGCAATGAGTTAGGAAGTTTCTTGCAAAAGCATCCCATTTTGTATTCTATAACATAAATCCCAATGGAGAAAGGGAAGAAAAAGGAAAACAACTTTCAGGGATATACAGTTAATTGCCCTCCTGAAAAAGTGTGAGAATCAAGCTAATACACAGCATTTATGACAAGGAATTCAAGGCATGGAGGAAATACAGTAATATAAGATGTTCTCCAAGTAAAAACTGTGTTTCTATTTGATCACTTGCTCCAAAGCTGCTCTTTGCTTTTATGTTTTTCCATGGCTTCAAAAGGCTTCATCAAATATCCTTAGACAGACCCAAATTACAAAAACGTTGGACATTCAGATTTAATGGATTTTAACAGTCAAATTCACGCTGTTCTCTCATACAACCTAGTTCATTGTGCTCTAATGAGTTTAGTAAGACAATGTCCAACAATTAATATTACATTCCAACCTTAAATCAAATTATTTTCTTGCTAAAAAGGACAATTCACTTAAAATCTAAATGTCTTCACTACAGCATTAAGGATAATACTTTTTTTTTTGTCAGCAAGGTATTTGCACATTTATGCTGTACTATAAATTAATGAAATCTGGCTAGCCAAGCCGCTGAAGTAGCCTTGAAAAGTCCAACAAAAACACTCCAAGACAATATATATTACAAATAGCCTGTTTTGAAAAGTTTGAAGTTTTTTTTTTCTACTTACTGTAGACAACAGTGTCATATTCTACTGTTTTTTTCTCCTTTTCTAACTTATATACAAGAATGGGCAAGCACATTTTAATTTTCATGCAGTAAACACGTTCTTCAGTCTTATGGCGTTAAAAGTAATGTACTAAGAAAAATGTACTAAAATGAGTACTGGAAAAAAAATGTATTTGGCAAGAATTTTTGAAATAAATGAAATGAATGAGTCAAGTTTAAAATTATTTTTAAACATGATTTTAATCTTGTGCTTTGAATTTGACTTCAGGAAAGCTGTGAAGGTATTTGCAGATTCTGTTTCCTACTGCTGTAATATAAGACTAAAAATTCCTGAGATAATGCACTAGAATCTTTTATTTCACTGTTTATTTTTGGAAAATGTTTTAAGGACTGATTCCCCAAATGAACATTTCACAAGTATTACTAAGTCATCAGCACTACCTTCTAGATGAGGGAAAAAGATAATAATAAAAAAATCACATAGTGCACAAAGAAGTCAGTTTATCATCACCACCTTTTATTTTGTTGAATATAAATACTAACAGGTTAGGAAAATGGGTTCTCGAGCTCTCAGGAAGACACTGTGACCAATTATTTGAAGAGGTAATGCTAGTGTACAAACTAGCCCACTATGGACAATATTCTCTTGCTCCTTGTGTTGTCACATCCCTGTTGGCCATCTCAGATCACCAAGACATACAAGGTTGTAAATGCGGTTATGAGGTGTTACTATTAAGAGTTATTATTATTATAAAGTGAATTGAATTCTAATTTCCAAGTATACCTTTTTCATGTGCCATTCCAGAAACAGAAGTCACAGAAATAATTTCTTACATGTATATCCATGGTTGCTTATTGTATTCACATACATTGTATTTATATCTTACACTGTAAAAGTCAATTATTTTGTTAATGTTTTCAATTACACAAAGATTTGCCTACAGCATCTTTATCATCAACAATCTAAAATGTCCACAGTTGATCCTCAAGAGGTTTTCAGTTCCAATTATTATTCCAAAACCTCAGTGGGCCGATATTGTTAGATTGATAACATATTCTTTATTTTAGTAATATTTTATTTACATAGAATTTACTAAGCAAATTGCAATTTGTGTGGAAGTGAGCATAAACAATTTTATCAATTTTTGTCCTTAACATGAACATGGTCCCATTTGAATTTATACAGACTTTTACAGAAAACTTTCTTACACAGAATAAATAGCATTATTTGTATGTTGCTTTTATTTGATGCTACTGGATCATTAGTCTTTGAAATGCATCTCTATAAATAAATTTATCGTATTTTATTACCATATGCTACCTGCAATCTTAAATTACTATTTTTAACAATAAACAAAGCACAAAATAACCTCCCTGATATTCTCGGTGTGTTTTAGTAGTTATGCAACTGAACATCTTTTAAATGCAGTCTTAAAACTCTAACCAGCCTTCCTGAAGATCCTGCACTTTTTAAAATATGCACTAATAGGATTTACAAGATACACTGAAGCATGAGGCCTAATTTTATCCTGTGTGGACATCCTTATCCTACACTATGCACCAAAAATATTCTAAACTACAAATACAGAATATACATCGTGTTGGAATATATAGCAAAGAAACAAAACAGAAGAAAAGCCTGCACTGAATGACAACGGGAACAGAATTTAGAATGCCTGTATATGCGGATAGTCCAATATTACACTTTGGAGTCAGAAAATTAATTTTTGATGGACTTTTTTTTTAGCGTGTGTAATATTTTCCTCTAAGTAATCCAGTGCTGGAGTGATAATTAGGCTGCATCAGTCACACTAATGCACCAGCAAGCAATGAAGATGGCAAGGGCACCACTGCATGCAAGGGAGAAAATGATGTGGCAGAGGACATTAAGAGAGCCTTTTACCTGTCCTTTCTCGATTAGAGCTTTCTCCAGGTCCTCGATTTTTGCCTGACACCTGAGAAGATCAGTTTGCAGTTGTTCACGAGTCTGGGGAGAAAATAAAAGTGTTATAAATTGTGTGCATATGCATGCACATACAAATGAACAGATATATTTAATCTTATACAGAATTAAAGGATGCTTTTCACCCAGCTGTGGGTCATCCAGTCAGCTTTTAATAGTTTTAATTAAAGTAAATTTTTGTTGGTTCTATGTTACAAAATACCTAAACCCGTCAGTTATACCACATTTTTCTTTCCTAACCTATGTAGATATTAACGTTACATATTCAGTGACAAAACTCTTCCAAGAAGAGAAAGAAAATAATATTAGGAACAGAAAGAGCAATTCATGAGAAGATATTCATAAGGTAACTAGGCAGAAAGGGCAAGACAAAATTGCAAAAAGCAGTGAATAAATTAATAACAGCCTCTGATTTTTAAAAGGGCTAAGAATGAATAAAACATATAGACCCAAAATAATTAGTTTATCCCATAAACAGCATACACCATTCATTTTTCCTCTTTCTACATGACTCTTAAACTATCAAATAGGTATTACCCACTGAGTTCAGATATGACCTAGAAGCATCTGCATCATACAAAGTACTAAACAAAAAGTGTACAAAACTAAGGATATATGGAGATCCTCAGTCAATGAGACTCCTTGGAACTGCTGCAAGAATTTTCTGACCCAATTTTAGGTACTTTTTCACCCACACAGTTCAAAAATTCCCACAAGGATTTCCTTCTGCATCTACACATCCTTGTTGTTTACCTTAAGCCTCATCCAAAAGTAGCAGGAAATGTTCATCACACCAGAACACTGGGACAAAACTAACCATGAAAAAAGCTGCCATCTGAAAACCTTCTGACTCAATCAAACAATGGATTTGTATGAATGTGACAAAAAAGATTAAAATGCCTTTAACAAGAAAGAGCAACCATTCTAAAGTATACTCAAGGGACATTTTACAAATGCCTGCAAAATATATTTTTTTAAGTTATTACAAAAATACTCTTATTAGTGTTTTCCTTCCCATGAAGGCAGATGAAATACATAATGGTCTCTCATAACTGTCAAATACATCAGTACCTCCGAAATGTTAATTTAACAGTAGATGTAAAAATGCTCCCAGACTTTTTTTTTTTTTTTTTTTTGAAAGAAATAAAACAATTCCTTTGCTCATCTTTGAGATTAAATGAACATCAGCTGCAACCACATGGTATTGTTAACATCATAACAACCTTTTGGAATAGTAGAAATTGCCACAGCAATGGCCAGGGGAAAGCAACCCTTCTTATTCCAACCAAAAGCATGTGCAGTGAAATACTACCACAAATATTCTTCAACCATGCTATCATACATCACAGAGGCTTAAAATAATAAATAAATAAATAAAGGTAAATACAAAAGGAAAATGTCTAACAGGTGAAGGTAGCAAGACTATGGCATTAGACCACTCAGTTCTGTCTCTAGATTTACATCTACCTTGAGAAATTATCTACTGCTCTTTTCCTCAGCTGAGCTTCCTGGTTAGGGTTTCAAATGTTACTAAGCTTTTGTATGATGTTGAGAACTCTAACAAATAAGCTGTATAGCAAGAATTCCTCTGTTATAAGAACTGTATTTCACAGAAAAGAAAAAGTGAAGATTGGTTGAAAACCAGACAAACTTAGGGAAAAAAAAAGACACATTTTAAAGTACAATTTGAATTTCCTACATACTGGCTCTGAGGATCAGCATTTTAAGATGTAAGTAAATGCACATGATGTCAAGCAGTCTACTTTCTTTGTAACTTTTATCTGAAAAGTTACATTGCTGTGTATTAAAACACAGCAATTCTGCTCCCACGAACATACTGCTTCTATGCTTGAGAAAATTCTGTAAGTGGATTTTAAAATGCTTACCAGAGAAAATGATGTGGATGAAATGGTGACATGAGTAATGTATGCTCATCTGCAAACTAGCAATATGCAATTTTGTGAGAATTTTATTAATTGTTTTAAGCAGTAGAAACATCAAGTTAGCAGCAGCTTTTACCTTGGGGATAAACTGAGTCCCTCTCCACCAGTAACTGATAAGACTCAAAAATCTTTGCCTTTCTGCATTATTAGCAGCATGTTGTGGTGACAAGGCAACATGTAGCAAGGCAGCAGTATGTAGTAAGTCACAACATGTAACACGTTTCTACAGTTCTGTGGTTTGGGGTTATTTTTTGCAGTTTTTTTTCCTTTTAACTCTTAAATATGTTTTTAGAATCAGTCCTACTGAGCTTGAAAGGGAGCTCTAGAGATTTTCTAGTACAACTGCTGTGCTCAAAGTAGGGGGGCACGTATAGCAGGTTGTTTGTCTGAGTTTTGAATATCTCCGGGGATGGAGATACCCAAACCTCTCTGAGAAACATGTTCCAGTATTTGACCACCACATTCTTCCCCACATGCAGGACTTTGTAGTTCCCTTTGCTGAATTTCATGAGATTCCTGCTTACTCTATTCTCCAGCCTGTCAAGGACCCTCTGACTGGCAGCGCAAGCATCTCATGTAATAAATAATTCTCTCAGTTTCATATCATCTGGAAACTTGCTGAGGGTTCACTCTGTCTAATCATCTAGGTCATTAGTGAAGAAGTTAACAGTAGTGGAACCAGTAGCTACCACTGCAGTATTTCACTGGAGACTTACCTGCAGCTGAATTTGTGCCACTGGTCACAAACCTTTATGCCCTTTCAGCCAGTTTTCAGTCCACCTCATCCACTTATCTAGTCTGTACTTCATCAGTTTGTCCACAAGAATCTTACGGAGGAGAGTGTCAAATGCCTTACTAAAGCCAAGAGAACCAAGATCTATTGCTTTCAATTCATCTGCCAAGCTAGTCATCTCTTCATACAGAAGGCTATCAGCCTGGTTAAGTGTGATTTCACCTTTTTAAATCCAGATTGATCACTCCTGATCACCTCCTTCTCTTTCACAAGTTTGGAAATGGTTTCCATGGTTATTTGCTCCATACCTTTCCTAAGGAATGAGGTGAGGCTTACCAACCTTCAGTTCCCCAGATCCTACTTCTTGCCTTTCCTGAAAATATGAGTGACATTTCCTTTCTTCCAGTCCTCAGGAAACTCCCTGTAATTGCCATGATCCTTCCAAGAGTGGCCTGACAATGACATCAGCCAGTTCCCTCAGTAGCCAGTACTCTGACTACTCTGACTACCAGTTCAAGCTGTACTTGATGCAGAGTGAAGGACATGAGGTGAAGGTGAGGTTTCCAGTCCTATGGCTAGTTCTTACCCCTGAATGTTGTGTATTTTTTTCTCATTGATCACAACAGTCATTCAAGTAGAGAGTGACCTGTAGATAAGCTACATTTCTAGACATGCCCCTGCCTGCAAGGAGTTGAGATAAAGCAGAAGAGATGTTGTATCTAGTAAATCCAGCTCTTTTTTGGTGACAGAGCTGTTCAGTGAATACTTGTGGGGTGTGAAAATACTAGTCAGAGGTCACCAAATCATTATTAAGTGACTGCTCTGTTCCCCAGTTTGGAAAACCAGAATGTAAGATGTTGGCATGACTTCTGCTGAGCTCATCCCTGTACTAAATAGTTAAACATAGTGATGGCAGAAGTGTAAATGAAAAAAGATTATATACTATCACATACCTCAAATACCTCATTAGAATCTTACTAAAGAGATTGCTGTGAGGTTAAAAATGCATTAATTTCAGACAGAGTCAATCACTCTTGATGACCTAATAGTGATAATGGTACTTTTTAATGGAAGAATACTCTCTTTATCTGAGATCGTATAAACAAATTAGAACTTCATGTATTCAGCAAAACACTTGAAGAGAAACTCTTACTTTGTCAGATTCGGATCAGATTTTTAATATACTCATGATAAAGGTACTAGAGTACTCATTACAACTTATTCTCCAAATAATTTTAAATCCATCATGTTATTATCCAGATTTTGGGTTCAACTGGAATATCATTCTCAATAAAAGCATCTTAGTCCTGAAATATTTTATACATTATGCATGCTAGAATGAAGAATAATGTTTTGTTCAGATCACAGCAGATGAATCTAAATTGTTGCCTGATAATACTCTCTAATCCTCAAGAACATCATACTAGGCATTTTACTGACCTGCAAAGATACCTCCTACAATACATTATATTTTTTCAGCTTTTTCAACTATTTCAGAGCTAAAAGAAATTCAAGTAAAAAAAATAAATAAATTACCCTGGCTTCTCTCTCTGCATCCAGGGTTCCACCAACTTGTTCTTGAAGCAATGCATATGCTCTTTGCAAAGCTTGATATTCTCTTGTTAGCTGGCAGAATCTTAGTTCAGCTTCTTCCTTTGGTGTGCTCTTAATGAAGAGGAAAAAGAAGTGAATTTGTGTATGCAGTGATAAATATATATGATCATGTGTTTGTATATATAGACAGAGACATAAACACAGCAAGAAGTGCAATTGTCCTGAGTCTCAAAATTCAAGAAAGCTTTAAAATAAAACAACACAAGTAGAAATGGAAGCAAAGATGACTTGAAGATGTGGTAGAAATGCAGAGATCAGTAGCTGTGTCTACCTCATAATTTCAGGACAGTGTAAGATACTAGGTAAAGCAGTATCTTACTTATCTTACTGCTTATTTCTTGTATAGAAATGGCAAGAAACTGACTGAGGAGTGACAAGGGGGTTCAATTCTATGCACCATTTTCTTCAGCAACTCCAATGCCACAAGGTGTTCAGAAGGGCTTTGTCCTACTTGTCATGCAGTCCACCATTCCCTTACTCTTTATCTGTACTACACTAGCATAAAGCAATTTGCCAGAAAAAAAAATACTAACACAGAAGTTATATTTAAAAAGCCATAACATTTTTTTTTACAAGAAGTAATTTTAATATCTTAATTTGCTTTGAATTTTGAGCAACTGACATCAACATTTTTAAGGTATTTTCTGTAATGCTGAGGGCAAGAAATGTTCTTCCCTTTAATTAATTTTTGCTCCAGGAATTCAGGCTCCAAGGAACAGAGATTAAATTATTATTAAGTATTAAAGCTAGGAAAATAGGAAGCCTGTTGTGAGTGAGGAGTATGAGGCACAAGTGAGTGAACAGGGTAGAAAGATGAAAGAGAGTATCTAACTCATGCTTTTTCCTCAGCCTTACAATCTTCTAAAGTAGGCCAGCTGCAGTGTATATCACAGAGCTCAGACAAAACATGACAGTGGGTATTTACTACCTATGATCATTTAAGCCTTAATGAATTGCAAGAGCCTCTCTTACTATCACAAAAACAAGAAGAAAATCCTGGTTGTAACAAAACAGTAACATAAATTACAAGGTTGAAAGGTAAACTATTGTCTAGTAACTACTAACTTTTGGCAAAGAAACGTGCTATTCATTTTCTTTTCACAACTAAGAAAGTGTTTGAGTAAAACATTTTTGTTTCTCAGCCCAAGTATCTACCAAGTATGTAAGGCAGGATATTAACTTACTAATTCTATTGCAATGACTGTGGTTTTTGTTTGTTTGTTTGTTTGTTTGTTTTTAACTGGACTTGAAACAAAACAAAACAATTCCTTGCCAAATCTTTTTTATTCTACAGCAGAATAGTTGAAAAATGTTTGCATTTATACTCCATGTCAATTTCTGTTGAAGTTAGCAACAAATCATTTGCTACTTACATCATCCAAATCTTCCTCTGGTGTTGCTGGTGTCCTGTCTGTTTTATCTGTGTTATATGAAGTTACAGATGATGTTTCTGAATCTATGGATTCTTCATCAAATCCAAAAAATGTCTCCACAACATGCCTCTGAAAAGTTAGTTTTCCTTAGTTACCAGCAAAACAGTTGGAAAACCCCAGTGACCCAGTAAACAGCAGCCAAGGTCTTCTCTGACCATTGTTTTAGTATTCAGGAAGAAAAATGGTTCCTGTGTAAACTCTTGTTCTATGAATTCAATTGGATTAGTTAACTTTCCAGCATCATTTGCTTAAGTAGATTCAAGAACTAAACTGCACGTAGCACTGGGTAATTGCCAGTACAATAACGTGTTAACACAAATATCAAAGATAATTATCAAAATTCGCAGTGGAGGACTGAAGTATCTATACAGCAGAAAGTAACCCAACCGGGTGTAACATATATGATGTAACATATATAACGTACATATGTGTAACATATATAAAAATATTCCAAAGAATTATGTGGAATTAACTTTGACATTCATACTGCTTAAGAAAAAAAAAAAAAAAAAAAAAAAAAAAAAAAGTTTGCTCCAATGGCAAAAAAAAAAAGTATGAAACCCAGCATTTTAACACAAATTTTAAAAACTGTAATGCATGCTTGTAGACAACTAGAGAAAATTTTTAGCCAAAGAAAGTGAATAATACAATATTAGTACTAAGAGATGTGACATTTTACATAAATGTCACAACTGCAATAATCCTTCCACCATTTCCATCAATTTCCTAATACATACTTTGAAAGCAGCAAATTTCTATAGAAAATGTTGCCTTCCAAAAAAATGAAAATAACATTTAACTGGGAAATAAGTTTCTCAAGCATTGCTCCTTCCAAAATACCATTTACAAAAGTTAACTGTTATTAATCAATAGCAGTCTAACTTTCTACACTACACAAGTGTTCTGGTAACCCACAGAAATTCAAAGTGACAAGGAAATTAAGAAAAAGATACAAGTTGCTGGAAAAATTAAGTCAGTTTACGAAGCATCATAGACAGAGAGGATGGTGGAGAGAAGTGGCTCTAAGAAGATGAAGGAAAAAAATCTACCTGTCTCTATATTTTTGGCCCTGCTTTATGCTGAATCACAGATTCTGATGTCAGGTTTTTTTTGTTTTGTTTTTATTGTTTTTGTTTTTGGAGGTTTTTTGTTTTTTTAAAAAAAACTATAAACTACAGGTTGTACTTGAGAAGTTAATAGCCCTATAGCCCTGTTCATTAAATATGCCCAAAGGATGAAATAAAAATAAAAATTAAAAGATTAGTTGTCAGTACTTCTGAACATCAGACATTTTACAGCAAGGCCAAAATGGCTACCTGAGCTGTCATTTTCTTTCAAGGCACTGAAAGGCTTTATTCTTATCTATATTGCTCTGTCTCATTATGAATTCTGAATATTTACTTTTCATTGAAACCTTCTAGAGTTACTTAACTTTATCCATTCTTCCTTATAGTTACAAAAAATACTACCTCCACTTTTGCATAAAGCCCCATAATGTATATTCTGTTCGCTTAACTCTAATCAATAGCCAAAATTGAATGAAGTGGTACCATAAGATCAAGGGGTGATTGGTGCACTGCACTTACAGCCTGCAGCCCTGGCCCACTATGGTCCAGGTCAACAGGTTACCAAGCTGAACAGCTCCACAGTTGTTTCATGGTACAGCTAATCCCACTCAAGCTACTGAAGACAGATTCAAGGCCCTGTCCTAAGACATTTGATTGCTTTACTTATGATGAGTCCTTCACATAATAATTTAAAAAATTCATTCAGATTGCATTTTTAAATTAACTGGTTTTACTAAAAGCACCTGAAAGGGTATTATGCACTCAGAAAAATAAATAAATAAATAAATAAATAAATAAATATTGCATCTTTTCCAAATTGTATATGGTTCCACACCTATCCATGGATATGCAGATAAATATGATGTTGCTTGCACAGATGGCAGAAAGCTTTTAACAGTCTTTAAAAACCAACCTTATTTTGCAAGCTACTAGACCACTAGCATTACTATCAGGTATATTCAAAAGAAAAGAGAAGTGGGGATGACAAACTCCCAACCGACCCTGAACGTATGCGGGATTTGCTACTCCACCTGGATCCCTACAAGTCCATGGGTTTGGATGGGATTCATCCCCGGGTGCTGAAAGAGCTGGCGGACGTCATTGCGGAACCTCTCTCAATTATTTTTCAACGATCCTGGGAATCTGGAGAGGTCCCGGTAGGCTGGAAGCTGGCAAATGTTGTGCCGATTTTCAAGAAGGGTCAGAAAGAAGACCCTAGCAATTACAGGCCTGTCAGTCTCACGTCAGTGCCTGGTAAAATCATGGAGAAGATGGTTCTCGAACTTATTGAGGCGCACCTGGGGGACAAAGCAGTCATTGGTCCCAGCCAGCATGGGTTTGTGAAGGGTAGGTCCTGCCTAACTAACCTGATTTCCTTTTATGATAAGATCACCCGTATGGTGGACCAAGGGAAACCAGCTGATGTGATTTTTTTGGACTTCAGCAAGGCTTTTGACACGGTTTCCCATAGGATCCTACTGGACAAAATGTCCACCATACAGCTAAATAAAAACATCATCCGATGGGTGAGCAATTGGCTAACGGGCAGGGCCCAAAGGGTTATGGTGAATGGGGCTGCGTCAGGCTGGCGGGCGGTCACCAGTGGGGTCCTTCAAGGCTCCATTTTAGAGCCGGTACTTTTCAATATTTTTATAAACGATCTGGATGTAGGAATAGAAGGTATTTTGAGCAAGTTTGCTGATGACACCAAACTTGGAGGAGTTGTGGACTCGAATGAGGGTGGAAAGGCCTTGCAGAGGGATCTGGATAGGTTGGAGAGCTGGGCGATCACCAACCACATGAAGTTCAATAAGAGCAAGTGCTGGGTCCTGCACCTGGGATGGGGAAACCCTGGCTGCACGTACAGACTGGGCGATGAGACGCTGGAGAGCAGCCCCGCAGAGAGGGATCTGGGGGTCGTAGTAGACAGCAAGTTGAATATGAGCCAGCAGTGTGCCCTGGCAGCCAGGAGGGCCAACCGTGTCCTGGGGTGCATCAAGCATGGCATCGCTAGTAGGTCAAGGGAGGTGATTGTCCCGCTCTACTCTGCGCTGGTGCGGCCTCACCTCGAGTACTGTGTGCAGTTCTGGGCACCACAGTATAAAAAGGACATGAAACTGTTGGAGAGTGTCCAGAGGAGGGCTACAAAGATGGTGAAAGGCCTGGAGGGGAAGACGTACGAGGAACGGCTGAGGTCACTGGGCCTGTTCAGCCTGGAGAAGAGGAGGCTGAGAGGAGACCTCATCACAGTCTACAACTTCCTCGTAAGGGGGTGTCGAGAGGCAGGAGACCTTTTCTCCATTAACACCAGTGACAGGACCCGCGGGAACGGGGTTAAGCTAAGGCAGGGGAAATTTAGGCTTGACATCAGGAGGGGGTTCTTCACAGAGAGAGTGGTTGCACATTGGAACAGGCTCCCCAGGGAAGTGGTCACTGCACCGAGCCTGACTGAATTTAAGAAGAGATTGGACTGTGCACTTAGTCACATGGTTTGAACTTTTGGATGGACCTGTGCGGTGTCAAGAGTTGGACTTGATGATCCTTAAGGGTCCCTTCCAACTCAGGATATTCTATGATTCTATGATTCTATGATTCTAAGTGCAGTTTTAGTACTAAAACCCTGTAAAGGCACATTTCTGTTCTCTCAGTCATCTTGGAAGCACTGTCTTAGGTGCTTAAGACAAAAACTTCCCTGGGATAATTTAATTCTTTCTTCTAACATTCACATTATACACCAGTTTGTTCACCATTCTGCCCTGATCAACAAAACAAAGGACACAAGGAATAGATTTAAACTGTATTCTAGAAATATAAAGACTTATCCAGAAAAATAATTTGTTTTCTCACATTCAGATTACAAACATTTCAGACCCTCTCTCATCAGAACAAAGGTTTACCATGAAAAATTAGGCGAATGAAAATTAGACTTTGAGAGATCCAAGCCCATCCAGCTTTCCTCCTACACTGGACACTAGCTACAGCCTACAATCATGTAACAGCAGTACTACAAGTAGATACTGGGAGTTGAAAATCAGGCTAAATAGACTGCACTCAATTTATAAGGAAGGCCACAAGACTGCTTTATGATTCCAGACCAATGAAGAGATATAGTTTCATAAAAATGAAAGCAGATTATATGGAGGTAAAGAAGAAGAGAGCAGACAAACTAAAACCAAGAGACTCCCACCAAGATTGCATCCTCATTGCTCAATGTGGATATCTTTTACTCAAAGATGCTGAGAGTAAACCCAAAACAAAGCTGCATGCAGATTTTTATTCCAATGCTTTTGTATCCTGCTCTTCCATCTGTATTAGTTTGTCTGTGGATTCAGCTCAGAACATTTGGTCTGTGCTTTGGAGGAACCTAGCCAAGGACAAGCAATTCAGAGGACTGCAGAATGGCTGACCCTGCTCATGCCTAAAACTTCAAGGCTGTTCAGCCTCACAAAAATGATAAACACACTTGAGCAAAGTTCAAACAAAGCCTGTAATAAGGTATAGGCTTGAGGGCTGACAAAGGAAGTAAAACTCAAGCCTTGATCTTAAAAATGCTGGTAGAAGGGACTTCAAAAGATGGAGAGCAAAACTCCAGTGTACACAAAGCACAGATAATACAGTACCATGAAGGTCAGCAGATTCCTAGCCAGACCCATTTGGTATAACAAGTCTTATTTTTAGGTGTTTGTTGTTGTTTTTTGTTTGGTGTTTTTTGTTTGTTTGTTTGCTATATTTCAAACTACAAGCACTTTAGCAGATAACCCATAACTTGCTTAAATATGCATCTTGCTTAAACCATGCACACACCCACCTGTGCACTGTTTCAAGGAGCAAAAAAACAATAATAAAGCAACAGGTTTTTAGGCTTTACATAAATGTATACAGGTTTGAGAAGATACTTAAAGAAATGTCATCAATTTGAAAAAAATATACTGGCATTTAAATATTTACGTTTGCAAATATAAATAAATAATACACTTGATTGTTAGATGGAAGGGAAGCATGCAAGAAAATTAGTATTTACTATGATACTAAAAAATCCCAAAGCTCAAATGAAATTTAAAAGTCAAAACCTGCTAAATGCTATGCTATGGTTATAATATTGGAGTTATGAGTGAACGATTTATTTACTTTTTAATGTCTCCTTCCTCTACAGAGGAGCTGCATATTTATCATTTTGTGGATCAGATACTTTCCACAGAAACAGAGATAAGGCATTTAACCATTGTGTATGAATCATACATGTATGAATTTCTCCATGACACAATTACAAAATAGCTGGTTTTATTGTTGATCATCTAATATTTGAAGCAATTATCTACAAGAAGTGATTCACAGCAAAACCAGAACGAATTAACTGATAAAGAACAGCTGTAGAAAAAAAAAAAAAAAAAGAAAAAAAAAGAAAAAGATTACATCTGTGTCATCCAAAGTTTGTTGATTAAAAGCATAAATAAATACAGTGACTTCTAGGGAGAGCCACATATAGCTTAAGAGCTGGATCACAATGACTTTTGTAAAGTATATGTGAGCATGTACGATACTCACTGGATTTTTGTAGCTATACACTGTTTTCATTCAAGTTTAATTCAAGATTTTCTTAAAAGGCACAAATATTCTCCAAACATTCCCAATCAACAAATTATTCTTTTGTATTGATTTGTGTATTCTGTTGTTACCACTAAATCATACTGAGAAAATAGTCGTATCAGTTGCTAAAAGTTTGATTTAAATTCTAACTTCCTCAGACTACTATCGTGTATTTGATAGCAAGATTTTTTCACATGAATTTGTATCAATGCTTTCACATAATTTTAAAGTAAAATTGTGCATTTGGCCTTTGTAACTCCAGTATTAAGGTTTCTACTGAAGTATAATGCTCAGTAAACATAATAGTTTAGATTATTATAAATCAATACATAGAACATACTACATGCATATTTCAACATAACTTCATTTTTAATAGTTTGGGCTGGATATACTTACATATAAATAATCTAATTTCTCTGTTCCCTAAAGTAGGAACTTTACAGTTAAATATCTAATTTTCAATAAATTAATCTAACATGATGAAAATAATCCAGGATGAATTTCATTGTAATTCAATCAGATGAACTTATCAGGAACTTCTTACCTTCATGCTTATAAGTCATTTCTTGGCAGCCAGAAAAATACAGGCACACCAAAGCACAGAGGCAAATAAAAAAAGAAAAATATAAAACAAGAAATATGAACTCCATCACACTGGCATGCAGGCCTTCCACTATCACGAACAGAGTTCATTTGTTAAAGTTTAAGAAAAGAAACAAATCTGCAGAGTCCTGCAGTTACCAAACAAACTGAGCAATCACTGTTATTCCATTCTGGGTGTTTATAAATAAATAAATAAAAGCAAAACCAAAACGTGCTGTTTCCAGACTTTGTTATTTCACTACTAAAACTGGGGGGAGACAACAACAGCCAAAAAAATCAATAAAAAAGAAATACAACACACTCATTGCACCTGAAGAAAAAAAAAAAAAAAAAAACATGCCTTGAACAGCAAAAGTAAGGAAGATTCACTCTGTGACTTGCAGTCATAGAGATTATAAAGCCCCATCCCACTGTGCTGCTCCTTTCCTCATGGGTGACCTGAGCTTGTTGCCATTGCTCATCCATGGACCTGTATGTCCCTTGGTAATTAAACGAGTGCTCAGTTAAAGCTACACTAGCAACAGTAACCTAGTGCACTTACACTGCTCCAGAAATAACATAGATCTCTAATTGCAAAAAGAAATAATTAAATCCCTGGTACTTTCAAAAGCTTATCAGATGAACTAATGTTATTTAGACAGAATAGGGCTATAAAGGCTATTGGATTAGTTTGAAAGATCATTCCCATAAGCTGTTTTACAGACCAAGAAAGGTATGCCGTGGGTACGGTTCTACCTAGCAGGAATCACTGTTAGGAAGACACTCATTTTAGAAACGTCCATATACTGGACATTATCTAGAGTAATGTGAAAATTAAGGAAGCTGGGGTGTAAGCATACCCATTCAGGAAAATCTGCAGCAGAACACGAGTGCAATAGAATCACAGAATGGTTTGAGTTGGAAGGGACCTTAACGACCACTCAGTTCCAGCCCCCTGCCATGGGCAAGGACACCTCCCACCAGACCAGGTTGCTCAAAGCCCCATCCAACCTGGACTTTAACACTTCTATGGATGGGGCATCCACAGCTTCTCTGGGCAGCCTGTTCCAGTGCCTCACCACCCTCATAGTCTTCCACCCATGCACCTGTTTATTACAAGAAAAAATGAAACTTCCTATACCTTCTAGTGTAAGCTTATCTGACCACATTCATGAAACTCAGTTCCCATCAGCTATTTCCTTTTTCACTTTGTCAAAGAAAGTGGGGCACAGATCTGGAAATAGATCCAACTCCAACAGCCAAACTTGATAATTAACTAGTGTTAAAGATAATTTTACACTTAACAAAACTTAGAAAAGCAAAGCCAAAGATTTACATCAGTAATTTCTCCTTCTGAGTGGTTGGTTAGGACAGATACAGCCATAATTTCTTCTACTGTTATATATAGGTTATCATCTGTATGATATAAAAATCTTGTGCAGATCATAGACAGAAACACACTTGCACTGTACATGTCTCTATATAAAGTATCTCATCCTAGACTGCATTTATAGTTCATGGAGAGAAACATGCAATTTCAGGACAAAACCTATATGGCCTATTTATATATCTACTTCCAGAGGAGAACAATCTGTTGCGATCTGTCCAGCGTGAGATGTCTGTATCTCAGTGCTGTTAATGACATCTAACCAAGCATTTGGTTTGATGAGTTCTACCATTTTCAACTACATTCCAGAGATGGGCTGTAAAAACAGAGAGGATGAAGATGGTACAATCCCAACAGCATATCCAGATGAGCAGTCCATTCTACATAGATTATTTAAATAAAAAGTGCTGGAAGTTTACATAGCTTTGAGGATTTTGATTTATCTTTCTGGATTTAGAACCTAACTAGAGCATTCCAAACCCTTTTGACTCCCTATTCATGAAATGTAGGAGGCAAGAAAAAAAAATGGAGAAATTCCTGACCTGAGATAATCTTTTGAAAGTCCTGTTAAACTAACCTTTAAGTGGGAGCTAGGCAGGCACAACTAAGACAAAGCACATTTTGCAATGAGCTTTGAGAAGATTTTAAATGGTATAATATACCTTTATTTGACAAAGGCCTTAATGAAGGAAGGATGGTTCTTTGAGTTGAACATTAACGGAGGGTTGGGTGGGGGAGAGGAAGAGATGCTGCTTTTTGTTTTGTTTTGTTTTTAGTTTTTGAAGTGTACTTGTTCTAGTTTTTGTTAAATTCTCAACCCCAGCTGTAACTCATTATATTTTTATAGAGAATTAGAGTGAGAAATAACAATTAGATCTAAAACATTAAGGCAAAAAAAAAAGGAAAGAAAAAAGAAAATTTACTTAGACAATTTGATATTAAGATATAGTAGATTAGCTGTGCAAAGTTTCAGAGCATAACTTTGAAGGAAGTTACAGTTCTGCCTTTACACAGGGTCTGATAGTCATCATAACCCAAATTACACATCACATACAAGCAAGTACACATACAAAGTAATAGGACAATAACAAATATATTATTGATGACTTATTTCCTTCATTAAGGAATTAGCACATTTAAAAACTACATATCTACACATATATGTATATATAATATAAAATGCACCCAATTTTCAATTAGATCTGCTTTTCTCTTTTCCCAGATTGACCCTGTCTGTCTAGCTGTTCCTCCACTTGCATTTTCTACAGGAGTCTCTATCACTGTCCCCTCTGTTACACATACAAGCTGACTCTTTACAACCTTATTTAAAAGTCAGGTGGATAATTTTATACCCCCACAACTCAGGTCCATAGAGAGCCAGTCCAACTTAACAAACCTTATCTTTTACCTGTTATGTTGTTTGTTGCCCCTCATTCTACGAACAATAGCAATTCACAGAATCACAGAATCACAGAATCACAGAATTTTTCCAGGTTGGAAGAGACCTCAAGGTCATCGAGTCCAACCTCCAACCTAACGCTAACAGCCCACCACTAAACCATATCCCTAAGCTCTACATCTAAGCGTCTTTTGAAGACTTCCAGGGATGGTGACTCCACCACTTCCCTGGGCAGCCTGTTCCAGTGCCTCACAACCCTTTCAGTGAAGAAGTTCTTCCTAATATCTAACCTAAAACTCCCCTGGCTCAACTTAAACCCATTCCCCCTCGTCCTGTCACCAGGCACGTGGGAGAACAGGCCAACCCCCACCTCGCTACAGCCTCCCTTGAGGTACCTAAAAAGAGCGATAAGGTCACCCCTGAGCCTCCTCTTCTCCAGGCTGAACAAGCCCAGCTCCCTCAGCCGCTCCTCATAGGACTTGTTCTCCAGGCCCCTCACCAGCTTCGTCGCCCTTCTCTGCACCCGCTCAAGCACCTCGATGTCCTTCTTGTAGCGAGGGGCCCAAAACTGAACACAGTACTCGAGGTGCGGCCTCACCAGAGCTGAGTACAGGGGGACGATCACCTCCCTAGCCCTGCTGGTCACGCTGTTCCTGATACAAGCCAGGATGCCGTTGGCCTTCTTGGCCACCTGAGCACACTGCTGGCTCATATTCAGCCGACTATCCACCAGCACTCCCAGGTCCTTCTCTGCCTGGCAGCTTTCCAACCATTCCTCTCCCAGCCTGTAGCTCTGCTTGGGGTTATTGCGCCCCAGGTGCAGGACCCGACACTTGGCCTTGTTAAACTTCATGCAGTTGACCTCAGCCCATCGGTGCAGCCTATCCAGATCCTCCTGCAGAGCCTTCCTACCCTCAAGCAGATCGACACACGCACCTAACTTGGTGTCATCTGCGAACTTACTGAGGGTGCACTCGATGCCCTCGTCCAGATCATCGATGAAGATATTAAAGAGGACCGGCCCCAGCACCGAGCCCTGGGGGACGCCACTAGTGACTGGCCTCCAACTGGACTTGGCTCCATTCACCACGACTCTTTGGGCCCGGCTATCCAGCCAGTTTCTAACCCAACGAAGCGTGTGCCAGTCCAAGCCAAGAGCAGCCAGTTTCTTGAGGAGAATGCTGTGGGAGACGGTGTCAAAAGCCTTGCTGAAGTCAAGGTAGACCACATCCACAGCCTTTCCCTCATCCACCCAGCGCGTCACTCTGTCATAGAAGATCAGGTTCGTCAGGCATGACCTGCCTTTCATAAACCCATGCTGACTGGGCCTGATCGCCTGCTTCCCCTGCAAGTGCTGCATGATGACTCTCAGGAGGATCTGCTCCATGAGCTTTCCTGGCACTGAGGTCAAACTGACAGGCCTGTAGTTTCCCGGGTCTGCCCTCCAGCCCTTCTTGTAGATGGGCGTCACGTTTGCTAGCCGCCAGTCGATTGGGACCTCCCCCGATAGCCAGGACTGCTGATAAATGATGGACAGTGGCTTGGCCAGCTCCCCTGCCAGTTCCCTCAGTACCCTTGGGTGGATCCCATCCGGCCCCATCGACTTGTGCACATCTAAGTGCCGTAGCAGGTCACCAACCAGTTCTTCATGGATAATGAGGGCCACATCCTGCTCCCCATCCAATTCACATTTCCCTACCCTCTTTCACTAAGAAAATTATAGGATGTTCTCAAATTGCAAGTAAGCAAAGACAAGTTTTATGATAGGAATGCAGACTTGCTATATATCACATTAGAACCTAAAGATCCTCCCAAGAACCTTTAGCAAGGGGAAGGTCTTCCACAACAAGGTCTACCTCATTTTTCTAGCTCAGGCCTCAGTCTCACAACTCAGAGTCACGTCCTCAAGGTGCTCACTTGGGCTCACACAGAAGTCTAGAGGACAGTCAGATCACCATATAGAAGAATACTGGTGCAGAAGAGTGGTGCAAAAGGAAGGAAGCAGCTGGCAAAAGCTCAAGCTTTTCCTCAACAGGTAACATGGATGGAAATAAGAATCAAAGCACTAGTAACTGCTGCTCATATGCACACAATTCTTGCTGTAAACTGCAGATTACAGCATTGCCACATGAAGAATAGCAATGCAATAAATTTCAGTGGAATCAAACCCAATTCTCAAACCCTAGTGTTGTAAAACTCTTGTTCTGTTCAGTAAGTAAAAGAAGATGGTATCACTAAGGATGCATCTCACTCAAGGAAAAATAGATAAAGGGAAGGGGTTCAGAACTTAGGTCAGCTGAAGTTCTGTCAACACACAATATTTTTAACACATGAATTAATAATTATGGGTGTTTTCAGCCTATGGAAATTAGCACTACTAGTTATCAAATCATAGATTTTATGTTTTTTTTTTTTTAATTATTTTTTATTTAGGAACTTTACAGTTTAGCAAATGATCTAGACAATTTATTTAAAATATGAGGAGTGCTAATAATTAGAAAAGACTCCTATAAAAAATATGGTGTCATATTAGGTACACTTTTTTTTTTTTTAATCCTGTTTTAAACTTGCTTACTATACATAAACTTCCAGGTATCGTACACAAGGAAAGATTAGTTCAGGTTTACTGTAAACACATCTGGCCTCTATCAGCCTTACATTATATAAAAGAAGAAGGTATGTAAGATTGATCATTGCATCTGAATTTTTCTTTTTTCGTATGACAAAGAGACGTCATTATTAGAAGCATCATTTGAAGAATTACCACCAACACAGAGAACTGAAAAGGAGAAATATTTCAGAACACAGCTATTACAGAGCACAGAGCAATAAAAAAGCACCACCTGGAGGTCATCAGGAGTATACTACACAGAACACATCAACACAAAACAAAAAAATATACTAAAAGCATGCATCTTAAACAGTGATATACTTGATAACAACCTCTCTTCATTTCCATTTTCTCCCTCTTACCCCATTCTCCTCCCCTTACATGCTGCTCATGCTCAACTTCACAAAAAAAAAAAACACAACAGTATTTAGCAATTACTTAAAACACATGTTGCAATAAACACTGAAGGTACATTCAGAAACAAAACTTTCCTTTTCTTAATTCTATTTTTTTCTCTTTTCACTCTAGAACAAAACAGTTACAAGAGAAAAATAGTTATATCTTTTTTTTCTATTTATATTTCAATAACATCCCTAGCATGAGTTAACGTTTTCAATGCAATTAAGCAGTAACTTTGTACAAGTGTTTTAAAGGAGTACATTATCTTTAAAAAGGACTGAGAATTTGCCCTCTAAAATATTGGTTATTTCAAGTCATTATATCCTTTAGGCCTCAAGACACTTGAATTTAGGCCACAATGGCTAAAACTGCAATTATTTTGTGTATTAAAAACAAACTTGTGTGCAGTACAAAACTCCTTAAGCAGCACCTACATTATCAAAAAAAACCCACACTTAATAGGCCCTTACTAGAGAAAAAAGCAGAATTACATGAAATGTTATCATTAGAAATGATAACAATTAAATAGAGTTCTAATTTCAGTAAGTATTTGAAACTACTGTTCACAACAATCAAAATGCACAGAAAATGAAGGTTTGCTCACCTTTGGAGGCTTCAGACTTTTCCTCCTCTGTTTTTTAGACCGTAATAACCGTTCCCTTTCCTAGAAGGAAAGATAACATTTTAGTAAAGATTTATTTTGAAATCTGTATTTAGATATGTCTAACACAAAGAAATATTACAATTTTCTTAAAGCCTGAGATAAAGCTAACACAAAGTCAATGTCTTCATCTTTTGAATAACACCATGTTGGTGTAACACCACATCATACTGCAGTTCTATCTCTTTAAGCAAACAAACATTCAGCCACACGTTTTACATGCTTGATTGGAAGTTGGCAAGAAGAGGTTTCGTTAAATATTGGGCACAGATTTCTGACAGTTCTTTTGACTCTTTTACCAAGAAGCTCACTATGGAAACAGAATTAATGTTCTCAGTCCAGCGTTCAGCCATCCTGAAGAAGCAGTTTGGTAGCCAAAAATGAATCCAGCTTTAGTAATCATATTAGGCATCTTCTGACATGCAGTTTGATAGTGCTACATGTGACTTACCCTTGTATGGCAAAAGTCTAAAATCCAAGGTGTTATCTTATTAAGGGAAATTAGCTTAGTTTTGATGTACTAACTTAGTACATCAAAACAGAGACTGCTTCAGATCAAGCATATTCAGAATAGCCCATGTCTTTTTTCTAATATGGCCTTGGAATAAGATCACAATTAACTAAGTCTTAATACAGCTATAATTGGAAAAACATTGGGCTGAGAAACCTTGAAGTGCAAGAATATTGTCTTGAATTCCAAAGAAGAGGAGAAAGACAAGGCAAGAAATGCAAAGGAGAGCATATATATATTTTTTTTAAAAAAAAAAGCAGTTGATTTATCTCCTTGCCTTTTTCCCAATTCTTTTGTTAGCTCTGCATCTTTGTTTGCAACACCTCTGTTTTTAAAGGAGTGGTAGCAGTAGCAAGTGCATCTCTAGTAGTTATTGCTCACTGTATGGTATTTTTCTATTCAGAGTTACTTGTTATACATTCAGTTCAGAAACTGGACAAATAAGAAGTACCCAGTAGAAATCACAATAAAATAATTAATCTTTATCAGCACATTGTCCCAAGAAATAAGTTTTGGAAAGTAAGAAATAATTCAGAAAAGCACAACACTTATGTTGTGCCTTTAATACATCTGACTTTTGAAATACTTTTGAAATACTTTTGAAATAACTGCCGAGATAGACTGAAACAGATATTCCATGGTGTAGGAAAACATAATATATAAAGCTAAACCTGAAACCACACAACTGATTTTTAGACATTATAGGAGAAGAATGTTCCCTCCTCAGGGACCTGGTTAAAGCACAGTCTCTGCTTTAACCTCGGTCTCCTGCATTCAAAGCAGGTGTTCAAATAATTGGAGAAACTAGCGAGTCCTTTCACTGTCTTTCCTCTTCTTTCCTCTCACTCCACTGAAGAATGAACAAACACTTCCTAAACTTCTCACTCCTTACTGTTACTAATTTTGTTTGCAAGAGGACTGCTCAATTTACTTTGTCTCAATCATATGTCAAACTACCAGAACAATAATAATGCCAATTAAAAAAATAAAAGTAAATAAAATAAAATTGTTAAATCACTAGCATGTTTTGCAAGCATCTGAGTTTATCTTGACAGCTTTCCTGTTAAGACCTGACCAGGAAATCCTGTCATCAGAGAACTCAAGTTGATAGGGATTCAAGAGCATCAAAGATACTTTTCAAAGGACAAGGTAAATTGATTCAGACAACACCATTTCCTAAGACTATCATTCTTTTGTCTGTGTATCACATTGGTCTCAGCTGGAGTTAAGCTGATGACTTTTATATTAATCAGGTATGTGACATGTGAGTCATTTTTAATATTTATGATACATTTGTATTCTCCTGAGGTGTGATTTGAACCAGAAATAATAGCTAAAAAGCACAATGGAAGTGCAGAGTTCCACTGCATTCATATTGCAGGTGAAGCATCAATTAGTTTGTAACACCAATCAAAGCAGTAACATAGTTAATGATTTAACTTATTTTTGCCCATTAAAATGTATCTGTAAATAGGAGATAAAGCAACAATGAAACCATATTTTAAAATGTTTTTTAATTTTATTTTCATTCTAAAAACTATTTAATACAAGTTGACCAAAGTTACTATAGGATACATTTCCTCAAATTACTAGCTGAGATGGAGTGGGTAGAGTTCTTTCATATCCACTTCATGCAGAAATATAAATTCAGTTATATCTGCATATATTGGGAATTTAATGTAGTGACACAGACCTTGCCTGCAAAGTTGTATTTGGAAGGTAAAGCAGCAACCCTTTGTGAATCAGACCTTCCATTAGCGTCTGGCAAACATCCTACTGTTTGCAACACTCACAGAATTTCTAGGTTGGAAGAGACCTCAAGATCATCGAGTCCAACCTCTAACCTAACCCTAACAGTCCCCACTAAACCATACCCCTAAGCTCTACATCTAAACGTCTTTTAAAGACTTCCAGGGATGGTGACTCCACCACCTCCCTGGGCAGCCTGTTCCAGTGCCTAACAACCCTTTCGGTAAAGAAGTTCTTCCTAACATCTAACCTAAAAATCCCCTGGCGCAACTTAAGCCCATTCCCCCTCGTCCTGTCACCAGGCACGTGGGAGAACAGACCAACCCCCACCTCGCTACACCCTCCTTTGAGGTATCTGTAGAGAGCGATAAGGTCGCCCCTGAGCCTCCTCTTCTCCAGGCTGAACAAGCCCAGCTCCTTCAGCCGCTCCTCGAAACTGTGACATTGGAGAAAGCACACAGACATTGGCACTAATTACAGAGAGAAATCCTGGGTCAAAATCTGAAGGGAACTGTCAAGAATAGAGATAATATTCCAGACCAAGCAATATCATAGCTTCGTGGTTTACATTTTGTATCTTCTATTTTTATTTTCAATGTTCTAATCAATTGCTTAATCTTTTATTTAGACAAAGTGATCTTAAATTTGTTTCATCATCATGTAGCTTTCAGTAGTGCCAATCTGAGAACCTGTAGAACAGTCTGTCTGAGTTCCAGGTGCTGCTCCAGAAGGTCATGGGTCTCTCAGAGATGATAAATAATTTCTGCCAGCACCAGAATGGTGTATCCTAATGTCCAAAACACATCTAGAACTAAAGTGAGTCCCAAACAGTACAAAAATCTCTAAGCGTCATCTTAAGTAGTCTTCACAGAGGGTAACAGCTGTGCCAAATAGCAAAATATGCTGCTACCTTTAGTTAGATCAGTCATGCAAATTTCTTTCTATTTGCTATAAAGACAGCTACTGTGGGCAGCTCAGTTAAGTGAAATGAATGCCATTCTGTGTGTTCCTTTTTTTTAAGAGAACTTCTAGATCAAGAGAGGTTGGGTTTACAGTAGGGTATATATCCAACATGTTTCAGTCATTAAGTTTTGGAGAGTTTCCTTTCCTCCAGGTTCCTCAGTTGTTGACAACCAGTTTTGTAATTAAAATGAATAGACTGATGCACCTCTTTCCACAAGCAGCCTATAACTGGTAAGCGCTTTAAGATCCAGAGATTTATACACATTCCAAAGGAGTTCATTCACTACTTGGGAAATAACAAGAACCCTTCAATGCTGAAGAACAATTTCTATGCCACTACTACAACTGGAGTTAAAATATTGCTCTCAAATCTTCAGTTTGCCTATAGATGTGTATGCATGCATATATGTGTACCAGACATGAGAAGTATTACCACTGTGAGATCATCAATAACATGCTGCTTTTCTTTGACTTGCAGTCTAAGAAATTCAATTTCTTGTTCCTCCCGTGTACTACTAAGATCATTTAAAGATGTGTGCCTCTTCAGTGCTGGTTGTGCAGATAGTTTTTCTTTCTACAAAATTAAAATAAAATCTGTTATTAAACACAAGAATGTTTTAAAGGGTCTTCCCATAACAGTAGGAACATCCTCACATGTGATGTAGCAATCAAGAATTCTGCATACTCATCACTGCATCCTCTACCACAACATAAGTCCTCTTTCACCAACAAAATATTATACATTCTATGTGCCTTAGCGTTAGTACTTCCCGTAAGGTTTAGGGCAGCACCAAAGAGCACAGTCAGGGACAAAATTAGAGGGATGCAAACTCAACATTCTAAAATGGTAGAGCCATTACAATGGTAGAGCCATTGGCACATGCATTTAAATTCAGTTTTGACTTTTAATCAAAAAAGTAACATTACTAAAGCTGATTTTGTCATAAATTTTTACAGCCTTCAAACATATTTTTAACTATTTGTGATCCTTTTCCTTAATCAGTGTGAATTGATACAACACAAAGACACAAAGTATATGTCACTCTGAATTTAGAATAGGAATATTCAAGTGCATTGGCTGAATTTGGCAGACATACCATCCTACTGCTGAGACTCTGAAATGTCTGTACCAGAGCAAAAGCCTCACAATCACTCCCACCTTGAAGCAACTGTGTTCTCATAACATGGCATTAGACGTGATTACTTACCAATTCTATATTTTCCCTGGAAATATTTTTTATTTTTTCTTCCATTCTCTGGATGCACTGCATCATATCATCATTTTTTTTGCTCATCCTCTTATTTTTTTCAACCAAAGGCTTCAGCTGACTTTCTGTCTCTCGAGAACGTTTCAGCTGTAAATGGCAAAGGAACAAAGTAAGCTCTGCTTTAATTTGTAGTTGCAGGAAAGAAGAAATTTGTGGGTTTTCTCTTGCCTTTATTCCTTCACTCAGAAAGTTTAGTTCTTTTGTTAAGTGGCATCTGATAGGCTAAACTAAGAACTAAAGGAGTCCAAACAAGTAAGAAATAGCTCTGGTCCCTATATTGCTCCTGGAAAATGCTTATGATTATATATAAAATTGATTTCTTGATAAGCTGATCTTGTTGCATATAAACTTATTGTGAGCAATTATGTCTAGAGTAGCAATCTTTTACCAACTCAACTATCCCTTAGTAAACTCTTCCTCCTTTACTTAAAAAGAAAAACAAAAAACATATACTTAATGTGTAATTAGAGCAACGAGAGAGTCAGCCAGAGGGCACAGATTCAATCTCAGCATTCTGCTGACATTTCCAAGCTGCTCAATTTTGCTCCTGTGGTCTTATGATGTTAGACAATTATGTGAAGCAAATTACTGCCCTTTCTTGTATTTGTGTGCATTCAATATTCTGCTACTTTTATTTCATTAATCCTTGAGTCATTTTCTATATTTTTCCCAATAAAAAGATTTTTCAATTTTCTGAGTTTTAACCAGAAATGAGAAAAAGAATTAGCTCTCCTGAGCTAATTTCTATGAATATTTGTTTTCTGTTTCATTCTCAGAAGAAAATGATTTTTACAGTACTGAATCACAAGAGTTTACTGATATTACTGGGTTTATGTAGTATTGTCTTGAAATATGACAAAACCTCTTCCATATGATTTCCAAAATGCATTTCTGAAACCTCAGCATTTGACTGAGTCATACATGCCTTCCATTTAGAGGGACACTGCAGTAAAGATGTTGCAGTACTTTAGCGTTCTTCAGGGATGTTTAGAATGACTTATGTCCACTGAAAGGATTAGGAGGCTGAATAATCTTGTCTTTTTATAATGCAACCTTGAAAGAAAGCATGATGTTCTTGTGAGTACAAAGCAGAGAAAAGTAACTGTACTGGTAATAGTGGAAGAAAAAAAAAAAAAAGAAAAAACACACCGCTCAGCATCTAGGCAAAGTAGTGAAAACAGCTCAGCTAATGGTACCCAGGTTAAAAAGCATGCTCTCCTTACCCCAAATAAAATAAAAAATTAATGAGGAATCAATTTTATCATATGAAAAGGCAGTTTAGACTATATAGCTATTTATGGAATAAATAAATGGAATAGATTTTTTTTTTAATACATGATTTTGTTCTCAATTGATCCAATTTTACTCTAGTATGGTTCAATTAACTTTGCTAGCCTAGATTCATCCAAGATTTTGGATGAGAAAATTTCAAAAATTAGTTTTGATAATCATCAATATATTGCAACTAAATTTAGTCCTTTCATCATAAAGCAAAGCCCTCAAATCTCAACAGGAAAAACTAAGTATGTCAAAGCAACTATAAAGATGTCAGTGCTCCACTCAATTTATTGCATTGAAATTCTACCCTCACCATAAATAATAGCATTGCTTTACACTCAGATACACAGGTTGCATGAGGGCAAAATTCCACCTGATTAGAATGAGAAATCCTTTCTGCTGCCACTGGGAATAGAACATTATAAGGACATGTATAAAAATTCTTATTGTTAAAACTCACTTTCCGTTGCAGTCAATGGGAGTTTTACCATTAATCTCATTACAAGCAATTAAGAAGAAATGCAGTCTAATAAAATTCATTCTTAAATTACTGTCATATCCATTCTTTTATGAGTTACTATCATTCTCCTAGGACACTTTCACCTACTTAAGAGATTACCCTTGAGAAAGGGGATGGCATTTACTCCTCTCTAGTACATGAGAGTTTTTTATCTCCTACCTAGAATAAGCGTGTCACATAAAAAATATGTCAATTTTGTCTATTTCAAAGATTAATATAGTAATTTGAGTGCGTGGATTATGCCTGTTTTACACAACATTATTACACAGTGCCACAGGCAAGCTACCAGTCTATTTGGTTACGACGGCCCCAAAATAAATTTATAAAGCTTTATTACTCTGGAACAAAAGAGATTCTTACCTTTAGATATAATTGTGGCCAAGCAGGACTAATTTGTAAATTATTTATAACAGTGACTTTCCAGCATTAATTCATTTACCATAAAGATGCCCTCCCAGTCACCATCTGTGTTGTTACTAATTAATTTACCAGTTCATTTCTTTCATCCGCTAAGAGAGTATTTCTGTCTTCCAGCTTCCTTATTACAGCATTCAGTTCAGCAATTTTCAGCTGAAATCTCCGCACATCTCGTTCATCCAAATGCTGCTCCTTCATATGAAAAACATGCAGACATATAAAATTATCTTTTAAGATATACTTTACTGTCCATAAATTTAATATAATGGTTTAACAAGTAGACTGTGTAAATCTAAAATCAACTCTTATATCAATATCTGGAAAACATTTTAATTAAAATAAAAACTAAACAATAACATACTGTGGAAGTGCTATGTGATATCTTACATTAAGAGGGTCTACTTGCCAAATGTATGTAAAGATTTATGAGATTCTTTTTTTTTTAAAAAAAAAGTTGATATAAATATTATTTCATCTATTACTAGTAACTTCTCACAAGATTTCTTACTATCAGCTAGAAGAAATCTAATGCATAGCGCATGGATTAAAATCACATGACAGCTTTTGAAAACTATAGTTTCTATTTTATAATTCTTAAATTATGAAATAACTAACTATATGAAAGTAATGGGATTCTAGATAAAGAAAGTTCCTTTTCAGTCACATAAAACTAGTTAGTTCATAGATGAAGCTCACTTTTAGCTCACAAGCTCTATATCCACTATTTTTCAACATTTTTTGAAACTGAAGAGGTCTAAGGAGTTTCTAACCATCAGCAAAACACCACAATGCAGTGCAAGGCCATTTATCATGAATTAGTCCTTCTAGTATTTTAAAAGAAGCCACAAAAACAATGTGAATACACAAGCAGTAATTGTCCCATGCTGAATATTTGAAGGGAATACAATTTTCTTACCGGGCTTCCCATCAGCTCAGTGATATCCCCAACTCCTGCAGGAAGCTCTCTCTTAGGGCTACTATGGTATCGTTCTGCCTCCTTCACTTGGACAAGCTGTTCATCCAAAGCTTCTTTCTGAAGGAGGAGTTTCTGTGTATGGCCTGCCTGGACACCAAGGTCTTTCTCCAGAGCCAGAATCACTCTGTCTTTGCCTTTTATTTCATCCATCTGGAAAGAAAAAAAAGCAAGAAGGAAGTTTCTATAACATCCCCAAGTGTTTACTGCATGCATATCCACAAACTTGCAAAAACAAAGTTCTCTTTCTCTCAGATTTATACCAGCAGCCAAAATTGGGTTGCTAAAAGGAAGATATCTCTTCTCTGAAGTCTTTTTCCCTTCCTTTAAAAGAGTTTCAACCTTCACTTGATCATGAGCTTGCTGGGTGCAGTCTCAACTCAAATAACAAACAAAAATAGATGCAAACACTGAAACAGAATATATAGCCACTGAAATTGCCTCCACTTCATCTGACTATACACACTTCTACAAGCTGAAATCTCCCTTCACTATGTTCCAGAGAAGAAGCACAAGGCTAGTATGAGGTAAGACAAGAAGACCCTTTAAAACTCACCTAAGCAATGTTTTGAAGTTTGAGCAATACAAGTTTGCTGACTCCCCTCTTTATTAGTGAAAAATCACACAGGGTGAATCTCTTCACAGTCATTTTAAAATCAGTAGCATATACACACACACACGTTTTAACATCAATTCTTAAGCATACCCAGCATTTTTTGTGCTTTTTCTATACGATTCAAAGGAGGCCTAGTCTTTGTATAGAAGGAAAAAAGCAAATGCATGCCGAGCATTAGAATAAATGGTAGGGGGAACTAGTTTTTAAACACCATCTATGGTTACTGAACTGTGTTGTTCGTACATCTCAATACCAAATAAAGCATGCTGCTAGCAGGGATCTATTGCAGCTCTGATAGGATTTGTCCCTCCCAGCATCAGTGTTAAATTCACTTTGGTACTCTTCCAAATGCTAGAAGTGGGAATCTGCAGCAGTTACTATAGAAACACAACTCTTAACAAGAATATTAACCATTAATGATATATTTATTAGAACCATGCTGTATCTCCTTCAGTTTACTAAATCATTTTCTTGGCCAACAAACTCTTGGAATTTTGTAAGTCAGAGAATTATATTTGTATGCAAAAATAAAAATAAAAATAAAACCATGAACTTGTTAAATCATACATGTATTATTATAGCTACACACATTATTTATTATAGTCCTACCATAGAAGTCCTTCAGTCAAGTTTTAACCCACCCTCCCACACTCTGGCCAAAAAAAAAAAAAAAAAAAAAGAAAGAGAGAGAGAGACAGAAATGCTAGAAAAAATAAAACTTTGTCAAGTCTGAGAGTCTGAGTAATGCACCGGATTAACACAACCAGATTGCATCATCAGATATAACTTGCTTCTTCATTCCAGTCTTATTCCTTGCTACAAAACAAGTGAAATTAGTTTTCTGGATCTGAGTGGCAGGAGATGGCATGAGATGAACTCATGACATGATCACAGAAAAAAGGTCAGATTTGAAGTGAATAAACTGCTCTTAAATCCCAATTACTGGTTCTGATGTAGATTTCCTTCCTGATTTGGGAAGGTCACTGGGTCTTGATTCCTCATCCAATAAATGGGGGTAATAATTCCCAGTAAGTTAATTCAGATTTGTGAGAGTTTCAAGTATGTCAAAAAACACTACCAGAAAAGCATGCAGCTTTTACTACTGGAAGAATCTGCAACATGCAGGGTTTCAGAGGGACTGTGCAGAGAACAGCAATGACAAAAATTAAGCAGCTGCCTCATTCACTGAATGCTATCTGTCATGCACACTGATCTATTCGGGATCTCTTCAGAGGAAAAAATGTGATGTAACTAAATACTGTGGACAAAGTTTGGCTCTCAATAACACAGGTGTTCATACTGAAATAAGTGGAACTACATCTATGTAACTGAGATAGAAATTTGGCCATGTGAGGCACACACTTCCTTAACAAGGAAGACCTAATGTTATGTAGGCAGTCTTGATTTTAATTACTCAATTAGTCACATATTTCATACTCTTCATACTCTCACAACTTAAATGTTAAATGGAACAATATAGATGTTTAAGTTGGAAATAAAAAGAAAGTAACAATTTTGGTATAGACTGATAGATGCTGAACCGCAGCAGAACAAACCTTCTGAAACATGTCATCAGTGAAATGGTGCCCAGGTCACCCTTCACAGACACTCCAATGGATTGTGAGCACACAAGCTCACACACATTACAAAGAAAGGCCATGAAGGAGCTTGGTCTAGGGTGGTGTTACGGGAAGGCAGGGAAGAAGGCAGAATTACCCTCTACTCTTCATACTGCTTTTTTTTCTACCATAAATTCTATGTGGTGAAAATTTTTGGAAAAAAAAAAAAGTTTCAGTCAAATAGAAAAATCGTTGAGGCATTGATAATAATTGAAAATAGTAACACAATAGCCATTACTACACCTTTTTTTAAAATTTAGACTTGTATCTTAAGTTACACAGTAGAGAACCCTTACAAGAGCAAACATGCAAACACACATGTACAGAGTACTGCAAGAGTTCTAATTTCATTACAAGCACAAACTAGCAGGATTTTCTAAGCAATTTTACTCAAATAACTTAAAACAAACTGACAGAGATGAATAGAGGAGAAGCAATAACACCTCTGCCTTGAATTCTGCTTTAGATGCCTGGTTCACAATACAACTTTCCTTTCCTGAAGGGGACAGTTACACATATGATTTCAATGTAAATATATCAGCCCATTCACTACCTCACTTTCCTTAAATTTACCCCAGTGTCTGACCCAAAGATTTACCAACTTTCTTCTCACTGCATACTACAGAGCAAATTTGATCATCTTCACCATCTGCTTTCTTAGTAGAGATTCCAAATTAGGAACAAAAGAAAAGGGAGGGAGGCAGGGGAAAATGATTTTTCAGGGATGCAACATCCCTCAGCTCCAAGTGGGGGAGGTGCCAGGTCAAGGGGCAGGCAGGCAAAGCAAAAGATAAAAGACTAAACCCAAGTGATAACTCTCCTTTTCCTAGATTGAACATAAACTGATAGTCAGAGACAAAACAACTCTACAAAGAGGCTTAAGCATTGTGTAGCCTTATTTTAACAGTTGTAAAAGCATTCACATAGTCACCAAGCCACTTCAAAACCACTGGAGAACTATTATTTTCCTGAAGAAGCCTTGCCAGGTTTGGTTATACAAAACAAAAAAGGTATCAGGATAAAGCAAAACAGCCTTATATTATCAGACTATGTATTACAGATTTTATTTTAGCAGCAAGAAGAGTATTTTTCATTAGGAAATGAAATCCAAAGTGAATTATCTGGTTTCCCTGTAGGTTGCTGTTTTGACCAAACACATGTTGTGGAAGTAACATTACCGTAGCCAAGATTGTCTAGGAATCCACATGGTCTACAGAAAAGCACTGTTTTTTTATTACACCAGATGATGTAGAGAAAAACAAAAACAAACAAACAAACAAACAAAAAAACCCCGCCTTCAGGTAGAGAAGCCCTTAGCAGATTTAAAAGCCTTTACCTTAAAAGCTTTTTACACCAATGTAAGTTTGCTTTTCCCATAAATGTTTTGGTATGTATACATATGTTTGTATATATATACATGTATATATATGTATATATATATATACACAAATACACTCAAGGTATGCTCAGGTCAGCACTGAGCTGAAACTTATAAACCTGGATGGATCAGGTCTCACCTGATGATTCACGATATGATTCTGAGCAAAAAGAAGCCTTTCCACTGCACTCCTCAGTCCCCCATGGTCCTGGGAGCATGGTGCAGGACTTGCCACAGCAGGTGCCTACAGGACATTTCTGCATCTGTGGCACAATATAGCTGAGACAAGCAACTCAAAGCTCGACCCACTGCTTTTGTGTATTCTCCCTGTACTACTATTCATTTGAGACCTCTCAGTAAGATACAAAGGGTAGAGACCATCTTTTATTCCAACATATTTAGCATGGTGAAATCCCAATCCATGCATTGGCTCACAGGTATTACATTGAATCAAATATATAATCCCAGAAACTCCTTCGAACTGCTTGTCTTGGCTGCTAATTTGTTCTGTTTTGAAAAAATCAAACTTTTTTTTTTCCTTCCCCTGCAGCTGTACAGTACAACAGGGTCACATGTATTGTTTTGCATTCTGCTCTGCATGGATTTTAAAACATTTTAGAAAAGTCACATTTTTCTTTATACAGTTAAGCATGGCACAATTCAGCATCTGTGATCAAAAGGCAGTGGAGCAGCAAGAGGTTAGAATTTGTTTTCAGCTATATGCTTTGAGAAGGGAAATGGTAGAAATAACTTCAAAAAGAGGATTGAAAAGAAAATAAGGGCATCAACCAGCAGCTGCAGAAGGATATTACTACAAAATCACCTTGGAAGTAAGTCTGGTGTTGTTGGTTAAAATTACCGCTTTCTGAAGCATCATTTCTTAATTAATGGGTTTTGTGCTGACATATGTTAGGTGCTGAACACAGCAATTACCTGCATTATATCCGTGAAGAGCTAGTGTTTATAGCCTGTGCCAAAATTGCATGGTTTCCTAAGAACAGGTATCTGAACCTCCTAAAAGCTATTAGAAATGAGCAGAAATAAGTGTTGTAATAATATTTATCAGACATGAAAGAAAACCAAGCAGCCATTGGAAAAAGTATCTCTGTGCCAATTATCCTACACTTCAATAGCTGCAATGAAAGAAAGTCAGAGACCTTTGGGGGAACTTTAGCCTCTCACCAAGTTGAAAGAGAAATTCCCGGGGAATTAAAAGCAAGATCTATCAAGGCAGTCACATACTCAGTTTTCAAAGTGGAAAAAGCCAGCTGCTGCATGGCCAAATGTAAGACCCATCCATATCAAAGTTAACCTCCTAGCCAACTGCAGAACAGAATTCTACAGTGCTTTTCTCCAGAAGAACTTGAACTGATCTTCATTCTAAATGCTTGACATTGAAAATAGGGTTATCTTGACAGGACGACTGCTAGTTACTAGGAAAAATAGACAGAAGAGGCTATTCAAATAGTTAAATATAGAACTAAATTGAATTAACACCTTTTACATTAATAAAGGGACTGTAAGATCTAACAGCAATATTCTACACTGAAAGCCCACCTGGAGAGAGGAACCAAAATATTCTTTCACTGTTCATAGTCTCCTCTATAGCAGACATGATTCTCTCTTTATTTAAATGTTTGCTGCTTATCTATGAACCTCGGGGGAAGAGGGAGAAAAGATGCCAAGCATCCAATGGAGAAATAAAGGTTATATGTGCGGGTAGTTGGGACTTATTCTTAAATATCATTCTTGTAATTTTCCTAAACCAATAGTCAATATTTTCCACCACTAGCTTTTCCCACTTTTTTTAAAGTAAGTAAATATAAGGGATATATTAAAAATTCTGATAAATTATACAAGATACACTATAAAGGCAGACAATTCCAGAACTTCATTAGGTTTCTGGTATATTTCTCAAAAGCACCTTGCAGTACTGTAGGTGACTACAGCCTCTTAATTGTTCATTGAAAGAACTGAAACAAAAGTAGTCAAATGGTGGAAAAGGTAGAAAAACTCAGTAATCCAAACTTCATGAGTTTTTGTCCGGGTGCCACACCATGCATCATTTCTGCAGGTTTTTAATTTTGTCTCAAGAGTTATGTACTTTGCAAAGTACATAAAAGTCTGATTTGTGACCTACCTACAATAATAGAGTCCTAAGAAAATACTAAGAATAAACACAAAATGCTGACCCTGTATTATAAAGCACTTTCATTAGACCTGCTTGATTCAGGAAAAATACAAGGCTCTGGTGGAATGCTGCCCTGTTAGCTCCTGAGAGGACGAGCATAAATCTTCAGAGGTCTGAAAGCAAAGTATTATTTGCAGTCCTAAAATGCTAATGGTGGTAGAAGGGTCTTTGCAGGAGATTAGTTCAGCCTTGGAATGTAACTGAAACAGGCTTCTCAAACAGATGGCAAAATCCAGAGAAGCAGCATACAATTTGATAGCAGCAGCTGCGTGCAAAATACATACACATTTAAGTGGATGATAAGAAGCTTGTCACAGCAATTTCTACCCAACCATGCACGACTGCACACACTTAGAAGATTCAAAGACACACTTGGAAGATTCAAAATAGCTTCCAGTTTCAAAAATTCACTATTTGGGAGAAACAAAACTCGTGCTTATACCCACTGCACAAGTGAAGTGAAAAAATTCATGCCCCATCACTCTTTTCAAGTCTCAGGGCATGAGAGGAACAAAAAGCCACCTACCAGAATTTTGAGAGGGAAAAAGACTCTGAATCACCCACACTCCTGGGTGTAACATAGCGATACAAATACTAGTGCCTTAAGATGGCAAAATCCTAGTAACAGGAATGTGAGAGAAACTGAATGTTACAAGGAAATAGTTGCAGCCATTACAAAGGATGTAATTTTGTTTTTTTTTTTTTTGGTAGAGTGTTAAACTTTTGCTCCTACTGTTTTTCATGTTTTACTGAAAAGAATTGCTGAATCTTGCAAGACAGATTTTTATTTGGACATATAAATTTTACCCCTTAAAAACTGAAGAGAATAATGAATGTTAACTTCTTCATCAACTACCCAGATGAAGAAATGGAACACCAAATTCTGGGAGTTGCTACCATAGAGGAGATGTCTGCCATTCAGAGGAACTTTGTCATGCTGGAGAAACCTCATGGAGTTCACCTAAAACAGACAGAAGCTCCTGATCCTTAAGTAGTTTAAGCTCTGCAACAGAAAAACTTGTAAGCCAAGTCATGTTGGCAGTTCGGAATATGAAAAAGGAAAAAAAAAAAAAAAAAAAAAAAAAAAAAAAAATTTGGTGTAGATACCACTGCAACTGGGGACATTGGGGTGAACCAGGTAGACTTTTCTCAAAGATGCATGGCAAATGAAATAACAAAATGAAAATTGTGAAAATCAGTGGTTACAAAAAGAGGAATTCCAACTAGGTCAAAGAAGAAAGAAATTTCACTCCACAAACAATTAATTACTGGGGCTGCCATAGAGAGTGTGGAATTCTCATCTTCAGAGATTTTCAAATTTGACTGTGTCAGGTCCTGAGCAACTTGATCCAACTTTTAAGGTAGCCCTGCTTCAAACAGGACTTTGGGATAATCTTGAGACAACCCTCACAATCTATTTTTTTCTATGGTTCTATGATACTCTAGTTCACTTATGAAATCCTAATGCAAAGAAATACAGTAATGCATTATAGGCAGACAGACACAGTAAGAGCTGTGCAAGGTTAGAAAACACCAACTTACTAAGGACTAGAGTTGAAATCTGGAGTTTGGTTTTGTTCTGAACTGGAACGATCTAATTCTTGCTTTGAATTTAAATCCAAAAAACCACTACTTAATCTATTAGGTTGAATTATATTCTTTCAAGTATGGCATTACTTATATTTGGGAAACACTAAGCTGCAGAAGAGTTCCACGATGGAAGGAGTTTATAATTCATGCAACAATTGGCTGACGGGTCAGGCTCTAAGGGTTACAATAAATGAGGTTACATTGGGCTGGTGGTCAGTACATCGATTTTGTGGATAAGAAAACTGGGTCTATTTTACATTAAAGTGACATAAGTCTTTCAGTTCATTTAAATCTGAACTGTTTCAGGAAGACCATGTGTGCAAAGATTTTAACTAGGTTGAACAGTATTTATCTGTAAAGTGGGTGAAAGTTTTGATGTTAAAGAAATTTCCAATGGAGGAAAACTGTTGCATGTCATTTACATGACAAGCTTACTGGAGGCTCAGGAAAAAATGAAAAAATATACTCTTCAGCATTTATCAGGTATTTTATTAAATTAACTCATACCATCTCAGACCTCAGAGGGAAACTAGACATACTGCTTACAAGGATGCTGTTAAAGCAGAAGTCTGTTGATATAGAGGTATTTCGGTATAAACACACTTGCCTATGCAGCCGCCATTTGAATATATGTTTTGGAACTGCTTATGCTGATGTTCAGTGAATAAAAATGTGATAGTATGATTCTGCATGTTCTTTTTTTCAAAAAAAAAATCTGATCCAGAAAAACAGGCTTTAACACTTTTCCTTCATGCAGATTACTTTTCAGTTTGCTATTACTGATTTTATTGCTATTTGCTGTTTTTAATGTTATTTCTACATTTAAGAAATGCCCAATCTGTGTCATAACAGTTTTTGTTCTACACAGACTACTCAGACTCACCTCATTGGAATATATTGTCTGAAAAAAAATAAGTAATAATTATTATTGCATTCTTTTCTTCTTCAAGTTGTCTCTTTACTTTTAAAGCCTCTCTGTTTCATTTGTACCTCCATTTTGTTTACTAGTTATTTTTACTTCCAAGTTTTATGTATTTTCTTTTGGGAAGAAGGGAAAAAAAAGAAAAAAGAAAAGAAAAGAAAAGAAAAGAAAAGAAAAGAAAAGAAAAGAAATCCATGTCCACAAGCATTCCTTGAATCAATGAAAGTATTTATATAACTGTTATTTGAAGTCAGTTACAGGAACTGACAAATTCCAATATGATTTCATACTATATCAAGAAAAAGAGTAACATATTCTTTGTAAAGTAGCTGTTTTACTTTCCCTTATTAGGAACTCGAATCTTCCCATTCATCTTGTTTGCACTGAGGCTTATTGGGTATTTTTCATGTCTCAGTTTGGAAGTGTGAAGGCGTATCTCAAAATCGATGAATGATATTTCTAAAATGCTAATAATTTGTACAATACAAGCATGGCTGTTAATGCACCCAATGTAATTACATATATTCATAGACAATGGATTTTTCTTTTTTCTTTTCTCAATACTTTATTTTTTTTTTGACCACAAGCCAAGAAAAAGCAAGACTTTACTCAAATTAGTCATGGGTATTAAAACCATTGGTAATAGTATTGATTTTTTTTCCCCAGCTGAAATATTTATAGGGAATAAATCTGCAAAACCAACCTGTAATCTAAAAATATAAAAATAAATCTGCCAAGTCTAACAAGACAATCATACACTGAATCCTGATTTACTCCATCTGATTTTCAATTATGGTATGTCCAGCTCATTTTGGCCATTAATACTAAAGACACAGATTTCTTAATACTGCCATAAAACAGCACACACAAAAAGCATGTTAATTGAAGCTTAGTTATAGATCTGTGCTAATACTGCCTGCCATTCTTGCCATTTCATTTCACAAGGGTAGGATCTAAAATAATAGAGTACTCCAAATCTGCTACAGATACAGTTGATTTGAAATTGAAGGCAAGCATCCTTTGCACTATTTAAAATGAGGGGGCAGGAGGGAGGGAAATATCCTGATATTCTGACTCAAATCCCACTTAATCTGCCAGGGGAAGGTAGCAGCACCTAAGAAATCTGTAGTGCTTTTTTTGCTTGTTTGTTTGTCTGTTTGTTTGTTTTTACATTGCCCCAGAGTAAAAGAGTGCCCTATACAGAAACAATTGCCTAAATCATTATGAATTCCAGGAGAAAAAAAAAAAAACAAAACTTTTTTTTTGGTAATAAAAACTCATGCAATTTAATGAAAAAATTGAAATTCATAATCTGAAGGGGTCAAGCCACTGCAAGGCAACACCAGACTTCTGATATTTTTCTCCACCTTAAGGTGGAGAGGAGTATGAACACTTCTAGTGAAAGGCCATGAAAACAATGGCAGAATTCCACCAGAGCTGGGAGTAGATAACAGGAGTTATCTACACAGGTTTCCAATATAGTCATCTTTTATAGACATAGTTGTACTTGATAATGGAGGAAGAAATGGATTAGCCTGGATTAGCCCAGTGAGGGTCCAATTACTATTCTGAATGATTTGACAGAATTGTTTTGTGCCAGATGAGAAACCCTGAATGCCCCCCTTCATCACTTTGATATCACAGCAGGCTGAAAGATTCGACTGTTGAAAGAGAAGTGCAGTTCCTTTATAGTACCACTCAAAGACATACTGTAGGTGTGTTTACTGGGGTAATTTATGATGACAAAATCTGGGGTGCGTATGTGCCTCACATCACCATTTATTGGGTTTCAGAAGACTAAATTTAATATAAACCATTTTCTAGAAAAACACTGGCAACAATGTAGTAAGTGTCTCACCTCCTTAACAATTTTAAAATTACCTGTGCTATATAGTCACGATTTTAAGACCCTAGATGTATAATATGGAACAAAACATGAAAGAAATTATGCTCGCAGTAACATCATGTCATCAGTCTTTGTAGTGGTTATTATCAAGTATGTTTATCAAGGAAATGATACCCCTGAGAATTGATCAATATCCAATTTATTTAAAACACAAATATTAACTACATTAAAAGCTTTCATTGCCTCAGAAAGAAAATCACCACCCATTCGTATCTTGCCCTCACCATGTTTTTTCCTAAGGAACCAAAGAAATAAGAGGACATATCTGTATAAGCACAAACTGATAAAATATTTTTTTTGCTTCAGAAAAATGATGTTTTCCTCCATTTAAAATGCAGACTTTACATATAAGAAATATTTAATGTATTTTTTATAATTTTACATTTTATTTGCATAACTATTGTACTGTTAGTTTAGCCAGATTAACTATCAGATCTTGAATATGCATAGAAAGTATAATGGTTCCAACAGAAATGTCCTTTGATGTTGAACTACTTTAAATATATTGATGTGTACAACCCACATTATAGAATCTTTACCTTTTGCAAAGCTGCAAAACTTGAAATATTCGGGACACTTGCTGTCAGGAAATTTTGTCTGTTTTTCCATTTTATACAAATGGCATTGTCTGGCCATCTGTGCTGAAGTTCTACAGTTTATGAAACATGACAAAAGCCTGCTGTCCTGAACCCTAATTTTTCTGCCCCTAAAAGGCATAATATAAACCCAGAAATTTTAAAAAGCCAAAAAAAGCTGCAATAGTTAAAACTGAATGAGCTGGACAGTGGTTCAGAAGGAGAAAATACATTGTCTTGGTTCATCACAATTGGTTCCCCACATAAAAATATAGAATTGTTCTGAAAATTTAGTTTTGCCAACTCACAAAGGTGTTGTTGAACTGACAAATGATGAATGCCTCACTGTTTTGATCAAAGGGATTTTTGTAAACAACTACAGCTCAGCCAAGTAGGAAAGGGAAAATCAATTTCTTTGATCTGTTGAAAAAATTCACTCTGGAAAGTTTTGGTTTACTCACATTTGACTTGATGGGACATAAAACTTTGAATTGTGTTGAGACAGCCATGGAACCAAGGCTCCTCTGTGCTGTACAGAAGAAAAAGTAGTGGAAGTAGCAGCCTATTTTACCAACCAACACTGATAAAATATGTGACTGCAGAACAGGTTAGATATTTGTTTGTGGGCAGATAAAGCAATATATTAAATGCTGCCATAAACTTCCATAAGTACATACAACTTAATGAACTTACCAGCCTGCGGATATCTCTCTCACATTCACGCTTTATTCTATTAATCTCATCTTGATGGGACTGATAAGCCATGCGCAGATCAGCAGCTTTCATTTTATCTGCCTGCATAATGTTGTTCAAAGCTTCTTCAAGCTGCTTTTTACCAGATTTCAGCTCCAAGACCTCCTGTTGCAACTTCATTCGTTCGCTGTCAAACGCCTTCCGAGCCTCCTCTTTTGCTTCACTTAGCAGTGCTGTCTTCACTTTGTCAGCTGCCCCGTCCCGCAGGACATTGACTGTTGACTGCAAACGCTGAATTTCACCATCTTTGATTTTCACCATTCTCGCTACTTCCTGCTCATGCTGCCGGATCAGTAGCTCTCTGACGCTCTGAAGCTCCTTCATTTTCTCCTCATGGAGCTTAGCTTTCAGTTCAGAAACATAGGCAGTGTGTTTGTGCTGCTCCTGCTCCCGTTCTTGCTTAACCTCTTGGATTTTCTCTCTCAGTTTACCCACCTGGAACATCAATATAAAATACTGATTAGCAAGTACCACCACACCTTTAAAAGTCATCAAGGGAGCTTTGTCTTAAACCTTCTTAAAAACTCATCCTGAATATTGAAAAGCAAAGACCGCATACCTGAAATTTCTCTCTTCAGTAAACAGCTAGAGCTTGAAAAAGGCTATGTTTGTTCCTGTGTATGCAAAGGAATCTGCTGTGCAGATGTGTTACTGGCAACAAGATCTCAAAGTATTAGGGGATAAAATAAAACCAAGCAGCAACCGACCCTGTCCTTATTTCCCCCATCAACCATCCCAGATTACTCATCCACAACCCCTCTAGTGTCCCCAGCAATGTGACAGAAAAAGAAGCAGAGAGAGAAGTGTTCATATTTAGCTGTGAAGGAAATGCTAGAAAACTTTTGAGTATTCAAAGGACCATACTTCAAGGATCCTCACAGCGACTTAGATCTTTACATACACTCAATTATTTTATTCCCACAACATCCTTCTATAGCTAAGAAGCCCTATCACTGTGTTACAGATGGGATCCCCAGCCAGGTATAGATTGATTTATCTAATTTACTCACACACACTGTCTTTGGGATTTGAGTCCCAAATTCCTACACCTGAATCTACTACTTGACCTAAGATACTTCTTGCTAATAAGATGAGGAGGATAGGAGGATCTTACCTTGAAGTAACAGAAAGAAAACAATCTATTAAAAATGTGGCTTATTAGTAGTAGAAACATGGGGGAGAGGGGAAGTAGAGGGAAAATAAAATGAAATTGATTTTGTATTTCTTAATTTCTTAGCCACTTTTATGGGAAAATCCTTACTGGATAAACCAAATGAATTGTTCTTCTGAAAAAAATCAAGTCTACTCAAGGGGTTTCAGATTGGACACCCCAAAACCAAGGTATTCAGAGTCCAAGACACCTCAGAAAATGTAGGCCAGTGACTCTAAGGGCTGGTGGGGGAGGTCTTATAGCCCATTATAGTAATACCCAGTGTGATGAAACCTCATTATAAAATGATGCTCAGCAGGCTGCACGTGAAGCAATGCTTTTTCCAAGTGGGATTAGACATTAATATAGAAGGAAAGGGGGAAAAAAAGAGAGAAAGGCTTGATTCTCTATTGTAATATACCAGAAAGGGTATAATGTATCCAATCACACATAGTATCAGTAATAATATCAGCATCTTCCTACAACCCCTATAGGAGTGTCAGCCAAAATATGAGCTCTACACATGATCTGCTACTCTTAAGGGAAGTCAGAGAGGAGGAGAGATTTCAAACCTTTGTGTTTTAACCTTGAGTGGCACTACAAATATATAAACCACATAGTGCTTCATGGTAAAATTAGGTTACTGAGCAGCTGGATGTTAGGCACTGCCGCAGTATTCCTAGACTGCTTGCATCTCTGCTATGCACAGCTGGGATCTGTAGTCACACAATGCATTTCATTTATGCTAAACTAAGGTAAGGTTGCAACTTGCCTCAGGTGTTAGTGCAATATGGAGGGGAGACCTCTATTAATATTCAGACTAACATTTACTATTAAGGCATAATTAATACAATTTATTTTTTCACAGGTCTACATTCTGCAGTCATAGAATCACAGAATATCCTGAGTTGGAAGGGACCCACAAGGATCATTGAGTCTGACTCCTGGCTACACACAGAGCCACCACAAAATCAGATCCTACGTCTGAGAACGTTGTCCAAATACTTCTTGAACTCCAGCAGGCTCAGTGCTGTGACCACTGCCCCAGGGAGCCTGTCCCAGTGCCCGACCACCCTCTGGGTGCAGAACCTTTCCCTCACACCCAGCCTGACCCTCCCCTGTCCCAGCTCCATGCCGTTCCCTCGGGTCCTGTTGCTGTCCCCAGAGAGCAGAGCTCAGCGCCTGGCCCTCCAATCCCCTCTTGAGGGAGCTGCAGGCCACCTCAGACGCCTCTGCTCTGGGTGAACAAACCAAGGGACCTCAGTTGCTCCTCATACGTCTTTATCTCTTTCCCCATCTTTGTAGCCCTCCTTTGGACGCTCTCTAATAGTTTTATGTCCTTCTTATGTTGTGGTGCCCCAAACTGCTCACAGTACTCATGGTGAGGCCGCAACAGGACATACCAGAATGGGACAATCCTTTCCCTCAACCAGCTGGCAGTGCTGTGCCTGATGCACCCCAAGATATGATTGGCCTTCCTGGCCTCTCTACCCTTGATGGAGACAGAGGCTCCTCCCAATTTAGTGTCATCCACAAACTTACTCAGTATACCTTCACATCCTACATCCAAGTCATTTATGAAACCATTGAGGAGACTGGCTCTAAAATGGAGCCCTGTGGAACCCCACTAATGAACCCCATCATCCTGAAGTAACTCTATTTACTATAACCTTTGAGTCCAAAGAAATGTAAAGGGTTAAAATATAAGCAGTAATAACACTTCATGAAGCATTTAGAAGACTTCATTATTTTTGTTTGTTGGAGCACGATAGGGAGGGAAGGTATCTACATTTTCATGAAAGCAATCTTCTAGATCCACTGTGGACTAAACACCAGCTGGAACAGCACCATAATTACAAATGTGGAAAAAGTAACAGTTCCGAAACAGGCACCATCAGACCTGGATATTATTGCACAGGTACTGTTAACCTATTACTAGATGATTCAGATAAAATTTCTTTATGAAAAAAAAACACCACCACCACCACCAAAAAAAAAAAAAAACACAACCTAAATCTGGCTACTGGAAATTATCTTCTTTAGATAGCCATATTTTATTTCATAACATCCAGTTCCAATCCTATGGTTGATAGCACTGATTTTCAGTGCTTGCATTAGAGTACCCAATTCCACATAAGACAAAGCTAAGCCTATTTACTATCGCAAGTGGATGAATTTATAGACAAATTTGCAAATGAACCAACACTTACAGTGACTTAAATATATTAGTCATTTCCTTAGTGGTGAGTAAAGAAAATTGTAATGAAACTGAGAAATGAAACCCACAAACAATTACATAGGAAAGCAAACTGTATAATGGCAATTATAAACAAGGTTAGTACTTCTCCAGAACTACAGTAATTTAAAATTAGTCATACTGTACATTAAAGTATGCAACTAAAAGGCAGTTTCCAATCTAACACATTATTGATTGTTACTTCCTACAAGCATTTTAATATATGAGAAATGGATTCCAAAATTTTGGAGGAGTACTGGTTTACACGAAATAGCATGCTTGCTCAGTGGTTTTGATCTTTCTCTGAATGCGTTCCAGTATCTATATGGATTGTTGCTGTCTGTGACAACACATTAAACCTCTCAAAGGAAGTGAGTATCACGTCATTTCACTTACAAAGTTTTAGCAAGGGCAATGTAAACAAAATAATAGCAGTCCTTCTAACATCACTGGATTTTACATGGCATCTTAAATGCATATCACTCTTCATGACCCAGTAAAACAGATGCATCCTAATTTTCAAGGTCTTTAAAAAGTCTCTTCTTGTTATTGCTTCTTATCAGAGAAGATAGGCAGATCTATCTGTTAGGTCTTCCCTGAAAGCCATGAACTCTCTGTCCTTCTCTCCTTCTGTCCCTCTCTCCCTCACAATATGCAGATCTCTACACTTCTTGCTTCCAGAGCAACCAATGGAATGAAAATAGTAATATGTCATTTTCCCATATGCCTTATTCTCAGTTTCAAAATGAACTTAAACACAATTTGTCTTGCTTTAATTTCCGACATTCCTTCTTTATTATTATTGTTATTTTAAATGAGAAAACTGTTCTGTTTGCAGGAACAATATCAAGCAAGACCAAGAAATGAAGCCAATAAGCAAACAAATTCATGCAGGCTTTCAGGGCACCACTGAGAGTGTCTGGCTCCATCTTTACTCTCCCTATCAGCTATTTATGCAATTTTATAGTCCCTCTAAAACTTCTCCATCTCAACAGCCCCAGCATTCACAGCCTTTCCCTGTATGTCACGTGCTCCAAGCCATTCGTCATTCCCATGATCCTTTACTGGATTTGCTCCAGCATGTCCCTGACCCTTGTACTGGGGATCCCAGCACTGATCCCAGCTCTCCAGACATGGCCCTACCAGTTCTGAGTACATGAGGAAGCATCACCTCCCTTGACCTGCTGGCAACACTCTTGCTAAGGCAGCCCAGGATGCAGGTGACCTTTGCTGCAAGGGCACGTTGTTGGCTCCTGTTCAAATACATTTTTGCATCACTGCAAACACACACTGAGCAGATTCTTACATACTAGTTTAACTCCACAAGGATTCTACCATCACCAGAAAGATTCCTCAAATTTTTTTTACATTTAAAACAAGGGTCACATAGTCTGATACAGACTGATATTTTAAAAAGCATTAATCAGCATTTCGTTCTGTTTTTTCTTAAATATTTACCTTAAATTTACCTTTTATGTTAAAGCTAGAGATCAACTCACTGTAGGTAAAAAGACAAGAAATAAAAAAGCTGACAGATTATCCTACTGTGTGACTTCACTGAATTGCAGCAATATCTACAGCAACGTCTTAGTTTGGGTCTCATTTCCAGTGACAAGAGGAGAGAAAACAAAACAAAACAACCAGACAAACAAAAAACACACAAAAAAACACAAAAGAATATAAGAAATAAAATAAGAACTCTTTTTGGTACATCCTGGTACACATAAATCCAATGATAACCAATGCACCTCAAACCTGCTCCAGCCAAAATCATCTGAAGAATCTTAACAATATTTAATAGAAATATTTTGTTCTGGGCCTGATCTTCAATAATCTTGAGTATCTGCAAACTGCTCTGAACCATCAGCTCTCCACAATGCAGGTAATACAAGCTTTCATTGCTCCAAATTCAGAGCCAAGGCTATCTACTCTACATTAAATTGGAAAAACATAGCATTAACAGGTTGTAACCAGACGTATCAAGTGAATTTGCCATATGCTTCTGAAATTCTACATTTGGTAAGTACATCATGCACAATTCTCTTTTTCCTCCTTCTTTTCTGTTTTTTGAGGTAGCAAAGAACATCTTCCTCTACATATATGCCTTACATTCTGCAGCAGGCTAGAAAAGGAAACTATTGTTGCCTTCATAGCAATCTTCCTACACCACCACAATGGTCAAGGTGTCTAACCAAGTATCTGAACATCAATGAGCTGTTGCTATGCCACTTGAAAAGCTCTTCAGGAAAAGTTTTTTGCATCCACATCAGCCACATTAAAACTGTAGATGTCACCATCCACTGAATGAGCTTTGCTTGTCTCGTCTTTTCCAAGGCATCTAGTTATAACCTACAAAAGGCTGCTACTGAAACTAGAGAGGGCTCTGCTTTGCAGTCTCTGCATAATACCCACTCACATCAGGAATGCACCTACAGGTGGGGTGGGAGGCAGGTCTAGAAGATTCATTGAGGACACCTATTTGGAACAACTTTAATATGTCTATTCCAGTACAGAATCCAAGGATAAGGAGAGGAAGTGCTAAGCAACCCTAAAAGCTGTGCCTCTGCAAGGCACTCCACACACTATCACACTGGGAAGCTGAACAGAATCATCAGCTGCAATCACCATCCCCTCCAACACAAACTCACACTGGTCTTTGTATCAGAGCCTGCTCAGACAGCCTTGGGCACTGGGTGACTTACAACTGCTGGACACCTGAAGCTCCTTCTTGGAAGTGACAAGGCATTCCAATGAATCTTAGAGTGTGAGAAAATGACTTGGCAACAGGCTAGTTTCAGAATGAGGAGATGATGAAAACACTCAGCGTGGGAAGTTCATAACAATTCACACAATTGGTTTGTGTGTCACAGGATAAAGTATCTACCAACTGGATTGCAAGAATTCTGTGCTAAAATTAAATTTTAAACAATTTTGGGGAATAAAAACAAGCTAAAAATTTGTGGGTTTTAGGATTTGATAACTTTTCAGTGGAATATTAAGCTTGTAATCTAGATCACTGAAACTTAAGCAAGACAGTGAAAGACTACCGGAGAATTCACAGGCCTGATTTATCTCTTTATTGGAGGTGACAGATTGTCACATCAGTCCACAGCCTAGGAACATTTCTGGCTTCTTTCCTGATTAAACCATTGCATCATACCTTCACAAAGTAACAGCTTTTATCACTTCCAGTTATATAAGATATATAAGATATAAGATATATATCTAAGTTACCTATCTGCCCAAATGCCACTTTTTCTGTCTACCTGCCTCTACTGCTTCATTCTTACTCATTGTTCTTTCTCCATATCAAAAATCCTGTTGTTTTCACTTTTTATTCTGTCCACCTTTGTAATCATCCAGTTCTAGCATATTTGTTTTCAGCAGTAACTCTTTAAAATAAATTAATATATATATATATGTCCATCTGACATTTCTATTGTAATCTTTCTTGCCTCAAGATTTTCCACTTCTGATAATCTCTTAACCTAAACTCTCAAGATCCTGTGACAATAGAAAATACGTTTCTTCTCATATCTGAGGATATTTTCCTGTTCTGTATTGGTGGAATCTTCTAGAAACTTCTGAAGGCTGCAGTGACTGTCCTCTTAATCCAGATCAAAATAGCTTATATATATAATTTGACAGATACATTAATTCCATAGGCCCCAATAGAGTTTTAAATAGATTTTTCCTGTGGATCACATTGTAACATCTGACTTTTTTAAGGATGTCTTGCACCACATTTTCTGCCAACATCTTCCAATATGACAGTATCATAATCATAATTATGATACTTTCTTGTTGATTCGTCCAATTTAAGTATAATCATTGTTTAATATCTGTCTATCGATGTCTTACTCTGCTCTAATATCTGTTTTACCAGGACTGGAAATTACATTATCATGTCTAACATATTCACTCCTTTACTAATTTTGAACTGTAATTGAAGTAACACTGTCACATTTATTCCTAATAACTTTGTTACTTACTATGTTTGACAGATGCCCCAGATTTTCTCATTTTAGTGGTTTTGTTAAATATTAAGAATTTGATTTTATGCATCAAGAATACAGAGCTGAGTTCAAATGCCCTTTGACTTTAATTGGAAAAACCTTTACACATTGTTTTACCAATACTTCATCCATTTCCCTGCCCCAAGACAACTGTCAATTATAACCCCTTACTACCTCCTTGTTGTTCATGAGGCTCTTTACAGTTCAGTAAGTTATCTGCTCATTTGTTTTTCCATACATGGAAGATGGTAGTAACATTCATTTATGTATGTTCAGTTTGTCTGGTTCTCCAACCAACACCTGTATGAATTCTTCCATACGAAATAACGGTAACTATTTCCTAGGTTACTTATTAAATCTCAGCACATGCAGCTGTTTTTCCAGAATTATATGCCACTGCCTTTTTTTTTTTTTTAATTTCACATATTGAAAATATTTTCAGAACTTACATTAAATCTCTGTTACACAGAGATTCAGTATCTGACACCAAAGCTGAAAAAAAAAAAAAAAAAAAAAAAAAAAAAAAAAAGCTAAAAAATCTGGGGAAAAGCATAAAGACTTGCAAAAACAAGCTGTGAAATTGCAAGGTAGCACAGAGAAAACTGGGTTGAAATGTCTCATTTATTCTAGCTCTGTAGCCTGTGGGACATGAACTGTATTAGGAAAGGTAACAAATTCTGGTGGGGCTAATTCATTTAATTTAATTCTCCTAAACTATTTTCTCCCTCATGTGCATGTGTATATTAAAGATTTATCTGAGGAGAAACCTTCTAATTGATGAGAGACATCACAAATGGAAATTAGACTTAACATATTTCTGTGTGCAGAATACTGTTTTGTGATCTCAACTCTATAAAAGGTACAATCAAATGCAGAACACTGATATTTAAAAACAATAGTGAAGATGGAACAGCAGTGACAACAAATACTATAACACCTTGTTTTCAGGAAAACAAGTGAAGTGTTGGAAGACTATCTTCTAATGTTTGCTAACCATCTTAGTAGGAATATATACTTGATAATATTCTTTTCTAAATGTTCATGGATCTCAGCATAGGCACTTAACCACTGAGCTGATTCACATTTTCCTGAGTCTGGCTACCAAGATGATGCTTATTCACTGCATGTCCTTGTGCTTACTGCACAGGACTTTAATGTTCAGATAGAGTGAGTCCTGTTTCCACTCATATTAAAATAACTACAAGTTTTGAACAATCCAGCTGCTCTTATGCCAGATGACCAAAACACCGCCAGCAAGATCCACGGTAGTACATATTCAGTGAACTGCAAACACATCACTTTTAGATCAGGCATTGTATAAATACGGAGGGGAACAGTTTTACAGGAGAAATTTCTTCGACGGGCTTAACAATAAATGAAATAAAATGAATTGGGAAAACATTCACAAAGTCTTCAATGCCTTTTGGATAAAATCCCCTCCCCCCAAAAAAGAAAAAAAAAACACAACAACTCCAGTACTTTGCACACAGAAATATATTACAGCTAATTTCCATTTGTGATGTCTCTCATCAATTAGAAGGTTCCTTCTCAGATTCTCAGATAATCCATTAATAAATGCATATACATGAGGGAGAAAATAGTTTAGGAGAATAAAATTAAATGAATTAGCCCCACCAGAATTTGTTGCCTTACCTAATACAGTTTATATCCCACAAGCCACAGAAATGTCTTTTTCGCAGCTTTAATACACTCCCTCTTACCTCTGTGTCAATAAAGCCATTTAATTTATTTAGAATCCTCTAGGCACAGTGTTTTTACTCCTATACTAAGCTGTAATTCCTGTTGGTTTTGTTACTCATGTTTAAGTTGCAGTCTAAAGAGGTAAAATCTCTGTAGCTATAATCTAATCATCTCGTCAGTCAGGCCTTCACCATCTTACACAGCCAACACGTACACAGATAGCAGGCCCTGATGCTGAGAAAGAAGCTTTATGGCCTCAATTCCAGTCAAATGATTTACAACAAACATCACAGCAAAGATGCAGAAGAGGTTGAAGATAGCAATTCCCCCCTCCTCCCAGAAATGCAGCAGAACTTACTATGGAGCAGACATTCAGTATACAGTATGTGTATATATAACAACCTCAATACTCAAAAATGTAAAATTTTCAAACTGTAAAAAGATGAATGAGTAAACAAACTAAATAAACTGTTGCCAGAATGGATATAAGTAAGCAAGCAGACTAGTTTTAGAAGAAGAGTGGTAGTGTTTTGAAAGTGTCTTAAAGCGATCCTTTAATCTTCGTTGAATCAGAGTTAGCTTGACACTATTAAAAGCATCAAACTTTGAAGCATACCAGGACTAAACTCTTTTTAGTATTTGTGTAGTCTTCAGTGTGAACACTCAAGATTAATTAATTATTCTGTCCTATGTATAAGGTAACTTTATAATTTTTGTGCTCTTTCTAAGGTAATTAAAAAGAGATAAAATTCCCATTCTGCATTTCTACATAAAAAGTGATACAGAACAAAATAACTAAACAAAAGAAATGACTAGCCAAATGTACCAGTCAATTCTCTTCCCAAACAGAAGCAGATAATAAATAAATTAAAAAAGACACTGATACAATACAATATATGAGCTTATAAATTCAAGTTTAGAGGGTTTCAGCCACTAGTAAATTTCATGTAGTGACATTTTAAGAAGCAGAAAGAGTTTGCCCCGCTCTTGTACTATAGTTTATTAACATAATGTGAAAGAAGAGTAGAAGTTGTTAGATGAGGAACATAACTGGGTTTTCTGTTCACTTATCAATACAGGTGACCCATAAGAGACAGGAAGAAAGGATGAGACAGACAGATGAGACTGCCTCTGCAGTCTAAAAGGCAATCAAAACAGCAGTAGGAAACAAGCAAATATAAAATAACATCAGAATTCTCAATTTTCTGTTGTGTAAAGTGTATCATCCTAAGACCTTTTGCTTTAGTCTGTGCAGCAGAAAAAATTCTAAGTTACCTGAAATTTCAATTTTCCAATAAATTTAGTTTCTCTGATATATACTGAACCTATTACTTTCAGCCAAGAATTCCAAGAATTAAGGCTTTATTGTTTATTTTTTCCTCTCTGAGAAATAAATTCTGAAGATTCTATTCACAGGTTTACTTGTTTGTTTCATGAAATAATAAAATGAAATAAGAAAAATAACACCATTCAAAGCTAAGTATCACATAAGGCTGTTAAAGAAACTTGAACATACTGGAATATTACATTTCAGGTGTTCCAAAGATGCTCTCAATTTTACACTGATATAAAGAAGCAAGTACAGAACAATGCTATTTTGTATAAAGTGAACATAGTTTTAGTGCATACTTGTTCTACTGGTAAGTCCTTGATACCCTTAGAAATATAATATCACCAAGCAGAAACAGATAAATCGACCTCCACATGGACTCATCTCCAGGACTGTATTGTGCAAAGTTAAATGCACTAATTGAGATTAATTAACTTATAAAATAGAAATAACCTTATTGGCTTGCCATATTTTAAAATGCTACAGAGACACATAAAAGTAAATATAAAAATAAATAAAAAGTAAATATTAAGTTTTATAAACATCACAAAACATATACACATACCTTGCTTTTTTCTTGCTGAAATTCAATCTGGATGTTAGTTAATTTAGTTCGTAGCTCCTCATTAGCAGCTTGCAGTGCTTCAGTATCCATGTCGGACTTCTCTCCCTTGGAACGACTTTTCTTTGACATAATTATTTTTGAAGTTTCAAAGAAATTTTTTGCTCCACACTGAGCTACCAGCTAGTGCCTTCTGCTTTTAGCATTTAAGAGTCATGCAGTGTTCAATAAAATCTTTCATGTAAGTCTCAGCCATTGTGGGTGCTGTCCCTCACGTCCTGGAAGAAACAAAGTAGTAGGAACAGAATTAGACTACATCAGCGAGCAGAATCAAGCATCAGACTTGACATCCTGTTTTAAAGCATGCTGAGATATACCTTGTAGTTTACACTATGTTGCATAGTGTACTGCACTTAAAAAGCAATAGATGAGAAAGTAACTTATATAATATTTCATCATCTTATCCAAAACCATATCAATTCCCATCCTATGCTCACACAAATATATTTTTTTTAATGAATATAGCATATAAATATAAATCATATCTTATTCAGGACCCAACTTGAACCACATTCAGGATTCTCAAGAGGCACTGAGACAGTCATAAATTAATTGAGCCTAGTGGTGTTTCAGCAGGAAAAGTTTACTTCCTGTAGTAAGGAGTAACCACTTTTCACATTAGTGTATCAGTTACACTGCATTACTCAAAATTATCAAGGAGTCTCACAACATCAGGATATATGGAAAAGGTATTACAAAGCTAGACAAATGTTTTAAAAAACATAAATGTGCGTGCTTGTGTGTGTATAAACTGCATAAATTCAGGGCTGATGGTCTGAAATAACCTAATAAAAACATTAAAATGGTAGTTTATTTTTATTCCCTAGCATGCAACTAAGCTTAAAAAGTATTAAATTATTTAAATCAGCTTTATATTCAAGGAGAATATCAGCAGCAAAGAACTCTAGTTTCAATAATTAGGAAATCCCATGGTTAGTTTGCTTCATGAATAGTTATAAAAGCTTAATCTTTCCCCCCAACCCTACCCCAGCACTGCTCTAACAAGAACCCGGTGCTCCACTGGAACAAACTGAGCAACAAGTGCTGTCAATGTTAACTAGTTTCCAAAACCACATCCTCTACTCATTTTAAAAATCCACATAATTTTCATCATTAAATTCCTGACAGAAAGGCAGAGACATTCCTACCTTAACACTGAATTACATTCATGGAGTGTTATATTTCCGAGAAAATTGCTACCAGTTTGCTTTCAAACAATAAACTACTCTTTTCCACCTACAACTACTTGAGTGTTATTTTAGAGTTTGTACTATAACAAAAATAATGTGCATTCTTTAGTGCATACATTTTAAAGGGTTAAGAATTCATATGGATACCAACACTCCATTTGGTGGATTCAACTAAATACTTAAGTTTTATTCTCATTTTTAAAGACTGGTAAACAAAAACTGAGGAGTTAAATATCCTGGTCAAATGACTGGTCAAGCCAGACGAAAAAGGAACAGAACTCAGGAGGACACCTCTCTAGTTTGATAATATTCAGTGATTCTATGATTTCCACTGAGTTCAATTATCTGTTAAAAACAGTTGATAAAAGACCAACTATACCAATTATTTTCTAATGTAACAAGTAAAGCCATTGTTCTGCTTTGTAATATTAGATGGCTTCCCTTCCAAACTTAATAATCAATTTATCACACACAGTAAAACTTAATCTGTTCCTTAAATCCTTATATTGAGCATTTAGAACATATAATTCATGAAAAATGGGGAATTTAATTAAACTTTAATTTTATTTATATATAAAAATTACCTTACAAAGCAAACACTTGTAGTACTGTTATTTTACATGTAATTGGTAAATCAAGAATAATAAAATAGCAATATTATTACAGTAACTTGAAACAAGAACTCTTCTGTGAGAACTCTTTCATCCAAAATTCTTAACTTTATGGAAAATTGGATTTCAAAACCACTTTCTAGTGTTTTTTCTTTGGCCAATTTGTAAAGAGAATCTAAGATAACATACAAGTGCAAACCAGTATCTAATAATCATTAACTATTCAACATGGTGGAAGGAGAAATGAACAGTTCCTTATCTGAAAGGCTGACATCCTCAAGAGATAGCTATTAATCTTTTTTGTGTAACTCAAAAGAGTTAAAAATTGTACCTTTTAAGTGAAATAAAAACTTTGCTGCAGGACCTGAAGAAAATCACCTACATCTCTGGTAAGCTTTGAAGGAAAACAAAACAAAACAAAAAACAACTTGCAGTGCTTGGCACAGAAATATTTCCATTTTTACTCTACTTTACATGCATCTTCTAGCTAATCTATTTCAAAAGCAGAAACGATGGAATCACTAAGCCTCTCAACACTGACAAATGTACCAAGTCCAGATATACAAGGGTTGCAGCAGAACAGGATGCATCTTGGCTCCTGAATGGTTGGGACCAGTGAGTACCAGGATTCTGTGCTATTTGACTAGTCTTGCTTACTGTTTGCATGACTCTAAGGACAGAAAATATTAAACTTGTAAGCACAGCAAGAAAAAGGAAGAAATATTCTACTCTGGTAAAAATTGTATTTTACTGACTCAGAAGCTTTATATGGCAACATACTTATTAACTCACAATACATCCACCACTGTATAGTCCTGCAACCACTGTATGAATACAAATAACCACTTCCAGCAGTGTTGAGTTCTACATGCTTATTGTAAATCTTAAGAACTTTTGAATATATGCTATCATTTCAAGAGGAGAGGGAGAGAGAGAGAGAACACGAATGGCCTGTAAGTCACAAGTCACCTTTTCAGCAGTCTCTGGAACATACCAAATGTCTCACTTTACTTGATAGGTAAAGGGGCACTTGTAATTTAAAATAAAGAACAGCAAAAGAAATAACTGGATGTGAATAAAATGTTCAACTGTTTGGGGGACTAGTACGTGAAAGACAATATTTTACACGTGAACCAAGAACGTAAACCAATATTTCACATGGTTAAGAAATTGTTACTCTATTTCTGTTAAAATTGTCATCCCAAACTCAGCATTCTAGCCTTAATTCAATATGGAACAATGTTATTCAGATTGAATAAGATTTCTGGAAGGTGAACTTGTTAATGAGTCATCTCAGCTGAAGCATCAAGCAAAAGCACAGAGATAAAAAATGTTTGGGGGAGGAGAAAATAGTTTGTGTCAGTTAAAAAGCTATCTCCCTGCATACCACATGGAATCAGTTGCTCTTTCATCTTATATGAGAGAAAATTGTGGGGTTGGAGTACAGTTTCATTTTAGACTAGGAGTTTTCATTCAGAGAAAGATTTCATCTTTCAAATGCAACAAAAAAAACCAACAGTGCTAAAACCCATAGTAAATGAGTTTTACTGAATTTTAGGAAGAAAAAAAATAATCTTGCACTGTCTCTCACAAATCTCCACCAAATAATAATAACAATAATAAAAAATTAAACAAACAAACAAAAAAAGATAGACACATCCAGGCAAGCAGTTTTCAGAAGAAATGACACATAATGATAAATAAACTGAAAATTAATTATTCTCACCTGAAGCTTCCTGAAAAAAAAATACCATTTTGTGATTCTTGCATAAGAGATTAAACTGTCAGCCTTTAGCAACATAACTTTTAAAAAGGAGACATGTACAACTAAGACATAAATAGAGATCTGCAAATATGTATACAGGCACGTAGTATTAAACATCCAAATTCATATTATCAAGGACATCAGTTAACCTAATCATAAATACTTCTTTGACTACACATATTTTTCCTTTGAGAACAACAATATCTTGTCCTCTCCTTCAGGTCTGACGTGCATTTTCTTTTTATCTGACATACAAGCAAGAGAAATGGAGAAATAAGAGGACAACAACAATTTCTACACATAATAAACCTTACTGCTGAAATTTTCATGTTGATTCTACTTTAAAAACAAAACAAAACAGCATACCACACCTTCTGGCTAGGGCTCTTACACAACAGATAAATTCCTCAATTCATCTATTTCTACATTGTCATTGCCCATATTTGCCATCTCTGTCTAACATGGAAACCAATAGCATAGTCTGGTTTCTCTTCTCCCCAGTAAATATTTTAGAAAGATTCACTCAGCATTTGTCTGCACGACTATCTTCATTTTCTGTATGATTAAGTATTGCTTTTAACCTTCTATTTCCAATTTTAATTTCGTCTGAAAACTCAGATTTTTAACTTGCAAACATCTTTGCAAGAAACAGAAAGAACTGCAACCCTTAAAGCTCTCAAGGATGCCTGAATACTGAACTTTGCCATACTCACCATTTCAACAAATCTATGTTTCTAACATGTTAGCTGTGGGAAAACATTTCTGTAAAATCATTGAATATTTATATCTTCATTGAATATATATATATATTTATAAAATATTTTCAATACATTTCCACAGACTAAAATTGCTCACTTTAATATATTATTTTTGTAGGGATACTTAGTTACCTTCCAGAAGTTCCCAGAAGGCCAACAGTAATTCATGCAACTGCGTATAAAACACATATATAAATACATTAATAATAATAATAAATAGAAGCTTCTTCATCTAGACATTTTGCCTCCATTCACATTAAGGTTGGCTTTTTTTTTTTTTTCATTTTAATTCATCCTTTCTTTTACAATATTACAAAGCCCTACTGTGGCCTAACCAAAATCTTTATTATGCTTGTGAACATGAGACATGAGTACCTCATCAGTACAGCACAATTCTGAATGTTCAAGAAGTTTAAAATAAAATTTATTACCCTTGCACCTGATAAAAGTAAACTCAGTGGACACAGGTACAATATGGTATCTTCAGAAGTGCTAGTTCATCTATGTTAGAATTTTAAAAATGTGATAATCAGCCAATGGCTGTATGGGAAAAGGGACATTCATAGCTGTCAATGCCCAAGGCGTATTTCCCACAAGGTTCAGATGACCTACATTTCCTGCTTCGGTTCTCAGTTGTATGTAATAAAACATGACTGAATGGATAAAAGCAAAAGCATCTCTAGAGGATGAAAAAGAATACTTTTCCAAGTCAAGAAATATAAATCTAAATTATCAGGATGATTTTTTAAAGTATATTGTAGACTAGTAATATTTTAGATACCCATTTGTCAGCTACCTAAAAAATCTATTTCTGTAACAGTAGAGATTTCAAGGATTACTTTAAATCCTATTGTACTTAGGGTAATGCTGAGTTTCCTCATAGTGGAACACTTTTAAGTGCTACTTATGACTTCTTTTCAGAGGATAATACATATGTATATATTATCCTCTGAAAAAGGTGTATATATATATATATATATACCTTTAGAACCAAACTATATGGAAAGCAATCACCAAGAAGCACTAAACTGTTCAAATTAATGTTTTGCAACAAGAACTCATATTAACATAATCATGTCAAGCATAGTTGAAGAGAGGAAAGATTTATTTTATAGAGATTTTAGTGTAGCATGAGTTCAACTTTCATAACGCCTGGCTTAGGAGGGTCTGTAACAGATGATACCATGTGTATGAACATGGTATTTCTAAGTCACTTAACTCTTCTCTCAAGGATTGTAAGTACCACCATTATTTTCTACCATGGCACCTCAGCTAAAGAGATGTGCTGAGATTCTTCACCTTCAGAGTCTTTCAGAAAATTTCTCATTGCTCCCAGGGATCAGTAGCTGTGTTTTAACATCTTATCACAAATCGCTGCCTTCCAGGTCCTTACTGTGCAGTTAGCAGAACTGGAATTTGGCAAGCTTCAGAATGAATTTCACCAATATATTCATTTTTACTTCAGTTAATTGGTTGCCTGTGTCACGTATGCATCTGCTAAAACACATGCAACCAAAATATGCTTCCAAGTAGTCACTGCATGACACATGAAAAAATCTAAGTATTTCAAACTCATTTAAACCCTCTACACAGACTCAAACATATGTGTACCTACTAATACAGCACTGAATAATTATTTTTGATTGGTAGTACTGCAGGCCATTGGATAGCACCCAGTACACTAATGGCCTCATTCTAGTCAAAGAACATAAGCAGCCCATAAAAAAAAAGGGCAGAAACAAAAAAGCAAACTACCTCTTATTTGCAATAAATTATCACAAGTATGCAATAAAAAGGAATGTTAGCACTGCATAGGACAAGGCATGGGGAAGAGAATGAATCACAAATGCATTTAGCCACTAAGATTAACTTGAACTTCTGTACATAATTAAAAAATAAATAAAAATAAGTAAATAAATAAAAACTGTGTTGAAGCTACTTACGGGACAATATTGTCAGTAGTCCTGGCAAGCCATTTAGAACAGGAACCACAGAATAGTTACACAATGAAAAAGGGTTTAAAGGAACAAGAGATCTCTGATTTTACAGATTGTTCTGCAGGGCAACTGAAGGACCAGTTCAGAAACAGAACTTAGAATGGGCTATTTACTGTGACTACAGACATCTGTCATTGCCAATGCACCATGAAGCAGCAATAGAAATGCAATTTGGGGTGCAACAACACTAACCTTGGATATGAGAACCCTGTCTGATATCCTGAAATTTATAATTTTCCTCTCATCACTACAGCTCCTCATATAAAAGCTACTAGAACATTAGAGAACAAGAAAAAAACAAAAATAATCATAATAAAAACTTACTTAATGGGATGGAAAAAAAATAAGTAAGAGGCCTGTACACATTGCAAATGTGTTTGCACAGCAACACAGCTTGTTCAGAGACGTCGTGGTGCTCACTGAGCAGTATAGCTGCCTTACAACACAATAGCATAGGTCCTCTTGTAGAAAAGTAGTGGAAAATGCTGGTTCCATCACAGCCTGCCTAGGGGAGGAAGGGAACCTCCACACTTATATCCTCCCCAGTGCTGTTCCTCCTCTGGCTCTGCTGGCCTCAACACCCTGTGTAGATGCACTCTGCAGCTCCCTTTCTGCACTACACAGCGCTATAACAGACCAGAAGTTACCAAAACCTTGGCCTGAACCTCTTAGCAAAATGCTATGAACTTGAACCCGGGCCTCTGAGGTATATCAAAAATATTCATTGGTTTCAATGAATGTTAGATTGGCCTCTGTTAATACTTACTCTCTTGTAACACCAGTGTGTTGATTAATCCCTATAATGACACTGCTAAATGTATTAAAATACAAACTGTTTGAAACAGCAATCCTGTGACACATGAAATCAAAGACGGAAGCACCACAATACGATGTTCAAGCGCAATGAAAATAATAAAACCAGACCCTCCCGCCACAACCCAACCTTCCAAAGTCAGCTCTCCTACAGAGCCTGAGCCGTTTAGGGTGCTGGGTTAACTGCAACGTGAGGCCAGTAGCTCAAGGCAGTGCTGTTCCTCTGAGCCTTGTGCCAGTTCCTTTCCCTTGGGCACACACAGGAGACCTGACGAGACGCCTGCTGTCCAATGCAACCTATGACCAGCCTCCCACCCCTCTGCTTCTACCCGGGCTGTGATTCAGTGCTGGTCACACTGACGAGCAGCTCTTCCTTTGAAGCACGGTATTTAAGAGCAAAGAAACGGGAATAGGAAGAAAGATCAAATTGTAGCACTTCCCAATCAGGGCTAGAGAAACGGCAAATACAGAGACAGACTGCAGCATCCTCATTCACTCTCACTGACATCCTGCAACTTAATCATCCTGTCAAACCTAGGCCTTTGGATTATACTGGACTACTTTTGCTTAGTTATTTATCTGAATTTTACAGGAAGGTTTCTTTGTTGGTGGTGGTAGACGATTTTTTTTTCTTCTTTGGTATGTTTTTTCATTATCATCATCATTATTACCACTGTTTAGAGTAGTTTAAACAGTGGTAATGTTTACCATGTTTACCACTGGTTTAGAGTAGTTAAAACCTGAAACTGGTAAAAAATGAAAAATTGACGTGTAGGAAACGTGCAAAATAGTCAGACTGTGGGAGAGAGGCTCAGATTCTCAGTCAAATTACTTAAAAGGGAAAAATTGAACCCTAAGAGGAGGAGAAAAACTGGGGTAGTCTAACACTTTACAAAATGTTGAATGCTTATTTCATAAATCTAATATTATTTTTTGTAAATCTGGCCACTGATACACCTCAGTCAAGTAAGTGTAAGTAGAAGAACTCAAACTTCTTACAGTTGACAGTTATTATCAAGACTTCTGCCAAATTATGATGCTGAAGTAGGACACCCCACCTTCAAATCTAATTTCAAATCTAATTGAATTATAATGGTAATGTTTTTTATTTTATGGGAAACAGATTGGACTAAGGCTTGACAGATTTTGGTTTCACCTATGGTTCTGTCACAGATTCCTTGTATGACCATGAACAAATCACTTGATCTCAGAAAAATGGATATTACACTTGCTTACTTCATATTCTGGGGACAATATTAAAATACAATGCAGTGAATAGGGATTATGAGAAATGGGGATTATGAGAAACTACCAAGAGTTTGCAATAATTGTTAGTTGGCAGGAACCATCAAATTTAGCATATCACAAAGCTGCAATTCCCTCAAAGGATCTATCCAGGAATTCCTAACAGATGTGCTCTTAAAAAATGAGTATTTCTTTGATCAAATGAGTTCAGAAACAAGACAAAGTATTTTGGATACAGATTCATAAGATTACTTGAGTGTCCCATATTGGACTAGACAAAAAATAATATACAAAATCAGTCCTCCAATGCTCTCCTTATTTCTATAGGCATCTAATATGTAATGTAAAATCTTTATATATTCAATTGTTTCTTCTCGATAAAGAATTTGCATAATCCTTCCACGCAGAGCATAATCTAACCACTGCAGTACAGACTAATGCATTTAAAGCTCTAGTGAAGCAAGACTGCATGTCATCTTATTAATGTTTTCTAGGCAGTGGCTTAGATAACTCTCACATTAGTACTTTAGATACTGTTCTGCAAGTACATAATGCCCTGTTCCCATATACTGCATTGAGAGATAACACCTTATTCTGATCAGAAGATTTCAGATATGCTAGATCCTGTGTGATCAGACACCTTGCTGGCCAATTCACTGAAGATCCTTCCTGGCTGAGGGAAGCAGTGAGCGTATCTCTTCACATGTGTGCCTACCAGTGGTGACAAAACGAGGTGACTCACTTCAATTTATTCTTAAAACAGTGCTCTGACAGTCAGCCAGCTAACACTGACATTTCAATTATTGATAACTGAATGACTGTTCATTGGAATGAACAGAGTTTAAGTCACTCTGGTTCTGCTGTACAAGTTGATGGAACAGCATCACCTAGGCTAAAATACTAAAAATGGGTATTTCAGTCAGATGTTAGCTTCTTTCCTGTTTTCCCTCGGTTCCATAATGGAGCAGCAGCTTAAAATTACAGCCAGTAAAATGCACAGCTAGATGGTAATGCACTAAGAGCCTGAAGACAAACTTCCACTTCTTACTAAGATAACAGACAGAGACAAGCATGACAAAGCACAAGGAAAGCACAGCAGAGAATCTTTGTGAACTAAAGACTTTTGTTGGGTAACTGTCTTCCGACACCCACAAACTGGAAACTTCACCATCGTGAGAAGACTACAAATAAAACATCCTTCTGGCAACTGCCAGCAATTTTGATTCAAAGCATGCCAGGCTAGTTGGAATAGTTGTTGGCAAGTACAGAAGTACAAAGGTGCCCTCTGGCAATGCTCAGAGTTGAGTGTGCTGTCCAGGAGCACTTGCAGAAAATACTTTTATTCAGATATGCATGTCAAAATCATAACGTTAAGGATAGCATCCCTCACAATGCTAATAAACAAACAAAAAAAAAATAAATTGACAAGTCAGTCATATATTAGCTTAAAAAGTAACATGCAAAACAAAACCCCAGAATTACTCTGTGACCAGCTACTACAAAATGAGACTGATTGATGCCCATAGTTAGACTGTACTGTTAGAATGTCCCAAGGTATTTTGGAGTTCAGAATGTAATTAATGCATGCAAATTTTAACTTTTCCAGTAAGAAAATGCTGAATGCTGTCAGTCAGGCTGTTTTGTCTTGTTTAGGGGAATTAAAAAGTGATTTATTGTTCACTCTCAGAAAAAAAAAAAATAATAATAAAAATCCTTATATAACATTTTTCTCTATGTGTTTTTTTTTTCCCCTATTTGTATCTATATAATATTTTTCCACTACCATGAAATAAATATTTTATTTCTGTATTTTGTTTCAGAAAGCTTACCATTTAACTTAAAGTGAAGGTCTATGGCTTCCCACAAGGCTGTATGGTTGAAGGAAATACATTTATGCATCTGAATTCCTTATAAACACTACCTCTTTCTTTCCATGCTCTAAATGTTTCTGTAAATCATCTTTGACTATGAATAAAAATTGTATTCAAGTTTCATTATCACATAAATACGAGACTTTTTGTCCAGTTGTGTAAAATTATATTCATATAATTCAGTTTTGTCACTCTCCCAACCTCATTTTTGAAAAGAAGTAGCACGAAGAATCAAGCCTGAAAAGTTAGGGCACTGACAGTGACTTTGTAGGCACAAGTAGCCTTAATGAAGGCTTCGTGGAGAAATACAGAAATAGGTATTGCCACATCACACATCATCTCCCCAAGTAGAATCTCTGAATAAGATTTGCTTTAAGGTTCAAGTCAGCACAGCTAAGGCAGTAATAATGCAATTTTTCACCTCTTAAACAGCAAAACTGTAACAGTTTCCAAAGCAGGAAAGAAAAAAAGCAGGTGTGCATATACCCTTGAGAACACCATTCCAGAACAGAGCCTCTAAGTTGGGCAGAGACTCTTATTTGGGCTAGGGGTAAGGAGTGGGCTCTATTATCTAAGCCCACTCCTTACCCCTAGCCCAAATAAGAGTCCTGTCTGCTGTTTGTCTATTAGCCCCCCAGCACCCTGTGGAGTCTGTCCCTGCTCTTTTCCTCACAGCCACCAGTTCTCAAAAAGAGGAGAAGGGAAAGGAAGAGAAGTGCATATCAGAACAAGAAGAGAAAGGAAAAAATATATATATATTAAAAAAAAAAAAAAGTGAAATGAAAAGCTGAGTTGCACACAGATCAATTTTCTTTTGCACAGGAACAAGAAAATGCTGAAACACTGCCTGTTAATGAACAATGTGAAAACTTGAAGCTCTGAATTCTAAACATGGTCTTTCCCTCTAAGGAATATCAATTCAAATGGCTATGCTGCACACACATTTATATTTTTGTTAAATAGTAAAAACATGGAAGCATCACATCAAAGATTTTCACTAACACTTCCCAAACTTTGTAAGGGATTAAGGATAGGAAATGAGTGGATGTTTTCTTTGATATGCAGGTCTTCACCAGTAAATATATAATGAGTCCAGTTTTAGATTGATCTTTGGAAGTTAACTGAAATGCCCAAATACTCTCCACCTCTCTTCTACTACCCAACTTCTCTTTTTTCTTGGGTTGTAATAACTTACAGCACACCTGGAAACTTCTGTCATGCCTCTACCAGCATTATAACCCACTTTCCTTGCTACCCTTCTTTCACTGACTTCTGCTTACTTGAAAAAGTCATTCATGTATGGATCTCTAAATGCAAAGTCAAGGAAAATATTAAGTTTTACCTAAACAGGAAATTGTTACCACTGCAGTCTTGCAAACAGTTTAGCACAAATTCGTCTACTTGAGAAAAATGAGAAGTCAGCTTTTCACAGTTTCCTGATAAGCACAGAAATATTAAACTGCCACAACGAACAGATGGAATAAAGCACAACTGATCCCAAAGGTGAAACAATACCAAAAGTCTTAGGACAGTAAAATAACATATTTTTTTTAAAAAAAAAAAAAAAACAAAAACCTTTCCACTTTCTTGTCTGAAACAACCACAAGGCAATAAAATATTGCTTCAATAAAGCTCCTGAATGAAGCAATAGAAACATCTCTGCTATAGATTGGGAACTCATAATTTACATCTCAGTATGTTCCCTCACCAACTTCCCCTATGCATTTCTTAATTTTAAGCTAGATTTAACATAGCTGAAACAGAATTTATTTTCTTCCCCTGAACTTTTACTTTGGTTTTAATTGCAGCAAGTAGTGCTTAGGCTAGCAGTGCTGTAGCAAAAATGTTTATCAAGCTCGTGCAGCACTGTTTGGGGTTGCTGACTAATCTGGTGGCAGCCTGTGAATTCCGAACTTCCCTGGCCGTCGTTCCAACCATGACCACTTTTCTCACTTCTTTCCCACCTCTGCAGATTGCATACAGCTATGAAGTCACCCTAGCATTCAAAGAAGGCTTTTTTTGCCTCTTTTTCCTGCCTCTCCTTATCCATACATAATATCTGCATACTAACTGAGCCCTGCTGCTTCCTCCTTCCAACCTCCAAGAAAAGACCCTTTTTAGCAGTCCTTTCAGTGAAAGCAAATGCTACCACCATCACCACGTTCTCCTCTGGTCGGAAGTTACTCATTGCCAACCCACACACAACATGCTTGTTCATTTACTTTCTAAACTGCTATTGTTCTTCTCTTTGCTACCAGTCAGGAGATCAAATTCAAGTTTTTCTCCTGTCCAAATTATTTAATTGAGTCTGATTCCTCCCACCCCTCAACACTTTGTTCATCTTCAAGATGAAATACAGATTTGCATCCCTGATGGTCCTGACTTCAGAGCACACCTAAACCCATCATTCTGTCTACATACTATTCTGCCACACTCTTTAACAGACTCGTGGTCAGTTTCTATTATTCCCCTTTCCTAAACTGTAAGAGGATTCTTCCTGGAGGATGAACCACTACTGTCCTCAGGGGAGGGGAAAGACAGGGAAGGGTACTGTGGTAATAAGCATCTGATAAGCCTCCAGTAGCACACAGAACTTCTGGTTTGAATAACATGATAATGCTTCTAGACAATAAATGTTTAACACACCTGTTTGTCAGTTTTGGTCATGACTTCCCAACATCATGGCTCAACATCTAAAAATAATTCAGGTAAAGAGGATCACAGAGATTCAATCAGTGAAATAGGTTTCAGACTTCACAGCAGACAATTTATTTTTCCAAGATCAAATGACTTGTTTAAAAGTGGATAAAATGGAATTTAAGTGAATTTCTGAAAGTGATGCCATCTAGTCACCTATCCTCATACTGTATCTTCAAATTAAAATCTTTGATGAACAAGCAATTTTTCAACATCAATCTGAATTCTGTTTGTAAATTTTGCAATTAGGAAGTGTATTTATGCTATTCAGCTTCATTCTGACCCAAAAGAGTGAATTCTCTGGAAAATACTTTTTTCTTCATTATGATGGTTTGTGTTTTCTAGCTAGCATTGGTAGATTCATGTTCTGCTTTATTCATTCAGTTTCTGTGCTCATACATATTTTATTTTTCCCCATATTTTCCCTTCCTCATCGCTGTTCCCTGCTATAATCAAAATACAAAAGATCTACTAGTACAATTCTAAATAGGAAATGTTAATAAATGTAATTCTACCAAATAAGTTAACATCTGAAGTCCTTTTTTCAAAGAAATTTAAGGTAGACTTTCCAGTCTGTCTTGAAGTTTGGTTTTTGACAGTTCACACTAAATAAAAAATGAACTCAGCTGTGAGATGGGAGTGTTTTTGTATGCAGCATTTTTCAAGCATGCTGACTCTAAATTTAATATGAAAGATACAGAACGCAAGGTGGAAAAGGAACAAAAAGTCTCAATGAATTAAAATAAATAAATCCAATATTATTATCAATATAATACAAACGCCACCCTGCAGTACTGAAGAAATGCAATATTGAGATACCGAGCGACAACCTGAAATTGATTGTTATTGTCCAAGCTGATTATAATATGGAAACACATAATGTACATTTTAAAATATGTTGTTGCTTAAGTTTACTTGTAATACAATATTAACATAATATATTCAACATAAATGTGTATATTTATAGTATGTGTGTATGCACACAGGATAGGTTACCTTCAGAAAGGATAAGTTTTAACTGGTAAGATAATTTGTGTCCTACACAACTCTTCTCCTGAAAATCAACATTTATAACATTGTTCTGCATAAAGCGTGCTTTTTTTTTTTTTAATCTGTATTGCCAGAATTAGACCATATCATCAAGGTTATTCAATATTCATAATGCACAGGTTGGAGTTATTGATATTTTCAACAAACCAATGGAATAGCAGAGCTGAAAAAGAAACACAAAACCCCACAACAACACACTTAAAGAGCTAGAAAGAGAACCACAAGGAAGAGAGATCCTATTTATCAAGGGAAGTATGTTATTACAATGATGGCATCATAAGGAGATGTCAAAACTCTCAACTTCTTGTTCTCATACTATTTATTGAGTGTATACCATGTAGGCTAAAAGTTTCTCATGGTTCATTCATACCTTCCTTTTTCCGTTCATACCCATTTATGAATAGACAAGTAGCTTCATAACAGACTGAAGATCTGTTTTGTTTAATATCCAACATCAAGTCTTAAATATATGAAAGACCTTTTTGTGATACAGGAAAGGTCTTTTTAACACCTCTTGCAAACATTCAAAACAGAGAAGTCCTTTTACATAACTAAGCTATCTTATCTTAATGAGACCATTACCAGCCATGTACTTATCTAACTGTAAAATGCATGTGGGAATTCTGCCAGCAGCTGAAGAGCTATCAGCTGTCTAAATGTAGTATCTTTTTAGTAAAATTGAATATTTGCAAGAGAAACTATCCAGACATAATCATGTTGTAGTAATTCTTTCTTGTGTTTGAAGAGTAATAGATCTGTAGTCACGTGGTAGGGAAAATAAACAATATTTGTGCAGATGTTAGTCAGCACAGATAGGTTGTTCAAAGGCTGTTAAGAAAAAAAAATAAAAGGAAATATATGAGTAATACCAAAGTTTATGTAGATTTAAATTGCATTAATTTAAAGAGAGAGAGAAGGAAAGAATAATAATAAGAAAGACTGTAAAATCTGCTAAAATTGCAATCAGTCAGCAAAACAAAGAAAGAGGCATTTAAAAAACAAATGTGCCTGGTCCCACACCCACTACATTGCAGCAATCCTAAATTTTCACAGAAAAAGCCAGCCAGTCTTTAAAGCAAAGTGCCCACACATAGCTGCATGATGTAACAGTCCCTATTCAAATCAGTTCTGTTCCTGCACAAACATGTTTGTGTTTACACAGCCATTCTGAGGAGATAGTTTGGAAATATCAGAAACAGTCTAACCAAATAAATACGACATTTATGTGCAAGAAATATGACTAATCAAATAAACAGGGACCAGATTTATTTTTTTTTCTGTAGCATTGGGCAGATCTGCATAAGCAATACAGAAATTCCTGTGCTCACTTTTTCATGAAGTATTATATGAGGTAATGATGTAAAGTATATGAGGCCAGGTAATGAGGACTCCTTATATATAATTCGCACGTGACAAAATAAGTTTCAGAAATACATTAGTGTTGAAGACTCTCATATCTTGAACATTTCATTTTCATTATGCTGAGTCAGCTGAATAAAATATTCAGTCTAAGTCAATTCATGTGTTTAGATGAACAGGAACAGGATGGAACTCAAGGACAATAGAATAAAACTCTTTAAATAGCACTCCTTAGCGATTTAAAATCAAAATGCATCCATCTTAGCAGAAAGTCAAGGCAAAATGATCAGCATTTTTACTCTCTTCAAAAGCATTATCACCTACTTTCTATTATTATTAAATAGGTATGAAAAAGATTTTTAGATGCATCTGTCACTTAAGTTCCTCCCGCAGTTTACCATAAAGAGAAGGTCAGAAGTAAATGTTGGATTGCCTACCCAATTACAGAAGAAAGAATTTATGATCACATTAGTGTGTCTGTTGCCCTCAAAACACACTTAGTTATAATTCTTCTCTATACTAAAATGTGATTAATGAACACAAAATTATTTTAGACATTGTTTCACTCTTTATATACTCTTTGATAATGACTATGCTATTTTCTCTCAAATATTAATATAGAAAATACTAATGAACTATTAGCTGTACTTGAGTGTCACAGAAGACAATCAAATACTACCCAGAGAGGCCCTAGGACATTTCTCATATGGTTTTGTTTTGTTTTGTTTGTTTAAAAAGAAAACAAAAACTTTACCCTTTCCATCTTTAGGATGTTTTCAGCAATGATTATGCACACTGTACAGTTGTGATTTCTCATAGCACTCTCCTTGCTTAGGGTCATAATATATCCTTACATCAGAAGTGGAAGATAAGTGTTTTTCACTACCCAGTACATGTAATATAATTGCAGGGTTTGTGAGCAAAAAAGAGGCAACAATTTCAATATGCAAACTGCAAAATATCCACCAGGAAAGGATATTTTCTAGTTTTCTCCTATTTTCTTCACTTTTCTGCTGTTTTTTGACAAACCTTGATGGTATTCAGTGCCTTTCTAGAAGTATTTCATTTCTAGGATCCAATGGCATTTTGCTGCAGTAAGAAAAGTTACAGAGTACAGTCCTCTTACTATTTCTAAATCTAGTAACTGCATTATCACTGCAGTTCCACTGTAGGAATACTACAACATGTAAAAGCCAAGAGTTAGGTACTGTGTTAAACTCTTATCCTTGCCATAGTTCTCCAGTAGAAGGAAACTGGTATTTTCCCCATATAAGTAGATGGTCTCTCGAAGCAACCAAACCATTGACTTTTCATGCACAGCATATAAAGCTGCTTTCTGAATGCCCAGACTCATGCACACAATAAATACACAAAAATCAACAGAAGGTTTGGAAAGTCTGTCAAAGAAGCTTAGCATCAATAGGGACCAAATTAGTCAGAAGCATTTGGACAACACCTCTCAGACCTGTGGTTTGATTTTTGCATGGTCCTGTCTGTAGCCAGGAGCTGGACTCAGTGATACTTGTGGGTCCCTTCCAATTCAAGATATTCTGTAGTTCTATGATTCTAGTGAAAGACTTTCTTCCTTATTAATGGTGACAGGTATACAGGACACAGACACTGTGGTGAGGTTAGAAAGCATATGACAAATGTATGACATTGGGCAACATTTCTGTACTGAGGACTTAAGATTTTATGAGGGGAAATAAACACACACAATTAATGAAAAATATCATGAGTATGAAAATGTTGATATCAAGAAATGTATTCACTGAACACAGGAAGGCTCCACGTAAAGGGAACCACATAAAAGCAGATAGAAACTTAGTACTGATTTGGTTTATTTTACTGACTGCACATCTGGTTGGGTTGAAAGTTTATCTCAGGACAACGAAAAAAAATAACCCTTGAAGTTTCAAGTGATATTGTCTATAATAAATTGATAAACATGTAACTATCTTTTAGCTTTAATCTTCTGAGCAATCAACATGGTGACAAGGCACAGTACCTTTCTCTTGTCCTCAGGTCCCGAGGCAGTTGTGTCTAATTTTACATTAAAGAAGTTAACAGTGAGCAGCACCAGTAGTGAAGTCAGGAACTATGTTTGTACAGGGATTTTCCACACCACAAGTCCTACTCCTATTGGCACATCCTCTTTTTCATCAGCAAGGAGGGATTTCTGAGCAATATTAGTGACATCATCTGTCAAACAAAAGAAAAAGAGATTTAATTCAAAACAGATTTGATTAACAGCTTTGATGGTAGTAATGCAATGAAAACATAATTACACAGGAAAATAAAATGCAACAGAAAAAAGCAAGCAAAACTACAGCTGTGGTATCTTCTTTATATTAACCACATATCCACACACATGCAGAGTCTAATTCATGGTTGTTTTGGCTAGATGATTCCCAACAAAAGCGAGATGAAAGCTGTTAAGCTACTTTACCATTAGAAGAGGGCAGCGCAGACTGGTAATTGAGCATAGCACTAGCTAAGGTTGTATTCCTTTTAAAACAAATTACTTGTTTGGGGGTTACAGGCTTAAATTTTGGTGATCACATAAAAATTGTCCCATGCCCACTGGCCCTTTCTTTAATCTTTATAAATACCCAAAATATACTAACAAAAGGAAGTTATCATGTGTCCTATTGAACAAAGGACTAGACTGAATTTGAGTAACTTAAATTCTAGTCTTCTTTCTGTGTCTGTCCTGCATAGTGAAGGTAAAGATGATAATTTTCTGTCTTAATAAAATACTGAAAATAGATGCATAAAGCCCTGATATTGTTTCACTTCACATTTATTGAAAATACTTCAACATATTTTGATCGTAAGGGGAAGCAATAGAAGTATGGTAGCACCTTTACTTTTTTTTCTGTGGAATACAGAAAAGGGAGTGAAGTCTCCTAAGCAACAAGTCTGGCAGTACACCCTTTGTGTTAGTCAGTCATGGACTTACACTTCAAGAGGGATTCAGACAAGGAAAACAAATTTCAATAATGTAATAATGTCTAACACAAGCCACACTACGGGCTCCAAAGCAGAGGGTGGGCAGACGTGACACAGAACCTATCAAAGTCCAGGGCCCTTCTGGCAGAGAGCTGCAAGTCAGACAGAAGAACAGCACTGAAACATGATGGACATATCTATCATCTTGCACTTGGTTCAAGCCTTCACCAAAAGCTGTACCTCACACAGAATACGTCAGGCTTGCATCCAATGGTACCAGCCCCCAGAATGTTAACTCTTAATTAATTTCCTTTCCTTGGAAGTATTACATTCATTTCAAGTGGTTTGTTAAAGATTTTGTCAATTCTCAAATGTTAATGGGATAAAAACTAAATCCTCAGGGAATAACTTAGCAGCTTGTTTGCTCAATAAGGAGCATCTAGGCAGGATTTGTTGGAAAAAAAAAGGGGAAAAAATACACATGCTTAATCCTTAGGGCCAAATTCTGTGCTGTGAGAGAATACATTTTAAGGGGATGAAAGCAGAACTAGGACCATATCATGGCAAGAGATCAAAGTGCTGAAACAGCTTAGTCAGCATCTTTAAGTAGCACAGGAGGCTGGAAAAGAGGAATTCAATTTGTTTCTGTAGTACCAAACCTCCTCAGGGGACAGGGAGGCCAAGAACCTGGATTTTTATGACGTCAGACTTCACCTCATCTTCATTATCCTTTTGTAGCTGCCCTGTTTCTAAATATTCCAGTTGTTATTCCACAGAAAAGAACATCTTGTGTTTTTTTTCTTCTTGCTTACAGAAGCTAATTTGAACATATTTGAATAAAAGGGAAAGAGAAGTTTTTGCAATGTTAAGAGGTAAATGCAGAAATGTCTAAGAGAACAAGAATTTACTTGTCAAAAATACCAAAACACAGCAATCAGGCCAACAAGAAAGCAGAGTTAGAAGACAGTTCTTGCTAAGTGGTCACAGAATAAATCTTTTCAAATTCATAAGTTACCCTGATGAGTTTCCTACATTTAAAAATGTATTCAAGTTTCAATAGATTCATTCTATAATACTAACATTTTAAATAAGAAGTTCTTGCATTCTAGAAAACTTGCTAAAATAAACAGCAGATGTATTTGAATTCTCCAGTAAATTTGGGAATAAAACGTATCTTAATCATATTCTTGACCAGGAGGTCTTCTTATATAAAGGGGCCAATGTTTACAAAGTTTTGAGAAGGATGAACATAAATCAAGAACATGCAATTTCAAGCTGCTGAAATAACAGCATATATAACAAAAGCAGTATAGAAATATAACAATATACCCTTTTGTAAATGGAAGTTTCACTGGTGTAGTATATCAGTGAGATAAAAACAGAAGAAAAATTGGGAGTAAGTTTTACAAAAAGTATTGCAGGCCTGAAACATATCTCATTATGCCTTTATGTCACTAGATGTTATCAGAATGCTTCTTGTAACAAATTACCAGTAACCACTGGAAACCTACAACCCAATAATCCTTCAGTAGTTTTCCCATAGTTTCTTAAAAGAGATGGTAATATAGAAATAGAAATGAACAATTGGATACTTAATTTCTCATCTCCAATAACTGCTATGCTGAACCAATTTCTGAATGTGGGTGGAAGGATAAAGAGGAGAGGGAAGTGGTTGGTTTGGATATGTATTTCTTAATCTACAAACAAACAGAGCATGATCCATACTCATTCAAATTCATTCAGAACTCAAAAGATATCGTATATGCCAAAAACTACTCAAAGAACCAAAGCTATTGTAGAAATAATATAACAGTTGAGCTGATGTTTGATAAATGAGTAATTTCTCTCAGTGTAATGAAGTCACCAACATATTCATATCCTGTAGTTAGGGCAGAACATGCTAAAAAAGGAAAGTCAATTAAATTATGTGCTTTGTTATATAATGGCTCTCTAGACAAAAGTTCAGTGTTTTAATAATGAAAGTTTTATTCCTGTTTACGTGGCAATGACTTGCAATTCCGTCAACACTTCCCAAGTACTTAGAAAAGGGATATATCCAAGATATTTTCCTCTGAAATGACAAACTAAAATACAAAGAATCTTCAGTGAAAATTCTGTTTCTGACACATTATGTCATCATGTCTGATAGCATCATCTCTTGAGATCAACATAAATTTAAAGGTAAGAGAATAACAGATTGATGCCCTTTGCTTTAGATTCCCTAAACAGGCAAGGCACTGAGTTTATAGATTTTAGCCAGATCTGTTCACACAGGGCATCCTAGTCCATTTTAACTCTTAAGGGAGTGCACTACTTGAGGAACGTTAAAACCATAAGGTTGACAGATATTTTAGAGATTTCTTCTTGGAAAGTATAACACTTGAGGAAAGTTCTGACAACTTGGGGGATGTTGCATATGGTCCACACATGCAGGGTCTGTGGACTACAAAAGGAAAAAAAAAAAAAAAAAAAAAAAAGAAGAAAGACCTTTTGCTTTTGCAGTACAAGAGAGATAGTAGCCCTGCCTCCTCTGTCCTCCAAACCTCAAACAATCATAAGGCATGGACCAACTCATCTTCAGAGCAGAAAAACAAGATAAACAACAGCCACATCCTTACCCTGTGGTAAGACAAGAGCATTTTCCCTGAATATTTCAGATGCCCTCCTTATATTCTTGTACAACTGATCCACATTTTAAAGACTTTTTGGAAACAAGACTTTCTGGTTTTAGGATGACTAAGTGTAAAGCATGGTAGACAGTGACAAGAATGACCCAAATAAATGCAATTCCTTTGGAATCTGGGAATACAGTGCTCAGCACATCTGTGAGTTCTTCGCAGTAGTTGCTAGAAATTTTGCTTGGCAAATATTTTGTAATAGGAATTTAATTAGAATAACTTCTTAAAAGAAAGAAAGAAAAAAAAAAGGTAATCAAAAATTAGAAGCGGGTAGGGTGGGGATTCTTTTTATATGTTCACATATTAAAAAATAATAATACAGAAATCACACTTCTTTCCAAAAACCCATGACATTTTACCATAGTACCTTGTTTTCTAACCTAAAACTTTAAATTCATAATATTAATTTGATTTATTTGATTTATAATCTTCTAGCAGGACATATGGCAAAGTTATATGCAAGAAGACTGCATCTTCCCAATGTTGTCTCCAGTCGTTGATTTCTAAGAATGTGATATTTACTTTGGTACCAGATTTTCTCTAATTCCCAAGGGACCAAGGAATTTACATGCACATAAATCAGTGGCACAAACACAGGCCGTCATGAATGGGACTCGACATGTCGACAGCCTGAACACACCAGCAGCTCTTGTACACAATGTAGATCGCTTGCTCTCTGTTTTACCCATTTAGACTCCACCTAATACACTACATTATAGTCCAGAAATGTGAAGTCTTCCAATGTGGCTGCACCAAAAGCAGACAGAAAAAGACCTGTATTTAACACAATCACAACATTTTTAGCGCATTCTACATATCCTCAATCAACCTACACACAGCCAAAGGTTCAACCACCATAATTTTTATAAGGAACACACTTAGATCTTAATGGGTGCTGACAGAATGACTGATGGCTTTTTCCTACTTATTTTTATATCATATTTGAAGTTGATAATAACAGAAATCAAAGACATTACAGGCAGAAAGTTCTTGCCTCCAAGTCTATCAAGGACACTGACAGAAACTTCCCTGATCTGTTTTAATCCATTGTTTTTATTGCAAAATATGTCTTCATTGGACATAATTTTTATTTGGATTGTAGGAATGACCTGCTCTAGGTGGCCCTGCTCGAGTGGGCTGGGGGTTTAGACCAGATGACTAGAGGTCCCTTCCAAACTCAACCATTCTGTGGTTCTGTGACCTGAGCTGTCACAAAGCAACGAGAGGTAGAAGCAGTAACTCACTTTCCTGCCTCCTCCATACTAGAGCTTTTTGTTTTGGCAACTCCTTAACAAGTCACTCCCAGGGTCCATTTAAACTTCTGAGAGCAATGGTGGACTACCAAAAAATAGGTCAACAATTGGTTTGTTTCTGTGTCAATTTTGCTGTACTGCAGATTAGTGTGACAGTTCCCATAGGCCCTAATGATGGCTTGTAAACAGCATGTCATGTAATACTGGTTTCATAGGAATTGATATCATTCCTACCACCTTGTTGTTTTAATTGGATTTTTAATGCAAGGAAAAATCTTCCTTTTTTTTTCTTTTTTCTTTTTTTTTCCTGAAGTGGGAAGCAATAGGAATTCATCAGCAAGTGTTGCAGAAGAACATGAGTGTAACTTGCTTGTGCAGTTGATTTAACACCATAAAACAAACTTGGAAAAGAAGTTAATTACAGCATTTACTAGATTTTGCATGAAAACTAGCATAGGTTGCAAACTGCTGGACACAGGTGCTTTTGTGTGCAGAAGTAGGCAAATCTATGTTACATAGTACATATGTGTAATAAATATATTTTTGTAAATCTTCTTGGTAATTAAAGTGACTGTGATGCAGAAGCATTTGTGTGTGGAAGAGTTATCCAACTGAAACTCTCTCCTTAAATACTAACAATAATTAAAACATTACTTGAGAATGACATTCTTTATTCATTAAATATCAAACACATTAATGTCTGTTAAAAACAACAACAACAAAAAAAAAGTTTCAATGAGCCTTTGTTGAGCATAGCCAATGGCCAGGACTACACAGTCCCATTCACACTACGAATCAGTCTTTTGATACATAAAGAAAAATAATATAACATTCAACATAAGTTGTTTTTCCTTTCCCCAACTCAGATTTCCTTCCTGGAGGCTGTGATGGGTGACACCTCTCAGCCTGTTTACACAAGTTTGTGGGCTCTTTTTATTCCCAAATGTGCAAAAGGAGTCAACCTAATTCCTGGAGGTCCCACCCCCTGAAACCTCTTCTTTCTCCTGAAATTAGCTTTCAGATAGTTCCACAATGCTACAAGGTCTGAGGCTTCTTAGACCTTACAAGGAGAAGATTATTCTGAAAGTTATTGAAAAACACTAGAAAGTCAGCAGTCATTGGTCAAGCCAACATGAGTTCACAAGGTGAAAGTCCTAATTTAACCTACTTAAAAAGTCCTAATTTAACCTACTTAATTTCATTTTATGAAAGGTTATGCATCTATCTGACCAATGGAAGCCAGCTGATGTAATATGCTTAGATTTCAGCAGAGCCTTCAATATTGTTTCTCACTTCTGGACAAAATGTCCCACATACAGCTAGACAAATACATAATATGATAGGTGAACAATTGCCTCATGGGTTGGGCTCAAGGGTTACAGCAAATGGAGCTACACCAGGCTGGCAGCCAGTCACTAGTGTGGCTTCTCAGGGCTCTATTTTAGAGCCAGCATTCTTCAATGTGTTTTTAAGTGATCTTAAACACATGCTAAGCTTGCAGATAATACTAAATCAGGAGGAGAACCTGTCAACTCATTTGAGGGTAGAAAGGCCTTGCAGAGAGATTGTGACAAATTAGAGAGCTGTGCAATCACCAACCACGTGAATTTGAACAAAGCAAGTGTCAGATTCTACACCTGGGAAGGGGCAACCTGGCTGTATGTACATACTGGGGGATGAGAGGATGGAAAGCAGCATTGAGGAAAGGGATTTGGGGGGGGGGGGGGGGGGCTGGGCGATGGCAAGTTTAATGTGAGTGAGCAGTGTGCCCTAGCACCTAGGAGGGCCAACCATATCTTGGGATGCATCAGGCACAGCACTGCCAGCTGATTAAGGGGATTGTCCCACTCTGCTCTGTGCTGGGGCAGCCTCACCTTGAGGACTCTGAGCAGTTCGGGGCACCACAGCATAAGAAAGACATAAAACTGAGAGTGTCCAAAGGAGGGCTACAAAGATGGGGAAGGAGCTAGAGGAGAAGACAAACCAGAGGTGGCTGCAGTCACATGGTTTGTTCAGCTCAGAGCAGAGCAGGCTGAGGGGAGGCCTCATGGCGGCCTGCAGCTCCCTCACGAGGGGAGCGCAGGGGCAGGCGCTGAGCTCTGCTCTCTGGGGACAGCGACAGGACCCGAGGGAACGGCATGGAGCTGGGACAGGAGAGAGTCAGGCTGGGGGTTAGGGAAAGGTTCAGCACCCAGAGGGTGGTCAGGCACTGGGACAGGCTCCCCAGGGCAGTGGTCATGGCACTGAGCCTGCTGGAGTTTGAGAAGGATTTGGACAACGTTCTCAGACATAGGGTCTGATTTTGTGGTGGCTCTGTGTGTAGCCAGGAGTCAGACTCCTTGTGGGTCCCTTTTTACTTGGGATATTCTGTGGTCCTATGATCCATTGAGAGTTTCTAACCATTTCTCTCTAACGGAAGCTTGCTTCCAGATCAATTTCAACCTGCTGAATACCATTTTTTTTGTGCCCTGGACTGACCCAGCACTTGAAACTAATTTGTCTTGCTATTGTACAATTTACTCAAAGACATAATATGGAGCAGTAAAGGTTTTCAAGACTATTTTTATTTTCCACTCCAACACAGAGTTGAGTAGTACCTTAGCAAAGTGACTGAGATTGCTAAGGCAAGATTGCCAATTAGAGTGGCCCTCAAAGGGACCTTATTCATCTACTAACTTTCTTCCTCACTACTTCAGCTATTAGAGACTTGTAGTTTTGTCTGAAGTCTGAAGAAGTGTTTTTCATACCTAAGTCACTAATAAGGCAATTACGTCCGAAGTCCTTCCATGATGGAAAAGTAAAGATTGTCACTTTTAAGAACAACTATCTTTCCACTGGTGCTCCTCAGGCCCTAGTATTTGCTAAACTTAATCCTAATGAAAGATTTATTATGCTATTCTGGCCTTTAAGTTTGCCACACCTATGGCTTATTTATTTGCTGTTATGCCTAAGGAGTTGATTCAAAACAGGTGGACAGGGTGCTTAGGGACATGGTTTAATGGGTGATTGTGGTAGGGGGGAGGATGTTTGGAATGGGTGATCCTGGAGGTCTTTTCCAACCTTAATGATTCTATGATAGGGTTTATGTGGCAAGGTTGTGGTAGGAGGTGGGGGAATGCAGAGGTGGCCTCTGTGAGAAGAGACTAGACACTCCCAATTCTCACAGCAAGCCCCCATCAGCTGCCTCCTACTATAGTACATAAATATGGAAAATGTTCATTCGGCATTTATAAGGGTATCAGCACATACATGTTGGTGGCCCTTTACCAAAACAACTGGATTTCTCAGCCTAAACAACCTGCAAGCTGTGTCTCATATCTCAACCCTGAAAGCCCCTATGCAAAGGCTAGAATTTACTTGTTTAACTTCTTAATTGAAGTCAAAGTCAATTAAGCAAGAAACTTTCACACCAGTAAGCTATTAGCATGAGTTTGGAAATATACAAAAGTGACTTTCTACAAAAAATACCGTTCACATTAAATTCCCTTGTACACCAATAAGAAAACTGCACTGTGCTACAACAGTTACACTTCATTGTATGCATTTTATTTTTCAGAGGTTTTAAAAAACTACTCAAAAAACTTCTCTTACAGCTCTATGGAAGCTCTTTCCCTTAAAAGCCAGATCCTAGCAGGTACCAGCAGCCTTAAAATACACTATTCAGTAGGAGAAAATTTGAAATTAATACATTTAAAATTCCAACCAAAATGAAAGCCAAAAGCTACATGGCCCTTGTCAGGCTAGAAGTTGCTATCATGTGAAGAACTGGAAAAATATAAATTTCTGCTTCATTACGTTACAAATACCTTGTAGGATATGATCACATAGTAGGCCACTTAAACTTTTCCACTAATCTCAGACTACAGTTTCTGACTTGAGGTGCTTCTCTTGTATTTTCCTATTTTTTTGCAATGCTAGTTTGAAAAATGAAGAACAGTAGCTATCTGAAAATGGTCAAAGATTAAGAAAGTTAGAATATACTCTGCCTGAACAAACTAAAATTATTTGTAAAAAGGAGGCAGACAACATGTCAAAGACTCATTACAGAGGCAGTCCACTATAGTGCTATAATCTCCTTCTAATTCCATAAATTGTGTATTCCTAAATACAGACATGTATGCATACAAAAAAAATGCAGACCCAGTTAAGTGAGAAATAACATTAAGTTAGAAGAAATTTATTGATACACCTACCGTGAATTTCAGCACTGGCTTTACTTATTATTTTTCCTGTTTAAAACACAGCCCTCTTACTAACATTGAATCAGTGTTGCAGGATCAACTTGCATATGCTCTAAAATCAAGGAAGCCAAAGATGAAGTCATTCAACCCTCATTTCCAGTTTTCTGCTTTGTATCCTGACACACATATTCACTATATTCCTTTTCATTGCTAACACACAGTGCCTAACATAATGCTGGTAAAACATCCAGCACCACAGATCAGTCTCAGCAAATCTGCAGTTTCAGCCATTCAAGAATACCTTCACAGGTGATGATCAGTACTTCTTTGCAGATACAGTATGCCAAGGGAAGAGGTGTACTCAAGGTCACACAGTGAGTCAGCAATGAATTGCAAAAAGGACTTGGGGTAGCCACGTTGCATGTGCTTCAAATGCAGTTCAGCACTTAGCCTTTGGAATAAAACCTACACTTTCCATGCCTAAATGCATCAATTAGCTGTGTGTTATGACACAGATTGAGCAGCCTCTTTGACATTCACTTGATAGTACATTACTACTAAATGCTTCAATTTCAACAGCAAAGTTGCAGATCTCTACATTTCACAGAGTTACACAGAAACCATTAAGTACACAGATCCTGAATGCTTAAGGACTTCATAATGATCATTAAAATGACAGATGTACATAGATGTACACAGATGTGTAAATTCTGAGCTTCTCACTGCTCTCTTCTGGGCTTCTACAATGACTTTAAATTTAGTAATATCAGAACCTGGTTAGTGTATGTTTTCACCTACTCATGAAACATATTTAACATGCTGTTTCTGACTATAAAATGTGATGTGCAATAAAAGCTGATAGAAGTTTTATTCTCCCAGAAACCTCGGCGAGTCCAATTAAACACTGACAAGCGTAACAGTTTGAAACAGGCACTGTTTGATACAAAGACATTACTATCTTCCAATAAAGGACTTCACTCTAGTTTTACGTGAACAAAGAGCTGCTTCCAGTTAGTCATAATAATGGGGGATGGGAGAAGAAATAAGTCCAAGTGATCTTTAGGTACTTGCTTTTATGGAACAATTACCCTGTGGTCTGGTCACATCCTTCTTTAGCCTTTTCACCAACTGCATGGTAAGGAAAAGTGCTGTAGAGATGTGGTAATGTGTAATCATACTAGTTATTAAATTCCAGTTTTCTGTTAATTCCTTTCCAGTTACGCACCAAACTGAATTCTTCAGATGCCACTATTAGGAGGATTTCATGCCTGACAGTAGCACACTTCACAACAGGACATACAAAAATTTTACAACTATTACTGAAAATGCATCTACTTGTCAAAAGATATTTTTTGTGTACAGATGCAAAGAGCCGTTCATATTCCTCAAAACTGACAAACAATGTATGCTGATACCTACAATCCTTTTTTCCTTTCTCTCCTCAGGCATTTTTATATTATATAAATACACACGTGCAGATTAACATACATATTATGTACCAAAACAGAATGCTGTCAAACGCATTTCAGAAGTGGCCACAGATTTGGAAGGATAAGTCAGTTTCTGGGATGCTTAATGTCCAGCACTCTCATCCCCAGAAACAGCGACCCAACCAAGGCACTATGTTGGTGTTCACAAAGGCCAGGAGGAATTTTAACTGGGATGTGCAATACCACAGTAAAACAGCCACGCTCCATACCGCAGGGAAGAAAAAGGTGACAATAGGAGGAGTCAGCCTGCAGGGCACAGTGCCTACAAAGTACTCTGTGTAGCATGTTTTTTTTCCTGGATTTGTTACACTCTCTTTGACATTTCAAAGATCTGTTTATAAAACTGTGCAAAATATCTATCTTTTGAGAACATGCGCGTGGGGACCAAGTACAGACACAAGCTTAGTTCTAACATACCCACAAAGAAGTTCCTCACAGCTCTCATCACCGTGACACATGCTGAGCTTAAAATTCTTGCAGGCCTGTCAGCAGTAACATAGCTCAGCTTATTTTACCTTGCCAGTTCATAAAGTTCAAGCTCAGCAGCCCTACGTGCAACTCAGTGCTATTCTCTCATTTCCACACCTGTGCAGAGTGAACCTTCCCCTCTTCTCTGGCTAACGCACCCTTGGTTTTTTAAGTGCCCTGCTGCCCTAATTTGCAAAGCAAAATAAACTCGGTTCCAGGAGAAGTCTCAACTTCCTTTAGTTTGTCTGCTCCATAACAAATTAATTTTGAAATTAATATTCTTCTAACATCATGTCAGGTAGTATCAACTCAAATTATTTGCAATACCAAATACATTGTACCAAGTACTTTTATTCATGATTCAGTTAAGCAGGTTTACCTCGTTAAGCAGGTTTACCTCAAATAAAATTATTTGTCATACTAACTATGACTTTGGTCTGATTTCCTCACAGTGTTAAGAGTATTAATTTATTTTTCACTTTCTTTATAACACCACCTTTAATAAGTCTAATAAAATAATGACTTTTTAAAAAAAAAATGCATGGCATTGCTATATATAACTTCAATGCTGCATGGAAATGTTTCGAGAAATTCTTTGTTTGGTTTCATTTTTTTGTTTGGTTGGTTTTTGTTTTTACTTTTCCCACATTTAATAAATTACTTGGTTTTATTCCACATTTTGTTTACTGCATATTAGTATAATCACCTCTCAGTAAATAAAATTTCAGGTGAAATAGACTGCTGCTCAAGTCAGCGAAGATGTATTAGAAAAAGAGACACTAACATATTCATGCTGGTGCATCAAAGGATCCATATTTATTAAGGACAATGGAACAAAAAGTCAAGGAAAGTGCAGCCATCAGCAGAAGCGCATGTGTTGCTAATAAAATATATTTCAGAAGCCATGTAAAAGGAAAACAGTCCCCAGATGTAGTTCAGCTAGATTGTACACTCCTTTACACAGCTAACATTTGTATAAAGAGATAAATAAGTATATGTATATATACATATACAGCATACACAAAAAAAGTGTGTGTTTGTGTTACCAGCATTAATATTTGTACATCTCTCTAAACCAGGAAAACATAACACTTTTAATATCACTTCCTTCAGAAGGGTTTAAAATGGATACACATACACTTTGAACTTTCTGGCATAGTTTGCCTTTTGTTAAATGGTAGGTACATTGGTACATGGTAGGACTAATGCTGTGGACATAACCATTTATGCATTACTAAAGGCAGTTCAGTACCAACTACCACCCTCTATGCTTATCACCTGATACATCAGGCAGGGTGTTGGGTTCTTTCTGGTTCAGCACAGCCTTTTAATTAAGCTGTTCACAAGGTTGCGTTTATCTATTGTAATTTAAAATCTAGCAGACTTCACAATTGTCCATTTGTACATCCATCATCTTGAGCAAACCTGCACTAAATTTCTTCTTGTCACCATACAGCCAACACATCCGCAAGTTTAGTAAAATCCTTGTGGTTTTGGTTGTTTGTTTTTTACAATATTCACTCACTAACACAATTTATTTGTTGAAAGCGTAACAGCTGTTACAAAGCAAGCAAAATACAGTTAAACTGCATACTGGAACACTGCTAAGTATGAAGTGTTATTGTATTTCAAACTTGATGGGTTCAAAGTTAGTTAATTTCAGACCACTGAACACTTAATGCACAACAAAAGAGAAATTGTTTTAAAGTTTCTCAGAAGTAACTTAATTAAGGATTATAGGATATATCTATAAATACATTCATAATATATCTATGTCTATGACTTAGCCACCTAGTTAATATTATTTTTTAAATACCAAGCCAATCAGCAGCATTTGAGGGAAAAAAAAGTTACCTATAAGATAATTGATGTTTCTTGGTACTTCAACAAGAGGACAACAGAAAGGAAGTAATAATCCCACAAGATCCTCTGGCTGCTGTATGACAATAGGATAAGTGTTCCCTTTCTTTTTGGTTTTGCTGTTCCTAAAATATGACTTAGTACTCCCACAACCAAGTTATCAACATGTTTACAGAGGGAGGAGGAGATGATTTATTCACACGGAACTATATTTTCCTATGTATACACTACTTAAACTGCATAAGACTTGGAAATTGTGCGTGAAAATTTTAACACAGTCTGCTCTAATTCCAAAGTCTGGAGGCATGGAGTAAAGAGTATTCCCCCATCAGTATGCTGCTCTTTGGAAGCGTGTTGTGACCTGAAGAGTTTCTCCAATCATTCTTGTTAAGGAGCAGAGTTATTGCAAAATTTATAAATTTATGAATACTATTATAGTATCTCAATTAAATAATAAATAATTAAAAAAAAACAGTTGAAATCAAGAAGATGACTTAAGTTTCAAACAGACCTGAGGTCCTGATTCAAGAGCAGCACCAGAGTCTTTTAAGACAGAGACTTGATGAATCAGTAATATGGATACGTTGATCAACTGGAAATCTGGCAAAGACTTGATACATAATATTCCATTCTAATACAGAATTATTGTTATTGTATCTATTATTAACTATTACAGGATTATGTAAAATACTTGATTTAAATTATATGTATATATACAAATCTGAAGTGAGTCCAGGGTTAAAACAGCAACAGAAATAAAGTAACTTTGACCCCCCAAAAAAGATACGTAACTTAATTCCAACTCGCATCGTATGCAAACTACAAAGGTTGGGTAAGAAGCTAAAAAACACTTGTCCCTTGACCTGGCTCTTGCTAATTAACAGTTCTAGCATTTTTGGATTTTAGCCTAATTACAAATTTAATTAAAGTCCAACCTATACTACAAATGATAACTGTACTACAGCATATCATCTTGCTGGCTTTGCTGCATCATTAGCGCCTCTCGGTGAGTGTCAGCTGCAGGACCCCTCTCTTGGACAGGCGTGCTTTTGCACCTCGGCTTTGGAGCCAAGGGAAGCCATCCAGCCAAGTGAGCACACCTTCAGCTACCCCAGAAATTACAACCTGCTACTCAGAACATCACACAGCCCAGTAGATTCAGCTAAATATAAACCAATAAAAAGGCTTTATAAAGGCACAAAAACATGTTTTTTGTTATTTGTAACACCAGATTTCACATTTCTTAGCTGAGTGCCAGTAGGATAAAGACCAGATTAGAATTCCCTTTAAAGAAAAAGTTCAAATAATACAACTATATATAATGAACTTTTATTCTAAAATACATTGTATTGCACATATATAAATATTTTCTATCTACATTTTTTTTTTCAATTTAGAAAGAGGATGAGCTTGAAATGTCAAAACCTGGAATTATGCCTAGAAAAGTTTACCATATGAGCTCCAACAAGTTACCATCCAAAAGCAACAAAAAGATGTATATAATTATGTCTACATCAAAAATTTCTTCTTAAACAAATGAGATAATTTATCATTTGTAGCATTTTAACCAAATTACCTAGAAGGTCCAAGTAGCACATACCCAGAAACGTCTTTAGCACCTTAACATCATACTGTGCATCTGTCCCAAAAAGCAGACAAATTAGTGCCCAAAACATACCACCTCTCCAGGATCTTGGAGACAGTAACAGATAAAATTGAAATTGGGTTGTAGTAAGTGAATTGGATAAAGTATTAGTGTCTCCAAAATAAATAACATTATGTTTTGCTCAATTACAAGTTAACACTGCAAACAGTCAAAATACCTCTGGTATGTTCTGGTATGAGCATCACATGTGAGTTGTTTCCTTCCTTCTTTTCAGTCTAGACTACTGCATCCAATTTTGTGCAGAAATAGGCCATTAAAGGAGTCTAGAGGGAAGCAACAAGAAATAAACTAAAAAGTGTGGCTGAAAGAAAAAGAGAAGTGTGAAGCACCTTTCTATCTTCCTAAGTGTGAAGCACTATCTGTAAAAGATTTTTGCCAAGAGAAAGGGGAATAAACTCAGCAGATGAGGTGGAAGGCAGGTGAGAAAGGAGTAGGATTTAGGTTACATAATGTGAGGGAGAGGGGGAATCCAGCAAGACTGGCTAAGTAGAGAGATAAGCTAGAAATAAGAAACCTGGAAAGGTCTGTCATATCTTTTTGACAAGTCAACTCTACCAGGCAGGCAGTTAAGAACAAGATTAATAAATATGTGCTTTATATACCAGTGCCTCTCTCAAAGAGGACAACACACCAAATAATGTTGAATTACATGTTCAAAGGTTTCTGTTTAGCTATTTTCTGCTGAATTTCTTGTTACAGATTTGTAGGGGGAAGTAAATAGGTAACATGCAGATTAGTGCATGCAATACAGCTCATGAACATTTAAATTTGGGTGAAGTAAAACACAGACAGTGAACAATGGGAAGGGAATAAACATCTAACTGAAATGATTGCTCCAAATTTATTCCACATCAATATACAGTTCAACACAAAAAGCATCTGCCTTATCATCTAACATCTACAATGATGGTGACCCTATTTGCACAAGTACCAGCAGTGACTTTCATTTGCATGCTGAAAGACAACACAACTTTTTAAGCATCAGTTCACTGCACATTAAATAGTTGCCTGGTATTCTTCTGACTCCTCTGTGGTTATTCAAGTTTGTCAGAGGCATAAATTCTGAGAGAAAAAAAAAAAAAAAAAAAAAAAAAAAA
>CM021734.1:83988105-84385194 GCA_011075105.1 Heteronetta atricapilla
GAAAGGAAAGGAAAGGAAAGGAAAGGAAAGGAAAGGAAAGGAAAGGAAAGGAAAGGAAAGGAAAGGAAAGGAAAGGAAAGGAAAGGAAAAAGAAAAAGAAAAGAGAAACACACCCACTACATGGTTAATTTAATTGGCATTTCTCTGAAAATGACAGACACATTTGTTGAAAACAAAACATAAATGCTGTAATTGTTCAACTAACTGCAAGCTTCCACAGTCCTCTTAAAGCAGGTTTGATACAGCAAAACACAAAATATGAACTCCTATCCATTACAGAAGAATTCTAAACACTCAAGAGTTCCTATATCTTCAGCAGCTACCACTGACCTGATGTGTTGATATACAGCATGTTTGAAAGATCTGCCTTTATAAACCACAACTTTTATAAGAGGATAAAGGACTTGAAAAGAAATTGTTGACACTTTTCCTTATCATGTGTTTTATAAAAAGAAATGCAAACAATTAAAAATGTCATTCTAAATCTAATTTTGTATCTTACCTGCTTTGTACATGGTAGACTGACATAATAAGATTAATATCAGCCCAGCAACTTCCTGCTTCTTGTAGATCAGTATTACCTATTGGTATTAGAAGATCCCAAACACCAAATACTTATTTGCACTTTTTATAACACAACGTGACTATTATTTATCAGTCAGGTCATCATGTTGATTTCTTCATATATTTTTTTCAATTATGTATTGCTGTGCTTTACCGGAACATGTTAATGACCACACTATCTGTGCAGGAATAAAATTATCTTTGTTAAGGAAGGAATATCAGCCCTTACTGGTATGTTTGTGGATATTAAAATAACCTAGAAAGGGGGAATTCAGACAAGTACTATGCTGACAGCACTTTTGTCCACATTACTCTTTACAGAGTCCAAAAGTAAATAAATTATAATAATAAAAAACTCTCTGCTTCTTTCTTACATGGGGAGGATGTTAGAAATCCGTATTACCATGACAGAGATGGCAGCAGTCAAAACCATTTCCCCAAACTGGAAAAGATTAACAGAATAAATGCATAAAAAATAAAATACAATCAGGCATCCACAAAATTTTCCCGATTGCCTACAAGTTAGTAACACACTGGTAGCATCTGTGTTACAAACAGTCAACAGCTTACTGATTCCCTTATTTTATCTCTCTTGCAACTTTATTTCAAACACAAGCAACAGCAGCCTCTCAAACTGCTAACTTTAAGAAATCCAAAATCAGACCCCTAAATAATTTTCAATATTGAATGAAATTCTAGCCATACCACTTGAAACATTACAGCATCACTACAAATGTCTCAAAGTAGTCAGATCTCTCATATGTATCCAAATTTTCAGTTTCAACAACTCATGGGCATACAAAGAATGGGGTTGTCAGAACAGAAAGAATGACAGCTTAAATGACACAGCTGGGGGAAATTCATCCTAAATATTTAGATTTATAATTGTTTTGAAATAGGCAGTGGATTTTTACGAGCAGCTCACAGCATTGGGATTTTGTAACTATAATCTCACCCAAGAATGCTTTCTGACCTAAATCTGTAAACTACATTACAGTTTCCAACAGATAATACATAAATTAATTTGAGGAGAGAAAGGTGCGTTAGTGAAGACAGGGTCACAGGGTCCAGGGTCATACATTAAAGCCTAAGGGCTGTGAACTTAAGGAAATTTTCTCACATCCACTTCCACAGTGAGAAATGGAAAAAATAAATCACTGTAGGATCTGCAATGCCTATCAAAATCAAATCAGTTTTTGACATGTGCCAAAAAGCAGAGCATAGAGTATAAGTATTGCCTTCATTCCACTTGTCTTGGCCAAATAAAAGTTATATCTTCACTGTGAACACACAAGCTAAAAAGATATATAACAGGAGTAAAAACAAATGATACAAAGGTAATCTTAAATGTTGTTTGGATATGAATGGCTTGTAGATGTTTGCTGCTTGTATATAACCTTCCCAGATGTGAACAGAAGTCTTACTGAATTACTTACATTTGCTTAAGTAACAGAAATTAAGGATAGAAAAAAATGACCAACATTAACTGAGTACTCGCACAGGTAAGTACCCTAGAATTTTCCTGTCTTAACAGATGAGTCAGATTAATCCATTAGGATAATATTCCTAAAAAAATAATAACAATTAAAAAAAGATCTAGCAACATCTGCTTAATATTTGACTAACAGTCTGGTCAAACTGTCGGCCCATACACAAGCATTTAATGAGCACCTGAAGAATTCTTGCTAAATATAAACCTCAGTAAACTTTACTGTAGGTGGAAGAACCAGACTTCCTTCTTCAATGTGTATTTTTCTAAATTATTTGCAGATTCACCATCTGTATTGTTTAGACAACATGCAATACTAGACAACAGCATAGGCTGCTGAAGAGCTTAAGTACAACCATTCTGGCTCAGACCAGGATCATACAGTCAAGCATACTGACTCTGCCAGTAACTGGGTACTAATCCAACAGCAGATGTCTTTGGATAAAAAGAAGAACAAAGCAAATGTGGGGGGAGGGAGAGGAAGACAAAAAGTATGGAACAGCTCTTGGGCAAAGAACAATCAAATGAAGAACTCATCAGCTTAGAAGAGAGGTAGTTTGGAGGTGGATATTCACATGATTATTAACATGAAAGAGATGCTCAAGAATCAGGTCACTCTTCTGGAACAAAACTTTAGTAGGATTCAGATTTAGGGGAGGGAGGGAAGGGAAGAAATCTTCAAGCAACAGGTAGCGAAGTAATGAAAAGCTTTAATGAAAGGGCCTGTGGCACTAAAAATTTAGATGGGCTGAGGAAAAGAATGGATAAATTTCTGAGAAAAAAAAACACTAATGGTTACCAAAGAAAATTATATTCAGCATGGAAAACCACTGAGCTACAAACAACTGGAAGCTGGAAGAGTTAAGTGGAAAGTATCATGTATTCTTGACCTGCTTTTACCCTTATGCTGTCCTCAGATTAGTTACGCTTGGCATACCAGATACTGTGTTAGATAAAATACAATATGACACAGTATGATGTGTCATTAATATTACAAGAACATACAAGAATCGGTCAGGTCAAGATTACACTTAAGACCTATACTGAAAGTTTCTTGACCCTCACTCCAAAATATTATGGTACCTGTTACAGCCAGCATTACAAGAGTGGACTTCAGTTGTTTAGCTGCAAACATTTCAATGTTTTACTTGGAAAAGAAACAAACACCTTTCCAAATGTCTTGTTTTCCATAAAACTGGATCATTTTAATTAGATACAAGTTATTGAAGGACACACAGATCATATTATTTCTTTTAGAACATCTCTAAGTATGATTTTTACTGGATTAAGTTTTCATAACTTCCTTAATAGTGAGTAATACTTGAAAATATTATGCCATTATCTTTGTGTTTCTAAGCATAGTGTTTATGCAGATTTTTGTTGCTGTTGAATAAAATTAGAGAACAAGCCTTTGTTTCAGAAATGAATAATGGACATTAAAGCACAGTTTGGGATGAAGGGGGCTGAAGTAATTGCCTAAAGACTGGTTACCATCTTCATCCTGTATTATGGTGTCAAGCTGTCATGTTGAAATGCATATAAAAAACACAGAAGAGAAAAGAAAAAGCAATCTGACAGTAATTTATACAGTAGATTCCCTAAAGCTGTAGGAAAAACACGTTCTGTTTGATACACCTTGGTTTTTTTCACTCATATCTTGAGGGCTTTTCTCAACATCACTGGAACTACTTCTTAAGGAAGGTTTACGAAAATTCATACCTAAGGCATTGCATGATTTTTTTTTTCACTCCATGACATTTATTACATTTCATGCTCTGAAGAGCTGCTCAGCTTCCTGAAAATTCTGTAAGGATTGACACTGTAAGAGTAATATACACTTGATTCATATTATGTATGATTTTCCCATTGATATTGTGGATATTCATATTACTGTAATACATTGTTGAAAACCTACAAATCCTTTTGCTTACTTTTAAGGGAAGAAAAAACTATAATATGTGGAAATGATGTATGAATGAGATATATTTCTGAGTTTTTAGTATTTCAGCAGTGTTCCACAAAGGATATTAATCGTTCTATAGACTTGTACCATTACCTACAGGCTGGGTAAATTTTGTCTGTAATATATAAGATGTAATAATGCCACACAATTGCTTTATAGCTGTATTAGCAGCATACCTGTGTCAAATAATAGTGATCATATACAAAACTGTTAGGCCAGTGAAATAAAACATGAAGGATAGGGAAGTTTGTGTTTTAGATGTTAATCATATGTAAAAACCTTTAAGGAAAAAGAGAAAGTTCTCATGGAAATGTATATACATGTCCTTCAGGTAGCATACTCAGACAAAACCTGATGGTTTCACTTATTATGAGACAGTCTAGTACAAAAAAAAAAATATAACTTTGTGAAACAGAATTTGTCACTTTGTGACCAGGTGGGTTAGTGTCCTTCACAGTGATGGATGACCTGCAGTCCCTCTCCTTTGAGCACAGAAAGACCTGTACAAGACCTATGTCGGAAGCACCCTGCGTGATATTGCGATGCTATCTCAGTATACTACTCCTCCCTCTTCCACTCAGAGAAATTCTTTCCTGCTCAGCTGGTCTCCCACCTATTGACTCCAACTGCTAGAAAATGCCTGCAACATTAACGTGTATTCTTCCATTTATTAGAAGAATGGTTAATTGACATTTTCTGCCTCTTTTCATCCCAACATACTGAATTGATACCATGCACATAAAATCTGTATTTAGAAACTAGTCTATAGGTTCCATTATGTGCTTGTTTACAGCACATAAAAGCCAGCTCTCCGTTATCAAAAAATGAAACACTGAAGAAGACCCTTTTTATTGTTGCCATCCTTACAAGAGGATTTTCTTTTCTTCAAAGTGGAAAGTACCAGTATAGCAGCACAGATCAGCCGGTATCAACCACGCTATAGGTTCACATCAAAAAGAGTTAAAAGGGAAAAGGTCTAGCAAAGCTGAATTCACCCTTCACAATGCTGAAGTTCAATTTTTTCTACTTTGCTTCCTTAGCAAAACCAGGAGGAAGTCAAGCAACACTTCCTATTGAAAAAAGCTTTGTTTATGTAACACCCCAACATGCAATGGCATGTGCATATACTCTTCACAACAAGAAGGAATAAACTTCAGCATTAAGGCACTTTGGTTAACAAAAATGTGTTCCTTTTTTTTTTTTTTTCCTTTAAAATGAAAGAAAATGATTCCTGCAGAAAGTGACTGCCTCATAGCTTCAATCCTTCTATTTCTATTGAAATTCTGAGAACTAACAGCTTGAAGTTTTCCCAGAGAGAAATGAAGAGAGAAAAACTCTGAGGAAAATATATATATATATATATATATATATAAAACCTTCTTCTGAAAGATTCTATGGAAAAAAAAGAAAGAAGAAATTGCTCAGTAACCTGCTCAAGATTACACGTGCAGCCTGTGACAGAAATAAACCAGGGTAATCCATTTAAATATTATCATAACAACTGTTACTAATCTTGTTATGAAAGCCTTACTTTTGCTCAGGGTAAGGCACAAATTTCTGAGTTACCTTAACTCTCCTCTCTTAATATCATATCCCATTAGACTTCATAGTAACTACTACCTAAGCGTGCAAAGACACATGTAATCTTTTGGATTCCATTCCAAAAGACATGGAGTCTTTTTTTCTTCCCAAAAGTTATCAAGTTACTGAATTTTGGACTGCTTTTTCACATAATAAAAAAATGTATTCCTTAACTACCCCTTTAGTCTTTAGGACCAAAGGAAAATCCTAATGCACGTATTGAAATGAATTAGTATAACTCCCCCTGAAAAGCAAACAAGAGTACTTTTAGTAGACAAAACTACAAAACTTCCATAAAAAAACAATTCTAAACTCAGAGCCCTTCTTAAGTGTAGTCCATTCCATTCTCTCTAATTTATTTCAATTATGTATCAAGATTTTCTTTACAGAGCAGAATTATAGGCTACTGACTATGAAAAATATTACTTGGATTTTCAACTTCCCACCTGCTGGTAATATTATGAGTTCATATTGCTTTTTGTAAAACAGGCTAGCTACATATTCAATAGCATCACTGGTCCTCAGTAACATTTCTTTTCTCTTGCAGTGCTGTGTTTGATTTTTTTATTATATTAGAAAAGTCTTAATCTGTTATTCATGCACAACTGGAAACAGAACAGAAATACAGCATCTCACCTAAGTTGCCGCTTAAGCTTCAGATACAATGATTTACAGGACTTCCATGTACCACTATGCTAAAGACTCCTGATCACACAGTGGTACTCTAAGGAAGAAGCTCCCAAAGTGATACAAACTCATCACTGGTGGTACTCCTCCCAAGTTGTTGTGGTTTAACCCAGCCGGCAGCTAAACACCACACAGCCGTTCTCTCACCTTCCCCCCTCCCTCTCTGGGATGGGGGAGAGAAACAAGAAAAAACTGAAGCCTGTTGGTTGAGATAGAGACAGTTTATTAAGATAGAAAATAATAATAATAATATGTACAAAACAAGTGATGCACAATGCAATTGCTCACCACCCGCTGACCAATGCCCAGCCCATCCCTGAGCAGCCGTCCCCCCCCCCCGGCTAGCCACCCCTATATATTGTTCAGCATGACGTCAGATGGTATGGAATACTCCTTTGGCCAGTTTGGGTCAGCTGTCCTGGGTCCGTCCCCTCCCAGCTCTTGCTGCACCCCCAGCCTGCCCGCTGGCAGGACAGAGCGAGGAGCTGAAAAGTCCTTGGCTTAGTGTAAGCACTGCTCTGCAGCAATTAAAACATCAGTGTGTTATCAACATTAGTCTCATCCTAAATCCAAAACATAGCACCCTACCAGCTACTAGGAGGAAAATTAACTCTCTCCTACCAAAAACCAGGACACAAATACACTTGGCAAACAGCTGCCTCCTAAAACTCCCAACACGTGGCAATCTTGCAGGAAGGACTTATTGATGCAGCATCCAATACAGGAGTGGATGCCTCTTCCTGGGCAATCCTACGGGCTCCAACATACTCCCAGACACTAGTTGCAGGTACTAGTGGTCTCCAGACAAGTTAGTGCACCAGCAAGTATCCCCTGCAACATATTTATGTTGCTGGTTTCATCCAGGTCTGCAGCTGTATACTAAACTTTCATCCTCATGTCCTGCAAAATCTAAGAAGACAGCTAATCTCTCTGGTTTAGTTGCAAATCAAGCAAGTTGCACCAAGAGATAGCTAGGAGTTAACTATTCTTTACATGACTATAGATAGAACATTAAAAAAATCATAACATTACTAAGTAGCAAGGCAAGAATATCTTCCATTTTCAAAGGAGTTTTAGACAGATGAGTCTTCCCCAAAACAAGAGAAATACACAAAATACCTCATTTGCAAGTGTTCAAATGCCTGCGGTTAATGTGTGTTCCTGAGTAGGATGTTCAATATAGGGGACCAGAACTGCAAGACTGATGAATGAATGGCTCAGGTCACACATACTCCAGGGAACAACATAGACACTTTGATCACTCACACTTCACACGGTGAGTGCAAACATCCCAGCCTTTGACACATGTACAAGAAAAAATAATAATAAAAAATAATAATAAAAACCAAACACATAAATCTGTAAATTCAGAAAAGAATACATATGTAGCTATCCCAACCCCAAATTTTAAGTGCTCATTGAAATTTTAAAGTTGCTGTGTTTGGTAATACATTCTATTTTGTCCTTTCATTAGGGGCTAGTAACAAAACCTGAAACTCCCCCCGAGAAATTTGTTTGATCTATCTCCACTTATAAATAGAAAATATGTCTTCCTGCCCTCCCCTAGCTAGCTGCCACCCCTGAAAACTAAACTTTATCCCATTAGAGAAAGAACATAGGCCAAAAAAACTACTCTCTCTTCAAAAAAAAAAAAGTAATTTGTGCATTTTGTATGCACACATATAAATAAAAATATTTTTTTTAGATGTAGAAAATCTTATGTAAAACAGACTTTTTCCTATAGAAGTAACAAAAAGCACTATATTTGTGCTTCAAACAGGCAGATCACATCAGGAGATTGACCCCACACTTTGAGAAATTATTTATTGATTATTTACTGCCAAGGATCCTACCAACAGTGCAACTGGCTTTCCTTCGATTCAAGATGTACTTGGACTCTTGGATTTCCTCATGATCTCCAATAGGCCTCCCTTTGGAGGGACAAAGCCAAGGCCGTTTGAATTAAAAAAAAAAAAAAAAAAAAAAAAGCAGCTGGGAGGAAGCAACCATACTGAACATTTTCCTGACTGGGGAGAGAGACGGCCTAAAGGCAAAGAAACTGCAATAACCAACTAGGTTAATTCTTTGCTTAAAAATTGCTCAAAAATGGCAGAACAGGTGCTGATGATTTTGGTTAATGAGATAATTTTCAGCCTGTTTTTGTACTGGCAGGCTGCCCCTTGTCATGGTGTGATCAGTTTTAATTATCTTTATCAGTCAACTTAATAGAATCACCATAAAAAGGAAACCACAGTTTTAAGGCCTTTTCCAGTCGTGCCTTTCTGGCATATCACAACTCCTCAGAAACTCCACTTTATACCAAAAGCTTTTTTTCAATAAATTTCTGCATTACTGATCCTGACAGCATATGATACACTTATTCTTTGCAGTCTTAACTATGTTTAGTTTACTGAAAGATATGAAATTTGCAAAAAGTTGTTCTCCATCTTTTCTATAAGCCCCCTTTAAGTACTGAAAGACCACAGTGAGGCTGTAAATGAACATCCCTAGCTCTCTAAGCTTGTCTTCATAGGAGAGGTGCTCCAGCCCTCTGGTCGTCTTTGTGGCCCTCCTCCAGACCTGCTCTAACAGCCCCACATCCTTCTTGTGTTGGGGGCCCCAGGCCTGCACGCAGTATTCCAGGTGAGGCCTTAAAGGGCAGAGCAGATGGGGACAATCCCCTCCCTCCCCTGCTGGCCACCTCTCTGGTGATGCAGCCCAGGATACAGTTGGCCTTCTGGGCTGCAAGCACAAACTGCTGGCTGGTGTCAAGCTTTTTGTCCCTTCTTTGCAGGGCTGCTCTCTGTGAGTTCTCCCAGCCTGTGTTCATTGCTGGGGGTGCCCTGACCGAGGGGCAGGATCTTGCACTTGGATTTGTTGAACCTCATGAGGTTCACATGAGCTCAGTTCTCAGGCTTGTCCAGGTCCCTTCCTAGCTTTGTATTTGCCAAGTTTTCTTTCAAATTCGTTGTGTAACCAAACCGTTATGTCCTACATGTAATCAAACAGTTACATCCTGTCCTACGTGAAGTAGGGCAGGATAAATGGGAAGGCTTCTTAAGCTTCCTTTAACTGTGAATTAGTCTGACAACATCCTGAGAAGCACTCTGGGTTACCATCAGACATCTTCCGTCCAACTAAATTAAGACTATTTACAGTGGAAACAGCAGTTCTCTCAGGGAAGGAGAGAATGCCCAAGATGCCATGCCCAAGAGCCCCTCCTGCAGTTCTGTAGCCTGGCACTTCTAGTGTGCCACAACAAAAGGTGCCCTCCACAGACATCAGCATTGTCAACACCATGTCCAGCCAGCCTTTCTTACCTATGATACCATTAGCACAAGATTATATCAATGTCTTTGTAGTACAAAACCACGTGCTTTTATAGAACTCATTCTTGAACAACCACATGCGAGTTAAGAGATGCAGAGTGGACCACTGCTACACACTACAACCTCCCTCCCTCAAAAAAAGAAAAAAAAAAAAAAAAAAAAAAAAAAAAGAAAGTCTTCATTAGTATTCCAATAACACATAATCCATAATTACGCTTTTAAAGTGCAGGAGAAGTAAAAAAGAAGTGCTCCTGAGAAATATCCTGACTGTAAAAAAATAACGCACTTAAATGGTAATAGGGTTATAAAAGGAAAATGACAATAGAGCATTTCTCTAAAGTGTTTTTTCTTACCAAATGCATCCTTTCAGAGGAAAGAAATGCTTTCTAAGTTCAGAGGGAAGTAAAAAACTGTTCTTTACTACATAAAATCATGCTGATAATTACAAAAAGAAACTGAACTCCTACTGCAAAATTGTATTTCAAAAGGACACATACACTGGATTCATAACCCTTTTTTAGTTTAATTTAAAATTGTGTTACAGATAAACAAAATCTGGATGGGAGAAGAGACCAGTGAAGACACTATTTTCTCTTCAGGTTATGTTGCTGCCTTTGGACAATGGATAGATAATTGTCTTAGTTTCCTGGCCCTGGCATTAAAACCTTCACTGATGATTTGTACAGTAACATTTCACCTTGTACGTGTGAAACCCTAATGACTCACAGAGGAAATTGAGAGCATCAAGGTTTTGCTAGGTTTTGCTGTTTTTAAACAGGACTAGACATCATTTCATCTGTGGTATTACTTAAGAAAGATATAGAAACCCTTCTGAGTTTCTAGAAAATGTACGTGTTAGATCTGGCCATCCCATCTGCAGCTCGGCAAGCTGCCAGCAGAACACTATGGTGACACTCAGTTGATTCTCATGAAATTACCCGGGCACTTCAAGAACAGTCTAGTTAGAGAAATAAATGCATCCAGGAGACACGTTTAGAACAGATGTTTTGCTTTGAAATATATTTAAAACAAAAAGAGAACTTCCTGGCAGAACAGTGAATTGCATTTCAATCAATTATGCAACAGGCTCTGATCCTTGGTGAACAGTCAGCACTACCAAACCTTACACACATTGAAACACCGCTGCTTCTGAGAGCACTCGGTGACTTCCATGAACACTGAACCACTTTTGATTGTGACTTTTTGATTTTTCATTACTACGTTTTGCTTGAACAAGAGGCAGAATAGCACTGTGTTGTAAAGATACACTGTGCTTTTCAAGAATAGCAAAATTATTCTGTTAAGTAGCAGTTACTTGAAGAAAATAAATCCAATCCAACCCTAGCAGAATCAAATACGCCTGAAACCTCCCTTTATCTGGGACAAACTTTCCTGTTACACAAGTGAGAGCAGATACTACAGGACCCAAGGGCATTATGCAAAGGCATCTACAAGAGTCAGGACCAAGAATTAAACTGAATATTGGCTGGAGTTTCATTACAAGAAGCAATTAAAAACTGAAGAGTTCTCAAAAGATCTAACAAATGAAGACATTGGACAGTTAAGCAGGAAATGTAAAAATGCTAAGAGGAAATAATGAAGTCAACGATATACTGTTTTCCTTCTTTCATTTTGGTTACTGCTAGCTATTGGGTACAAACATGAGTACACACAAGGCACTAACACTGGAAATAATGTGAGGTGAAATGGCTTAACAAATCCAGAAGTGTATTTATTTCTCATTATCAGAAAGTGGGGAAAAAAATTCTGAAGCCAACTGTTGAAATTGATATAAAATTTTCATGCTATGAACTAGAAGTGCTACATCAGTTACCTAAAATGTATCATTACCACAAACTGTGCTATCTGCTGGTACACTGCACTAATTGCCTTTCAAACCCAAATAAACTACAGAACAAAATATATGCTTATTTTTCTGTTCCTTCCTTATAAACTGTAATAGTCATCCATGTTCTAAAAATTCACAATAATATAGTGTCCTTCAGTAATAAAAAAAAAGCACATATCTGTTCATAAGGCGTGAGAGTTTACTTTTCTGACAGAATGTTGTCAAAGCATAAGATACTCTCCCTTGTATGAACATAGGTGTAGAAAGAGAATAAAGTTTACCATTAAGGGATAACAATTACCATATTCAGGACCTGCAGCGAAGAACTTATCTCCTGGCAAATGCTTCAAATCAAAATAGCAATGCAGTGAGCAGATGAATGAATAGTATAAAAAGTAACATGATTTAACCTTTCGTGTCTAAATCAAGTCCTGCTATGTGATAATATGCTTTTGAATTAATTATATAAATAAATCATTATTTTCATTCCTTCAGCAGACAATGCATCCGTGTCAAATATCATTAAAAATATGCCATTTATCATCCTGCAGAAAGTCTGCTGTGCTGTGGTACGTTGACAGGAACAGAATAGATGTTGTCTTCCTGACAACATAAAAAATCTGTACAGCTTTGCATAACTACATATGTTAGGTTATGATGGGTGTCCTGATTTGGTGGGATATTCCCAGCTACATGCATTAACTTGTAATTTCTGCCTTACTTTCCAATGGATCCCAGAGATACTCACTTATCTGCGCTAGCCTGGAAGAGAACCACATCACAGCATTGCTTCCACCTACCACTTGGCTGCTCTGCATGCTGTCTGGCTACTGGAAAATATATTCAGGAGGAAGAAAGAGAATTATTTTACTAACAGTCACTAAATGATGAATTTTATTTTCTGTAACTTAGAGAAGACAGGAAAACTGTACATAATGATACATTACCGTGATGCAGGAAAAATAAACACATTTTTGAAGTTCAGATTAAGAAGTATAACAGTGATGCCCTTATTCTAAACAAACAGCTATTTAGGAATCTTCTTATACAGTTCCTCTTTATGCCAAAGGACGCAGTTTAAGTCATCATCATCTTTAGCAAACCTGGTAACTGTAAAAGCTTACTATCTATAGCTGAATATTTGTGCAGCTGGTATTTCTTTTTAACCTACTTATTTTAGCATTGGATTGGAGTACAAACAGGATTTCTGACTACAGTTATGAAGTTGCTCCACTTGAAATGATACAAATTTTGTAAATATTATTTTAAATTTTATTTTAGTACATAAACCTCAGGAGAGGTCACCTCTATTACATACATACATTTGAAAACGACAGTTCAATCTCATCGGTCTTCCCCATGTCTTCAGTAAGTTTATAATATTTGCAGAAAAGCAAAGCATTAAAAAAGATTACACTGGATAAAAATGAACTTAGCACAGGAGCTGAAAGCAGAAGCATACTAAAATACCAGAAACTGCAACATCTATAGGCACAGAGAATATATTTTAAGAGAATATATTTTAGGGTAATTTTTTAGAGAGCTGGAAAGAGTTAGATTTCTTCCCCCCCCCCCCCCTTCATTTCAGAAAGCTAATTTAAATTGGTACTCAGATTAATGTGGGCAGCTAACATTGCAGGTAAAAAGGTGAGATGTTCTCAACTAGAGAAAAAGCCCTCCATAATGATGCTAAAAACAAACAAACAAACAAAACAAAAGCAAAGGATTCATGGCTTCACTGTTCATAGCTAATAAAAAAATACAGTACATGATAGTATCCAGTCCTCTCCTAATGCTCTTAATGACAGGCAGTGTTACCTTGCTTCATTTTACCTGCTGGGGATCTGAGATGCACAACTCTGGAAGCTGCAGTCCTTTGCAAAGGCATTTTACTTCTGGAACCAGCAGGCTACACGATAAAACACTCATGGTGGGCTCCCTGCCATGAAAGTGAGCTGTCCAGCATTTGGGCTAAATCAGGCCTCATCCTAACTATGTAAGGATGCTGCCTTTCTTATAACCTTCATTTGGATGGTTTTCTTTTAGCCTTATGACATTTAACCTGAGACAAGCCAATATCAAGTCTCATTTTTTGCTGCAGTTGAGAACCATCACTAATTGATGTCATTTAGAAAACCATCTTTTTAAATATCATTAATATGAAACACTTCACTGTAAACAATGCATTGATGAATGACTTAAGAATACTTGATAGAGAAGCTGCCACTCAATTTCTCACTATTCTTTGATATTACTCATGCTGTTTGTTTTAACCGTGTCTGCTGTTGCAGTTGCCCAGTGCATTAAAATCATCCAGAGGTGAAAGAACAGCTTAGGTCATCAATATTCCAAGCATTCAAGTTCCTGTCACTTCAGGTACTTTCAGAGAAGGAAAAGCAAGCATTTCCAACTCCATCTAGATGCTGCTACTGAGAAGAAAAAAGACATGGCTTCTACGTTTCAAGGTTATTCTGAATATTTGAGACGGTAGCACACTGAACTACTGGAAGCTGCTCTCTGTGCTAACAGTGATGGTATTACAACATTTTTAGTTAATGATTTGGGGCTAGATCTGCAGAGGGATTTGGCAGTTACAGCACCACAAATGCACAGCACTGATGCTGATGACTTGAGAGAAGCAGAATATCCAGCCTCCTGTTAAGCCCTTCCATTACCTCTTAGTACATGGAAAGTTTACTTTTCTCTCTCTGTACAATCCTCAGTAGAAAACAGACAGAAAGATGCATTTCTGACACTAAGATTTCCTAAGATGGCATCTCCACAGAACACAGCTCTAACCCCTCTTCTGTAGTTCAATTTTTCTTGCCAGTTTCTTCAAAGACGAAGCAGGGGTCGATTCTATCTTTAGGATGCAATTGGAAGACTGTGCTGTAGCAGCCCTTCACACAAACATAATGATTGCAGTCCTTGCCCTGAACACAAGTGATTCATTATTCTCCACTGAGTGCCCAAAACATTTGTCTAGAGAGCTAGGTCCTTCCCTAAGGACCAATAAATCTTTAATTATTTTATATGAAGTGACCTAGTTTCAATGGGGAACAAGCATCCTATAACATTTTGTATTAGGATTGCTACTGATTTGAACAAAAAGAATTCTGCAAGCACAGAGGAAGCACTCTTCCTCTGATTATATTTCTAAGCAAAAATTCCAGTAATACATTCTTTAAGGCCCCCAGTTTACCAGTGTATTTTTAGCACAGCACATCTACTGGCTTAGTCCACTTTGGGGACACAGATTAGTCTAAACACAGATAAACAGTGACTGGTTTAGCAATGGAAAAATATGGAATAACTTGGAAATACATAAAACCTGAGCTACAGATACATAGGAAACTTGCTTTTAGAAACTCACAGAATGGAAGATACCAAGCAGACATTTTGAGAATTGCACCTTTAGATTCAGGTAATTCAAACAGAGGGAGGGGATACAAGAGATGACCGTTAAGGCAAGTGCTTGAAGAAAATACCATCTTGAGAAAAGTTTGTATCCAGTGATATTTGAGGTAATCCCTCAATGGGCATGCAGGGAGAGCTATCATTCTCTCCCTGCAGCACGCCTCAATTAAGACCACAATTTTATGAACATTTCAAACTGGTATAAACTTTAAAAATATGTCATTACCTTGAGTCAGCACAGATGTCGTAATTATCAAAAAAAAAAAAAAAAAAAAGAGAGAGAGAGAGAGAACTAATCCCAGATAATAGCCAGTCATTTGCTGTTCTCAGTATCTTTAACCTTTATCACTTTCTCTGAGCTAATTTCTCTCATAATCTGTAAAATACTGGAGCCAACACAAAGAGGTTGGCAGAGGAAAAGGCAGCTGGGTGTGGAAGAAGAACTGGAACACCTCCTTCAATTGAGGTGTTGGCTTCGAAAACATTTCTGAGATTATTGCTTAGCTGTATCTCAAACCCACTTCCAGCTTTTTCATCCACTTCTGTCTACTGAATATCTAATGAGATTTTAATGTCCTACAACACACTTGATTTTTTTTAAACTTGAAACCACATAGTAGAATAGATGTGATCATTTTTTCCAACTATTAATATATTAAATAAGCATACTAATCTGATTATATGAAATTATACGTAGCTGTAAAAAAGAAGGAGAAATTCAACAAGCTGTACTTTACAACTTGTTCCAAACAGACCCAAAAACTGTTAATCCCATTATTTTGTTGTTGGTTTGGTTTTGTTTTGTTTAAATTTAGAGTTCCTGCCTAAAGTATAATGGTATTTGCTATTCATATTTTTTGTTTGAAGAAAGAATCACAGACTCACAGAATATCCCAGGCTGGAAGGAACCCACAAGGATCATCAAGTCCAGCTCTTGGCTCCATGCAGGAAGAAATTAAGACCATTTAACCCATTCCTTGTTCCAAAACACTACTAACAATCTGCATGCACCTCACTTTATATTAGCAGTAAATGGGTACATTTGTTAAATAATTGATTTTTAAACAATCTAAATTGGTACAGACATTTTTAAGCATTCCCACTGTTATCAGACTTCAAGCCCTTTACTAGAAATTTTGCAGAGATTTCTAGAACTGGCAGAGATTAAAAGAGGAATAATCTACTTGGGCACTGGCCAGTATTCTGTACAGTGTTGGATTTCCCAGTATCTGCAAGGCCTTCACAGAATAATGGAATAGACAACCAAAGGGATATTTGAAAAAGATGCGATATGGCATGATATGATACAAGAAAGACAGAAAATGTCAGACATTGGGTCTAAGTAAGATAGGCCTGGGACAAGATGTGTCTCAGAAATAGCCCTTTAAGAAATTAAACTCGGTTGATTTAATATCCTTCTGTAGAGATAAACTAAAGAAGATCTTAATCAGAACATTACTGTGAGATGGTTTCTTTCTCTGTGAGCACTGAACAAACGGGAAGATGTCACTTGATAAGACAGGGCAGGAAGCGGAAGCTGGCAGTTGAATATGAGAGACACTCAGTGGGATTTATGAGCAAAGTTTTAGTACTCTGGAGGAAGAAGAAATTGTTTTAACAAATAAAACAAGCCTGCCTTATAGTGACGCATGTGTTCAGATACTAAGTAAAGTTTATTGTGAATCAGGTTTTTTGTAGATCTCTTTCTTGCTAGGAACCATGAAGAAAAAGTGCCAGCCCTCTGTGAAACAGGGCAGTATTATAAAAATTAGGCAGTAGTTGTTCCCAAAAAGTGAGTATTTATCTTCTCACTGGGAAGTTTAATAATGTTTCTTTAAACAAATAAATGTTAATAAATAATATTGGTTAGATGATATACTATCTCCTTAAATTAGAACCATTCAAAGGTAAAGGGCTATTACCAAATTCTCTCCATTTCACTTATTCTCCCTGAAGCAGTTTCTTAAGCAAGCAAAATTTATAGCAAGAAAGCTGAGATGTCAAACACGAACTACTAGGTACCACAAACGCCAAACAATTAAGCTATTATTTCATAGTGAAAGGACAGCTTAGTAAACAAAAAGCAAAAACAAATTATACAACAGTACCTGGACTCCGGTATTAACATGGGGAGATCTGCTATAGCCCCATTCAAATTAGTGACCAAGTAACCATGTCACACAGAGACTATTTCTGTGTTCATTAATGTGGATCTAACTCACTGTCATCCTTATATGTATAGGAAGGAAACACTTTTGTCTCAATGGATATGACTCCTTCCTTATGTAAAAGGTGAAATTAGTCTTTCCTTGGTACTCCACCTATCTTTAGGCCTCTTTTTTTCCCCTTTAAAAAACAAAAACATTAACAACAAAAACACATTTATTATTATAGTAAGACCTGGTCTTTCCCTTTCCACACTGTAATTGCATTTTAACTTCTATCACTTATTCCTGTAGTGACATGACTCCAATAAAATCAAGTACCAATCCGGGTAACTAATACAGCCAATATTTACAGAGGTCCTCTCCAAAGCACCACCCTAAAAGTGAAGAATCACGTGCTGCTGTGAACAACCACAGTGATTCAGGCGCATCCAACCCCATCTCACACCGTATCCTGCCTCCGACAGCAGCCAAAGGTGCCAGCTCAAGACAGTTTAGAACAGAGCACACAGACATGACAGCACTTCACCTAACTTCTGGCTCAGAAGACCTCATAAGACTACATGGAAATTCAAAGAGTAGAAGTATATACAAAAAAGAAAAGGCATTACAGGATTTTTCCAGGTATTGTAGAAGAGGAAGGCATTCAGAAGGACAATGGGCAAACACTCCACCACTGGTGCAAATCCATCACTCAGCACTTCAGCAAAACGTGTTGGGAGTTGCAGAATGATGACAGTATGCCACACAGGTAGCAAACATGATGTTGAGCTGATTTCTGTTGCTGCTCTTTTTGTCATCCATACTTCTAGATAAACCAAAGGTCTATGTGTACACTATAACGCTGCTGTTTTTTTCTTCCTCTCTGGCCTGATATATTCACTGTGATCTGGGAACATTCATGAAGTACCTTGTTTGCTACAAAACACTGTGAAAAATGACCTGGGTTTTATCTGAAAATTTTGACTTTTCCTGCTTAGAAAGACATATGTACTTGTCAAGATCATTAAAAAAAATCTGTACACATTGACTATACATATATGATATGCATAGTGAGCAATCCAAGACTTCTAAGAACGTGGAGATTACTGTCCCCAAACAATAAATCTGATGCCCTTACTAACCACCTAGGGCATGCAAAAGCAATACATCTGCACATTCTTCTGCCTGGGAAATTCCAGGCAGAAACACAGCTGCCCTGTCACTGTTGGCTTTCTAAACCTCCTCTCCACATTTTTTAACTTAAATATCACATTTGTTATTTTGCATTCCCATTAGTAAGGCATGTATCAAACTTCTGGCAAATCTTGCGCTGCAAATTACTTAAAACATAAATCAGATAAAGAGACTTCTGATAGAAGTTATTTTTGCAGTAACACCTGCAAAATACCTTGTTAGCAAGAAAGAAGCTGAAATGCTTACTGACTATTGAGGGCAATTTGAGTTCAGTCACACACCCCACTGAAATGAAAATGCGTGTGAATAAATGTGTTATTACAGTTCTTCAAGTACTTATTTCTAGAATATCTATCAAAGCATTAAACATATAACCAAATACACTTAGGAAAGCATAGACAACTGTGTGAGTTGAAAATCAAACAATTTCAAAGCTAACCTGGACAAAGTAGAGGGATAATAGCAATAACTACTATTATTATTTGGAATTTCAGAAATGCTCAGAGAACGTAGCTGAGAATTGGACTGCTCATCCCCTAAACATGCTAATGTTTATCTCTAGGTGAAGACAAGGTATTAGAATGCAATAAGAGTCTTGTCCAGGTGAAAAACAAACAAACAAACAAACCTCTATCCTTACATCACCTAAGCTGGTACAGATAAAAAGCTGAAGGATAGACAGACTGAAACTAGCAAAGCCCCATCTTGTTAAAGCATATGTCGCCTGTCTCCGATACTTTTAACACATGCTAGAACATACTGGATGCATTATCACATTTATTGCTTTGACAACAAAGCCAGAATTAATAGTACAGGGTAGACCTTGTACCAAAGAACTTAAATTCAAGAGGAAGCAAAGGAAGAATTATGTGTATTTTCAGATACAAGCTGAGAAGATACTTTTCTTGTTGAAACCAAGCAACAAAAAGCCAAGATTTTTTAAAATTTACTAGTTAACTGAGGAAATACGTGATTTTTCGCAAGGCCTTCCCAACTGATGCTCTCTGCCAGCAAAATAATCAAAACAAGAAATTTAAGGAAAGCTATTTGAACATTTTTGTACAAACACTTTATTTAAAGAATAAAACCTTTCCATCTTGCAGGTTTCTCTTACGTTTTGCCTTACAGTTGAAGTTAAGAAGAAGCTTAAAGTCTATGGAAATAGAATCTGCTGCAATTGCCAACTTTTTATTTTTCCCCCCTACATGTTTCAAAAGAAATAATTTTCCCAATTCTGATCTTGGATACAATGTTTAGGTAAGCTCTAGTGAAAACACCCTAAATGTACTTGGTATCAAGTACTAAATTCTCATTGCTTTTTAATCAAAACAGTATTTCAGTTAGTATTTTTCTTCCATGATACCTCAGCTTCCTACAACCAGAAAAATCCTGAAGTACCCTGAGAATATTTATCAGTCAAAAATCTGTCACACATGACATGGGGCAACAATGCAATACTGCCCAACCTACAGCGTTAAATCTAACAATTTAATTAACCACAGCATTTAAGGGGGTGGGGGTAACATGGCTTGTGGACAGGTAACAAATACATAGGTAATAATAAATACATAGGTAAAAACACCAAGGGTAACCTCTCCGTTTAACAATGCTCATAAAACAGCTAATGACTTGCTAATTCAACAGCCAAGCTAATAATGAGATCTTAAATAAGATTTATAATACATCAATTACTAACTGATTTTCTAGAAAGAATAAATCTTACTTTTGGCTTTTAATTATTTAACTTAAATTTTGGGAATTGAGCTTTTTACATTTCTAATGCATGACCTAAGAACACTTTTATTTTTGTCTTTAGAATATTGTAATAAAAACAATGAGGTGTTACTAATAGAAATACTCCAGTGAGAATCATTTTTGTTCTACAAATGCAAAACAGGATTTCCACAGCTCCTAGGCTTTAAAGAAAAAAAGTAAGACTTAAGGTCAATAAATAATTTCCGCTCCTTTACTAAAGTGAAGACTGTGAAGTTAATTATCTTTATATCCTCATTAACTTGTTAAACAGATCCTCGGTTTACGACAAAACAACATAAAAATAGCAGCAAACTTACTGTGTACAATGAATTAGAAAAGGGACTGAGATTTGCAACTACTCACATTTTTTGTTTCATTTAAACTAAATTTTACTAATATCACTTGAACTTGGTAGACATGGCATGAGCTTATCAGATTTGTGTAATCTTATTTGAGAAAAAAAATGCAACCATGCATTATGACCAGACAATTATCCTCTTCACACCTTCAGGTAAGGCTTGCAATCATGCCAAGCCATGCTTCTCCCTAGACATGGATACATGAGAATGACTTCATACCTGAAGCTGCAGATAACTTGGCATCAGGTGTGTTCACAGACAAAAAGCAATGCTATACTGAAAAATGCAACTCAATGAGTATAACAGACAGAAGTTGAAAATATTAGTATTTCTCAAAAGCAGCTGCTTACCAACAGCTAATTGATACTGATGCCTTTAGAATGAAAGCTTGTAGTGCCAACACCAGGCTTTGTAAGACCAGAAAGTTTAACTAAAGCACTGGGAAGGACCCTTTCAATTTATCTGCCTGCTGTGTAAAATCATTGATACGTACAGGTCCATGCAAACATACACACTGCCAACTGTATAAAAATTATGTCATCTCTGACTACATGTGAGCTCCTATAAAAAAAATATTAAACAAACCTGTTTAAAATTTGCTGCAATCTCTGCATCTGTCCCCTGTGTGAATATGTGTTTTTGTTCTGGTTTGCTTCAAACATTTAAATGGAAACCTGAGATGATGCATAATGTCACTAGAAAACAGTGCTTATAAATAATGATACAAGTAGTTAAGTATTTATAGAATAGTAGCATAACAAAAATAACATCCAGTAACAGACGACAGCTTGACCATGAGCCAGCAGTGTGCCCTCGTGGCCAAGAGGGCCAATGGGATCCTGGCGTGTATTAAAAGGAGCGTGGCCAGCAGGTCAAGGGAGGTGATCCTCCCCCTCTACTCTGCCTTGGTCAGGCCTCACCTGGAGTACTGTGTCCAGTTCTGGGCTCCCTGGTACACAAAAGACAGGGATCTCCTGGAAAGAGTCCAGCGGAGGGCCACAAAGATGACACAGGGCCTGGAGTATCTTCCCTATGAAGAAAGGCTGAGAGACCTGGGTCTGTTCAGCCTGGAGAAGACTGAGAGGGGATCTTAGCAATGTGTATAAATACCTGAGGTGTGGGAGACAGAGGGACATGGCCAACCTCTTTTCAGTGGTTTGTGGGAACCAGGACAAGGGGCAATGGCCACAAAATGGAGCACAGGAAGTTCCGCACCAACATGTGAAAGAACTTTACGGTGAGGGTGACGGAGCACTGGAACAGGCTGCCTAGAGAGTTTGTGGAGTCTCCTTTTCTGGAGATATTCAAGGCCTGTCTGGACGCCTACCTGGGCAGCCTGCTCTGGGCAACCTGCTTTGGCAGGGGGGTTGGACCCAATGATCTTTTGAGGTCCCTTCCAACCTCTACAGTTCTGTGATTGTGTGTGTGTGAACTTAACTAAGATACTGCTTCTACAAGACCATGATGGTTCATAATTTTATTGGAAAGTTCTCAAAAAATAGCCCAATGGGAAGCTATACATTCCTTTAATATATAAATATCCTATTAAATCATTTATTTTACTTTCTTTTTAATTGTGATATATTGCAAAATCATATTTCATAACTGGTAGATTTTTATAGCTAGCAGTATCTGTACTTTTGCAGCAGCATGCTTCAAGACTGTAGTCCTAAAACAGAAAAAGGAAGGCAATTTCTTTACATAACTTCATTAAAGGGAAAATAGGTTCATGAAAGATATGCTGCCTATATCTCAAGTTTATTACAATCTGACTAGATAATTAATATTTGCATTTAAACTAACAAACAAACAAAAAATTCACCACCACAACACCCTAAATAACAGCAGAAAACTCACAATGAATTCCATGAAGGATTCACCAGTGAATCTCATTTCTGTTTTTATTTATTTATTTATTCATGATACTGAAAAGGTGAGCAAATCAGACTACTACTGACAGTCAAGACTGAGTGACTTTATGATAGCCACATATAAGATTAAACTACAGAACTATATTTAACCTGACAAGACAGGGTCCCATTTATGTAATCCTGCTTTAGAAGCTTCTAATGAGTTACTGCAGCCTAACCCAGATATGCCTGCCAGCTACTTCACTGTTGGTTTGGTTTCTTTTGTTCTATTTATTTATTTATTTATTTATTTATTGTGTACTACACAATAATGTGAGTACAATTTCATTGTAAAAATTGCTGCACAAGACAAAGAGCATTCTTGTTTAACGTGTTGGTCATCAGTATAACCAGTAACCTAACAAATACACTTCTGCCTAATTTAACTCAGAAAGTTTATTTTTGTTTGTATTAAATTTGCTATATGCCCATACTCTCCAAGTCACTAAGAGACTCCTGCAGCAGAGAAATAAGTTGTCACTGGAATTAGGTAAGTAAAGAAATTGGTAAATTCCTTGGCCGTAGAGTGTTCATGGTGAGATCTGATGCCTACATTTACAAGTTAACTGAGTGCATGCAGAAATTAGTGAAAGTGAGTTCGTATCACAGTGGCCTCTTCAAGCAAATGTAGAACCAAGAGCATTCTTCCATCTTAGAAATGTCACCATGTTTCAGTGAGAGCATCCACTGAGGGCCCTGCCTCCCCACTGCAGTCCTGCATTCAGCCACCTGCCGCGCAGACACATATGGCTCTTGGGGATCAGCGGGGGCTGAGCGGGGTGAGCATCAGTCACTCAGTAACATCTGCCACCTGATCGAAAGGGGCATTAATGACATTCTAAAAGGAGGTTGCTTCACTCCTTCTTGCTGAAAGACAGCTGTGGTGACAAAAGGTGTACAGAGAAATTAAGGTTGTAGATGTAACAGTGCAGGGAAAAGGATGGAGCTTTTCAGAACATGCTTTTTGACCCAAGTCATCTACAGGAAACATCTTACAAAATAAGCTCTACATACTGTCTGGAATCAAAGAGTGTGAAATATAAAACAATGACGTAAAAAAGAAGGTAAGAATGGTAAAAGTTACAAACAGAAGAAAAAAAAAATAAGATTTCAATGTTATGATTTGTCATTACATCACTTCAGTAGCTGTTGTTTTGAGATTTGTCTGTATTTAAAGAGTTTCTAGTTTGAAGATGACCTCAGTAAGTGATCATAATGCAAACATGATATATGCATAAAATTACTTTGGATTTGTAATACCTCTAGTTGTTTTCTTTACCCTGTGCCTACTGACATATACAGGAGAAGCACTAAAAATTCAGTTCAATGAGCTATAGTTTCAGGTCACCACATTTTCTGCTAGGGACTAGGATGCCATTGTCAGTTGCTATATCAGGTCAACAGATTTCCAGATTCAGAGAGCAGTGGCTATACTGGGAATGAAGATACAGCATTCCAAAACCTAAACAAGGTAAATAGACCATAAACATAATATCTTGGCTTCAAATTGTAATTATTTCCCTACAAAGCTAAAGCCATAGTCCAGTAGAAGCTTCTTCCACTAATTTAGCTCTTCACAAAGAAAACAATAAGGTGCCTCAAAGAAAAACAGTTTATGTTTACTTTACTCAAATATTTAATTAAAAAAATACGTGGTGACAAGAAAAAATAAAATAATGGCCTCTATTTAGAAAAAGAATACAAGAGTTTATGGGGGAAAAAAAAAAAAAAAAAAAAAATTGGAAGAGAATAGCAAGATTGATGACTGTCAATCCAAGCCCTAAGCTTGTTTAACTATTAGATACAAACAAATCAGAGATTTTATTATGTGATGGGAATGAGACAGAATGTGAATCCCATTATCTTTCCATCATGTGGTGGATCTACCAATTAAGGCAGAATTTCTGCACCATGTGAATGCAATACAAACACATCTCATTACAGTCTGCCTGGTAGTCAAGCTATATGAAGACTTTCTGTTGCCAAGATTTTTCTTGTCTCAAGCTACCATCTGAAACGTAGAAAACTGCCCTTGCAGAAAGTTATACTCAATCATTAGAATCAATTGCACAGGAAGGGCCGGGTTCTGAACCATCCTGCAAGAACCATTCACTTAAGGCTTTGTATATATCATATATTGCACAGTGAGCTAAAACATACAGGAGAAAAGTCTGAATATCACTTTTGATAAATGTCTGCTTTGATATACTCAAAGAGTGAATTTCAGCCTTCTTCCCAAGTCCAAAAAAGTGAATCTATGTGTCTGAGAATGAAAACACTTCAACCACTTCAATCTTTGGATAATAAATTTGTAACATAATGAAAATTTAGAAGAGTCATTACACTCATTCAAAAAGAAAAAGGAATAGAGATAAGTGAGGCCTGATGATAACTAAAAAGCAAAATCAGAAATGAGAAAAGCCAGTAGTTTGCTATTTACAAGGAAGAAAAAAAAAAATGGTCACTTTTCTTATTGTAAGGGCAATTCAGAAAAGCACTGCACATTCTCAGTAAATGTAAAGTCATCCAACAGCATGTGATCTTCAAATAGAAAGGCGATTTGGAATTCAAAAAGATAAATCCCATGTTTAGCAGCAACAAAACTTATTTAAAATGTGGTTTTTGGTGCAACACAGGTAGAATGATACTAACATTTATGATTAAAATTGCATAATATCGAAACATACTATGAATATTAATAAGGATAAATTACAAGAATACACATACAGATTATCTGTGCAGACAAATATATATTCTGTCCTAAAGAGACAGACAATCTTAAATGAAAAGAAGCAATCACATTAAAAGGAATCATAGAACAAAACAGATATTGGAAAATGTCTGAAATTCAAGTTACACTTAGGCTTAGGTGCTTCATGAAAAAAAGGAGGAAGGAAACTTCAATAACAGAGAACTTGTAGCATGGGAGAGGAGTTACTAAAGCAACTGGGTTTAAAATATGCAGATTATTGTATGGAGATAGGACATATCTAAATATAAGTTCTACTTATCAAAAACAGGATCAGTTTTTGCAGTATCAGACAAAAATGCTAAGCTAAGAGCTCCAAATTGCATTCAGATCGACATTATAAACATGGCATTTTCTTGCTGGCCCAGTGTCTCGTGTAGAAGGATAAGAAAAAAAAATTGTCTCTTTGCCATGTGGTTATACAGAAGGATAACTAAACAACCACCAGTTTTTAGAATTGTGCTTTCTGTATATCAGGAACAGGATGATAGTTTTGTCTCCTTGACATACTTCCACAGAGACTATTCCAAACACAGAAGGAACAGATCAAATTCCTCTGACAATAAAAGATGAAATAAATTTATGTACAGAGACTATTATTCCCCATACATGTACTCACAAACAGAAGCAGTCAAATTCTGGTCCAGCTTGCACATTTTCCCTTTGTTAGCTGAGAGTTGTGCATTAATTCTGTAACGCATTACATGGCTTCACTACAGGTATACACACAGCAAAAGCATACAAGCACCAAAGTCTAGCCACATCTTGCAGGTTAAGGCCCCCATACAACCAAACATTAGAAATGCTTTCAAAATTTTATTTTCCTCCAATAATAATAATAAAGTGTTTACATTCCTTTGAATACAAATGCCACAGCATTTGCTAGCCTACTCCAGCATTACAAAACCAATGAAGTGCAAAATTCAATCGAATAGGTTAAGTAATGAATTGTTTAATTTGAATTTGGTTGAAATTGTAAATTGCTAAAGAAAGAAAACATAGTTTTAATCCGACAGTCCTGTTGAAGCTAACATTTCTCACTACACTGCAAGCTTATTTAGTCTATTTATTAGCACAGTACTACTAACAGCATTCAGAAAAGAAATCTCAGATCTAGAGCTGCTTTGAACCCAAGCTTGCCATAGTTACAGGTTAAAGCTGTGCTTTAGCATCTGCATAGGCACTACGCAATCCAAGCACAAATCCAGATTGGGTGTTGACAGTCATCAGTGCCTCTCTGGAGCTACATAATCCCGTATTTCCTGCAACTCTTTCCTCATGTTCCTCTTGGGCTTCGAAAGCCCTTTGTTAGTTTATGTGGAATTCCACATCATTTAGTCTTCAGCCACATGGCTGGCACGATTTCTCCAGCAACTTGCTTGTGCAAGTCAAACAACCCTAGGTACCACAATGCAGGATGATAACAAGCTGACCAGAGAATCACAGTATAAATTTGTCTGGTGATCTATATGCTTTGGTACAGTACAGATATGCTGGAATATGCCTTCAAAATCTCCAGAGCAATGAAAACGCCACAAAGAACAGGACAAACTCACTATATAGGGATATCAAACTACAGAGTGTTTGATCCTGTACAACTGGCTGTAATTTTTCAAACGGATTCAAAGGGGGTGAAAATGGCACTAGAACAGACCTTGCTGGCAAGGAGAGAAGAGGAACAAACCAGAGCTCCTGCAGTCTGCAGCATGAGTGGGTGTATTGAGGGTTACTGCAGGGCCGTATTCCAAAGGGAAGCAGTTTTGCTGTCAATTAGCCATTACATCCAAGTCCAACATACTGAAAACATTTACCTGAAAAAGGGGGGAAAAATAGATCAGGAACTACTTGAGAGTTCTCCAAAGGCTTGTCCAGGAATTTCAACACATAGATTACAAGCCATCCCTCTTGACATTTTGTTTTATCAGCAGACAGTAAAATTTTATGTGCTACCCTGTCCATAGACAGCAGATTCCAGGATATTAGAGGTCTCTAAGCTGATGGCAGGTTAAATCCCATATGGAAAAGAGGCCTGCAGTTTGCTCTCAAGGCAAACACAATCAGGTAGCCTACTACCCTCCTCTTATTCCATTTAAGCTGAAATGTTTATCAGCACTTCAAAAGTGGCTTGTACAAAGGAATAAAATGATTTTTATTTTTTTTTCCTGGAGTGGGATATGTGCTATTTGTGTAGCACATTACGGGAAGGACAGTAAGAGTCCTAATCACATTCCAGTGGTGTTGATGTGCAGAAGCCAGCAGCTTTGGCCAGCCAAATGCACATGGAATGCAGCATTTCCACCAAACATCTTGGGGCCAAGCTTTCAGAAGCCACCGAAAAATGATCAAGATAGTTCTTGCAATCTGAAGAAAGGCAATCTGATATGTTATCTGAAGGAAGTTAAATCCTATTTGCACAAAACAGATAAGGAAGATAGCAGCACCCAACACACAACATCAGAGGATTTCCACACTGATGCTCATAAAGACGACTCCGTGGTTAACTGAGACCTACAAACTTATCAGCTTTATTCTTTGCTGCTATTGTGCTGCATGCAATGTATAAGCTATAGGTATGAATGTTTCTGACAGAGATCAGTCTTAAAGCTGCTTTTTTAATTGGTACGGTGGCGCGGAACACCACCTGTGGAACTCACTGCAGCTTTGCACCAAAAACTTTCTTTCCAATACTGAACTGGAGGCTCACAGACCTGGAGTGAACTCATATGTCGATAGTTACTGGCTTCTCTCTTAGCTTAGTCATCTCACTGGCATATTTCGGTACTGCAGGAGTGAGGAAAGCTACAAGAATACTGTAACTACTGTAAGAATTCCTCTGCTTCAAATGCACAGCCATTTCTTGGCAGCCAAAATCTACTACGTGGTGTGATACAGTGAATATACATACACTGCCTGCCCTTCACCCAAAGTGTCAGCGTATCTGTCAAGACTCCACAGCAATTCTCAATACGGCAAAATCACACAGCCAGTAGCTGTTCTGCCAGGTCAACGTACAAAGGTTCCCTCTGTGGCCTGTCAACACTTTGGAGATTCCGAAACTAAAGCAGAATTTCTTGTACATCTCCGGTGCCTTCTACACATACCACGCACCTTCTGGAAAGCTTCATCCAGCCTCACCAGTCTGCCGCCAAATGGAAGAGACTCAAGGAGAAGAGGCTCAGAGAGCATGGGCAGGTGGAAGTAAAATACATTGATGGATTAAGAGATTGGCTCCAGAGGTAAACAGAAAACAGAGCTTACCTACAAAACACTGATGAATGCATTCTAGAGTGACTCAAATTAGAAAGGCTCAGCTCTTGAACTCACTGCAAGCTGATGACAAAACTAGGTACAACCAGTGAAGTCCTACTGATGGAGGCACGCATCACGTGAAGCTTCGTGACATGGATGTTCACAGGCAGGTTTAATGAGTGACTACTACAGTACAACTACTTTGAATAAATTTATTCACATTCTAATTCTTACTGAATTCATTTTATATCAGGAAGAAGGTCTAGGTCTGAACATGTCTTCAGTCACTGAAGTTTTGGACCATGACCCTGAGGTCACATTTGTCTATTAAAATCTTAAGAATATAGACAAGTACCCACTTACAGCCCTGCTTTTCAGGGCAGGATTCATCAGTCAGAAATACTTGAGGCATGAGCCACAATAAAAGCGGTAAAAATCCCATTTCTAGACTTCACTGTAGATTGAAGAAAGATATATATAGATGTATTCAAACCCCCAAAACTGTAGCAGCTCTTCCAATGTGCAAAGGATAAGGCTGTTGGTCATAATCCCAACCATAGAATCACAGAATGGTTTGGGTTGGAAGGGACCTTAAAGATGTCCTAGTTCCAACCCCCTGCTATGGGCAGGGACACCTCCCACCAGACCAGGCTGCCCAAAGCCCCATCCAGCCTGGCCTTGAACACGTCCAGGGATGGGGCATCCACAGCTTCTCTGGGCAGCCTGTGACAGTGCCTCACCACCCTCTGAGTAAAGAATTTATTTTGAATAACAAATCTAAACCTATCCCATTAATTTAAAACCATTACCCTTGTCCTATCAGTCCACTCCCTGACAAAAACTCCCTCCCCATCCTTCCTGTAGCCCCCTTCAGGTCGCTGCAGGCCGCTGTAAGGCCTCCCCAGAGCTTTCTCTTCTCCAGGCTGAACAACCCCTACTCCCTCAGCCCATCTTTACAGGAGAGGTGCTCCAGCCCCTTGATCATCCCCGTGGCCCTCCTCTGGACTCATTCTAACAGATCCATGTCCTTCTTGTGCTGGGGGCCCCAGAGCTGAACACAGGGCTCCAGGTGAGATCTCACAAGAACAGAGCAGAGGCCGACAATCCCCTCCGGCCCCTGCTGGCCAGGCTGCTTTTGATGCAGCCCTGGATGCAGTTGGCCTTCTGGGCTGCAAGTGCACATTGCTGCCTCATGTCAAGCGTAACTACTACAATAAACCTCTCTGCCCAAATAAATTGTCATTTACATCCAGTGCAAATTCAAATGCATGCAATAAAGTTGATGGACGTATGGATGATAGATCCATGTTACACACACTGTGGCTGAAATCAGAATCAAGCCAATCAGTACCAAGAGGGTACTTATTTTCCTGTTTAAAAAGCCACAACCATTACAAGAGAGAACACTTGTAACAAAAGAGAACACTTTTTTTTTTCTAAAAAAAAAAAAAAAAAAAGTATCACCTGTGGGGTGTCTCAGGCAATATAAATCAAGACAAAAAGAAGAGTGGTTTGCTAACTCAAGAATTCTCAGAAATATGGGTTTCCCATTTTACAGTTCCATTACTGAAGAGATCTTAGCCTTAAATTAACTATACCCTTCCAATATAAAAAATAAAAATTACAACAGAAGACAGAATGGCATGGCTTAAACTGTGCAGAACATCCACTCCTCCATCATGAAAAAGAGCACAGCAAAATAAGAACATGTAGCAGTTTGCCATCAACAAAGCTGCTTCCATAGACACCCACTCTTTCCTATTTTCTTTTGTAGCATGTTCTTTTAACTCACTCATCTCCTTCATCTTTCACTGACTATTCTTTTTGACTTACCAGCTTCTTCAAACTGTTCGCACAAGAAAACCGACCAAGGAAATAGTTATTTTGTTACAATCAGTTCAGAATAAATCATCCCTTTTAATTTTCTCTCTCCCAAAATATTCAGATGCCAATAAAAATAATTTCCTTGAGAAAGTGAGGGGTTATTTCCAGGGTATCTGAAATCTGAAATAACTGGAGCAGGATAGTTATTCTGCAGATCTAATCTTCATGCTGTGATGGATTCATTCATTTGGTCCCACCTCCCAGGAAGGAGCTGGCAATTACTGCATTCCAGTGAAGGACCGTGGATTTCTTCCAGCGCCCTGACTCCATATGCCAGTTACAGCTGCTTGTGGCAGCCAAACCAGTAATGCATTTTTGCGTCAGATGCAGAAGAGCTAGACATACTAGTTATGAAGGAGCAAACCTGCAGTATATTAGTTTTTTTACCCTTTTGCAGACAAGAATTATTTTTCTTGATAATAATGATGTTTCAGGCTCAGCTTTACTGAAATACAACAGGGTTTTAGATTTACAGATGTAGATCTGTAAGAAATACATCTCTAAGAAATGCACGGCAGTTATTACCTACAGTGATATTGGGACACTTCCCTCTTTTTAGAGATTCATTTGCTTTGTGTGACCAGTCTGAAACTATCTCCTACGTTAGAAATTGTATATAACTAGAATCCTATGTTACTTTTGTGCTCCTCCAAGAATTAACTTCAATATATACATTAAGTAAACTCAGTACTATAATTAGAGCTTAAACAGTTTTTAAATCAAACACATCCCCAGTACATCCCCTCTTAAAGCCTAATCTGGCATTATTATGAAGTTCTCTTATAGCACTAGAATGTGGGAACCCTCTATTTCATCCAGTTTGTCAGATAAGCTGTCTCCAGACACATATTTATTTGTATGTTAATTCACGAAGTATTTTCTTAGTGCATGTGTACACACACACAAATTCTCTGTGTTTACCACTGATACTCTTAGAAAGCACTGCTTTGTTACCCAATAGCTAGACTGGTAGTAGTTAGTTAACTAGATAGAGTAAACCTAACTCAGCCGTACCTAACCACAGCTGTGGTCACAGTTCCCCATTGTGGTGCAGAAATAGCCAGCTAGTCTAGAAGCCATCTAGGAAAGGATAAGGTGGGAATGTGGGAAGAATCACAAGAAAAAAAAAAATAATCAAAATCTTAGAGGATTTTTCACACAGTGGACAATTAAAAAAAAAAAATCTGAAAAAAAAAGACAATACAGAGCATATTTGTTATTAATATAAAGCCATGTTAGTACAATTAGCATACAGCTGAGTGCAGGAAAGCTTGGCATTTTACTGCAAGGCACAGTAATGGCCCTGACTTCTTGGTTCTTAGAATGCAGAGTCTAAAGAGAAATGGTAACACATGTTGGCAAGTCATTAAAAACAAGGAAACAAAAATGAACCTGGAAACATTAATGGGACATAATGAGGTATCAGAAAAAAAAAAAATAATGAAATGAAGCCCCAGAATTTTCACTTTTCAAGGTTATTCCACATACAGAACACAGAATGCAATAGTGAAACTGCTTTAATAATAATAATTAGGAAAAAAAAAAAAAAAAAGCAAAACAGCTCATTTAACCATCCCATTCAAGTATATACATCTTGAGTTCTGGGGCAAGAGCATTATCTTTGAGACTTCAGCTCCTCTTACAAATGCAGCTTGAGCAACAAATTTGGCCAACAAATTCAAAAATTAGTCATAGGGCAGTAAGAGGCAGCAGAAGCATTTAAGTCTAATTTCCGTAAGAAGCCAGACTGCAGCAAATATAATTAAAGTTCTTAGTAAGAGTTTGCCATTTTACTAAGTGACTCTGAATTGCTAGAACAGGCATTAAGTGCTGGGGGCACAGTAACCCACCCTCCTTCCCCGTGCTACATGGTAGTGGCCAAAAGCCTTGTGCAAAAGCTAATAGGGTGATTATCTGCTAGGATTATGCAGAGCAGAGAAGCTGAAGTCTGCCTTTGTGAGAATTAAGTCCATCATCCTATTGGTCAATGGAATTATTTTATTTTACCATAGTGTGGATAGATTTTCCCTCTGATCTTTTTTAAAATGAGTGAATATCAAAGGACATCAATTTGAGAAGCTGGGATAGAATGCACTTACAGGTCATTCTTTTTGGTTTAAGAATGAAAAGTCCAGGAAAGAAAATTATGTATTCTTCTTTAAGAAGTAAGCTCCACTGAATTAACAAGAGGATAATTATAATATAGTCTGTAGCTAACTAGTTTGGGAATGAATGACTAAAATGGGTTCTGTTCTGTGGGAAATGCCAAGATGTGACTCTAAATCAACAGAAGGTAGAAACATTGTGAAGGTGATGCTTTATACCTCTATAGGTAAAAGAGATGTATTCATGGGGTTTCATCCTCCATTTCTAAGCAGTTTAGAGATGCAACACATCACAAAACACTGTCCCCGTCTTGACAGGGACCACAGTGACTTGGTATCCCGATAGGGCAGAAAGAACTGAAGGAAGTACTTAAATCATCACAGAAATGCCTGCAGCTTAGACACTCAAACAGAGATGGCATCACTGTCTCACGAAGTAGAACCTCCTCCCCAGAAATGTGCCCTGATTAGGTTCAGAGTAGCAGTGCATTGCCGCAAGTATTTATAAAAGTGGTGAACAAGCTTGTTCATAGAATTACTAGTCTACAAGAAGGCTTGTACCTTTGTCTGGCAAGTAAAATCTAAGTGAGTGAGAAGAAATGCAAAATATTTGACTGGATTTTCATAGTACAAGTGGAAGTATTATGGTGCAGTAAATAGACAGTTATCAGATGCTGGTTACTGGACTAGACAGATAACAGAAAAACAACGTGAAATCTCAACCCCATAACCAATGACAATTTGGCAAGTCTTATTTAAAAAGATCTGTTTTGGATAGATGAAATGTTTCTCATTCTGATCATTAAAGAAGAGAAATAAGGCAATTTTGGAAGAAGCCAAAAAAGGTTGCTCTGCACGCTTTTATTCTCACTAGTATAATTATTATTATTATTATACTTCAGTTTCAATTACACTAGCGTGTCACTTGGCTCACTTTAATCCTTGTGTTATCTATTTGGTTTAAGATAAACTTGAACACACTATACTCAAGAGGAAAAAACAAGCACCTGCATAGTGAAATCAAAGCAAACAGATCAGCGGTCAATGAGTAAAATAAAGGCTGACAACCATGCTTACCTTAACTAAAGGTATGCCATTTACTGAATTTATTGCCAGGGAGCCATGCATTTCTTCTGCAGCACATGCTTAACATCAGTGCTAAATCAAAAGTGAAACTGCAAAAGAACAGCAGTGGGGCACTAACAACACTTCCGTAATGAATGAAGAGGTAAGAGCTGTCACAAAAATGACTAAAACTGTTCCATACAAATGTCTTGTCAAAGACAATGAAATGGAGGACAACTTTCAGCTATCCAAGAGGATGAAAGTTAACTCAAAATAAAACTGAGAAACATGAAAAACATACTTTCTGATACAGTTCCAGTCATCCTTACTTTCTTACATTAATATCAAAGCAAAAAAAAAAAAAAAAAGAAAAAAAAAAGAAAGAAAGGCACAACAAACTAATGGAAACTGCTTTTCAAGGAAGACATAGCCAACATAAAAAGCCTATTTACTACTTCTAAACATCTCATTTTTGCCTGTCTTTCAGACTTTCACCTCTAGAAACTCATGTCAGTTAATTACATTACTCACAACATTATTAGCAAAGGAGTAAAATAACTGTGCATATCTATGTTTTTCTATAATGTATTTAAGACACACCTGTCATAAAACCAGAGGATAAAAAAGATATATTCAAAATTGCCAGTCACTGTGTATCTTGCTCTTTTACATTGACATATAATTTCCCATTGTGAACAGTTAACAAGATACTTTGTGACTCCAAATTTTTGTGCCTAAAAGACATCAAAACCAAAACAGGAAATGCAACCTTTCACACTGTTCCTCATTACATCAAGCACCTTTTCCACTCCTCATCTAATTTATAACAACAGCTGTAGGTGGGAGATTCCCAGATACATTTAGCTCTTCGTTTGCATTTATGCATTTGTTTGAAAGTACATATGGTAAAGAAAGAATGAATCAAATTCAAGAAAAACTGTGGAAAGATGCCAAGTCTTTGAGCCTGGAATTGGGTTGAGGGAAAATGGGGGAGAACTCATCTATCACAGCACATTGAATTAGTTTCTCTTAAGCTGCCGTTCCTATGAGATGAATGGAGAGAATAGATGGAATATTGTAAGTAAGGAATCAACCAACTTAAAGCTTTAAAGATCATAAAGAACAGCTCACTAAAGCATTCCATATGAGAAAACATGTTCCAAGATTTACCCCACTGAAAAAAAAAAAAAAAAAAGAGTTAAAAATGAATTTAAACTACTACAGTTCCATTTTGCACTGTTGAGAATGAATCTGTGTCATTTTTATTGCAATACTGAAGGTGACCTATTACTGAAGTTAGGGATAGTAACACTTTATATTAAAAAAAAAAAAAAAAAAAAAAAAAAAAAAATCTTAGCAAAAGTTAAAAAGAAATTGGTTAAAAAGTTCACATATATGAGGAAGCCTTCCCAAGGTGGGAAGAAAAATAAGCACTTTTTTTGACCATGAATTGTCTAGGATATTTTGTCATACCATCTGATTAACCTATAAAACAATGACTATGAAATTGGTTTTCCTGAATTATGCAGAATAACATTACAATTACTACCATAAATCAGCAACTGTTCTAAATATGCAACTTTTTATTTTTAAATTAAAAACAAAGAGTTGGAATGTGTTTCTGTGTATCAGTGCACAAAGCTGCAATTAAGACTGCATATTGTCTCTTTGAAATGAAGCAGAATAGAGTTAATGAAAGTTGAGAGAAAAAAATGAATCAGGAGGATTACAGATGAGAACACAAGGAAGAATGTAATGGTTTTTGTTTCCTGGATGGCAGAGCAATTGTAGTCCAAAGTTAATATATGAATAGATAAATTGAGACTGATCGGTAACCCCACAGTAATCAGTGGTACACATCCATATATCCTCTAGGAGGGTGGCAGCATGCAGCCTTGCTTCTCAACAGAGGCAATCCAACCACACCGACTGCATTGTGTGCTGTTCCTGACACATATTTATACCAGCTGGCCTTACACTGTCCAGAAATGTGGCCCATTTATTACCTCAACATACTTGCTACTTCTATATCCCCTATTTTTCTATCATATTCTAATCAAAATATTCAACAGAAAGAAAAAGCTATACATGAAAATAACTATTAACATTTAAATGCTGAGAAATGATACTTAAAAGCAGAAACTGATAGCACAGCTAGGGTAAACTGCAAGAAAGATGGTGCTGGAGAGAAAGTGGAACGGACATTAGCAGAGACACAAAAATACTAATGAAAACAAATAGGGACTTGAATGAGATGGACCTCTAAGAAAAAACCATGATGATAAATCTCAGGTCTATCACTGTGTAGTGGAGATTAACTTTTTAACAAAGCACATCTCTTCCAATTCAAGCCTCATTTTTAGCTCTGGTTCAAACCATGGCCTCTTAAGGATATTTCCAACTCTTACGTTCCCATAACAACTGTCTAAGACACTCAAGAAACATACATTTAAGTGAAGAATGAACATCATTCAAAGCATTTCCCAAAAAAAGGGGGGGAAAATGCTTTATGTGCATGCAGGAGAACTTAAAAATGATCTCTACAAATCTCTACACCAACGAACTCCCACAGTACTAATACCTCAGCATCTCAGGCTGAAGCCCCAGGGGGTGGCCTCCTTCTCAGACCTGTAGGGCACCACTCCAAACACCTGCTCTCTCCCTCCATAAGCAGAACCACCTCTTCTAGCAGATCCTACATTCTTGGCCCTCCTGTATAAAACTCCAGCATATGAACTGACTTCACATTAACATCCCCAATACCTCCACCCATCCAAAACAAGCACCCAAAACCCAGAAAGACGCCACTCTCCCTCAGGTGCAAGAAACAAAGTCATCCCAATGGACTGAGAAATGTAAACAACAGGGAACAGAAATTGAAAGCAAATTTATAAACCCTAGAGAATACCACAGCTCCTCTATAACGGTAACTAATTTTAGCATTATTAATAGTAAGCATGCATATTTTCAATGCAGAACAAAAGCACCATCTCAAACAATAATTAAGCAGAATTTAAAAGTCTTCATAAAACCTTCCTGCCTAAATGCACCATGAATTAGTGTCTCTTACAATCGGAAAACATTTATTTTAAGCAGGCTTTAGAAAACCCACACAAAGCGTATTCACCCCTAGCTATATAAAACCTGAAACAGGAACAGGCATCTCACAGAGATAAAACACGTAAGACCCTAATAAGCATTACAGAATCCCATTCCTGCATAAATGCATACGCGCATCGTGCTTACTGTCAGTGAAACCAACCAGGGAAGAAAAGACATTACTGTGTATACATGATAGGTCCTAAGTATATGGCAGGGATCTTAGGGAGCAAAAGGAATTTGGAAATGAAATGGGACTCGTTTTCTTCCTCCTTATGAAATTTGCTAGGATTTCCTTCTAATAATTCTATGAACTCAAAATATATATATAATATCAACTGTGTTTAAATTAACATCGTTCCTTAGAATTTGTTGTTTATTTATAGACAGCACAGTACATTTAAGGCATCAGTCAGGTTAGTAACATATGACTTCTGATCTGTAAAAACCTAACAAAAATTGTTCCTAATTGCTTGTTAAAGCTGAGCCTGCTCCATCCTCTTTAAATAGAGATCCGGCAGATCTGCAGTGACCCATGGGCCTACTGCTGCCTTAAGGACTGAGATGAGGAACTTTCCCCCAAACCTCAGCTATTCCCCACGACAAACCAATCCTAACGGGCAGCTGGCAAACCAAAATCACCCTGTATCCCGATATTCCTCTCATCCAGCCCCCCCGGAGCGATCCATTCTGTGGTGTTGCCATAGAAAATGGCAAGGAAGCCTCCAATTAGAGAAGAGGTCACACTTAACAAGGGATATTATGTAAATAACAGCCTGCCAGCACCCCTCACGGAAAAAATCAAATCAAATAAAGGCCTCATCTTGTGAGTCTTCCCAGGGCAGGCCTGGGATTTGCTCCTGGGATCCCCAGGGAGCAGGGCTGACAGGAGCCGGGCTGGGCCCCAGGTAGGGTGGGCAGGAGGGTGGCGGGGCGCCGGGCACCGCTGTGCGCCCCTCCCGGCCCGAGGGGGCACGGAGGTGGGTAGGGATACGGGGACGACCCCTCAGGGGGCTCCGGAGCGGCTCTGGGGCTCTCCCTTCCTGCAGCAGCCGCGCCCCGGCTCGCCGCCCCGGGACAGGCGGCGCCCAGCCCCGCCGAGGACCGGCCGCCCTGCCCGGTTTAGCGGCACCGAAGGGCGAGCAGAGACCGTGCACGGCCTCGCCCAGCCGCGGGCTGGCACTTTTATCCCCTCGCACGGTCAAAGTCTCCGAGCACGGCAGCATCCTGCCTGCCTCCCCCGCTCATCACTCCCGCCGCCGCTACTCACCCACGCCGCAGCCGGCAACGGCGGCAGCGCCCCGCCGGCTCCCGGAGCCCCCTTGTCCCCTCTTCGCCCCCTCAGGGACCCTCCTGGACCCGCAGCGCTGCGGGCGGAGCCGCCGGAGCGAGCGGCGGCTGCACCTCGGATGCCGGCTCCGGTCCCCACCCCGGGCTCCCTCCCCGGCTGTCACCGGCGGCCCGCCCTCGGGAGGCGGCGGCCCCGAGCCGAGCTCGCCAGTGGCGCCGGGCCCTGCCGCTCCCCGCAGCCCCGCCTCGGGCGGGCGGGGAGCCTCGCCGCCGCCACACCGGGGAGCGGTGGTGGTCGTGGTGGTGCTGGCGGTGAGGGGTGGCGGTGGTGGCGGTGGTGGCGCTGAGGGGAGCGGGGCGGCGGCTGAGGGGAGCGGGTGGCTCTCGGTGCATAAACGGGCGACAACGGACACGAGGCGGCTGCTCCGCGGGTCCTGGTGGTTTTCAGTCCCAGCTCTTTGGGCGGCGTTTGCCGGGGACCCCCAGCAGCCTCCCCACTCTGCCCGAAGCGCGATGTGCCCCCTGAAACATCCCCAGCCGGAGGGGAGCAGTGTGGCCGAAGCCGTGCCACTCAGGCTGGGTCCCCCTTTGGGTCCCTTCTTGGCTCGCCACCCGAGTACAGGTTGGCCCCAGCCCTCCAGGAGTACACTGCTGAAAAGGATTTATCGATTTATTTTTTTTTTTTTATGTTGGGCGCTATCGTTGCACAGAAGAATTAGAGCTGTCAGATTAACTCAACTGCTAGCACTTGCTCTCCATGCCAGACGGCTGTAAATCCTAATGCCATTTAAAACCTCATTGTTTTGTTAGAATAGAAGAGAATATCTGCTTGAGGCTTGCAGGCCCAGGCTTCGTTTCCAACCAGGCTGCCTCTTCAGTGCTGTCACACCTTGGCTTCGAACACAACCAAGCTGAAGTGCTGCTTGTGAGTGTCTGGTGGGCCAGGTTCAGTGGCTGGCCAATTCCATGCAGCATAAATGTGCTTCGGTCAGTAAAATACCAAGATCTCAGCAGGTGGGGACTGTCCTGATAATTAGCTCAATGTTACATTGATGGCTAATGTAGCGTTTGTATAAACAGACCCAGCCTCAAGGAGAAAAAAAAAGCTGTGTTACCATTGTATTGGTTTTTTCACGCTGTTGCAGCTGGGGTGCAAGGTCCATAACTAGTTTCACAACATGAGATGGGTATGGGAAAATAGCTAGATGGATTTAAAGAGGAACCACAAATACAAGAAACTTGCATTCATCTTGAAACATACTTGGAGAGGTAGGTTGAGGCAATTCATCAGAAGGAGAGCTCTAGGGTGACTAGGCTACAGCATGGCAAAAGAAATTTGATGATGGGATACTTCAGTGCAGCAGGCAAAAGCATAACGCTATTGATGGCCAAAGTGAATGGCCAAAATCTAGATTTGAAACAGAATGTACATTTTTAATGATAAAGACAATTACCAGTCAGGGCTGGATATTAAAGCCAAAAGGGGACATTCATTGCAGGGCAGTATTAAGCAATATTTAAACAAATCTCTTTCCAAAGGGAGGTATTTCTAACAGGAGCTGGAGGAATTCGTGTAGTCAGAATAACCCTGGAAATTTCTCTTCTATATTGAAAACGCTGCTTTTGATTTTAAAATTAATGACTTGAATATCCTGACTGGCATTAATTACTTCATATATTTTATTTGTTCCATTTTCTAAGACACTATCCAGTATAAATGTTTGATGTATACACTCTAAAAAAGTCAATATGTTTATTAGTTGCTGTGTTCTAAGTCTGGATTAATGAAACAATAATAAGCTGCCCCTTATGCTTTAGCTACACTGTAACTCTCTTTTTCTTTATAGAAGTAGGATTTCTGACCCTTAGTTCTGGCCCTGATCAGGGATGAAGAAAATTGAAGCTCTTCAATAATATATGCGTAGCCTTTTATCAGTGTTGTGTCTTGTGCCGGGATGCAGGATTGTGTTCTGAAAAAAGGAAGGATGTTCTGTATAGGATTTGCTTATAATGGGCTGATGCAAAGGGTTGTACCATGTAAGTTAATTTTCTTATGTGTGAAATGATTTTTGCTTGACAGTACTTACAAATAAATGAGGTGAAATTTATAACCTAGCTAACACTTCCTTTCTCAATATTTGTCATTAACAGAAGTGTTTGAGCTTTTTAAATGTACATAAAATGGGCTTCATTTGAAAGTAAGGGTATGTGATCATCGTGCTGGCACAAGTCAAAAAGATTAAATTCTTGTCACATATAGATCTATAATGTACTGTCCCTTTCACTTGATAAGCACTTTCACTTTACAAACTCTAGACCATTCTTTTAAGAGCATGTGGTTGGTATATCCACTAATGTCTAGAAATCAGTATTGGATTCCTGCTAAGGAACCCATTGCACTGTTTGTGGGGCACAGATGTACTGCAGAGTTTCCACCCCTGAAGCAGTAATGTTCCTAGTAAGCATGCAGTATCTAAGATGACTGGAATATAGTTAAAGATTTAAAATATGACTTGTTTTTTGTTGTTGTTGTTGGTTGTTGTTGTTTGGTTGGTTGATTTTGGTTTCTGGTGTTGTATCAGTGGAGCTATGTTAGCCTCAGTTGGGAGCTTGACTTACTTCAAGAAAAAAACTGGGTCCTACAAGACTTGCCCAAATCCACCCAGGAATTCTGTGGGTTGGCCAGAAATTAATCCAGATATATCCTGATAACTGTAGTGCCCCTGACAGAATGGAAGGCTTCTGAAAAACACACATGGAGTACACAGTTGTGAACTATAGAAGAAGTATAAAAGCAAAACAGACATTTTGCCCAGTCAGTGTCTGACATACCATTACTGTTTGTTTGTGTACTGTGTTACCAGCTTTCTAAGTCTGCCCTTAGCCATTAGTAAAGCAGATTGAAATAATAAATACAAAAAGTGCTATGTGAGACAAGTGCAAGAAAATACTAGGTTCTGTTCGGAATCCCTCAAAACGAATGCAAATTCTTCATTTAATTTAGTGGGAATAGAATGGGGGCTTAAAAGTAACACTTTAAAAATACATTTAAAAAAACTCTTGCTGACTTTACAGCTATGGAGTTTAGAATTAGAGGCATTTTGACTTTCTTGTACTTACACCAAAGTAACTATATTAAGTAGGAAGCAAAATGAAATTTCAAGAACAGGCCATAATAGAAAAGTTAATCCATTTTTAATATTGATATACTCATCTTAAAGAGCTTTAAGCATGTGGCTTAGCTGAAGGATATCAGAATCCATGCTCCAAATTTGCCCTACCTTTTTAATAGTAAGAAGAATGCCTTGCAAACAGTGGTGGCCCTCCTTCTCAGTCAAAACTGAAAGTATGAGAAGTTTTTAAAACTTTGCCTCTGAATAATAGTAATGCTTTGAGTTCTTACATTCTTTCATTAAAAAAAAAAAACAAAACAAAACAAAAAAAAAAACATTCCAGACCACTTCTGATACTGATTTACATACAGGGAAACAAATTATCTGCTGCTGTAAATGTAGAATGATTGCATTGATTTATTAGTTTTTTTTACTGTTTTAGAAATCAGAAATACACATTGAAGGACAGAATTTTGTTTTATGCAGTATGTTTTTTGTCCATTGAAATGCAGCCATCTGCAGGCAACTATTTAATAGTGCATAGTACCACTGCAGCAATTATGTATAATATATGGCCACATTTAAAACTTCTCACTGTTCAGCTCTGATTATTATTAATGTTACTATTGTTTATGAGAGGAAAGGAAAAATAAATTACTCTTAGGGGGATCCTTAAGCAGACTGACTGTCATTATGCACCCTAAAGGATTTTTGTGTGATATGTTGTATGGGAATGATTTTTCTATGAAAGATGGATTTAAGACATCCTTTTCAGAGAGCCTGGGAGATACAGAGTAGCTGAAACAGAATAATTTTTATTCTTGTAAGTTATTACAAGCACTGCAAAACTTGCCTTGGATTTTCATTTAAAATAATAATGGTTTCCCATTCATAAAAAAATACATATATAAAGCAAAATACTACCGAACCAAAAGAGAGACTGCTGCGGGTGTCTGCAGATCATAGTGCTGAATCTTAGTGGGGTGGAGACACCATTCAGTTTGGCCAAAGGCAAGAACTGCCTGAAGCTGCCTACATCCTCCTGTGAGTGGAACAAATTGTTTCTCAACACATATTTTGTCAGAATCAAATCTTTTAGAACTGGTAGAAACCCTGATATGACAAGGTGTAGTGTTTCTTCTTAGCAGTGTTCTTCACTTTCTCTCACCCTACTGATTGGTTCTGCCATAGGTGGGTAGCAAACTCCAGAAATAGCATGTGCTACTGAGTATGTGCTTCTGTTAGGGAATACTTTCCATGCTTATCAATACTTATCAATAGCAGCCAAAGGAATCAGACTGTAATTAAGAGTTGAAATATGTTATTTTCCAAATTTATTTTTAACAATCATAAGTTACATTTCTGCATTGCACTGAGTAGATTGTACACTTTCTTTTGTGTGGGGGCATATGTCTGACTGGATATGCATGCACTTTTAATATTTTCTTGCACCTGTTTTTGAGAAGCCTCTTTTTCTGTAATAGAGGGAGTCTTCTGGGAATATACACACTAAAATTAAGATTTATTATAGGCTTTGTGTACAACTGACTTGGTTAAAAGCTGCCTTGTTGTGTAGTCACATATCAAATTGATAATGACAATATAAATAGATGAAGTTAATGACTGTACTGTGGAATAGGGGAATAAAGCATTTGGCCCATGTTGAATCAAAGGGGAAAACTGAAGATTTACAATGCATTAACCCATGTTTGGTTAAAGATATGGCTACTGAAATAAGCACGAGAGGTTTGGGTGGCAATTGATTTCTAGTGCTACCTGTATAGCTCTCTTTAACACATATGTTGAGATGATTAGCTCTAATAAAGAGAGACTGGGGATTAAAGTAACAGTCACAATACTTAGAAAGAATTCTCTAAGGACGTGTCTGTGATTCACTCATGCTTTCTGTAGTACATAGTGCACTGCGAGCTGTTCAGAGCTTTGCTGGAAAAAGGCTGCTAAGTATAGATACTAAAAACATTACATTTTGGTGTTTTTTTTTTTTTTTTTTTTTTTTTTTTCTTCATGATTCACATTCTTTCTTTTTAAGGATGAGTAGTAATGGCCACCTCAACTTTCTAAAGACATCATTGTAATATTGTATATATTGATAATACTCTGTATGTTTGGCAACCCTGAGTTGCAACATTCCTTTAACACAAACTTTAGGTACAAAGGAAAAAAAAATGAAAAAGTCTGTATTATTAATAATATAATTCATATTAGAATTTCATCATACTGAAGATTTTAGTGCTTTTAAAGCAGTTTATGTGGTCAGAAAAGTTGATGTACTTTTCTTGTATCTAGATATTCAGAATTGTAGGCACTCAGGCCATAATCCAAGGTTATGCGTCATTTCAAAGGGCAGCAGCCACTTGGAAATCTTTGTGAAGAAATACCACAGCTTCTGTTACTCTTTCTTATAGAATAGAAAAATGTTGCTGTCATAAAGTTCATTTTCATGAGGAAAGAAAGGTTGTTAGAGAAATGAATAGATCAGCTGACAAATTCATTCCTTTTTCCCTATTAAAAGAGGAGAGGATCCATAAATTTGTTTATCTTTGCAAGCTAGGATGCAATTGAGGATAGAAAAACTGCAAGGTCTGCTGTTTCTCACTTGAAAGAAGCTCTCTTTAAAGACAGAGTAGGACTTTGAATCTTGAATGTGGTCTTTTCTTTAGAGGTAGAAATTGGATAGGATCAGCTGCTATCCAAAGGAGAAGATACTGGAATCAGTGAGTTATATGCTGTGGAAGATGAACTAGACATTTCATTACTCATCCCAGTGATGCACTAGCATGATATTTGTCAATGAAGACACTGCAATTGGTTTTGTATTATCATCATATTCTACAAGCTCAAAGGCAAAATAACTGAAGTTTTTCCTAGCAGTCTGTAAATTGCTTAGTACTGCAGAATTTGGATGCTCACATACTTAATAAAAGCATACGTAATCTCTGTTAAGTGACAGGGTAATGTGCAACAGAGGAAAATAAAACAAAAATACTTATCAATTTTAAAAATTAATTGTATCAGTGTCAGATATAATTACACTTACAGTAAGAACAAATATTTTTAATTAATTGCCCTTATAATTCAGCTTTAATTTTACCAGTTTAAAGACAATTTCACCATTTAATGAAACAGAATACAGTAAGACATCTTAGACAGGGTTAATGACATTAGCTCTGTCCTTACTACATTTGTCTTTTGGAAAGGCTAAAAAATCAATTAATATCTTAAAGTACAGTGCCCAGAGTTCAGTCACAACTTGAGTAATTAAGATTGCATAAACATAAACTTCTGTCCAAATAACACAGGATGTTTTTCAATTTTCTTATGGCCTCAGACATGTTTTAGCGAGCTTTATCTATAGCACTCTGTTTTCACCCCTCTTTTCTTTAGATGGCTTCCAGAACTCAGATATTTGATAACTATCTCAGTGCTTCATTGTTTTGGGTACTTCAATGTGTTCCACTAGCAGCACAGTCATAATCGAGAAAGTAAGACTGATCAAAAGGTATGAGTTTCGTATGACAAGGTAAGAACAGATACATTGTATGCAACTGAATAATACATGCTGGCATAGATTGTGACCATCATTTTATAGTGGAGGGGAGAATCACATTGCAAATAAAGAATAGGACACAGTGTGGATGCATGTCAAGCAAAATCTAATTAAACTGTGTAATTGCAGTCCTAGTTAGGGAGCAACAGTATGAAAATGTTGTGGTGAGGATTTCCCATACGATGATATTATACACATAACAGCTTGAAAAAGGTCCAGTCAACTGTTGTCTAGCCATGGCAATACAGCAGGAACCTGATAATAGAAAGGGTATAGAAATTAGGTTATAGGAAGATACAAAGAACATGTAATTGAGGAAAGGGTAGTCAATGACAGGTGACTGAACTGCTGAGACCTCTCAGCTACCACTCTTTATAAGCTGGTTAATTCACAGCCTGATAGGATAATGGCTGTGCAGCTTCCTGAAAAGCAGCTTGGTTAATCTCCGTATGGGCAGCTGAGGGCTGGCACTAGCCACGTTACTTCCTCACATGTGCTTTCCCTCTGTGGCTTTTCTTCAGTTGTGTTTCATGATTTACATCAAAAAGAGAGGGCTACTGAGATGACAAATCTATGCTGCAGATATTGTATACAAATTTATTTGCTTTCTGTACAGTCTTGCCAATTTCCCAAAGGCTATGTAAGGAGACTGCAGGGAAAAACAAACAAACAAAAAAAAGCACAAGCAAATAGATCACTGTTTGTCAATAGCCCAGACCTTAGTGTACAAAATTGTTTTAATCTGATAATGTCAGGTAAATCTGGCAAAGCACTCAGAAGGTGCTCAAAATTTCCTTTTTTTTTTTTTTTTTTAATATATATATCTATGCAATTGCATTTGGAATTCAGACTGCCTATTCCTACAGAAGCCCTTCCAGCTCAAATGGAATTAATCAAGCACAATGTATATAAAATGCTTTGTGGTGGGAGATGTGAGACAGCATAATACAAAGTATTACCCCACTTCAGAAAAGAAATGGTAGCTAACCTACAGGGAAAATAAAACTAAACCTCTAAAGGAATTGCCAGCTCCTTGAATACTTATCAGAGAGTATGACGTAACTTGCCCTCTTGGCGTGTGTCATTTCATATGAGTCATTTCAAGTGGTTTGGTCCTGTAGTGGAAAAAAACCTTGGAATATTCTAAAGACTTTGAGAATGGCCCAGAGGAAAGAGGAAGTGGATTAAAAATTTAAAGCCTAGAAAAATTTGTGAACTTCTAATTGCATTTTAATGAAATCATCTTTTTACTGTTGACAGCAAACTATAAAATATAAAAATTCTATCACCCTTCTCTGCCCTTTTTTAATCCACCAAAGAAGTTCAGGGTGGTATATAAAACTAAAGGGAATCTAAGTTAAGAATTAAATCCATCCTTTCTTTTTTGTTGTGTCCTGAGATTTTTTTGAAGATTTGTTTCTATGCTGCTACTGGAAGCTTTATCTTAAAACCAGAAGATATCACCCTGAACATGTGTAAACAGTAAATTTTTTACTCTTAGAAGTAGTAATAAAATTCTCTGTTAATGCAGTAATTCACATATGTATGTCAACAAAATAGAAGAAAAAAGAAATGGATTACAGGTTATTAATTAGCTAACTGTGAATATATTGTCAACCTTTGTGTTAGCTGTGCAGCCTTAGAGTAAGCAAAGCATTATGTTCATCAGATACCCATCTTTGGCTTTTACCAAGAAACAAGATGCTATCTGATCAGTGTTCTCAGATGTGTCAAGCAAAAGCAAACAAACAAACAAACAAAAAACAACAACAACAAAAAACCAACAGTGGGATTAAAAGAGACAACAAATAATAAGGGAGTATTCTAACTGTACCTTTTTAAGTGGTATTTAAGTGGCATATTGCAAGATTGAAATGGAATTAAATGCATGCCAAAATACTGACACTTATCAAGCCTTCTATAAAAGAAGTGCAGTTCAAAAAATAATACTTTTTGTGGTAAAATGAGAAACAATTTACATTTGAAGAATAAAGTAATGTTGATAAAAAAAATCTCAGAGCTGGATCTGAGAACCATCTTGTTCTCCAAGGCATTCTTCCTATGGCCTGGATGTCCCATATAGAGGTTTATATCACCCTTTTTTAAAAACAACAACAACAAACTCTGATGATGGTTTCACAGATGGTCTGTATCAGTGTTGTTGTAAAGTTTTAATTAACATCTAATCTAAACCTCCTTTGCTGCAAGTTATTTCTTACAGTACTATCTACTTTGAGTTATAAAAGCATTCTCTTTGCAGAACATTTTGCATATTTTGGAATATCTTCTTTTATAGAGCTGGAAGACTAGTTTTTCTACCTTTTCTCTGAATTCCTCCTAGGTTTTTGACCACTCACTGTTCATCTCTAGACTTTGTCCATGTGATTCATATCTTTATCATAGTATGGACTCGGCTTTTGAAGCGTGGCAGCTGTGGCCTTACAGTCTTGAGTAGTGGTAGGATTACCTCGTTTGCCTTACATGCCAGGATGGCCTTTATCTGAAATAGAATGACATTCTTGATTTATCAGTTTTTAATCTACTGTAATCCCCAATATTCCGCTACCTTGCCAGTTATTCTTCATCCTGTGTTTCTTACTTGATCCATCCTGTTACTGACCTATCCTAGATCACTGATTAGCTGGGGAAAATGTAACATTCTCTACTTGTTACTATTACTTTCCATCTGGGAGGTGAGGATGTTTTGTTTGTTTTCGTTTTGCAGTCTATTAAAATCATTTTAATGGTAACATCAGTGAAGAACCACAGCAGATTTTCTTGTAAGAAGTCATTTTGTTTAATCTTTTCTGGATGAATTTCAACAAAAGAGAATTGGATCCTGCATTAGGATAGGAGTAGTAGAGGATTGATTTTGAATTTCTTCCAGTCCTGTGTTTTTGTAATCATATAGTGATATTTTTTTTAATAGTTCCCTTTGCAGTTGTGGTGGTTTAACCCAGCCGGTAGCTAAACACCACACAGCCATTCGCTCACCCTCCCCCCTCCCTCTCTGGGATGGAGGAGAGAAACAGGAAAGTGAAGCCTATGGGTTGAGATAAAGACAGTTTATTAAGATAGAAAAAAGTAATAATAATAATAATAATAGTAATAATAATAATATGTACAAACAAGTGATGCACAATGCAATTGCTCACCACCCACTGACCGATGCCCAGCCCAACCCTGAGCAGCCAGCCCCCCACCCCGGCTAGCCACCCCTCTATATTGTTCAGCATGCCGTCAGATGGTATGGAATACCCCTTTGGCCAGTTTGGGTCAGCTGTCCTGGGTCTGTCCCCTCCCAGCTCTTGCTGCACCCCCAGCCTGCCCACTGGCAGGACAGAGCGAGGAGCTGAAAAGTCCTTGGCTTAGTGTAAGCATTGCTCTGCAGCAATTAAAACATCAGCATGTTATCAACACTCTTTTCATCCTAATCCAAAACATAGCACCCTACCATCTACTAGGAGGAAAAATAACTCTGTCCTAACTGAAACCAGGACAGCAGTTAACAAAATCAGCAGGAAATTGAGGACAGTCCTCTGTAGTGAACTGTGTGAACTGTTGTAGTTTGTTTTAAGCCATGTTGATAAATTCTAATTCCATTGAGCAAGATACATAATCTCCTTCAATGAAAAATGCATCTGAATTTTGGATTTAATAACAGAATATAACAGTATCTTCTGATTATTGTATTGGGAAAACAAACAAAGAGGGAACTGCAGATTCTCTTTTGTAGAAAATGTGCTAGCATTCCTTTTATTTCATGAAAGTCAGAATACTACTATTCATTTGTTCAACAGGAGGAGTATTTCTAGGAAATAAATCTTAGAATAAAGCACATATACCTGTGACTGATGCAAGTGCATTAAAACTGGATGTTAGCAATGGAGAGGAACGGATAGCACATGTTAAAAGCCTGATAGCTGGTATTACCTTTATGGGTTTTTGTAAGTATTTGCTTAAATATGCATGGGCCTAAGGTAAAGGACATTAAGAATACAAAGTGGTCCAATATTAGGATAGAGCACAATTATACTTGCCTTTGCAACCTGCTTCTGTCCTCTTAGGTATATTTTCTGTGGATTTTGCCTTTACTTGCATCCTAATATTTTTTAATCTGCACTTTTTATCTTATTCAGCTCTTTGGAAAGAATCACTGTTCTGTATAGTTTGATTTTTGTGGGGGGAAGGGAGGAAGAAGGTACAAAAAAGTCACTTCTATAATGAATTTAAAGTCTGTATTCTTAGTATAAACAACTTAAATGGGAATAGAAATAGCAGTAATTGCTTAAACAAAAATATTACGTTAGTTTTTTGATGGGTTCTTCGTAGTGTTTAATGTCTTCAAAATTTTGTAATGTTTCATAACACCTGGAGTTGTTTGTGTGTCTACAAACTTGGATGGCCTTTCCTCCAGCTATACTGCTTCGTCTAATAAACAGTATTACCTCTCTCTAAATCTTTGCCTTATTTAATGATTGGTAAGGTACTTCGTTAGGGCAATTAAGTAGCTCTTGCAGATAGAGAAGCAGGTATCGAAAGTGACGAATGTGAGACCTGGGACAAGGCAGCAGTTCAGTGGGACAATGAGGACTAGAACTGACATTTCTCCCATACCTCATATTAGAATATATGAGATACAATTCATATGGATTACTGAGCTTGCTGCTCCATCATGGTTATGGGGAGTATGGTTTTCCTGCATCCTGTTTTTATTGTCGTAGAACAGTGTGAAAGATTAATCTCTGTTTATATTTCTCAGCTTTACTTCGGCACCATACATTCAAGTCAGGGTTTCTTTTGTCCTTGAGGAATCATTATATTAATGATTTTTATGTCTTACAATGACTTACCTTCTGTTCTTAGCTGATTCTGACCCTGGTTAAAGTATTATTTTTTTCATTTTAGAAGCGTTACATGCAACTCTTGACAGGTAAGAAGACAGCCATGGTCCTCTAATTAGGAAGAAAGAGATGGTACTACAGAACAAAGCTTCTCAGACTGAAAATCTCTAGTTAGATCAAGTAACTTCTTTAAATGTTGACATGGGAACTCCAAAGAGAAAAACGAGATGAATGGTGTACCTCTAGAAACAAAGTCCTTTATAACAGTGCTATGAGAGCTAGAAGTTAAACATGGCTTATCTTACATTCTCTGACAGTGTTCAAGGTTGGAAGGTAAGAGGACAAAGGGCTTCTGTGTATGCATGTCTGTGATGTGTCCCTGCAACTGCAGTGACAGTTACCGAACATATATGCACCTGTATGAAATGCATTTGCAGAGTCCCATTGCATTAAAAAATCCATCATATCTGTGGAATTAAGATTTGCCCAAAAGTCTTAAAAGCATTTCTTGGGTAGTTGTTTCTGTTCTATGTAGTCATTTCTCTGTAAACCTTGGTGGCAATTTTCCCCTTTCAGCAAACTGTGGGTTTGAATTACTTGTTATTTAATGCATACGAGCTTCTAGCATTGCTAAGTGCTTTTGGCCTTCACTACTGTTCGCTGGTTTTTGTTTGTTTGGTTGGTTTTTGGTTTGGTTTGGTTTTCCCTATATAAACAGAGGAATGAAACAATTACTTGTTTTGTTGAACACATAACTGGTGGTGGTTTTTTGTTGTCTTTTTTTGTTTGTGTTTTTCCCTTCAGTTCTACTAATGACAAAGGAAGAGCCCATTATGGAAAAGCAGCACATTACAGAACTCTGATAACATTTAAGTGTGTTTTGCTGTTGTTGTTGTTGTTTTTTGTTTTGTTTTGTTTTGTATTGTTTTTTCTTTATCCAGGGTAAAAAACCCTAACTTTGCAATGCATTTCATGCTATCACATATTTGTCCTGTAGATCATATCTATCATGTGCGTGAAGTCGCTGGTATTTAGATCACATTGCTTTCAGTAATTCACCAGATAAATTCAGTAACTGACAATGAGGGAGCTGTGAGACTGGGGCTCTTTTTAAATGTTTTGAAGAGGTTTACCAAAATGTACCTGCTTTTCAGTGACATACCATTAAGCTTAGCTAGCTGATCTCTTTCTAGCTTTGTGTAAGTAGTTAATGGTTTGTTGTTGTTGTTTTTGTTTGTTAGTTTTTGTCCATACAGTCACATACCAGAACTGTGTATGGTATATTCTCACCAGAACACTTTGTTTCCTGTTAAAAGAGTTGGTGGTGTAACTTGCTTTAAATTATAAAATTTAAAATAATTCCACTGTAAACACATTCTCTTCCCTTAATAAAAAGGTCAGATAGTACAAGTGAGACCCTAAGTCTTTCTCTAGATGTGTGTTCCTCTTCCAAGACAATAAAAAAATTCTCACAACCCTAGAGAAATTTTCGTAAGTGATTTAGTTATACATCTGTGATGTGTAGTGATGCACCTCAGGGAAATTTATTTATATATATTCACATGCAGTCATCAGTCACTGCACCAAACCTGTATGAATTTAAGAAACATTTGGACTGTGCACTAAGTCACATGGTCTAAACTTTTGGGTAGACCTGTGCGGCGCAAGGAGTTGGACTTGATGATCCTTATGGGTCCCTTCCAACTTGGAATATTCTTTGATTCTATGATTCTATGATTCAATGCTGCATTTTTAATGGTTTTAAAAAAAGCAGTACTCCAAGAGACCAATTATGATCATTATACTGAATTGCTCTGCTACTAATAAATATAGTTGTTTCATGTGTTTAGCATTACATTTCTTTATATTTATATTGTAGTTTATTATACTGCATGAATATAAAGTAATTGAGAGTTTCAATCATTTGTAGTCAAAAAGGAATGCCCTGAAAGCCTTTCTTTGTTTTCTTTTTTTTTCTTCATATTTGCACTGTAGTTGCTGATTTTAGTGAAGAATCTTATTATGCATTAATAACATAAGGGTGTGCAGAGATGACTTTAAGTCTTTAAAATAAGTTTGATGTTTTTAGGACAGCTGCCTGATACAGCACTGAAATTTGGGAATCCATTCTGGTATCATTTTTTTTCTTTCCCTTGCAGTTATCAAAATGTAAATTATAGGGTGTGTTTGCTTCCAGAATCTGTAAAGAAAGACACATTTTCAAATCTGTATTTTACACGTGGTGGTTATTTTGTTTGTTTTTTAAATGCAGTTGCATTTTACATGTTCAGTTTGAAATAATCAAACTGCCCATTTCTCCAGCCAGTTGAGGTCCCTCCAGATGGCAGCACAACAACGTGGTGTATCAGCCACTCCTCCCAGTTTAGTACTGTCTGCACACTTGCCAAGTGTGTAGTCTGTCCCATCATCCAGGTCATTTGTGATGTGGTTAAACAGTCCTGGAGGCAGCATCAGCCCCTGCGGTGCAGCTCCAGTGACTGGCCTCCAGCTGGACTTGGTGCTGCTGATCACAACCCTCTGAGCCTAGTAGTTCAGGCAGTTTTAGTCCATCTCACTGTCTAATTACCTAGTCTGTACTTCATCAGCTTTCCTGTGAGGGTGTTATTGGTGGACAGTGTCATAAAGCCGTCCACTAAGGTGGTCGCCTCATCATAGAAGGCTATCACGTTGGTTAAGCGTGATTGCCCCCTCATGGGGAAAGGAAATTAAAGATGAATTCTAGCACAATTAAAATAATTATTGAAGCAGAGTCTGGAAATATGAGCTCTCATTATAAAATCTCAACCAAACAGCTAGTCCTCTTTTGTAACACTTGAGTTTTTAAGCTTTGCTTATTATTAGCACAATTTGTTTTATTGCTGACATTTTTATAAATATGTCTAGGTACACTGACCTGATTCATTTAAAACATACAGATTTATTTCTGTTTGGTGTTAAAAGAGGCTATGGTGTTGTAATACTGATACATCTCCATCACTGCTGGATACATACAAAACCTTCAGTGTTGGTCTTTATCTCTTCAAAGCCAGAAAGTTGTAACTTATGAGTGGAAATGTAACAATGAAATGATTAAAGCAGGGATTTTTAAAAATGACATGTCAAAAGAGAATTAAAATGGTAATGAATGCCTTCTCTAGACTCCAGGCTGCCTAAGTGAATATAAGTGTATTTGCAGGGTTTCTTTACAACTTTGGACTGTGAGCTTTCAAACCTGCTGTGTAAGTATTCAGATGCTGAATCTGTCTGGGAACGGTGTGATTAGAAGGCGTTGGGGCACGCATAGTAAAAACTATGCGAAAGGCAAATGATTCCTTATAAAACAGAATAAATGTATTCATGAGTCTTCTTACATGTAGAGAAAAATTCATAAGTCTGAAGATGCATTGAATGGTGCTTTAATTGTATATGCTAGAAATAGATTGACTGAACATAGTCTTCCTATTTGGGAGGGAAAGAAAACAAGCAATTAGAGGATAGATAATAATATGAGGGATATGAATTAAAGAGTATCTGCAGTCCAGACCTCAGTAATCTGGTGAACTCAATAGGCTTTTTCTGCACCTTCAGTGGCAATTTGAAGCCTTGAAATCCTGTGCCAGAAGAGTAACATTCATACAAGAATCTCTAGCCTAGAGAATTTAAAAACATAAAAAAAAATAAAAATAAAAATAAAAATAAAAAAAACACCTTTTTGTGTTTTGCCTTTGAGGCACATTTAAATGAGCTTTCTGAGGATTGAAAAAGACATTTGCTGGAAAATGTTATTCAGGGAAACATTTTTCAAGAAAAACTAAATACATTCATTTGTTATGATTTAGAGTAGAATTTGAGGCATGGCAGCAGGTGTAAAGAACACCTTGTGGCTGCAGAATTATTCTGCTGCTGCTTTGCTTCACAGATTTCTTCCACAGTCCTTGCAAAATACTGGTACACAAAATGGGACTGTAACTATGCTGGCATCTATTATTATTCATAGCTACCTGGTACACCATGGTTGTGCAGTACACTTTTCATTTCATGTTGTATAACATTCTCCAGCTACATGAACTTAGTTCTGGCATAGGTAGTCTTGACTAAATGTAATGGCATACTGATGACATTTAATGACATACTGATGCTGATGCGCATATAGTTATCTTTCAGATAGTTACAGCAAAAGTGTTAAGTACACTTTCAGTTCTTAAAAGGTAAGGAGTTGGAACTTGGTGAATTAAAGGGAAACTTGAAAATGAAATATGAAGGGCAAGAAAGTTTAGAAAAGGCAACTGGATTTTTAAAGGCAAGATCTGTACAATATATACGTTAGGTATTTATTCCTTATAAAATACATATATGAAGAATAAAAAGGTTTTGTTTGTTTTTCTGTTCGCTTGTTTGTTTTTTACAGCAGAGCAATATAAATAGCATATGGATGAATAGCCAAGAGTAGCTTGCATAATATGATAGTAATATTTGCTTCTTCCCTTCTCTCTCTACCCTGCTTATCGATTTGTATTTTCCCTGCTGCATGCCAGGGTCACATTTGGGTTTTATTGGTGGATGTTTTGGGCACTAGTGACAGTAAATGATGGCACTTCTTTTCAACATCTTGCCATGCATTTTCACAGGTTTGTTCACTTTTTTTTTTCCAGAATATAAAAAATAAATTATTTATCTTGTGCCAAATTCTCAAATAAGGGTAAATCAATGTGGCATTTGACACTATCTACAGTGCTTCATTTTGTTAGTGAAGGATGTTTTCTTGTTTCCTTATATGTCTGACACTCAGCAATAAATTCTCTGTTGTTTGCAGAGTCTAACACTTAAAAGACATATTTGAAAGCAGTTGAATAACCACTCCATTTGTTCTTCTTGACCTTGCATGCCTTGTTCACTTTTGATGAGCATTAGATTTTAAAATTGACTTACTCCAACTCAGAGTCAACATGAACAGATTAATCATTATATCAATAGTAGTTACTTGCTTGAAATAAGTCTTTTTTTTTATCTGTTCATTCATCCTTCATCTGTTTTGATTCTGTGGATTCTACCCATGCAGAGCAAGGGGATGATTGCAGTAGCTTGGTACTTCCACAACAGAACTATAAAACTTCCTATAAAAGGGAGTAGATTTCAGCTGCATTCAGGAATGGAAACAAACATCCCACCTTCCTGACCTGGTGCTGCCAACCACAGGGCTGTAGGACAGCTGAGTTACATGGAGCTACCTCCTCTGATTTCGGTAGGAGTAGCCCATCCTTCACTGAGTTCCACCTCTATAAGACAGGGCCAATAACCAACAAAGTATTTCCACTGCCCCATACTCCAGTCTACAGCAAAAGTAGGACCACAATAATTTATTTAACTTGCAGATCAGTCTTTGCTGTTCTTAAAGGTGTATACTTGCTATTGCTAGTCTTACTGCCTCGGTTTTCATGTTGATCTTGATTCAGTGTTTATTGATCTAAGTAATTTTAAAAGCTGAAAAAGTGAAGTCGATTTTCATCTGCCTTCTACTAACATTATCCAGAATTCACTGTTCCTCTGAAGGAACAGTGAACCCACTTATTGGCACAGCACTTTGAATAGAAACAAACAAACAAAAGTTTCCTGGTGTATTTGTTGGACTGTTTGCTTTCAAGTTTGAACTCCTGAGAAAGAATCAAATTAGGGCTCAACAATGAAAACATTATTAATATTCTTGTATTGTCGTCTATCTCCTCAAGTGAAGCAGCTTTTATGCAGTTTTAGAAATCAATATTTTGAGTTAGGAACAGATTTTATGTCTCTCAAGTTACTTTTAAATTCTTTTTTAAAAGTCTAAAAATTCAAACATTATTCTTGTGCTCTTTCTGTTTCATTTGCAAATACTGAATGATGGTAAGTCATTTTTCTGTGATAGACCTTCTCTGGTATTGTTACTAGAATGATAGCTGTATATCATATTTAAGATTACAAAAGCTTTTAAGACCTTTTAAGACTTCTGAGAGCCTTTCTGTGAATTAATGCCAGTCTGTTCAGAACAAGCAGAAAAGAATCTTGAGGTCATTAAAAAGACTTCCCCAATCCAACCTAAGCTTATATCTGTCAAAATGTATCAGATAACTTCTCTCAGGGTCATTGTTTTTTCCAAATGTAATTGTTCAGGACTGTGAGTGATCTCAGTCACATGTCTGTCAAGGTAATTTCTTTTCCCTGATTTCATAATTGGACCAAGGTGCAGTCTATAGTGAATCAGCCATGATTCACCACACCAAGTCTACTATTTTTTTTCTTCTTCTGGAACAATTAAATTGGCCATCAGCTATCAAATGTTCTCCTTACCATAGAGCATTGTTAATTAGAATTTTTAAAAAAAATGCAAGAAGCTGTATTTATTCTGAAACAATAAAACACAGACATCTTTCTTATCAGTTGTCTGTCCATCTTCCTTTCTAAGACAGTCTACCTTGCTCCCTGCAAATTAATCCTGAAGGCTTCTCTTTCTCGATTTCTCATCCCACCAAATATTGTTTGATCCATAACAATGTATGTCAATCAATTACCATTTTTGAAGAAATTAAGTAGTTTATAAAGAATTCTTACCGCTTTTATATGGTTGTAGCCTTTTAACCAGCTAAAAATGGTTATGGCTGTTTCTAAAATTACTCAGTTCTTTCCAACTCCCACCTGTTAAAACAGTTATTTCAGCCTGCAGGCTAGAATACATCTGCCCTTTATTTCTTCATGATATTAGTTTACAAGACTCCTGGTCTGAAAGTATTGCTGAATGCTCGTTTTCTTCATACAACCCTAACTCAAATCAGGTCAACACATTAATACTGGGAAGACTCAACACCCTGACAAGGCCAAGTCATGTAGCATCCATATACATTAGTATCCATAGCTGTATGTCATACTAACTTCCATTGCGCACATTAAAATGAACACAGCAGAGGTGCGCTGCCATCCTGAATAAGCCATCTCTTGGGTCACAGAATGTTTTGCAGATGTATGTCACTATTTATCTCCCTCACAAAGTCTTGCTGTTTTTTGTTGCTTATTTTTAATCAGAACACAGAAAACTAGCAGATGGACAAAAAAGATATTTGCTGTTTTAAGTTCTGTCTAAGCCTTATCTAAGTTTTATTTAACAAAGTCATTCAGGCTAATTCGAGGGATAAATCAGGAGTATAGTTGCATGGAAAGTTCATGAAACTCAGAGTCTAAATGCATGGAGCAAAACATATGAAGTAAGATTCATATTTGAAATATCAATCTACATGAGAAAAAAGGCAATCCAAGTCATACATCCTTACTAGCCATCTGGGCAAAGAGTAATTAGAATGACCTAAAGCATATAGCAGAACAAATATGACCTTACAATATAGTGAGAAAAAAAAAAAAAAAAAAAAGTATTTATTGTGTATGCTGTGCCAAATCAAAGAATTTGTAAGTATCTGACTCAACAATAATAGTTAGAGCATTTATTGCATACTGGGCAGCCCAAAATACTCGTAAACCTGATGGCTGAAGAACTGTGTATAAAGAAGAAAAAAAATATATAAATAATTGTAACAACATCTAAAAAAATACACATGGTTAATCAACTCTCTTTTATCCAGATGTAGTTCATCTGCATTGCAGATAAATTGTGCCAAAAATACAAAGCAAATTTGCATCAGAAAGCATATAAAATTTCAGACAGAAATTGCATCAGTGTACTACTACTGATACTGGAGTCTTCTTGGATCCAGAAATGACAGAGAGACATACTTCCACCGCTGTGTTTGAGTGTGTTGGAAGTAGGAAAGGTGAAGTGAAGGGTGATGCTACACAGTTCTGCTTTATGCAGAATGCATCATTAGGAAATAATTGGAAGAGAGATTTTTGCAGGGAATTGGGATAAGTGGGGCAAGAAATGTGTGCCACAAGTTACTGAATCAAAGTATGAGGAACATCAGCGCATCTCCATGTAATTTTTGCTACTGACACTCCACCACTTTGTGAAACTCAGCTAAGGCTGCCTCCTGCTTTTTGGGCACCATTCCTGAGGAAGGATGGTGGTACGAAAAATCGTTTATTTGTGTTATAATAGGTGGCTGAATAGTGTGAAAGAAGAATAAAATATCAGGTATGTGTATAGTACTTGACAATGTCCTCTGTGACTTGTAAATGCAAAATACTAACTTAAAATTTCTAGATAATGGACATATGTATGAGTATGGGAAAGCATGGTCAGTGCAGTTGCACTGGCTTTATTTCTTTTTTTTTTTTTTTAACGTTGTGAAAAGAAATGTAGAGTTCTTCATCTTTTCCTTCTGTTGCAGTATATCACTTATACAATTATGTTGCTTTTGGTGGAGAACAATTTTGTCACAAAGAACATTTTATCTTTAACAGGGAATGGGAGCTGCTATTTATGTCCTGTGCTACCTAATGGCTCTGGCATCCTGAGGGTTAAATTGACCCTGTTCCAAAATTTGTCTGAACATGTGTTTTCTACTTTTATTCTTAACTCTTTTGCATTGTAATGGTATTTCCAGAAAAGGGAAAAAATATTCATTGAGTAAGCAAAATGAAAACATTAATGCAGCAACCCACATTGGACAGAATTAGGTCTATGATAATAAATGTCTGACATCATCAGGTTGGGGACATTTTTGATTTATTATCACTAAGCTCCGCTTCAGTGAATTACATCATTAGTAGGCCCTCCTAGTTAAGTCCATCTCTGCATAGTTGAGAATGTGCTTTAGCTATCTTGCAGAGTATTTAGCTCTGTTGCTTCAGAGGATGGTTTGAATTTGTAGTAAGCTTCTTCAGCTGGAGTTTTCCCATACTTGAATGATTCTTTCCATTGAAACAGAATGTGTCTTAGCATGACTAGACTATATATGGCAGTAAAGTTTTTATTTCTGCACACAACATTCCCTACTCAAATATGTTTTAGATACATTTTTTTAAAAGTGAACTGAAAAAGAAAGCAAAACCTAACTCATGTTCTCTTTCAAGAATAAGTTTTGCAGGCTTTTTGTCTGAGCTATTCTTGTTCAAATCCATTCTTCTTCCATCCAAAAAAGCTATCAGAAACACACTAAAAGTGGTATTAAATGATATATTAAATATATTTTTTCATGTTTATGAAAACAAGTATTATGAAAGTATGTTAATTATTATTAACAAGTTTTATGAAAACAAGTATTTCATTATATACTAAGTCATATAAAACTAGCAATTATTTTTCATAAGGTGTTACATCAACATAAGTAACTTGCAAGCACCTTATATTTTCTTTAAACTGAACCAAATGCAATATCTTATTTCAACCAATGCTATAAATTACTTTTCTCTGCAATTCAAACTTCTATTTAACTACACTAGAAAGGGCAATGGCTATGTTAAACCATATTTTTCTTGCAGCAGCTTTTTCTTTATTCCAAGTGTAAGCATTTTGGAGAAAAGAAAAATGAAAATGGGCAGTTTATGCAATCAGACAAGTTACAATAGGTTAAAATTCAGAATACACAAGAAAGGATTCTGACCATACCTCTTTTTTTAAGTTACTATGAAATGGTTCAGAAATACTTATGAAATTGTATGCATGTACACCTCTACGTGAGGGAGCAGGAAAAATTTACTTTAGTTGTGTAGTATTTGTGGAAAATATGAAATGATGGTTATAGTGCTGGAACTTTATGTTCCAGCTGAGTGAAAATGTACAACAGAACTGCATTCAAAGTATGCAAGACGACCTAAGTTCTTAAAAATACAGTAGGTTGCATTGTAATAGCAGAAATAGGCATTCGTTCTAAACAGTTTCCTCTGAGAAAGTTTGTAATGTTTGTCTCCATCTCTTTCCACAGAACTTTCTACTTGCCTGGTTAGATGCTGTCCTGTTCATTCATTGGGAAGCCCTCTTTGGGCACTTATATCTTCTCACACGTTATTATAGGGAACTCCAGAAAATAACTGAGCACACAGCATGCCTCTGCATGATAACATACTGAAGAGTCGAGACAACTATCGTGAAACTAGTTTTGAGATACCACAATTGTTATATCATTTTCCTCAGAAATACTCTCTTCCTGGAGATTGTTCTAGGAGAAATTTGAGGGTTTTGCTCACTGATCAAGAACTTTTTGCATGCTGTCAGACCAGTGACTCTAACTGAGCTGCAACACATCTGGAAACCCTGAATTTGTGGAACATGTACTGCTGGTCTAAGCAGGTGCACAGATCTGCAGGTGAAGTACATTTGTATAAAGATTGCTGACTACTTGCAGAACATCTGAAAAGTGAGCGCACAGCAAGTAATATTTTCTCCCCTGGAAATATACGATAGGGATATAGCAGCCGTACAGCACTTACACAAATGCAACTAGATTAAAAATCTAAAATATACAGTTATATTGTAGATGAAGGTATTGATCAGTCTAAATTTCAGCTAAAATTGTGAGACTGCTGAGACGTTTAAGCTCTCACACATAAATTAGCATTTCATGCTGCCTGCTGCCTGGGGTTTTATCAAAAGGCAAATTTAAACAATTTCAGTTTCTCAGGAACCAAGTTGCTATTTCTCCTATTTAGATTGAAATAGATTGCAATAATCTAATAAGGGATATTGCCCAGCACAAGGCACTCTCCTGTCACTTACAAATGATTTTTCCTAACTGCCTGTAGAATCACAGAACCACAGAATGGTTTGGGTTGGAAGGGACCTTATAGCCCACCCAGGTCCAACCCCCTGCCATGGGCACGGACACCTCCCACCAGACCAGGCTGCCCAAAGCCCCATCCAGCCTGGCCTTGAGCACTTCCAGGGATGGGGCATCCACAGTTTGACTTTATAAATCATACTTTTTTTCCTCTAATTAGTACATAAAATACATTTCTACCAGCTAAGATTCAGCAAATGCTTTAAAGAATGAAGTGTTATTGCCACCTGGTGGGAGCCGTGTGTGTATCAACTTAATTAACAGAGGATTGTGAAGATGTTGAACTCAGGCTGACTAACTTCCTGAGGGAATCCACTAACTACATTTTGTACCACAGTAATAATTTGCTGATTGCATTTGCTATGAGAAAACGGACAAAATTATAGAAAATTAGAGAGCTGCAACCTGTCTCTCCACTCCTTTTGAAGCCAGGTAAAGTCACTGTCAAAGTTACCAAAAATCCCACTACTTTAATGTTAATAAATAGAACTGTAATACTGAAATGTATAAATAAAATCTGAACAAGTACGGTGAAGTCTATAGCAGAAAAGTTGCACATAAAAGGTTTGGGGGAAATAAGAACGGAACGGACATAGAACAGGTGTTTTAATCTGCATTTCAAGTTGATCGAAGCCTTTCTCTTGATTTTATATAATTGACAAGGAATAACGTCAACATGTGCAGATATTATCAATCTGAACTTCTCTGTTTAATATTTAATTAATTCACTCATATCATTAATTAACTCACATCACAGTTCACTTTATTTTCACATTTCTGACAATGTGTTTTTAGGCAGGAAGTAGTGAGATTTGGAAATAGCACTATTCACATAGATATGATTTGAAAATTTAATGACTAATACGACTCTACGGGGGCTTCCTGACTAAAACCCTGAAAGGCACAGTATGACAGAATTTGATCTGACAGGTATAGGACTAACAGCATATATTCCCGTCAGAAATGTAACTTGCAATATGACAGTTTTGCACAATTTTGAAAACTTAATTAAATGCTACACACTGTCTGTTACAGAATCCTTTACATTAAGCATACCTGCAACTGAGACGTAGCAACGCAGTTTTTCAGACAGCAATTTATACGCTGTGTTTTCTGGGTGGAGAACAAAATGTTTGCTGCTGGGTAGCAGATGGAAGCCTGGAAAGGACAGAAGGTAGTTTAGAGAAATATTTTTGTTGTATCCTTTGTAAATTATTAACACTTTACATTTCAAGCCATGTGAACTGGTTTGACAAAGAAATGGTAATTTCTATTTGATTTCTATTTGTTCAAAGTGAACCAGAGATGATTTCCTCCTGAAATGTGGGAAGATGCTTACACAATGATTTCTTTATATTCAGAGATTGAACTGAATACTTGTCAAGCTAAATTCCATTTAACTGTTAAATTCCAGATTTAACACAGCCAATCATCAGAACCTTTCTGTGATAACTTATTTCCTATAATGATCTACTCTATTTCTCCTTTTCTCCTGCAGTTTTATAGAAACCAGACAGAAAAATATTTGGTTATAAAAGGTTGGAAATGGTTACTTGGATACACCGGCGTAGAAAAAAAAAAAAATGATATTGAGGTTAACTCAATAAATTGGGGTCAGGAGTTGGTAAATCTCTAAATTTTAGAACAATCCTTGTAAAAATTCTTGCATCACTACTTTCTGATTTGTATCTCAGATACAAAGTTGAATACAAGGCTGTATTTCTAAAAGTAAGAGTAATCTCACACACTTGGGAATGCTGGAAATTACCTGAATCATATGTAGTTGGGTTGGTTTTTTGTTTGTTTGTTTTTGTTGTTGTTGTTGTTTTTCATTTGTTTGTTTTCTTTTGTTTTGTTTTTGATCCATAAAGAAAAATCTAAACAAAACTACACAGCAATCAAGAACAATTTTTAAATTCTTTATTTATTATGGCTGAAGGAATGTTTTTGTTTTTATGGTTTTCTGTTCCCGCTTTGGGTGCTTGTTTAATCCATAAAACAGGCTGTTACATAGTCAAACAGATGGCATGCATATGTGTCTCCTCAAACAGGTAACAGAATCAATGCCTACGACATTCTACATGCATGGCACTGCATCTGAACTGTGGTTCTGCCTGAAATCAGTTCATAGCAGTAGCCAAATTGTTTCATTCATTTACACTAGAGGTCACTGTAAGCAAAAGATTATGCTCGACTGGCAAAGGAAAGAACACCAATATATCAATTTACAGCACAAAATTTGTGGCATACTTTGCAATTTGAAAGCCTGATGCAAACTCATCAATGTTAAATATGTTGCTTGAGACATGTAGTACCCACAGTCCTTCCTGGTACAACCTCATTTATTTACAAGCTATTTCCAAACTAGAGTGAGAAGTTACCTCGGCCACCAAATACCGTGTTTGAAGACATGAAATGTAATGCTAGACCAAATTTCATCTCCAGTAACACCAACTTGATTCGAGTTACAGTGCCAGGCTGTTAATACTTGCTGTTTTTTCCATGTATAAAGATTTGAACTAATATTCCTCTACTCTAGGAGAACTGCTCTGTTTTCTAGACTGCAGCGGAACAAACACAACTTTGATCCAGGTACAGCTTCAGGCTTTAGAGCCAAGTTTCATTTAGGTTTAGACTAGCAATGAAACAGTAGCTCTCTCATAGCAAAAAGAAAGAGCAAGAACATTGAAGAAGTGAAAGAGGAGCACATTGCCCTTCACCTGCTCGGCTGGGAATGCATCCAACCAAGGCATTACCTCAGAGGAGCTGCTATGTCAGACGTTCACAGCCTTATCACCCGTCTGGTTACTGTGCCTGTACAGTACAGCACAACTGGCTATGGCATTTGTGCACACTTTATAACCTTTTCCATAGGGTATGTCCGTGATTAGAAAACAGCTGAGAAATAAATACAAAACTGAACATCTGATGCCACATAAGTGACCTATAGCATAGATATATGTGAGAAGGAGAATGCTGACCCTCTGCTCCCAGCTGAGAGAGCTTCTGGGAGAATTACAGTGTTGCTGATTACTACTTGCCTGCTGCCACACCGAGTACTTGGCATGAGGACAGTGGAATAAAGAGAAGTTCAGAGAGGAGTGGAAAGATGCTCACATTACCCTACGTAATGCACATGAAAACAGGTGCTTATGCAAAAGCCCATTCACCCCTGAGGTAAGAGTGGTATTTAATATGCAGATCTGACAAGATTCATCACCAGTCTTTGCAGATTTGCTTCCTAATTTGCTATTTTTAGCTGCTTTTTGAGCCCACCTATATTTTTATTTCAATTTCCTCCCACCCTTGCTTTTTATTAATTCTTCCTCCCAAACGTCCATCCCAAATGGCACCAAAACCCTAGTTACTGACATCACATTATTCATTTTCTAGATTCTACATCTGTCATCTCAGTGTGCTTAAAGAATTGAACTCAGGTTTCTGGCAGAAAACCCCTGCTGCTTTAGATTTACACCCCCCCAAAAAAAGCCTGTTTTCAGGTTGGTCCTCAGTCTAACGAAACAATAGTGCCCCAGCTGCTCATGAGGTATGCTGGAGCTTTTATTGCACTAATTTTATGCTGATGTAATTCCTCTATTAAATTATGCTGTTAAAATGGGTGTAACAGAGTAAACAACAAAACCTATTATTTTGAAATAGCAGCTGATCACTTAATTGGAAAGGTGGGGCAAAAAAAAAAAAAAAAAAAAGATATTTAAAACAGTTTTTGGTACAGTTTATTTAGCATTACATAAATATGTTTATTTCCATAATATACTTCCTTTCATAATATATACCTACTGAAGATGCACATGGCATTTTTCTCTGGATTTTTCAGCTCTCCTTACTCTTTACAACAGCACTGCTGACAGTGTTTTTTGTTAGGATTTACATATTCTGGAAACATCCAGGCTAATTACATCAAATCTGTTTCTGACTGTACCATAGAATAAAGAAATGGACTCCTATTCAGAGCTATTATGACAAAAAGAGTTGAAGGCTATTCATTGGAATGATTCATGCAGGTCTATTTTCTTGGATTATCACTGCTTTCTCTCATCGTTTTAGGAACTATTCGATTAAAGATTTTTCTCTGGACTGTTGAGAAACTGCTTGCATGCCAACAATGCTACAAATGTGATTTCACTTCAGCAATATGAAAGGTAAATCAGTTTGAATTGATTTAATAACAAAATGTTGTATGTAACATTGCTTACCATGATCTCTTCTCTTTACCATTACAAATTAAGTTTTCCAAAAGACAGACTTTTAAAAAAATGTTTCAATAATACACTCATACCTAAATGCTGGAATACAAATTTCACAACAGAACGTAAAAATGTCAAGTTTATACCACATTCCAGAGTCACTGCAGTTTAACAGAGGCTACATATGAGCTGCTGAGATCACTAGATGTCCCTGTTCATGTGTGTTTCTAGAACTCCTTGACGTTTATACGGAAAAGCCGTTAATTTCAGCCTATAGCTCAGTACCACACCTAAGACATTCAGGCAGTCACTCAGATCTTATCCTATCTTGAATAAACAATGTTCACATAAATCAGCTAAAGCCAACACCACTTTGTAAATTTACAAAATCTTTTTAAAAGGATTATTGGTTTTCTAATACAAAAAGAAACTGGCTGAATTTCAAGCTTTTTTGTTTTTGTTAGGATTTTCTTTTATTCATAGCACATAACTGACATGGAAAAGGTGTTGCAAGGAGTTTTTACAGTACTTCCATGGTTTGTCTCTTTAACTGAAACAAATGGCAACTGTGATTACGCCAAATGCAAATTAACATTTGTGATACACTGAGAGCCAAAGTGAAGTTAGTGAACTTGGTATCGGTTGCTGCCACCATGTTTCAGCTTGGTTTACTCTCAATCAAGTTATGTGTATTTATATACCCGTGTACATAAAGTATGTGACAATCCAGTCACTGTAGAGGTTTAGGTGTCATTTTTGAAACTAAGGAGCTGATTAAGTTCAACAATGGCACTAAAATACATATCCACTGTACAATCACTCATAAACAACCACAGAATGTACTTTATATAGAGCTTCACTGTTAAACTGGTTAGTATTCAGTGGCGACAGTTTTAACCTTGAACTGAGCTCCTTGGGAATGGCTCATGCCATGTGTGACTGTGTTGGAAAGAAGCGGACATAAGCAGCAGAGGGAGGCTTTATTTTACACTTCCTTGTAGTTACTTTTCCAGCTACCACCCTCATTTCCACCTGTTCCCGAAGCAAGTTACATCCGTTAAGCACACCCACTAAATATCAAATCAATTGTATAAAATAATATCTTAAAGCAAATGTGAATAGCAGGGGGAGCAGATTGCAGCAGTAAAAGTTGTCGTATCTGAGCTAAGTCATACTGTCAGAACGAAGAAACAACTAAACTGATAACACAAGACAAGCATTTTAGGTTCCTGATGAAAACTGTAACAGATTCAGACTGCAAAAAAGTAACTGGAAGCCAAACTTCACACTCATTGATGCTTATTTGGGGTTAAAAGTATGATTTTCTTACAAGTTCCAAGGTATGAAGATAGTAAAGAAAGAAGATGCTGGGGACTATTTTGTTTGGGAATAACTAAATAAATAAAGTAGCAACATCAACAATTTGCTGTTTTAAAAGCGAGACATATCACAGCAGCACCCCATGGTCTGCTGCAAAGTTGGAACTTATGAAAACTCACTTAGTGACTAAATTAATCGTATGAATTACTCCAAAGTGGAAATTTCACCTCCTATTTTGAGTTATTTTTTATTATTTTTAATTAAAGTTGTTATTTTGCGGTTTTTGTTGGCTTGTTTTTTCATTAAAGCTGTTCACAGTACTGCGTTGAGAGCAGTTTATTTTAGGTAGCTCAAAAGTGAAAAATAATGTATTATTCCTAAAAGAAATGCACTACCAGTACAACGCCAAGACTTTCAGATACATTCCCATCTCACTACCTGCCCAGGAGCTTTCACTATATGTGACATGAAAACACATTTAGTGGCAACTTGTAAGTTCATTTCTTATAATTAATTTCACAGTTACCACTATTTTTCCCCCCTTTTCTTTGCTCCTCTAGTTCTCTAGCAGTACAGCCCAGGGGAAACAGGTTCAGCTCGCCCGGACGGGCAGCACCAACCCCCAGCCGCCTCCTCCTTCACTAACCACGAGGTACTTTGGCAAGAACCAGCCCAAATCCTCACTTTCGTCCCCAGAAAGCACAACTTCAGGGCCTATCTCGAGAAAAAGGCTTCATCCGCACCTCGGACGCCTCAAGGGGGAGCCGTGAGGCGCGGCGCAACGACGCTCGGTCCCCGCCGCCCTCAGCGCCCCGCACTGCCATTTTGGAGCTGCCGAAGCCCTCCCCGGCCGCCTCCCTCATGGCCCCCGGCCCTGGGCGGGCAGCCGCCCCCTGCAGCACAGGCAGCCCCCGCTGCCAGCACCCCCTTCTCGGCTTCTACTCCCCGTGGAGCGGCAGGCGGGGAATGGCGGCGGCGCTGCCCCCTCGCAAAGCGCCGCGGGAAGGGAGCCGCGGCCGGGGGCGGGACGGGGCCGCCCCTTAGGGCCGCCGCCACCGCCCCACTCGGCGCCCGGCAGCAGGCGGAGAAACTTTCCGCCGGCAGTCCCTGCTGCCGCCTTCCCCCCGCAGGACTCGGGGGAGGACAGCCCGAGCTTCCCTGCTTTCCTCCCTCCCGCTCCCCGCGGGGTTTCTCGGCCTTCTGGGGGAGCTCCGGCACCGAGGGAAACTTGGGGAGTCCTTTATAGGACGGGGAGAGCACGGGGCGGCGTGTGAGAGGGGAGTGCTTCTGGTAGCTCCCTCAGCCCGAGGTAAGTCCCGTCGTGCTCACAGCACGCCCACGGACCCAGGCCTCCGGTGCCCGGTTCCCCGTCCCGGATCGGGGCCGCCCCCCAGGCGCTGGGGGTCCGCAGTGGGGCACATCCCCGGGCTGATCCCGCACTGCTCTGCTTCCCTGCGCCAAGGTCACGCTCACAACAAGATGCTGAGTAACTTTTGTGCTTGTATAGTGGTTAAAAATACTCTTGCTGGCTTACTGGAAAGTATTTTAATCTCTGTGTTTTCATAGGGCTTGTTCGAAGGTTGGGTGAACTGAGCTGTGTTGGTTTATTTATAACTTTATGGAGATATAAGTCAGAAATGTATTTTTTTTTCAGTAAAACATTTCTTGGTGGTTTAAGTGAGCTTAATTTTGGCAAGCATGTTGTCTAAGTTGCAAAGAATGCTGTGTGCTGATAATGCAGTTGGTACTTCTCCCATCCTGCTGTGATTTTAGTGCTCTCTAATTAGAGCTGGACTTGTCGCCTGAATTAGGGGCTGCTGCATCTTCAGGTTTGGCTTATTGCTTCCACTTCTCTGAGAACATCTTCAGGTCAGCATTCTGAACACACAGAATTTAAAAATTCAGCTTGTAGGCAGACACCTTTTACAGTGTTTGCTGTGAATTGCCGCATTCCAGGGAAGTTGCTTTTGAGCACCTGGAGTTACTCCGTGTTGCACTGTGGTAGCGTACGTGTACCTCTCCACTTCCTGCCTTGTAAAAGCTAAGCTTTCAGTAAATGTTTCTGTGAAAGTTTACTAACGTAAGTAATCAAACTGCAGCACAGAGATTCCCCCTCATTCAGGAGAGGCTTTATAGTGGGAGTTTGGGCCTTCTCTTGTAAGGAGTAAAAAGGCCTCTCCCCGCCCTACTGTTTTTGATGTAAAAACTATTTAATAAGATAGTAACTGAGTAGTAAGTCAAGTGACCTTATTTTGGATCTTGTCGGTTTCAACAGAGGATGTCTTTGGGGTGTACCTCCTCACATTTCCAGTGTCATAGCTCCACATCTCCTCCTCCTTTACCTTATCCTTCTCTTCTTACCCGGCTGCCTAATTGAGGTGGTGGCTGTGGACCAGGCTCTTGATATGAAGTGATTCTTCAATCACTTTAGAATGGTTGATATTGTTCTATAAAAAGTTAGGGGCTAGCCTTTTTTTTGTTGCATGTGGAAGTGCAAAATTAGGTTCAGATAAATTATTTATATGCAGTTTTTATGGGATCGATTCATGATTTTTATTTTGTCAACACTTGAAAACCAGTTCTCATTTAGTTAAGGAAAAAAGGCAGTAGATGTTTTTGCTTAATTTTATATGTATATATATGATAATTCTTATTCCGTAATAACTGTTAATGCTTAGAATTATTCAAGGATGTTTTTATATGTCTTGTGGTTGCTATTGACATCCTTGCCCTTCTCAAGGCTTTTTGTTCAAATAACTACATAAATATATTCCCATTTTAAGTTTTATTCAGTTTTCATGTATTAATCATGTTACCTGATAATTAATTACAATTTTCTTCTTTTGCAGCTAAAATGAATTCAGATCCTGATCCCCAGTCAAGTCCTTCTCAGCCACAGCAACATCTTGGAAGGTCCCAGCTGAACGCTGCTGCTGTGGACTACAGTGAGAACAATCGGAGATCAGGACCACACTCAGGAGATGCTGCAACTTTTGCTTCAGGTTCTGACTACTCCCATAGCAGGGAGAAAGCTGAAAAAAATGGTAAGCATGAAAGCAATTTCTCTGCAAAATTCGGTTATGGTAAACAATAAGAGAATAAAGTACATACACACATTCATCTCTTGCTTTAAAGAGACTCTGTCAAGTAGAAGAATAAATGCCTCTAATTTCTTAACCTTTTGTTTTGGAAGACAAGTTTTTTGCTGCTTATTTTGTACATATTTTTGTGTTTTTTTTTTTTTTTCATCCACTTTTTCTTGTGTACACAGACCAACAGTAAAGAAGTTTCTCCAAAAAATTGGCAGGAAGAATTAAATGTGATTTAGCAGAATATTAAGGTTTCAATTTAATTTATTTAACTAGCTAGACTGCTTGTTAACCGTAGCTTTAATATAAGTTTTAATCTGGATGAATAGATACTACTGTAATGTAGACTGAGGCAATAATAATCTGATATATGAAACGGGAGTGACAGAAATAAAGTTAAGTTTAGCAGTCAAGAAATCAGATTAAGAATGAAGATACGTTTTGAAAGGCAGAACACTTTTTCTTCCTCATTGTTAACCCATTCAGTTTCATGAACTTTGAAAACTGATCGTGGGATGAGAGAAAAGTTTCTTGCAAAAAAGTAGAAAGAAAAGTATCTGGCTCTGGTGTTCAGCTGCTGAGTTCCACTTTAAGTTTGGTTTGTAATCTAACACTTCTGCAAAAAGTTTGCTATTCCAGGTATAACACAGTTACTGCTCTTTAATTTTCTTTGAAATTGGACTTTCGATTCTGAAACTGTGTGCATGCCTTAATACTCATATATACATATGACTTGCTTTATTGAAGGTAATAAAGCACCCGATACCTGAATTTCTAACATGCTTCAAGGTATTACTACAGGCTTTGTCATCTCACCCACCAGTAAAACAATTCAGAGATGTTGGAGAATTGACAATTTTGACATTAATTACATGGTTCTTAATTTAGGATTAGCACTAACAGGTATGTTTTCTTCCTTTCTTCATTCTTCAGTTTCTTAGTATGCTTCAACAAGAGGAGAATAGCAACAATATTAGGAATATGGTATGGAGGTATCTTGCACTTTTTTATAGTATCACTTAAAACGGGAAGGCATAGGTTTCTGCTGTTGGTGCCCACATTACAGAATCACAGAATCACAGGATTTCTAGGTTGGAAGAGACCTCAAGATCATCGAGTCCAACCTCTAACCTAATCCTAACAGTCCCCACTAAACCATATCCCTAAGCTCTACATCTAAACGTCTTTTAAAGACTTCCAGGGATGGTGACTCCACCACCTCCCTGGGCAGCCTGTTCCAGTGCCTAACAACCCTTTCGGTAAAGAAGTTCTTCCTAACATCCAACCTAAAACTCCCCTGGCGCAACTTAAGCCCATTCCCCCTCGTCCTGTCACCAGGCATGTGGGAGAACAGGCCAACCCCCACCTCACTATTCATGCAAGATTCTGAAAATTAATACATACAGTGTTCTTATAAACAGAGATTCTGTCAAGTATTTTTAACCTAATCCGGAGATTTTCTATTCTGTATCGATATCAGGCTTTTAAAGTCATATCAAGCTTTGACTCAATTCTGTCTCTTTACAGGCATGTATTTACTGATGATCTCTGTGCTTGTTCTTGTATTAAAGGTGCTTCTCTTAGTGCCCCTATAAAAGGGGACTGTCAAGTATTGATACATTTCTCCATTTCAGTTGTGACTCATTTCTGATTATTTAAATCAATTCCCATAAAAACCTTTTCAGTACTGGTAACACTGTCATTGCCCTTTACATCCCCTTAATATACTCAAGTATTTTAATGCTGTAGAGTGAGCTACTACTGCAATTCTGTCTTGCCAGAATCTCTTAACAGCCAAGATTTGAGTGGATTTGGGTAGCAAATGTTCAGTAAGAGCATGTTTCTTCATCCAGTATTTTCTTGTACAGTTATTTTAGCCTTGTAAGATTTGTCATAATACTAATAGTTTCTAGAACTGAAAAACTCTCTTAAAGAGGGGTACCAGAAAATTTTTCTTCTACCCACAGCAGTGGACATCAAAACTTAAAAACAGGGATTTTAGTGGGACTTCAGAAAGAGAAGTACAAATCCACAAAAGTTCACACATTCAAATATCTGCTTATTGAAACATAAATATGAAAATCTCAAATTGAAAATTGGCACTTCGGCAATCTTCAGAATATTCAGACAGAATAGATGTTCCTTTGAATCACTAGAGCCTTTATCAATAAATAATGTTGCAGTTGCTGATAGATCTAGGAAGAGCAAAGGATCCAGTCTCGTAGCCATGACGTGTAGCTCTGTTTTCTGGTTTTATGAAAGGACATAGAACAGATGCTTTGAGAAGAGCTGTTGCCACTTCCTTGGAAAAGTAAGCCAGTTGCGTTGAACAGTCACTGTGTGTCACTAGTTCCTCTGATGACTGCAACTGATGCAAAAGAAGACAGATAAGACCAACACATTGCTGTACAGAAAGCTATCACAATAAGAATTATTAAAGGTTTGGAACACTTCCTCTTTATGACTGAAGTATCTCATACTACAAATTTAAGCTTTTAGCACTTTATGCAAGTAATGTAGTATTTAATATTAAAGTGCTATGATTTCAGTTGGAGAAGGGGTGGTGTACTGTGTCTGCTATATGATGATCCTGAAAGGCAGTCTCACCTCAAACCTACCATGTGTCCATGTACCCCTGCAGCCAAGGAGGCAGATCCCATCCTGGGCCTTAGGAGGAGTGTTGCCAGCAGGTCAAAGGAGGCGATCCTTCTTCTCTGTTCAGCACTGCTGAGGCCACTCATGGGGTACTGGCCTTGGTTCTGGGCTTCACAGTATGAGACACATGGAGCTGCTAGAGAGAGTCCAGTGAAGGGCCACAAAAGTGATTGAGGGACTGGAGCATCTCTTCTGTGAAGAAAGGCTGAGAGGTGGGGACTCCTCAGGCTAGAGGAGAGGGAGCTCAACAGAGGACTGATACAGGCTGTTTTCAGTGGTACCCAGAGACAGGACAAGAGGCAGCAGGCACGAGCTGAGACATGGAAGGTTCTGTCTGAACACCAGGAAGCACGTCATTACTGTGTGGATGACTGAGCACTGGCACAGGTTGCCCAGAGAGGTTGAGGAGTCTCCTCCTTGGAGATTTTCAAAAGCTGCTTGAATGTGGTCCTGGGCAACCTGCTGTAGGTGGCCCTGCGTGAACAGGGGTTAGACCAGATGTCTTCCTAGGGGCCCTTCCAGCCTCAGCCATTCTGTTACTTTTGGAATATTCTTGCCAAAATATCTGTATTTCTGATACATGCTTTTCCTTACATTTTCTGCTTATGCATACTGTGTTTAAAGCTACAGCATTGATATGAACATGAAGTAATTTGTTTCCAGGAAACACCTATCTACTACTCCTGCAGCTTTATCTGTATCTTGCGGCATAATCTAGCAATGGAGTCAATGCCCCTGGCTCTGACTCAGTAAAGCACTTAAGCACAATACACATCCTCAGCTGCATAGGTACTTCATTTGGGTCAAAAGCCTATATTGACGGCTTTTTCTTGGCAGTTTTTCAGTTCATCTTGAGCTAATACATCATTAGGTAGTGTTTGTTATTCCTTATATAATCAATTTCACAATAAGGGGTAACAGCACTGGATTTACATTTTATAGTGTAAATCAAACCTGAATTTCATGGGGAAAAATATTCCATTGATGAGCTTAAGGTGATTTGTAGATTTTGTTTTGTTTTTAATGAGGGTTCTCCTACCCAAAGCTGTTGTTTTCTCTGCAAAACTTCTGCCTATGTAAGTTACTGTTTTTTGTGAATGGAATGAGTTAGGAATTAATGTGTATTGGTATGATGACTTTTGTGTTGCTGTTTTCTTTCTTTTAAAGAAAAACAAAGTTGTTACTCTCATGAATGTTCCTGGGCAGGAAGTTTACTGGTGAGCAAAGCATATGAATTACTAATTAGGGTTTCCAAAATTTTAAAACCATTGAGTCATCAGTATTCATGTAAGCAAATTACAGGAGAGTTGCTAGTTGCTTAAATAAGTTCTGTTATTATTTTGGTAGTCTTCATCAGAAGGAACATGGTACACAGCAAAGAAGACCAGTGGCTGCTTGCTAATTAAACTTGTTGAAGTTTGTTGAAACAGACCAAGACTCGAATCTTCTAAAACACTTCTGTGCTTCGCAGGTGCACGTGCCCTCAATTTCTGTCCATGTACTATGTACCTTGTAAGAACACTGGGTCCTCCTAACTAGGCTTAAAAGCATAATTCTTGCTAGTGGAATTGTTTCCCATGTGTGTACATGGATCATGGCTTTAAAAACAAAAAAAGCACCATCAACATGTTCACTTAGTCCATTGAGTATCTAGACCCTGCTGCTATTAATGTTTTTGGAAGAGTGGAAGAGGCTTGTGAATCCACATTCTAGGTAAGTGGTCTGTACTGCTGAGTTAGGAAATAGCTCCTTCTGTGGCCCAGTGGATATCTCAATTTTGATTCAAATGGGGGGGGGGGGGAGCAAAACTGAGAGAAACTTCCCACAATGTGATAATGATAGGATGCTTGCCTGGGATGTCTGCGTGCAAGTAATTAGTCTGAGTCAGCCATAATGGTAACTTGAGCTGGACTGACTCTCATCCCGGCTTATCTGGAGGTGCTTCTCTTTATTGTGGGGCCTAAACTGCTTTCAAGTATGCAAAGCGTCTTTCTTAAATTTTTTTAGAGAGCTGTCTGCAATAGAAGAGAAGGTAAGAGGATGTTCTAGGATAACAGAAATCTGGAACACAGTGTGAAGGTGACAATTTCTTATATGTGAGAGAGATTGAAAGAGATTTTATTTGTGTAGGTTTTTTCTTTTACATTGTTCGTGTACATTTGCTAGCCAGTACAGCTGGAGGAATCAAGTAGGATCTCAAAGGTAAGTTTGGGAAGTTTTGAGAGGACTGCAGAACAGAGTTGCAGTGCTTTGAGAAATGTCTCTTTGGTTAGAGGAATATTTTTCCTTTGTCCATGTTTTTGTTATTAAGGCAATATACACAAATTTCTTGCTCCAGAATGGAGAACATCAGGGGAAGGTGTTTTTACTGAGAGCTTTGAGGAAAGAAAAAAGCCTTATGTTTGTGGATGAGTGCATTTCTGCATGCACTTTAGAAGGTTATGAGGTTCTTCATATTTCTTAGAGGATTATCTTATAAATTGTATGACATAAAAGTTATAAGTAGTACACAAAAAAAAAACACCTTGCAAGTGATTTACAACACTGTAACAGCACACCACAGTGCATCCCCAATACATTGCTAAATGAAAGCTAGCAAATAGGAAACATTGCTAATTTATAAATATTTTCCAAATGTTAACCTATTCTACTTAAAGTTACAAAAAAACTATGCTTCAAAGCTCTATTTTAGCACTTCTTTGTCTTCATTTTCTGACAGTTTGCTTATAAAGGCTAACTCTGGAGGCAAAGTGAAATGTTTGTGCAAAGCTTGAAGAAAACTCAAAAATCTTTGATTGTTAGAACGGGAGGATTATGCCGTGAAGTATTAATTACTTAACAATTTATCTGTCATTTTATTGATGTCCCTTCAAGCTTTACCTGTAATTATAAAGGCTTCTGGAAAGCTCATTTGCCAAGCATTACTGTGGGAGAGAAAGGATTCTATACAAACCAAAGTTAATGACTGTATTTTCAGATAAAATTTTGGGACATAGTCATAATTAGCGAAGAACAGTGGAAATCGGCATTTTTCAGGTAGGTCTGCTGCTATTGGCAGTAAGGTTCTGTTGTTTTTACCATCTGTGGGAGTAGGATTGGATGCCCATTTATGAGGAAAACTATTCCTTCCTGGCTTTTTTCACCATTTATAAACATTTTCTGTGGCAGATAAACAAAGACTTACAGGTCCCTTAACAGAAGTAAGTCTTGCATCTTTGAACCTGATGCTGGCTGGGTATCTGGGGGTTGCTTAAGTATAAAAACCATTTCTCCACACGTAGATGAAGTTAGTTTTCTCCCCATTTGTTCTTACTGCTGGGCTGTGCCAGCACAATAAATTTTGTGCCCACCCAGTGAGCCAGATTAAGGAAAGTGCCCTGGCTGGATCCTCTTCCTCCATAATTTTTACAGGTGGGTCAATTCCTTCATCTGTTTTAGTATATGATAACAAAATATTTGTTCTAGCAGAGTCCCAAGCTGTTAGAAGTATAGAAAAGAGCAGTAGAAGGGAAAGAGTTGCATCCACATGAATACATTGTGTAATGAAATAGGAGTCAATTGCTTGGTGCTGAGAATCCAAGGTTCATATTGTATCCATCTTGTAGGATTTATTTATACCAAACTTCAGCTGGTCTAAATTAAATCTAGTAGTTGAAAATACATTTTTTCCATTTAGTTTCCTCCAGAAGGCATCCAGTATGTGAGTTCCAGCATGCTAACAAAATGCATTACATGGGACCAGCTGGGAAGTTAAAAGCACATTCCTCATCTGAACCAAGGCGCTAACAGAATGCGCCTGAACCTCTGGAGACCGGCTAACTTCTGTAGATATTTTGCAGTGGTTTGGAAGGAAAACATTTGGAAGTACCTAATCCGTACGCTGATGTTTAAGTAAAACTGCAGCAGATTAATGCATAGAAGAGATTTAAAACTGTGTTGTTAGAGGGGCCCTTTGCGGCAGCAGCATGCCTACTTCCTTACAAAAGTTAGGAGATGAGACTGGAAAAAGTAAACTGGGAAATGAAACCAACTCTTTGCAGAGCTATTTGAAGTGCGTAGTGAGCAAGTTAACAAGGTACTATAGACCTGCAAAACCACCATTTTTTTTTTTTTTAAAGGGTCATCTATTTTGGCTGTAAGTTAACAGACTGATAGTGTCTAAGTTGAAGAGCATCCACTGCAGAATTTCACTAATTCCGCAGAGCATTGTGCAGGCTGTTATGATAACTTCAGGTCTTCACCTACAAAAATCGTGGGCTTGGTAAGGTTTATGATCGCAACTCTTTCTCACGTTGCTTTTCCGCAGGTTGATTTTTCTTAGTTTTGCTTTGGTGGGGAGGGTTAGCAGTGTTTAAGTTCAACTGAGAAATGACAAAAAGCTTATTTACTTTTAACTCTCCAGTTTTGGAACATGTTTGATCAAATCTTTTATTGATAAATTGGGATAAATCTGAGGTGCCTGCATAGAAAAAGTAGCAGGGCTATATTATTAGTTGTGTGTAAAATTATTTTAAATTACTTTAAATGATCATTGTACAATAATAGCTACACTAGAAAGAAATACCTTTTAAGAATAGTTTTCCCTCCACTTTTAAAATTTATATTCTCTATAATATCATCACTCTTAGTGTTCCGCCTACATGTTTTTTTTCACTGCTCTCCTGACAATTTGCCTTCATTTTGTGGGGGTGCAGAAGTTGTTCCCTTTTCAATTTAATGCTATTTGATGACTTGCAATTGTGGTGTGACTAAGACTGTTATCGTATCTACAAAGCCATTGCTGTTCCTATAGAAAGCAATGCTGAGTCCTAGACTTTAGCACTTCTCTAAACAGATGTTACTCCTCTCACTCTCATCCCTGTTACCACCTTTCAGAACAGAGTACCTCACAGTGTGTGCTTTTACAAATATATTTAACTGTTTTTGGGGCAAGCAGGACTGTCTTAAGATATTACCATGTAAGTAGAAGCATGTTTTTTTTAAAAAAAAAGGGGCGGAGAGGGGAGCATTATACTCTTAATTATACCCAGCCCTTATTTTACAATTAGAGAAGAATACAGAAGGCTTCTGAATGGATGAAAGGATTGAACATTCGTGGATGAGCAAGTAATGGTCTGAAGTAGTAAAACCATTTATTAAAACAGTGATGTTTTACAAAATGTTTCTCCCTCTCCAGTCAGTTCCTCTGTTTGTATCACTATATTCTCTATGAACAGATCATGTTTATGACATGATGCTTAATGTCTGCTCTCAAGTCAGTCGTTCTAGAAACTTCAGTGCTACACAGGTACTGCGCACAATAGGACTGAACTCCCGGAGCTTGTGCAAAGCGAGTAGGAGGATTTCTCTAGAGATTCAGACTGGCTCCTCTGAACATTGAAAGCTCTATAGTACAATCCAATGACACACAAAAGCTATTAGAACATTAATTTTTGTTACAAAATGTACAGACCAACTTTTTCTAAAAGCCCATTTATAATAGACATTCTGCCTGCAGATGAACAGTTTAAATAAAACTGAAACAGTGAAAATAAAATCTCTGTTAAAGAACTGTGGACTGTTGCTTGAAAACTTTGGTTTTGTTGGATCTAGTTAAATTTCATAAATTTGTGTTTTTTAAAAGGAACTCACTTCCTCCAAAAAAAAACAGCCACTGTAACACTTTCTTTTGGAAGTGCATTAATAGAACTTGACTCCAAAAGAAATACCTTCTAGTGAGATTTTGCACAAAATGTATTCTGCTGTATCTGTTTAGGTCAATATGCCTGTGTGGACATGTCCTGAAGCTATCTTTTTCCTGTTTTTTTTACGACAACATTTATTGCTTGAACAGATTATGCCTGCATTATTTACTGTGCATGTGCATGCATTCTTGTTGCTTATTCCCCGTCTAACATTATAAAATCTTCCATTTTCAACATTGTTAAACTTTATTTACAAATGGGCTACTGCAGAGATCTGCAAAAAATGATATTCTATAGCTAGTGTATTTCACCTATGAACTCCTTAAAGCAAACTTGTTCAAGTCTTCTAACAAACTAACTGCTTCACTTTGACAGGCTGTTATTTCTGATGCTTCAGTCATGTGTTGATTCTTTTTTTACTAGTCCAAAAAGACCAGATGATTACAATACAGTCCTAGCGTAGTTTTGAACCATTCACCAAGGCCTCCATTGCCTTTGATGTAACAGCTACTTTTTCTGCCTGTAACTACAGCAAAGGTAAATACTGGAGGAGGAGAGAACAAGACTGACGAAAGCCAAGGAGTAGGAGACAATTTTCTTGGAACGGTGGCTTAAGAATCTCACGCTGTTGGTCAGAGCTGGAAGATGTCAGTGCTTCAAGGCAATCTGCAAATACAGGGGGTTGTTTTTAGCTGCTGGATGCTTTTTAAGAAGCCAGACAACGATTCATTGATACTAGCTTTATTTAACAGAAAGCATTGAAATCCACGGGACAGAGAGCACGTTTTGGGGTCCGTTAACACAAATTGAGGACAGAAAATGAATTATAAAAACTACTGACACCCAGGAAGCTGATTCTGTTTTTGTGAATGTTTTTACCATCAACGTGGTACACATCCCTGCTGTGTACCGGCCTAACTTCATTTGGGACAGGATTTATAGCATGGTTTTGAGCTGTTCCTGGCTGCTACTTTTTCAAGCTAACCCAAATTTGGGTTGGATAGCTGTGGTGTAATATAAACTCTATCTTCCCTGTTGAAACTCATGGCACAGAGTGCATTTGTTATTATGAACTAAAGTGCATAATGATAGAACAGTTTGGTTTTATCTGCAAGTACTACTTTGTTGTCTTTATATTGATGTTAAGTATGAGATAAGCTTTACATGTTGCACTTCAGAGGCATGTTTTTGTGTCAAAAGATTTTTTTTAAAAAAGCTTCAAACCTATCATATAATGAAAGTTGTGGAAGAGGCTTTTTCAAACACAATAGCTAACCCTCTATCTATCTTCTGTCGTGTCTGCACATATGGATTTATTTGTTCATTGTTGTGTTGAGCATGATAGGAAGAGTAGAGTTTAGCAGTGAACATAGGTTATTCATACTAGTATTCTATTAAAGTGAAAGTACAGTAATTTTCATGGTAATTCAGACACTTTCCTTTCAGATCCTTTTACAGTAAGGCCTTCTTGCTAAAGGATCTCTAAGCAGTAAAATGATGGATGGCAGGAGCTTCACAAAAGTTCAGGACTGTACAGCGCAGTACTGATCAGCTGAGACATTAGTATGTTTAATGGTATATGGAGAATCTGTTCAAGTGTGGGAGAAGATCTGATGTCAAGGATGACATGTTTTTTTCCTCCTCTCTTCCCTCAGTAACTTAGCTGCCAGAAAGGCCTGTGGGTGAAAGCTTGTTCCATGCTACTCTTCATCAAACGTAAATTATCCTTCCCTGTTTCATGCTATTAACTGACAAATGCTTGACATCCTGTGACTCCTTGTAAGTAAGGAACCCATTTACATAAGTAGACAGCTTACTGGATAAAGCTATTAAAATACAAAGTTGTGGTTTTCTTCCTCTGGGTATCATCCAGCTTTTTCTCCTCTCCTACACATGCTGGAGATAGTCTGTGAACACTGCGTGAAGGCCTGCAGAAGGTGCTGTCAGTGCTCAGTATTGCTGCTGCTGGAGAGTCTGAACGGTGACAGTTTTCCAGTCACATAGTTTTTCTTATCTTTTTCATGTGAGTCCTTTACACTATTGGTTACAGCAAGCCTGCTAGACCTAGGGAGATTTTTCTACATGCAGTGCTAGTGCTCTTCTCATCAGTTTTACTCATACATTACTGCCATATTAAAGGTGTGCGCGAGCTGCTGGTTACTTCTCAGCATGTTTAGCACTTTACAGCTTAGAGATTTCCTGGCTGACAGGTGAGGTCTTTGAGAGTGCTCTGTGGGTGTTTCTTCTGCCGTTGTTTTCTCCAGTAGCTTTTTAAGCTTGTGCAGATAAAGCAGTTTGTTACAGCTCCAAGGTTTCAGTCTGAGCAGTGGTAGTGAGTTCAGAGTTTACCACTGTGCATACAATGATAGGAAAGCTTTTTCTTATTTTGCATGTACTGTTTCATCTTTAATCACTTAATCATTAAATCCTTCTGCAGATTATTATAAGTCATGTTTTTTGTTATTTCCCATATAACACAAAATCATCAGCAGAATTTGGCATCTCTGTATATGCCTGTTTTTTTCAGGTCAGACATAAATGCATTAAATAATACAGGTCTTTTGTATATTAGTCAAAACCAATAATCATTTCCCTGGGAGTATGTGAGCTGTGTATTTTTACTCTTCATTTCTTTATTTCTTAGTCTATTATTTATCTATGTAACAGCCTTTGAAATTTCTTTAGAAGACTTCTTTGAGAAGCCTTACACACCACCCTTAGAGAGCTAAATACAAGCTGGATCCTCCTGTCCTCCAACACTTTTACTCCTACAAGGGTGTCATGTCAAGGCTTTTTATTCTCATTTTACCTGGTATATCTTTTTTTTCACACTTCATAGGCTTACAATTTTTCTTCCTTTTATGTATTTGCATTGTACATGGTCTTAATGGTCTCTGTTATCCTGAATCTTCGGTATCTTGTTTGCCACTTTCATTTCTCAGCTTTAAGTGAGAGATTACATGCTGCAGTATATAGTTCAATAAATTTTTAGTCCATTAGAACCCTTGGATAAACAAAGAAGAGAAACTATAGTTTGTTTGCTTTATAGTTTTCAACTACAGTTGAAAGAAACAATAGTTTCTTTCAAAAAAAAAAAAAAAAGGTATTTGAGCTTCCTGCACAGGAGCCTCTCAATGCTATCCTCTGTTGGAAGAGAGAGTGGAATACATCTGTTAGTAAATCTTTCACTGTGCCTTTCTCTTTTTAAAATATTCAATTGCCTGTAAATTATGTTTAGCCTACCCAGTAGGCTGCTGCAACTGGTGTGCTGGAAAAAGGCACAGAAAGAAGTAACAGGCTCTGCACTGAGTTGTTCTGCAAACCTTCTCCTCTGGGTCCATCATGTTAAAGGTTTTAAATTTAAATGTTTTAGTTTCATTGTTTTTCTATTTTTCTTTGTTTTGGCATGACCTCAACTTTATAATGATTTATGCCTTTTTCTAAATAACTTTCTTTGTCCTCTCCTTTATTTTTCATTTTTTTTCTCCTGTTTTGCTTTTGAATTTGACAATAGTAGACTTTTGGCTTCTGACATGCCTGGACGAGTACAAAATCTAGAGTGCCATTAGAGTAGCTCACTAATATCTAGGTTCTGTGCACTGCTCAATTATAGGGAAAAAAAGTCTATCATTTGCTTTATTTATTAAACGTAGCTAAAATCTTACATTTATATCACTCTAATGTAATATTCACTTTCTCTTCGGGAGGAATTGTGGTTGTCATTGCTGTTTTCTGGCCTTTTTGCTGCTCTGTTTTTTCTCAGTATGTCTTAATCATGTTTATTCAAACAAAGCAAAAAGGAAACTGCACATACAATCTTAAATTTAAAAGTAAAAATCTAACATTTGCAAGATCAACTGTGAGATTGACTACTTATCGTTTTTTGGCCAACCTTGCTGGGATACCTTGACAGCAATTTTCATCTGTGACAACTGTCATGTCTTCTCATTATATAGTTTTGAAAAAAAAAAAAAAAAGTTTCTGTACTTTTCTGGCTGTATATTCAGTGAGCTTGGAAGTATGTTACCACTGGCTAGGTTGGAATGTAGCATATGTGTTGTGCTTAACTTACTATTTTCAGTTGCTTCAGGAATACTCACTGTAATAATAAAATGGGAAGGCCAATCCAGAAGCCTTGTTTCATATCTTGTCATCTAAGATCCTTTATTCTCCCAAACATATGGTTTTTCCTCCTCCTCCTGCACGTCCCTGTCAGTTTCTTTTCTGAACCAGAATGAATGCTTGTAGTCGTGATCATGCAAAGTGTGTATGCCGTACAGGTTTCCTTCATACACTGCCTGGGGGTGTTGCCTAATGCGTTCATCTTTTGTTCTGTAGCGTTTCTATGCAGCTCTCATATTCGCTTGTAAAACCTGTAATTTCTTTTAAATTTATATATTTCAAATTAATACTTTGTCTTCCTTATTGCTTCCTGTCTGAGAAGCTGTTTTCAGTTCTCCTCTTACCCTGCACTCATTAGGCTTCTGCTGCTCAAAAGGCATGGAAGTGCCTGCCTTGTATTTGTGTACAAATTGATTTATTGGGTGCAGTAACACAACTCTTGTAGCTGGCCCCAATAACAGCGTGAACAAAGAAGATCATAAGCTCAAAAGGTTTGTGATCGAGATTGTGATCCCTTAAAATACCAGTTTTTGGTGATGGCATTCCTTGTACATGGTCTTCATTCTCCTCTTTTATCTGGAGAATTCAGGTGATGTAGCTGTGACCTACATGGGGAGAAGAAAGAGCTGTGTGTACCTGGCCAGCAGGTGATGAAAGCAGGCAAGGCGCTAAAACTTCACTCTGCTGGCAAAGTCCATTCTGCTGGGAGCTGTGATATGCTTGTGTTGGTAGGAAATTACATCAATAAACAGTTGTATTATTCAGTCTGCATCCTGTTGACTCTTTCTGCATGAAGTAATTTGAAATAATATTTTTGAAGGAAGGCAGTGTTACCTAGCAGTTAGAAAAGCACAGAGAAAACAGAGGTTGTTTTATGTGCTGGGTGAGCATGTATGATCTACTCTGTGTATATATAACTAAAAATCTTTCCTTATATGTAAAGATCATTATTTATGTGACTTACATATTTTGAAGCTTATGAATGGTGATGCACGGGGTACATTAAATGCCTTTTTTTTTTTTTTTGAAACAGTATTTGTCTAAGGCATGTGCAAGACATCTTGCTAAATATGTCATCGGACATTGAGTCAGCCTGTCTACAGCGATGCACACGTGGTGTGTTTCAGTTGGAGATGTGATGGATAGTAGAAAAAACAGGAATCTATTACAGTCATCACTGACTTGTGCTAGAATACTGGGAAAGAAGTTTTATGACAACTACAGACTTTGTCTTCTACAAAATGTTTTGCATTGAAAAGGTTTCTTATCTAGACTGTAGAGGTCCACGCAAAATGTTCCATGGATGTTGGGTTTTAGTCCTTGATGTAGCCCAAAGATGAGGTTTATATGTATTATTTAACCAATGATGGCATCTTCTTTTTCTGACTTATTAAGCACTAGTATCTCTGAATATTGTGCACACTAATCCCCTACTATATATTAACTGCCTTTTTGTCAATTTAATTGTTAAATTTCAGAGGTGTGGGACAATAACTGCATCCTAATGTAGTATTAGACTTAGTAGTATTAACGTAGGATTAGACTTCTTGATAAAACAGCATGTTTTCCTTTAGTACAACACTATTTGTTTTCTGATCAGAACCTAACAAAGATTAAAAATGCCTGCCTATGCAAAAATGAACAGTAAATTTCCATTTAAGCCTTTAACAGCAAAGCTGGACTCGAAATTGGAATCTTACTTTGTATAGTAATGCAAAATAATGTATGAAATTTCAGGAAGGAAATTGTCTTCAGTTTTCATCAGCTTACTTACATCTATGTATATAGACGGCTGTGTTCAGACTTGCGTAGTGTGGGTTGCAAAACATGCTTTCAACTAGTAAACAACTGGCTCTAAGAAATGGTTTTCATAGCACCTTTTAAGTGCTACCAGTTAATAGTGCATCAGTTAATGATATGCAGCTTTGGCTTATTCTTCTAAATGGTGCTGTACAGCTTTAACCTTTTAAATAAAAGGCCTGAATACAAAAGTGGATATTTCTGTAACTTTTCAGAGGTTTAAATACTTTCTGTAGTATGAAGACATAAATGCAGTGGACTGGAAAGTACACATATGCTTTAGATTTGCAATCTGCAAAGGATTTCTATCTCTCTCTTTAATTCCACTTTTTTTTGTATGTGGAACTGAGAAAATTAAAGGATACTACATAATTTCATATATTAAGTTTGACTTAAATAGGACTTCAATATTTTTAATTATTCTATTAGTAATGTCATTGTTCTGATGAAGAATTTGTGATTTTTGAGTGGCCTGTCCCCAGGAAGGTAGAACTAGATTGTTTCATAAATCCAGAACCGAACCACGGGGTACCCTGATGATGGCCACCAAAGTGTCTAGGTGGCAGAGTAGGAACTAAAGATAAATACGAAGTACTATCCACCCTTCTGCTTCATGGTCCTGTCTTAATTTTTTTATGTGAATGCTACATACCATTTAAAACTTTTGTGCTTTCACCTGCCTGCTTTCATTTGAATGACTGCAGTGTTTGTGAACGTTGAATAACTGATAGACTTCATTGACTTATATAAATGCACCTGACACACAACAGCTAGTGAAGTCTATTTTAATTGTCATAAAAGATGCATGAAGTATTGTAAGATGAATGCTCCTCTCTTCTGGAAATTTTTATATTCAAGACAGAGTAAGATTTGACATTAAAAAGACATCATTTTTTAGCGAAGCTGGAAAATAAAAGCTTCTACTGACAGCACTTCCACTGCAGTACTACTGTGTGGGAGGAATAAACATTAGGAGGTTAAAGCACTTAAGAACACGGGTGCTAAGTTTTAGATCATCACTTAGCCTTTTTATGGCGGGCAAGTCTTTCATAGTGCTTGTCCTCCTAGCACTGAACTGAACTGGAAGAAATTGTCTGTCTATCCTGGTTCCTAAACACATTTAGACTGTCTACCTTTTACCTTCGGAGGCTGACCTAAATACTCTGAGAAAGTAAATGGATAGGAAATAGATAGGTCATGCATGTAACCTGAGTCATTCATACCCGATCTTTTTGCTCATCTTGTAGGCCTTCCTCAGACAAAGCTTTGATAGTTGTGTAAATGCTTTGGTGCAAAGCTATTCTACCTTGACCTCCAGAATTCACCACAGCTGCTCTTTTGCCCTCACCATGCAACTACAGAACCAACACACAGCCATAATTAATTAGCTATCTTCATTTATATTTATAGGTTCCACGTGACAGTGCATAGACTAAGTGGTAACAGGGCAGGAGGGATTGGGCTATAGGTTGAAAACGGCAGCAGGAAGCATTTCTTTCTACTGGAGGACTGTTCCTTTAAAGCAAACGCTTCAGCAGGCTTGCCTGCAGTGTCAGCATGTTTTACTTTCTCTTCTCAGAGGAGAGGTAGACAGACCATAAGGTAATTATATCCTGGTAATGAAGAAACAAAGGAACAAAACGGGAATGTGTTCGGGGTTTATATTGTAAATAACATGCTTATCTAATGAACTTCACTCTGAGCAAAAGGTGGAAGGGACCAGAGCAATGCTGTGCTCCTGTGCATACCAAATGGAGCGGGAGAGAAGGGAAGCTGCTTGGCCTGTATAAACAGCCGGAGAACAACTCATATTAGTGGGGTTCATATGGGCTTGGCAAACTGCTCTCTCTGACTTTTGTGTGTAAATTCCACTTAGTTACCAAACATTTCTGACCATGCCTCCTTTTTTGGTTCATTCTGAGTGTCACAAACATGAACGGTGTTTTCTTCTCAACATGTAGAAAACACTGAATGGAAAAATAATCTGTAGCCAAGACCATTGCTGCTGAAATTCTGATTTGAAAGGCTTACAAATAAGTTAAAGCACAGGAAGCAGCAGGGCAGTGCTTTATTACCCAACTTTTTTTCATTTGGGTGGGGTAGATGAATGAATATTATATTCATTTCAAACAATACACTCTCTTCTGTAACTTCTGCTTTACTCTTAGCAGAGAGCCCCTGAAGGATGGATGCTGGTGTGTGTGGTGCCATCTGGAAGACAGGTTTCTGACTTATGTAGGGTTCAGTGCTCTTGGTTATGCGTCAGGGCAGGGAGATTAAGTGGTTAATCTTCCTGGGATGTTGTTTGCCTATCTTACAATAATATTTTTACAGCTTTCTGAAAAGAGGGAGTAGTAAATGAAAATTATTTTTCATTATATGCCTTGTTTAGCGAGACAACATGTTATAATCTGGCATTAGTGTTTTTCTAAGTGGAGGTTGGCAGACAAAACTGTGGCATGGTGACGGAGAGAACTTACTTCATGGTTTGTTCTTGTTAAAATAAACTCATTTTAATGAAAGAGTTGGCTTGTAGCCTGTTCTCGTTTGGAAATAGTCCCAGTCCCAGTGATATTAAAGAATGTAAGTAGCCCTGTTCTTTGGGAGATCATCTGGAAATGAGTTTATTTCTTCCTTCCTCCCACCTTTTGAAAAATCAGTGATACTAAATGGCACCTCGGCTAGCTGGGCTGCTTACCAAGCTTCTCGCATTATTGCTGCCTGTAGTAGGCAGAGACTGAAATCTGTAGCTTTGAGCAGGTGCCAGAATGCGTCTCTCAAGTTTTTTCCTACATTTGGAAACTGTGCTTCTTAACCATGCTTTCTCATGCTATCTACCCTAAATATGTAGCTGCCAAGCATCATGATGTGGTTGGTGACCTTACGGGGTAATGGGGTAAGGCTCGAGCTTTGGAGCTTGAGTTTGGATCTGACTTTCTAGTTAAGTTTTATCTTGGCTAGTAAACAGGATAACAGACCACTGATTAAGAACGTATCTCATACACTCTCAGTTGAGTGAACTGTAAATTATATTGTTTTTCTCATTATCGTTTTTCCAAACTAACTTCAGATTATAAATTCTCATGGGTGGAATGGGGAGAGAGAGTAGCTGTCACAGGCTTTGTTAGCTTTTGCATTAAACTTGCTCTTTATTTGTAAAATTGTTCCCAGCATGACATTATTTACAAACCCTGGATATCAGATAAAGCTCTGAAATTTTTTCTTGATGACTGACCTGTAGAGCAATGTGATGCTTTTGAAGAAGAAAAAATAAGCATTTAATCATTTTGTTGTTGTTTCTATTTACTCTGGGGACTGAGGAGCTCGGCTTTCAAATACATGGGATAAGTTTTACAGGCTTTTTTCTTTTTTTTTTTTTTTTTTTTAATCCTTGAGGAGGCTCCAGTACTAAATAAGCAATCAGTCAGGTGAAGGACTCAAGGGCTATCAGGAATAACAACAGTACAAAAGTTGATCCATACTGCAGGTTCCATGTGTGTTTATATTTATTGTAATGGAATTCCTTCTATTGAGAGATTAATCCTCTGGAAATGAATGAGTAACTGTAAACTGTGTACCACCCTGTGGCAGGTACCAAATAACAAGTAACAGTGCCTGCGCTGAGGTGGAGAGAAAATATGAGTTAATTTCCTCTGCTGTTCTGCTGCTCTTGTAAAAACCCTTGTGCTGGATTTTGTAGATAAGATCATGTAATTCTTCAACCAAATATAGTAATGATTTAGAAAACTTCAAATTTTGCTAACAAACTGTTTTCTTTCTCAAATTCATTTAGAGGCCATGAAGGAAGAACCTGAAGTGCTCTTTGCGGAACTGCTCGAGAGGGCCAAAGCTGGAGAACCAAAAGCACAAACAGAGGTAATTTTATATGCTCTTTGTTCAGTACTGTTTGCTCTCAATTCCAAAAATTGCATTGCCAACTTTTAGTGGAACTCTTATCTCTTCCAAAGACATGTAGTTGAACTGTATCTGTTTTGATCATAAACTGGTCAAAGAAAGGTGAGAAAGGTGATACCAGGTGATTTCTCAGCCTTGAGAATTGTTGCCTACTTGGGTTTCAGGTCCCACTCTTGCATAAGCCTTTAGGATGAATATCAAAATGAGTTGGGAGGTAGGGGAAGTATTAGGCTCAGAGCACGGAGAAGCCACAGTGCTTGACTTTTATTTTTATGTACCAGAGTTATTTGTAGAGGTAGTGATTATTACATGCTGTTTTAATTTTTGGTGTTGGATTTAATTTTGTTATTGGAGCAAAATTGTTTATCAAAACAAAAGCTGTGTCAACACTTGGCTCAGTACTTCACTATGTACAAAGACTTAGGCTGGACTCTGGAAGAAACTGTCACAGAGCTGCTTCAGCAGGAACATCAGAGGTTGGTTTTTGCTCTGTCACCATTTCTGTGTTGAAATAACATGTTTCAGAAAATAAGTCCTTCATGGTTTATTGAAGCTACCTATATTTAGCTGTGTAATGATAGATCCAATTAAATGATAATGGTAATTCTATCCCCATGTATGTTGGTGTTTGGGTTTCCCATAGGTTTTAGAAAAGTTTTCTTTCCTGTCCATTGCATTATGCTGGTATATTGGTCTAGTTGATCTAGTATAAATAGCCTAAAACTTTAGAGAAGATTTTGAATTCCTGCTTAATTTGGCTGGTGACTGACTTAAGCATTCTTTTCCAGCTTTGGCTTTGACAAGGAGTGCTCATGGTCTCCTACAAGCTTATTGGTGATTTGTTGTTTTTTAACCCAGGGATCACTTTTCAAGAAAAAAATAATAATAAAAAAATATTGCAATGCCAGGCTCTCTCCCTGCTCCATCTCAACTTGTTTGAGGGCAGGCTGTCCTTGGAGCTGTAACCAGAGACAGTAAGGAATTCCTCACCTCTGAAACAGCCAGCGGCTTTGCGGAGGATGAAGCTTTAACCTTGAGGGGATTGCTGCTACAAAGTCCACATCTTGGCTCTGTTCCTCCACACAAAAGAGCAAGTCATAATATATTCTTCCAGGTTATAAGTTCCATCTGAGTAAGAAATTCCTTGTGTAATCTAAGCCTATGATGCATGTGCTTGTATCTATATAAATAATAAGTTTTTACCCTTCTCCTTCACTCCTTTCCTTTAGCTCTTTAACTGCGTACACTTTCTATTTCCACACAATAACAGTGTTCTTTTCAAAAAAAGATCCAACGTACAATTTTGCTATATTATGCACTCAGGATGAATTGACTCTCTGAAAAGGAACTCTAAATACAGTTGTTTCCCTTCTAGGGAATCAAATTTCTTCTGGCATGTGGAGCAGGAATTACCTTTTATTTTCAGAAAACAAAAATAAGATATATTTCATACATGCTTTCTTTTCTATCATGGAACACATCCCTTTAGAATCCAGTCAGACAAATGTATTTTAACTTGTTACCATTGTAGGATGAAGAGTAAGAAGCTGAGATGGCATCATTGTGCTTCTTGCTGATAATTACCAAATCAGATATAAGGAATCACTCAGCTCATTGGCGTGTAGTTATTTTTGTATAAACTCATAGTAATAACCTTGCAATGACTATGGAAATAAATGCACTCTGAGAGGATGTCAGCCTGCATTACCGTAGCTTTATATAATTCTTTATTGAGAATAATTGTGCAGCGTTTACAAAAATGAGACACCCACAGATGGATTCTCTAATGGAGCAGAGGCAGCTCCTTGTCTAACGAGAGGCTCTCTGCAAGGGGACTGCCTGAGAGATCCACTTCAGTTAGCAAAGCCCAAAGGCGAGAGGCAGGCAACAACCTTTGCAGAAGTACAGTATGAAGATCTGTGTTAAGCCATTACCAACTATGACTTCATTTCCCAGTTTTACTTCATGGGAAAGAGAAAATCCATGATTTATCACTTAAGCAGTCTGAAGCTAATACTTTTTCCTGTCGGTTCTTCATCATTTGATCACCACAGACTGGAGCTTTGCAGCCATCCTCGGTTGATTCCACATAGAAGCTTTGCTATGGAAGTGAAAAGCAGTTGCTGCATGGGGCTTGTTTAGAAGTTGACCTTTCAGCAGTATTTCATGGAAAGGCTAGATGTTTGTTATGGGACGTGGAGGTGTGCTTTTGCTACTAAAACATTCAAAATACAAAAAAGTTTGTCATTTTGTAATCAAAATGAAGGGCAAATATTTTCTGGTTGATCAGATTTTGGGAGCGGTATCTGTGTTTGTTTTTGTTTGGTTGGTTATTTGAGGGGGTTACATAATTGATGCTGAACTTCAAAATGAAATCAACAACAAAACTATAGGAAAAAAACACATTTCTATCATAAAATCACAGTATTATGCTGTCTTTCTCCTTTCCCTTTTTCCTTTCTGCTACTTTATGTTGTTTATGAGCAAGAGATCTTCATAACTTGAAGGGGCTGCATCAAGTGCTGCTACTCTAGAAGCTTTGCTCAAAATTTCAATGGCTATAAATAAAAACACACTCAAGAAACAACTTTTCTTCTCAGAGGATGTTGTTTACCATGCAACTTATTTCAGGAAGCAATTGCTTGAACAAATAGCTGCATTTGGGTGACAATTTATCAGGCAATTGAACTGTCAGGGTTGAAATCTTAAAAAAGATTCTTGGTCTTCCACTCTTGGCCTCTTCTTGGTCTGCCACTATATCTGTGTAGTGCTCATTGATCTCTGGCATGAATTCATAAAACACGTTAAGTTCTGTTTGTTTTATTAGTATTGGGTAGCTTTGCTGCATATACTATGGGTTTAATCATTCTGGGGTCTACCCAATAACTATCTAAGTAGAAGCTGTTTGAGTACCCACTTTGGTGTTGGAATCCAGTCGTAAGGCTAGAGACCTAACCTTTAATGGTTAAGAAAACAATAATTTGATGAGATCAGTGTGTTCTATCTGTATGTAACAACTCCGTATTATTAATCTTTCAAAGGTATTTCTTTAGTCACCTTTATTGGTAATATCAAAAGTAAAGTTTCAGAGAAACTGTCAAACATTTATTTTTTTGTTTTGGTTTGTTTTTGCAGCAGATAATACGGTGGGTTTATGGAGCTGTATTCTATTTTCAGTTATATTCTCAGTGTTAATTACACTGAAAATACAGGCTATATATCACCTAATGCAGGCTATATCACTTAAATTGCTTAATGCTTAAGCAATATTAGTTTTATGCCATCTGCTAATTAATCACAAGTTTGCTTTGACTTTCAGTAGCTAAACTGCTGTAAGTCAGGCATTTCCTTCCTGAGGCTTCCTTCCATCTTAAGGCCCTCTGCCAATTTACTTCATCTGAATTTCTGAATGTTACTCGCACCAGTAGTTACATCTGATTATTGTATTTTTTTTAATAATGTTAACAACATTGACCATTTTTACAGGAAGAAAACCATCCAAGAAAAGACTGCTGTTAATACCGTGTGTAATACGAGGAGCTTTACCTGATCCTTCTAGATTCCCAAAGACCAGTGGCAACTAATTCATTGACCTAGTCAAATGTACTGTGATTCCTTCTTACTTCCACTTCTGGAAAGTGATCTTTCTCTGCAGAATATCAACTTACAGCTATGTTCTTTAGTGCTAGGAGCAAATGTTTTGACCTTTTGTTCAAAGGGAATTTATTCTAGCAGTGGGAGGAGGGAGACAGAGGCTAAAGTGTATTTCAGGTTAACCGAAGGAATTCTGTTTGCTATTTGCTGTAGGTGGGAAAACACTTCTTGAGATTAGCAGAAGAGGAGGATGAAGAACTTAACAATTGTAGTGCGGTTGACTGGTTCATCCTTGCTGCTAAGCAGGGTCGAAGAGAGGCCGTCAAATTGTTACGTAGATGCCTAGCAGACAGAAGAGGTATGGGTTCTCTGAGACCTTTTACTTGCACCTTCTCCTTTGTCTGAAATAATGCCCTCTGCGTTTTAATACTGAAAAGAGGGGTTAAAATATGGTGGGAATGTCCATGGCAAAACTACGTGAGTAGTTCCTGACAGCACATTCAAATAGGTAACTTTAAAAAAAAATCTTAGCTCATAAAAGCATTTATATTATTTGTTCGCTTGAATTCCTTCATGGGATTCATGCTCAGACTTCCTCTCCCCACCTTTCATTGAATCTTCTTTCCTTGACCATGAAGGTCACATGCAACCCTACACCACCTACACGTCTGCTGTTGTTTCATTCTTTTGCCCCTTTCCAACCTCTCTCCTAATTGGACTTTTTCACCGTCTTCTCCCACTTCAAGATTCACACCTTCCTTCATGCTGCTTCCCACGCTTGGAATGGGGCTCCTCTTGTCTGCCAACTATCTGAACTCTTATATAAAAAATAAATAAAAGAAATATTTCTGCTTTAATGTCAACCATACATATCTGCACGATCTTTTGACTGATCAGATGTGTTTCAAAAACTGAAAAAGACAAAAGGCTAATTCATGTCATACACAGTTTTTGAAGTACAGTTTATACTTAAGTAATGTAATTTGATTTTGATAAGCAGTGGGCACAGAAGTGCATTTGAGTAACTTAAGGGATCAAGAAGTGAATGAAATTTCAAAAGTTTCGGACTAAACTGAGAAAAATAAGTTGTGGGCAAATCTGTCATTTCAGCATGGGTGTGGGATAATAGTATCTAATGTATTTTTCTTTTCTTGAGGCATCACTTCTGAGAATGAGCAAGAAGTGAAAAAATTATCATCAGAGACTGACTTGGAGAGAGCTGTGAGAAAAGCTGCCTTAGTCATGTATTGGAAATTAAATCCAAAAAAGAAGAAGCAATTAGCAGTTTCTGAACTCCTGGAAAATGTTGGGCAAGTTGACAATGAAGGTTTGTTTCTGAACCGGTTTATGGTATTGATGAAATACAAGCTTGCAGGCTGGAAAACTAAAGAGCTTTACTTCTGTCTCATTCCTGATTTATAAATGTATGATTTAGTTGAGAAAAAGTAACTGTCCTAATGACTAACTATTTTAATAAATGTATTCTCTGGACCAATAAAGTTATTTCCTAAAGGCCTGCCAACTCTTGTTGTAGGTTGTGATTTGGTGAAGCCCTTATACAAGTGACAGAATATTAAAGATACCTTCATTCTCAGCACTTGCTGTCATTGGAAGATAGATGTTTTATGATTTTGCTGTGTTTAACTTTTTCTTTAACAATCAACCTTATTTTTTACCAGATATTTCAATTTGCAAATTCAATATTTAAGACATCTGTCTCATTCTGCCTTTCAGACAGTATATGTTACCTGTCAATGCTATTCCCTTTTTTCAGTATAGCAATAAGTATATAAAAAGCTATATAGCCACTTTTTGCATGTCTTTATGTACGTTTGTCTTGTGCTGAGTTTGAGGAAATACTATTCTCCAGGTATTGACTGCTTTGACTTTTCATGAACTTCTGTTATTGAACCAGGTGGTGAGAAGCAACCCGGCCCAGTCCCTAAGTCAGTGCAGAAGCAGAGGAGGATGCTGGAGCGATTAGTGAGCAGTGAATGTGAGTGCACGATGCTTCTTTCAATCTTAACTGTAGTTTAGTTTCTGTTTAGTTTTGCTAAGCAATTCTGTGCTGCCAGAGTAAGGCTGTATAGCAAGTTTGGGTTGCTATAAACTGATGGTGTCTATTGTATGTGCAAGGTAAATGTAACTGATCCTCATGTGGAGTTGTAGAAGATGTTACCATTCTCATCAACTTGTCAGTGATTAGTATGCTAAATGGTGTTTGTATGTAACTTGTCATCTTTATGTTCTTCCTATTTGAGCACTTAAAAGGCTATTCAACACTAAATAAATAAATTGCACTTTCAGTATTTTTTACTTATAAATTGCAGTACGCTTTCTGATTACAATAAGGGAATGAATTATGCAATCTTTTAATGTGGACAGATCCCTCATTCTGTTTGCCTTGCTTCTGTTTGCCTTTCCCTCATAAATAATGTTTGTGTTTTTGTATCTGTTAAAGAATTTATATAAGAGAGATGTACTAAGATACACCTTTCATAACTTAAATAGAGAGGAGCAGCTCAGTTCATATAGTGGGAAGAACTAAATCACTCGATGCACATGGTTCAACCTCATGGAGTCAAATCTGAGTTTTGTAGGGTTGGGAGGTCTGGACTTGCAATCAAGTTCTCTCTAGCCCCACATAGCTAAGAAATGCAGCCATGCTCCTGGGCCTTCAGGAGGAAAGTCAAATCATTAGTGGTCCTACTGCATATTTGCTGCAGTCTCATTTTCATTTGTTGGATGGGGAAGGAACCCTTGGATGTAAAACTCTCAGTGAGTGAAAATGCAACTGAGAATTCTGTTGTTTGTTATAGTAGAACAGAAAACCAAATGAACAGACCTGAAAACTTACAAGTCTGATCCCAGTCATGTATAGCCTAAAAGATAGGGGTGACTGGTTGGGCCTATAACAGGTTCTTAACATGGGGATTTTTTATAGGTACTGTAGTAGAAAAGGTCAGAAGAAGAATCCCATCAGAAGCTGATGAAAAAAAGCTTTAGATAGATTCACTTGCAGTACGAGAGTAAATGTGCAATATGGAAAAAAAAAAAAAAAAAAAAAAAAAAAAGGAAAATCAAAACCTAATTAAAAGATCAGGAAAGATGCTATCTCTACTTTGCCCAAAGTATTAAAATGCTTAGCAGAAAATTGAGGACTGGCAAAATAGGAGTGGTAAATAAAATTAAGGATGCGTTCCATATGAATGTTTTGTGGTTTTCAGTTCTAAAGGAGATGAGTTAAGTTTTCTAAAGATTTCATGAAGAAATCAGATGATTGTGGTTATACATCTTCCTCTAGGGCATTATCACTGATGTCAAAGGAGATTGGATTTTGTAGAGCATTGCTCTGGCTTACTCTGAATTTCTCTGCTAATAGTAGAGTAGGTGCTGGGGCCGGTCCTCTTTAATATATTCATCGATGATCTGGACGAGGGCATCGAGTGCACCCTCAGTAAGTTCGCAGATGACACCAAGTTAGGTGCGTGTGTCGATCTGCTTGAGGGTAGGAAGGCTCTGCAGGAGGATCTGGATAGGCTGCACCGATGGGCTGAGGTCAACTGCATGAAGTTTAACAAGGCCAAGTGTCGGGTCCTGCACCTGGGGCGCAATAACCCCAAGCAGAGCTACAGGCTGGGAGAGGAATGGTTGGAAAGCTGCCAGGCAGAGAAGGACCTGGGAGTGCTGGTGGATAGTCGGCTGAATATGAGCCAGCAGTGTGCTCAGGTGGCCAAGAAGGCCAACGGCATCCTGGCTTGTATCAGGAACAGCGTGACCAGCAGGGCTAGGGAGGTGATCGTCCCCCTGTACTCAGCTCTGGTGAGGCCGCACCTCGAGTACTGTGTTCAGTTTTGGGCCCCTCGCTACAAGAAGGACATCGAGGTGCTTGAGCGGGTGCAGAGAAGGGCGACGAAGCTGGTGAGGGGCCTGGAGAACAAGTCCTATGAGGAGCGGCTGAGGGAGCTGGGCTTGTTCAGCCTGGAGAAGAGGAGGCTCAGGGGTGACCTTATCGCTCTTTTTAGGTACCTCAAGGGAGGCTGTAGCGAGGTGGGGGTTGGCCTGTTCTCCCACGTGCCTGGTGACAGGACGAGGGGGAATGGGTTTAAGTTGAGCCAGGGGAGTTTTAGGTTAGATGTTAGGAAGAACTTCTTCACTGAAAGGGTTGTGAGGCACTGGAACAGGCTGCCCAGGGAAGTGGTGGAGTCACCATCCCTGGAAGTCTTCAAAAGACGCTTAGATGTAGAGCTTAGGGATATGGTTTAGTGGTGGGCTGTTAGCGTTAGGTTGGAGGTTGGACTCGATGACCTTGAGGTCTCTTCCAACCTGGAAATTCTGTGATAAGGTTTGTTTCTGTGATAGTATGCTAGTGCTGCTAATTCTTAGATGCATTGATTGCTTTTGTAACTGGAAAAAAAAAAAAAAAAAAGAAACTTGGAAAACAGGTTAAAATTAAATAAGGCTTTAAATTAAGAAAATGTTTTACAAACAGTGCAGCATATGTACTTTTCAAATTATGTTATCTAGCAAGGTTTAATTAATCACTTGTTGTGAAAATCTCATTTCCTTGAAATGCATTAGTTTATACAAAATCTAGATCAATTCTTAAAAAAAAATCAGTTAAATGTCCCACATCATGTAACTAATATATCTGTAGCTTAGAATACGTGCAATTAAGGTGTCATATGTGGACTGGTGAGCCAAACCTGGGTTTTGTGCATCTAAACCTCTTGAAAGATTAAATTTTCCGTTTCACCAGCTCGGTTTGGCCTTTACCTTCAAGGATTGTGTTCATTACACAGGTGACTTCAGAATCAAGTTATGTAACTGGCACTCCAAAGAAGAACACAGTATTTCAGCAATGTTAATTTTAATAGAAGTAAAAGCGGAGGAGGGACACATGCCTGTGTATATAAGCAAGGGAGTCATGACAGGGAGAAATAGTATTTTGAAGACCAAACTCCTAGTCATATCAAAATTTCTGTGAGAGTAGGCCAGATGTTCCTGTGACTAATTTGCCACTTTTGGAAAGCTCAAAATAGGATAAGGATAAAATTGTCGTGTTTCACTGTCTGGTCATTGTATTGAAAAGCAGATGTATGTGAGTTCATTGGAGTTGCATCATATATGTGCTTCCTGGATGACACTGGTGCTCTTTCCATTCCTTAGCTGAAATGACACATGCTGATGATAGAGCATGAGTGCAAAGCAAGTCACCTGTTCTGGATTCTTCAGTAATTCAAAGTTTCAGAAAAGGAACTAGCTTCCCTCCCCCCCCCCTTTTTTTTTTTTTTTAAGGCTTAAATGGCAGATAAAATAACAGGAGAGTAAATGAACCTACACGTAAGTGTAGGCAGAAATTGATGTGCATATTTTTCTTTTCCTATGGCGGATGGGGGAGGCAGGGAAATTTGTCATAACCAAATTGAAGAAAAAAATCTATGAATAATAAAGTAGAATCTACAACATACGCTTTTTATATCAGTTTGAGAGACACTTGGGTGACAAAATACTAATAACATTTAAAAACGAAAAGTTTTCATCAAACACTTAAAGTAGGAGTTAAGCTGTTACCTTCTCCTCTAGAGAGCTTTTATCTTTTCATGGATGAGCAAGACAGCTGTTACTATCCTACATTTACTTCTCTGATCCGCTGAGTTTCTGCATTCCTCTTGCCAGCAGGAAATTTTTCCTTCAGTTTTAATACATTGCCAATGCTTGGAAGATAATTTTTAAGCCACTAGCATATTCCCAGATACCTGATCTTGGGGTATCCTTAGTGAAGGCATAAATAGAATATTAAAGCTGATGTTTGTCAGTGGACAGTTGTTGCATGCTTGAAAATAGACATGCCATTACACTTTGCAGGCCATCTATACACAGTAAACTGTACTAATAACTCTTTCCCTCTCAGGATACCCCGTGATCCTGTAGGAGTGCCTTTAAGGAACTTTTGTGAGGTTCTAGTCAAGTCTGCTTGCTGATTCCACACCAGAAAGACCATCTTACTTCTATAAGTCTTGTCCAAAGACAACAGTAAATGTAAATGACCTGTTTGGTATTGGGCCTGACCTGGAACCCACCAAGGAAAACTGAGTAGCCTCCCTGGTCTCTGTGTGCCAGTGGTGCTACCCTGCAGTTGGTGAATGAAAAGACTAGCTAGCAGAAATCTAAACTGCCTGTTGGAAGGCATATCATGTGGTATTTTTCAGGGCATACAGGTTCATGCAATGGAAAAATAAAAATAAAAGCAAAAGAAAACATCCAAGTTGTGGGACTGAAGGAAAAGATAAACTGTACGTTGCTGTTTTTTCCATTTAACTCCTTTAACACACCTCTTCGTGGAGCAGGTATCTTGACACAAATGCTTTTTGTTCTGTATCTTCCAGTTTTTATAAAATATTAATATCTTTTTAGTATTAAATGGCTTCCATAAATACTGTGCTTTTGTAAAAGTTGAAGAAAAATAGGCTCAAACCCACTAATCCTCTGGTGTTAATGAATCAATTCAGTTTTCTGTCTCTTTAAAATCTTAAACTAGTATTAAGCAGGCCAGCTTTTGTATCTTTTTGTCAGCTGACTAGCTAAACTGACTGTGTAGGAGGTGTGTTACAGATCTTTGTCATTCAAAAGTCTTTCATATCTACAGCAGTGTCATTTGCTTTAGTGTATGGCAAAAGTTGTTGTTAATTATCCTACTTTACAAATGATATCAAGCTTGTCTACCATAGAAACTGGCTAGTCCATGCTAATTCAAGGCACTGGCTATGAAAAGAGTTTGAAGCAGTGTATAAATCATCTTGCAGCATCCCTAGAGATCTCTGAAGTAATCTCTTGCTTCCCTTCTACTCACAGGAGTGGGTAAGGATTTCCAGAGCCTCTGGCCATCAGTGTTTGTGTACTCATGCTCCTGATACTGCACACTAGTGTCACTGCTCCCTGACCTTCCCCTTGTAGTAGCTCAGGGAACAGCAATATAATGATTTTACAAAACTTGATCATTTTAAAGTGATGTTTTTGTTACAGATTACTATCTCAATTTCCTCAATTACTATCTCAGTTTCCTTCTGTACTTCAAGAGAAAGCATCTTACTTGATTTTAGCCTACTCTATTCTGAAACTCTTGAGATGTTTGTCTGAGGGCCTCTAAGCCTTCATCGTGTTGTGTGCTGCATTGTGTTGCCACTGAATTGCAACCGTGTTATCAAGTTGATGACAAAATGTTAGTGGAAAAGATGCATCATACTAGTAAATAAATCGTGCTTCATATTCAGATACTTTACATATAGACAGTGATAGAATTTTGTCTCTGTGTATTTTGTGGCTGGGTATTTTAAATCATAGTTAATATAGTTTGAGGGAGGACTTTTGTATAGACAAAGCATACTAATTAATACACTAAGTAACTTACAGTCCTGTAGTTATAAGAAATTGGACATTTCCCAAGATTACATCTGTCTGTAAGGTATGAAATTGGAAAAATACCTGTTAAACACCTAATCAGAAGTCAGTTTTCAGTCAGTGTACAGATAAGTCATTACTGTTTCTGCACAATTATTTTTTTTCAATGTGTTGTTAGTTAAAGATTTCTCTCAAAGGTCTCAGAGCTATGATAACTTGTCATTAAAACTGTGTAACCTAATCCAGCAGTCTCTTTTCCTTGGAATACTTGCAGATAAGCTACAGTCACGCACTTTGTTTTCCTACCTACAAGTAAAATAAAATTACCTAGTGGTCTGACAAGATTTAGAGTAGTCATATATTTCTGGCAAAAGCAGCTGGTTGTTTTCAGCACAGATCTTGGAGCAAGTTGCTAGGGAAGCCTGTATTATCAGTTTTTGAAGCTCAGAGTAGATATTTAATAACAGGGAAGAAAATAACAGGCTCCCAGGGGACGTAGTCACAGCACCAAGCCTGTCGGAGTTTAAGAAGTGTTTGGACTGTGCACTTAGTCATATGGTCTAAATTCTTGGGTAGACCTGTGTAGTGCCAGGAGTTGGACTCGATGATCCTTGTGGGTCCCTTCGAACTCGGGATATTCTATGATTCTAAAATTAATATTCCAACTCATATAATCAGGACAGTATTGTTGGGATACCACTTATTTAAAAATCTGTATTTTAATTTGTAGCTAAAAAATTTATTGCTTTGGATGACTTCGTGGAGATTACCAAGAAATATGCAAAGGGAATCATCCCATCTAACCTGATTATGCAGGAAGAGGAAGATGATGAACTGGCAGGGAAGACTCCTGAAGAGTTACCCCTGCGACTGAAGGTAAAAAGACAACAGTGAGCATGTTATGTTGAAGGACTCTCAACTTGCACATTTCAGACAGGGATGACTTACACTCAACTCTCAAAGCTGATGTTTAGTCTCAGTAGGACAGTATGAGAATTATTGTTATAATTTGTTTTTGAACTTTACTTGATATGTGTGTTTACAGCTTCATATATATGAGGCATATATTTAAGAGAGAGAAGTCATGATTTTCCTTGCAAGGGGACATCTAACTTCATTAGATCTCAGTGAGGATTCAAATGGGCCCTATCGTTACAACCATTTTTTTTTTTTTATTACAGTTGCTTTTATATACTTCATATCTTTCTTAAATAAATCAGAACAAGAATGTGGAAAAAATTATCCATACCTTGAAGAGTAAAAAGATTGTATTATGTAGGAATTCAAGAATGATGAAACTTGCTGTCAGTGGTTTTCTATACAGATAATTCTCTAGGTGTGATGAAAGGAAAAGGGAAAATTAAGGAGCATGCATTTGATACCAGCGTAAATTTCAAGTGAGGAAGCAGGTTCTTGGCTACTGACATGAGAGTTTCTGTTGTCATTGTTGTCATTTTGTTGTTCAGTATACTACGGTAGGGGTTTTTTTGCCTTTTTAGGTTTGTTTTTTAAAAAAGCGGAGGGAGGTGTCTTTTTTTCCAGTATTTTGAATAATGATTATTCTGAAAAACATGCATTTATAAAGAACAACACGGATACTTTTGCTAATAAACAGGCTTATGCCAAAGTCATTGTGTTTGTTGCCCCATTTCATCACAATGCATAGATCTTCACTGAAGCATCTTGGACTTTCCAATGCTGTAAATAATATAAAATCATAAGTTCTGGTACAACATTAAAAATTGGCTTTTTACGGGGGAGGGTTTTCTTGCAGTATCTAATGTGCAGATGGTAATATTTGAATAATTGTTTGGAAAAAAAAAATCCTGAAACTTTTTGTTGCTCAGAGATTTAGTCTGTGGTTGGCAGAGGATTTGATCCAGCATTTCTTCTGTTGTCATATGACTGAATTGGGAAATGCCACAAGATAGATATAATTTTAAGACCATTTACAGTTATTCTTATGAGGTTAAAAGAATAGCTCTAATTACTACATATAAATACACTCATAAATATAAAGGTATTCCTGCTGTTTATGAAACAGTTTTTGACAGCTGCATCCATTGGTGCTTGGGAAGGATTTTTTTTTTTCTTAAACCACAGCTGTAAATGCTTTCTATAAGTCCTTTTCATTAGAATGTATAATTCCTGCAGAACAGTGGTAGAGTTGAATGCTTTAAAGCTATGGTACTCATGCCTCAAGTAATGACTTAAGATTAACTACATGGCTGCAGTTCTGTATTATCTTCGGTAAGAAGTTAGCAGAGCAGAGTATTTGACAAGGAAGCCATTTAATTATGTGTCAAAGGTAATGAAATTCATCTTTCCTGAAATCAAAATAGCCTCTGTGCTTCACCTGACTGAATTAATCAAAACAGATCTAATAATATCAGACAAAGTAATCTCAGTTTATTGGCAACATTCTTTTCAAATAAATATCTTTTCATGTCAACTAAGGTTAGACAATTTACTGCTACTGCTTCAGCTATGATCATCTGTGATGTACAGATACAAACCTGCTCATAAATAAAATGCCTCTCTCTCTCTCTCTCTCTCTCTCTCTCTCTCTCTCTCTCTCTCTCTTCCAGGTTGTAAAATACCCACTTCATGCCATTATGGAAATTAAAGAATATCTGATAGATATGGCATCAAAGGCAGGAATGCATTGGCTGTCTACCATTATTCCAACACACCATATTAATGCTCTCATCTTCTTCTTCATCATCAGTAATCTGACAATTGATTTTTTTGCCTTCATTATTCCATTAGTCATATTCTATTTGTCCTTCATTTCTATGGTTATTTGCACACTGAAAGTTTTTCAGGACAGTAAGGCCTGGGAAAACTTCCGCACTTTGACTGACTTACTCCTTCGTTTTGAACCAAACCTAGATGTTGAGCAAGCTGAAGTGAACTTTGGATGGAATCACTTAGAGCCATACATTTATTTTTTACTCTCTGTATTCTTTGTAATTTTTTCCTTCCCTATAGCAAGCAAAGACTGTATACCATGCTCAGAGTTAGCTACCATCTCCGTTTTCTTCACAGTGACGAGTTACATGAGTTTAAGCACATGTGCAGAGCCTTACACACGAAGAGCATTAATGACTGAGATAGCAACTGGTTGTTTATCACTATTGCAGGTATTACCTGGGAATTTCGGTTTCTTGAAATTCTTAGGTAAAACTTTCTTCACTGTTCCTGTAGGCCATTTCTTTGTGATAAATGTAAGTATCCCATGCCTTTTGTTCTTGTATTTGTTTTATCTTTTCTTTAGAATGGCACAACTACGGAACTTTAAAGGCACCTACTGTTACCTGGTCCCATATCTAGTCTGCTTTATGTGGTGTGAACTCTCAGTGGTCATTCTGCAGGAGTCCTCTGGCATTGGGCTCATCCGTGCATCAATTGGTTATTTTCTGTTTCTCTTTGCACTCCCAGTGCTAGGCGTAGGCATTGCACTGATGTGTCTTGTCCATTTCATTAAGTGGTTTGTGTCTCTGGAGCTCGTGAAAATTGTAGTGACTCTAGTTTTGTGTGCTGTTCCTCTGCTCTTCCGATGGTGGACAAAAGTCAACTTCTCTGTAGTTGAAATGGTTAAATCCCTTACTCGAAGCTCGATTGTGAAACTCATTTTGGTGTGGATTACAGCTGTAGTGTTGTTTTGTTGGTTCTATGTGTATCGATCAGAGGGAATGAAAGTTTACAACTCCACATTGACATGGAATCAGTATGCTTTCCTCTGTGGACCCCGATCGTGGAAGGAGACTAACATGGCACGTACTCAGATTTTATGTAGTCACCTGGAAGGACACAGAGTGACGTGGACTGGACGGTTCAAGTATGTACGTGTTACAGAAATTGACAATAGTGCAGAGTCTGCAATAAATATGCTTCCACTTTTTATCGGTGATTGGATGAGATGCTTGTATGGTGAAACGTACCCTCTCTGTGACCCCAAAAATGTCACTATGGAGGAGGAAGAATTGTGTCGTCTCAAATATTTGACAAAGCATAACTGCCACATGAAAATGTTTGATCGGTACAAATTTGAAATAACTGTGGGTATGCCTTTCAGCAGCAAAAACGGAACCAAGTCAGTAGAGGAAGATGACATAACCAAAGATATTGTGCTGAAGGCAAGCAATGAGTTTAAGAAAGTGTTGTTGAATTTGAGGCAGGGAAGTATAATTGAATTCAGCACAATTCTGGAAGGTCGTCTTGGCAGTAAATGGCCTGTCTTTGAACTGAAAGCCATCACTTGCCTGAATTGCATGTCTAAACTCCTACCTGCAGGGAGGCATGTGAAAATAGAGCATGACTGGAGGAGCACAGTGCATAAAGCCATTAAATTTGCTTTTGATTTTTTCTTCTTCCCATTCCTGTCAGCTGCATAATGAGGTCATATTGGTTCAGTGGTATCTTCAAGATACAGTGCATTTATACTACCAAAGGTTTGGCTTAAAAACAGAAAAAAACCACCCTGCTGTAAAAATACTCAAAATGTATGTTAATGTAGAGCTTTGGTGGAGTTTAAGTGTATACACTGTATCCTGACTTTAAAACCCCATATGACTGAAGTGATATAATACTAGTTTAATATTGTAAATGAATGCAGGGGATTGCTGCTGACTAATTGCATGGGGACTGTTTTGTCCAAAATGAACATGCTGTTCGCCTGTGGTACGACACTAGATACATTTACTTGCTTGATGTTAAAAGCACTTTACCATTTAAATATTCACAACATGCCCCTATGTATTTTCACAGGCATGATTTAGAATAGGTAGCTGACAACAGCTTATGTTGCATATATTGCTTGTATTTATTTGGTATATTCTAGAAAAAGGTGATCATATAATCAGTACCTGGTGGTGTTATTTATGTACAGAGCTCCTTGTTTCGCTTTGTCCAGAAGATAATGACTTTGAGCTTTTTTGAAAGGTACAACATTTCACACCCCAGCAAGGCTGTAAAAAAAAAAAAAAAAAAAAAAAAAAGGAAAAAGAAAAGCTCTCAAGCTTTTATTTTGCATTAAATATTCTTTACAAAACAAGGTATTTGTTCTAATTGGTTATGATCACTACATATATGACACTAAGGTATAATCCATGCTGGCATGTGAATGTCAAACACCAGATAATAAGATTGTGATGGTACAGACAAGCCAAAGCAACTGAAAACAGTATGTAAAAGTCTACAGTAGAAACTAAAAGGAATGTCTGTTTAATGATGTGTATTGTGCAAATAAATACAAAAGATAAACTTGAATTAAATGAGTAGAACATTTGTTCATTATGCTTTGACGCTTTGAGCAGTTGTTCATGTTGCACTGATAATTGTGTTTTCCAATGAAAGCTGTTTGTTTAGGATTAAAATTTTCTTGTGTAAGATACCTGAAGTTGTACTTCACATTATTTCAAGCTAGCAGTAAAATGTGAGTACATCAGGCCAGGTTTTATAGCTATGAAATCTTAAATATACTGTGTGCCCCTGCTTTCATTGTGACTTACTACTTTCTGAACCATTGGATGTGCATATCACATGCATCATGCTATTACCCCTGCCTACCTTCACGTTGTTTTTGCCTTGGCATACCAGTCATCAACTTGGGGTGTATGGGGGAAGCACGGTCAGGGAAGATTGATAAAGGGGAAACCTGCAAAAAATTAAGCATTTGGCTGTGCTCCATCAGCACCATCTTGAACATGACACTTGGGCTGCAGCTGGGAAGAACCTAAAGGCACCTACCTACAAACATACTGCCAGATTCCCACGCAATTAGCTGAGCCTGATGTTGCAGACCTGGTCATGTCTGACCCTATCAGAAAATCTGTGAAGTAGAATTATGTCTTCAGGATACTTTGAATTTTGAAAACTATCAGCCATCTCTTCTTTCTACCTGGGGAAAATAAATAGCGTAATGTGGCAGGTAAATGCAAGTTTTGACATAGATTGGCTTATTTCCAGCCAAAAGGAGATCAGGTAAGCTAAACTTTGCCTTTTCTCCTCCTTTTTTTTTTTTTTTCCCTAGAAAATCTGTAGTCTCCTTTTGAATATCTAAATGTTCTTCCTGGTTCTGAAATTCAAGTTCTAAAGATGTATTTTTTCCTTAGATACACATAATTTTGAAAGTTCTATTCACATGTTTGTCAGGAGGGAAAAAAAGTCTTGGTATTCATAACTAGCATTATTTTTTTAAAAAAGCTTTTACTCCTTAGATAAAGATGTCAATTTACTAACTTCAGTGCATTGTGAAGAAGTTATTACATGTCACAAAAAGGGAAAATTTGACTGAAGTCAGATGGAAAGGGTTGCAAGACAAAAGCATTAATCCAGGTACCTCTGTTCCCATATATAATAACATTGTTATGAGGCTTAACTCCAACAACTTTGAAAACCGTAGTTTATGACTTCTTCAGGAAATTATTAGGTGATAATGGCATATAATTGTTGTAAGGGGAAAATAGCTCACCTGCTCAGTACTGGCAGGCTAGATGATGAGCTGGATTTCTAAAGCTGCTATCTGCACACAACTCCTCTAATCTTTGCATGTCTGTCTTTATGCTTCAGCCCAGGGCAAACAGCCAAGTTGGACTTTGAATCCTAGTGAGAACAGGGAGCTGAGAAGTGCCCCTGTGGTGCTCTCACTGCCTGTGTCAGCTTCCACACCAGAGAGGAAAGAAAACAATCCTGACCAACTCACTGTAGGAACCATAACAGCAGAGAGCCTCTGGCACAAGACTACAATATGGTAGGAAGGAAATGAGTGTTTTGTTGTCATTACTTACACAGTCACTTTGCCCTCCAAAACACCACTGCCTCATTCAGTGCTGCTTAGAGGGGAATTTGGGGGGTTGTCATGAAGCAAACTACTGGCTGGAGGCTGTTTCCCTGTTTGCCGGGCCGGCCCCCCGCCCCACTGGAAAACCTTGTGATGCTCTTAAAAACAAATTAGGCCAAGACCTCTAAGTCTAAGAGGAATTAATAGGGAAAGCACAGAGGGGCACAGCCCCATTTGATGGGGACAGTTTAGTTTTTTTAATGGAAAAAGAGGATACATTAGCAGTAACATGATGGATAGGTACTCCATTTTCTTGTTTGTATAGTGTTCAGTGTTCTGAAACCTTTAGCAAGGATTTCTAAGTTATAGCTGATGAAATCACTACTTCTTAATAGGTGTGATTGCAATCTCAGGCAAAGTGTTTTTGCAAAGGGTGCTTCCAACTACCTCGAATCTTGCAGGCAAACAGAGTACAAAATAACTTTGTTCTACTGCTGTGTGCCACATCTTGATATTCCAAAACAGGTCATCTTCCTGAACTGCAAAGGAGAGAGACAGAATGTGGCAGCTGCTGTTAATTATTTGATTCCACATTTCTTATTTTCTTATTTAATTTTGAAGACATAATGAATTATAAACAGTTCCAAAGATAGGTGCCCTTTTTCTAGGCTGATAATTCAATCTTTTGAATTAGTATTAATTAACTGAGGAGGAGGAGGAAGATATTACATGGCTATTGACACATCTAAATTAGGTTCAGCTGTTCTGTAAGCTCAGCTTTAGCATTTAGAATATACAAAATTAAAGTAAATATTCATTATTTTAATTCTATCCTCTAACATGAAAAAAGTACTGCTTGTTCTCAAACTGGTACATTCTTCTATAAGCACAGAAAAACAATTCAGCACATATAGAAATTCTGAATAACTTAAGAGCCCACTCTGTAATGACTAACAGCCTTTCACTTTAGGCAGGAATGCAAGGATTTTATACTCTACATTTTGCCCAGTGCTTCTGGAGAAGGAAATTAGTAGATCTGTAGGAATTACATGTTTTGTTTTTTATTTCCCAGAACAAACTGGTCTTCTCAAGTGTCATAAGATTGCTGTTATTAATTACGGATTTGCTTGCAATTTTTCATAACACATTATAATAAGGATGTTACCTTAGGGGTAGCACCATGCTTCCTTACAAAGTTGAGCATGAGCCTTTGACATAAAATGATATGCCACCTTCCAGAGCATTCCAATGTCCATCTGTCTCTTGGCTTCTCTATTTCCACTGAAAAAGAGAAAATGAATTTCATAATTATGAATACATTCTTAATGCTAGCTGGATGCATTGCAGCCTTTCAGTGTAAGGGTTATGGTCAGTAGCAAATGAAGGGGACTATCCTTCACTGGGAGCTGTGCTCCCATCAGCTTTACACCTGCAATTATTTGAACAACAGAGGGATATGATGGAAGAGCAACTATTTAATGATTAAGTTAAGCAAATACTAATCCATGCAGCAAAAGTTAGTTGGAACTCACCAAAATATGAAGAGATAATATAGCTACTCTAACAACTAATACATACACGCAAATGTCATTTAAATGCAAATAGGGATGGCTAGAAACCAAACAATTGTAGGTTATATGCTTTAAGATGGTTCCTTTGCTTTCCTTCCTTTACTCAAAAGCTGTAATTAGCTTTTGTTCTGGGAAGAAAATAAAATAAAAATAAGAGGTCATTAGCATCCTGCAACTTCCTCTTGTAAGTTATAGTCCAAAGTGCAAAAGATGAGATTCACCCCCAAGTAAGGACACTTCACTGAGAAAACTTGCATTTTCATCATCTCCAGTCAAATCAAACTTTTATTCAGGTTTTGAAGCCAGACATGAACGTGGACAAACTACTTTCACCCTTCCTTTACAAAATATTTTACATTGCTATGGAAGGAAGCATACAGAATAGAATCTTCCCCCTGCCAGCTACAGCAAACAGCTTCTGTAAGACTGCAGCTTCACAATTCACTCCTCAGCATTTGTCTGACAATTTTTCACGTAACTTTGTGCAATAAGTGATGTGATCTATGGCACGTCCTTAGTTGAGGACTGAGTTTCTTAGAGTCTTTCCTCTGAGGGACTGAAACTCATGATGAGTCCACCAATTTCTTTGTAATTCTATTAAAAGACAATGTGTGTAATCACACTTCCCAGAGATCTAGCAGAAAAAAAAAATAGCAAGAGGTTATTGATATTCAGCATTTTAATCAAGAAGCAGGTGCACATGCAGCATGAGTAAGGTAGGGCATGTCTGTATATACTATCTGTAGTCAGTACATACTGACCAGACCACCTGATACTTCAGGATGCCCACGTCTTATAAAACGTGCCCTTAGGGTTTTCCTGTCAAAGCATCACATCCTCAGGACTAGATGTTGGCAGTCCATCCCCAGCCTCTTTTCTCTGGTAGGCTTTCTTAGCCTTAACTCCCCTCTTGTTGTTTCCCAGATGGCCTGTGGGTTGGAACATGCATTCCTCCTTAACTGCCTCGCTTTGCAACAAGGAAAATAAAGCAGTGAAATTCTGATGTTTTCCAGAGCCTTCTCACTACTCCTCCAGAACAACAAGCAAGTTTTCCCACAATTGATTGCAAACAGAAGGCCACTAGACTCAAACACACACCAAATTAAGATGTTCTCCCAAGGCAGTGAGATACTAACAATTCAAGCACAACTTTGCGGCCCAGGCATTCAAAGCCTGATTCCAGGTTGGTGGGTATAGTCCTAGAGACTGATGGCACTACCTGTTTGAAGGCAGTTTGCTGGGCTTCACGTGAGCTGCAGCAGAAGTAATCCTCCTGCAGTGGATCTGTCCAGATTGTCTGTCTACTCCCCCTCCACAGATCCCCACTACAAAGAGAAAAAAAAAAGAGAGAGCTTTATAAGGTTTGTGTGGGGAGATAGATTTAACAAGTGAGGCTGAGTACGATTAGTTACCTTTCACAGCTGCCACCACTAATACAATCAGACCAGGACAAAATCAGCCTACTCCTGTGCTGTCTCTGTTACCCTTGGTCAGCACTGGTAGAAGCTGCCTGCTGAGAGGTGGTGTATCTTTTATTGATGGGATTGTTGCTGTGAAGGTTGAGCCTCTTTTCTGCCGCAAAATGCTTCCCTTGCATGCTCCATAGCTCACCATGAAGCACAGGAATGCCACTCCACTACTGATGGCACAACCGCTGCATTTCCAGTTAAGTTCCTTTGGCATTGCCGATACATCTGACTTTATTCCTGCTCTTATGACAGCTGGTATTTATTGTAACCCTTTTCCTGAATCTTACAATTACATGCCAGTGTGCATTTTAAGAAAACAAATGAAGTCTTAAGAGAAAAGGGGCAAGTGCTCTTTATGGACTAGAACCCCCCAGCCACTAAGCTTGATTTAAAATCCTTTCATTTTGTAGTTTTCCTTCCAGTAGTTCTAAGGCTGGATTAGTCAGGGTTAGCAACATTTGCATCAGCTTTATGGAGACATCAGTGAGTGATGAACAAAGGTAATTAACAATTCACATTTCTATTCTCAATAACTTGAGAAAAATAAGCGCTCATCTACAGTTGACGTAGGATGCCAAAAACATCATGGTACATTTGGTACAAGTCATTACCCAACTGTTGATAAGTTATACTTTTGCAATGTATGTTCTTTAAAAAGTCAGAAAATATAATCTTGGGGAGTCTAGTTAATGTGCTTATTGAGGGGTGCTGCCTATGAATTATGTGTGTTTCTTTAATGTCCAGAAAGAGCAGATTTCTGACTGGAGCCACTGTGTGATTGTTTTCTTTTTCTGCTCAATAATTCTTGCAAGAAAGTGGTAATTCTCTGTTTTTTGTTTGTTTGATTATTTTTTACAGTGTACCTGCCCTTTTCCTAGCAAGCCCATAACCCATGTGGTTTTAATTTTGTGCCATCAGATGGCACTCCAGGTTCACTTTGCATTTTCTCTCTCTCTCCTCCTGTCTCCAGGGGGCACCGGCAGTGAACAAAAGAATCAGGTTCTGGTTTTATTCCATTTCAGGGAGGAAATGCAACTAGAAAATATTTTGTGAAAAACAGATAACTATTTGCAGACCCAATTTAAAGCCCTCTTCCCCACAAACAGTAACTAGCAAAGCCATTGCTGCAGTGTTTCTACAACCTGAGGCCATAATAATGGAAAAAATAACCTTGTGATAACATACAGTGTAATGATAAACTAAGAGAATATGCGTGGCAATCTTCTGAAATGCCCTTTCTGGCTACTTTGTTCTTTAGCAGCTTTTTGAGGAGGTTCCTTTTTCTGACCTCTTTTATCACAGATCTTGCAGCGTTAATCTGCATTGTCTGCTTCTGCTGTCATTTGCATGGTGACAACGGGCAGCCCTGATGTCTGTTCTGGTGGAAACTGTTTTCTCCATTGCCTGCATGTGTGAGATGCAAAAACAAACAGAACAAAATGAAACAGGGCTTATCACAGCTTAAATCTTCTTAAACCTTCTGTTACCTGTCTGATAGGAAAGAGAGAAAATCTGTCCCAGAGTTTAATTAAAACTTAGGTAGAAGACCTGATGTATTAAGGGAAATTCTGGCTGCAACTCTTGCTTTAGATGTTCATGCACTAGAAATTTGTGCATGGATTTCGGGAAAGGAGAAAGGTTGGGTCAAGATCATGAACCAGGTAAAAGCTGATAAAAGAAACCCTGAAAGTCAGAATTTTTGTACTTTATAAATGAGAGATAACAGGTGGGGGGGGTTGTTTTGTTTTGTGCTTCAGCAGGTTGTTACAGAGTTTTTGTTCCAGTTTTGAAGACAGCAGGATTTTTCTGCACTAATAGCAGGTTTGGCATCGGAAAGGGCCTCGCAAATGTTGCAGCGAACCATGGGAGATGGCAGGAGCTGTATCATGCTAAATTAAAAAAGGTTTGAACCAAGCCCACAGACACCCTAACTTCTCAGATATCACTGTGCATTGAAACCCCAGCTTAGCTCTCAGAGTGGCCTGTCTTTATCTCAAATAATTTCTTCACTTTAAAGAGTGAGGCATTTCAACAAAGCATCTCTTCTCTAGTTCCCTCTCCTGTCCCTCCCTCCCTATTCAGCGCTGGTGACAGCCAAGATGTTTCCACGACAACAATGCATTCTGTTGCCTCAGGTGACAAACTAACTTCAGTAAGTAATCACTGAGAATAGCTTCAAACAATTAATTAGGTAATGGAAATGTTATTTCAGTAGGGCTGAGATGCTTTGGCAGTCTGCTTGAACAGACTGAATTCTGATCAGGAATCTGTCCACAAGCAAAGCTGAAACTGCCAGCCGAAGGTCAGGATGGATGTTGGTGTCTGAGTACCCTAACAGGCCTCTAGCTTTAAAAAAAACATCAAAAAAATCAATCAAAAATCCAGGTGTGTTCCTTGAGGATGCCATACAAAGGAAATTTAATTCATTTTGGTGCTAAATTTTGTTGAAAACACATCCTGGCACGAAGTACATTTAAGGAATTTATTAACCTTTCACAGTCACCAAATCCAGTTAGAGGCCAGAGCCCTGTTCGTGCAGCGTGCCCCCGCACCAGCATGAGACTGATGATGATTCCAGCAAATGGTTTAGCAATAAATGGATTTTTCAGTCTTCTCTGTACAGAAGATGCTTTCCTAGAGTTATAAATGGATGATTCATAAATCTCTCCTAATGCTGCTTCTAGTAACAATTCAATTGATCTTTAATCGTTATTTAAAAAGTGGGACTCCATGGGAATGTTTCAATCCTGGATCCTGAAGTCTCTCTAGCCCAGGGTAGCTCTTCTGTCTTGCAGCTTAGAGATAAAATAGTCTTTAAGCACAAATAAATACATTGAGTACATGTGTGTGCCTGATATCACAGTTCTCATAGAAGCACTGGCGCTCTTTGGTAATGGTAGTTGTCCTGGCAGAATTTCTTTTTGCTTTATTTTTGCTTTCATTATTACATTCAGTTTCTCCAAAATAGTGCATCCATGAGAGAAGAGCAAGAAGGACAATGGTTGCCACCTTTCCCAGTCCCGTGGAAGCCTGTGGGCTTTGCCCACACCAGGTTTGCGATGCCAGGTGTGCTTCCAAGACTGGTTAGGGATTGCAGTTAGGGATTAAGACTTGCCTTTCTGTGCAGAAAAAATGTAATCTGTAGGTGAGGGACTCTGCACCACTCTTACTGTTCTGCTCAAGCAGCTGCTTTTTGGGGACTAGGCATTTTGTTTCCACAAAATAAAGGTGCCCAAGTACCTCCCTTTGGAGTATACTGGGTTTGCTGTTGTAGTGTGTTCCTGCGCAAGAAGGATCACACAGTTTGGAATAAGGAATATGGAATGGAATGGGCACTAAAAGCCAGCAATAATTATTTTACAGGAAGCTTTTGAGGCAGTATATGGTGATTCATCCAAACGAAGTTTTGCAGAGCCCCTACTGCTTTTCTTATAACTTTGTCAGTTCAAGAATGAAATTCAGGCGTATTGTAGGCATAGTTGGAAAAATCTGCCAGCAGTGTTGTTTGGGGTGTTCACATAAAGCATGGGGAGGCAGGGCTCTGTTTGTAGCTTGGCTCACATGGTATGGAAGAAGAGAACTGAGGGGAAGATGCCCGTTACTGAAGAGTGATAAATAAGGTATTGCCCTGGAAGGGAAGGTAACAGCTGTCATTCCCATGTTTAAGCTGTACAAACCATGGAAGAGAGTCTGCATCACAGACGTGTGATCTCATTATTTCATATTGGGGAAAATTTCTTAACTGGACAGTTTGTGAGGCATTGGAAAGGCTGCCCGGGGAAGTGGCTGGGTCACCATCCCTGGAGGCGTTCACAGGACGTGTAGATGTGGTGCTCAGGGACGTGGCTTAGTAGTAGATATGGCAGTGATGGGTTAGTGGTGGGTTTGATGATCTTGGAGGTCTTTTCGAACCTCTGTGATCCTCTGTAGGCTGATAACAGCCACGCGCCTATTTCACTGAGTTTTCATTGTAGTTCTCTGTTCCCTCCAGGAAACTGTTCAAAACCTTGCTTAGGCTCCTCTGAGACCAATGCACAAAGCCTCAGGGTTTCTCTGCAAACAGAAGCCCTTTCTCCGTTCCTCCTCCTGCAGGAGAGCCAATGACATAGCCATGGCCATCAGTCCTCCTGATTTGCCTGTGCTGGGAAGGGAAAAGTCTCAGGGCCAGGCTGGCACGCGGGTGTGTGTGCGGCAGCTGCGTCCCTCCCGACGAAGGCTGGAGCGGCCTTGTGCCCCTGCCTCTGTGTGGAGCCTTCTGTAATTGAAAACTTAAACAGCTGAACTGCTTTCTTAGTGCATCGCTGGTTGCTAAGATACAGCCTCCCTGATCCCGTACATCTTCTACTTGGAGCTGCTCTGTGTTGGCAAACAGGCCTTTCCGCTGTGACTGCTCGGGAGATGGGGAGACCACGGTGTTTGGTCCTGGGGTGGGACTCGGTGCGGCTTCTGTGAGCCCCAAGGCTCAATGGGGAATGTGCAAAGCCATGGGGTGAGAGGCTAAAAAGGAAGGCAGTGAGGGGAGAGGGGGCAGGGAGGCAGCAAAATGGGGTTGGATACATCAGGGACAGACAGCATCTTTCTGTACCCCGCTCTTCAATAGCCTCAGGCTGCAGTTACAGCACGAACTGTCTCCTCTGCCCTCCTGTAATCACGGGCAGATCTGGAGACAGTCTGGGTCTGGGACTGGTCGGACTGGGCAGGCTTTCCTAGGGATAAGCTGTGCCAGCAGAGATTTCTTGCGGCTCCGCCAAGTGATGAGGAGATACCGGGTTGAAAGGTAGCCTTGGATTCCTGGAAGCTCAGTAGCAAGGTTGCAGTGACAGCCCCACATAGCCAAACATTTTAAAAAGAAGCCTAGCTGAGCCCTACTTGTTTGCAAAATGTGTGGAGGAAGGTGGGATAAAACAGCACAGCTTAGCTTGCGTTCTGCTGTTGAGTAAGCCTTCAGCTGTTTAAGGTTGCAGAGAATATTGTAATGCTGTTGACAGTGTGTAATTGCTGCAGCACCGTTTTGCAGAGGCCTGGATCAATAGCTGTGAGAAATGGAGACTGCAGCCCTTCGTCTCCGGGAGCTGTGAGCAGAGATGTCAGAGGACAATAATTGAAACAGCGACGTTCTCCTCCCCGCCTTTTCCCCGAGCCAACCCGAGGTGTGCGTACGCTTACGGTGAGCGCTCTCCTGTCTCACAGCCCGCAGTGCCAGCATCGCTTGTATCTGAGGGAAACCTCTGCTTCCTTCCACATCTTCCCACTGACTGAGAAGGAGCTCGGCCCAGTGTAACCCACAGGGGTGTTTGGGTGGGTTCAAGCCTTGCCAAGGAAAAATTAAGAAGAGGTAGCCTGCCAAGGCTGGAATATTGGCTTAAGTTCTTGACAGGGGGATTCCACTCTGGAGTCAGTGTTTATTTTATAGGTAGAGCAGGGAAGGATCCCACCCCTTCTACCCCTAGTCTGACACCCTAATTCCAGTCTGAATTACTTATTTATCAACTTCTCCCAGGATTTATTCCTCCAATTGGAGAAATTATGAGAAAGCCACTGACCCTCAGAAGAAGGCTACAGTATTATGTTATTCTGGGGTTCTCTCTGTGAAGGACTCTCACTGGGGCACTCTCTGTTCATTACCAGCTAAATATTTTGGTCCTTTAATTGAAGTTAGAACTGTGGGCTATCTGGGGTCAACGTGCCCATGCTACTAATATGACTAGTGCTACCTCGCATCCTTTAACAGTCTCTAACTACAGTAGGTTTTACTCTTTTTAGCAGCCGTGTTATACAAGGAATATATATAGTCACCATGATGATTAAAATAATTGTCTGATGGAATTGTTGGTTTAAGTATCTTGACCTACTCATTGACTGTCTCCGCTTAGCAAATGGCAAGACAAGCAATTATCTGTACCCTGACGGGCTGATCTGTGTTCAGGGGAGCTTTGAGAGCTGAGGGAGCTCAGGAGTTTGCTCTGTCGGGTGTTTCACATGAAATGCTTCGTGTCTCAGGCTTGACTTAGGCTCTCAAAGTGCCTAAAGAGTTGCACTTACTTTCATGTGAGTAGAAGTTTGATCCTAGTCCAGCTTGAGAGAGAAGGAAAAAAATATTGCTGCTAATAAAAGCTTTCACTCTGAAAGCAAACCTTTCCAGCATGCATGTCAAGCTGTCATGTACTGAACATTCAGACTGCTTCATGGCTTCACAAAACCAAAGAAACATACCCTGTCCCAAGCGTCTTACAAAATTAGGGCCAATTTCTTGAATGTCTACCCACTCTGGTAATCCTGTTGCCTTTTTGGTTCTGCCACATGGGCAAGATAAGTGAATTCATGCTCTAATTTTAGACTTAATGCAATTTGCTGAGAAGACAGCAAATGGAAAAGGATTACTATTGGGAGTGGGAGCAAATTGATGGTAATAATGTTACTGAAAATTGGACACAGAAGGTGAACAATCCTTATACTTCCCCTCTCACCAGGGATTGAAAACCACAGCCTTGGCAGGAACCAAAGGACGTAAGGCTGCCTGAGAGCAAGACAACTTGCTGGCTGCACATGGGGGAAGCAGGTGGCTCTGCCAGCATTTCCCCACACCCCCACTCCACGCAGAGTGAGACTGCCGCATGTGGCTACTAAACCTGCTGGTGACAATTTTGAGAGCAGGAGAGCTAGCCATCTGGCTTCTGCTTGTCCTGGGCATTTAGGGATGAAAAAGGAAAATGGAAAGCTAAATAGTGAATTGCTTGATGTGTTGATTTTTAGCCGAGATTTTTCTCTGCAGTGCCTAGACATATTTGCCCATCTAAATGAGTGGGATTGACTGTGTCTTCCCAAAAAGGGGATGGGGGGGTGGAATTAGCATATAAGCTCTGGGAGAGCTGTGCAAAGCAACGCCCTGCCTAATCTAACAGCTGAGGCGACGTATTCTGGTCCGCATCCAGAAAAAGGACTTAACCTTTCAGGGTGTAACTCACACGTGCCGATGCCCAGGAGGCGTCTCCAACCCTGCGGCTCCGTGAAGAACACACAGACAGGGCAAGAGATTCAAAAGAAAAGCCCAAGGTCTGGGGCAAGCATCGCAGTAGCTAGGGCATCAGTTTGGGCTGGAAGGTGAGTCCTTTCTTAGCATTGTGTGCCAAACCAGCTTGTTGAGGTTTGGCCCCTCTCCCAAGTACAGGACAAAAAGAGAGGTGGTGACAAGGAGGATGCTCCTCTGCTGCTCTCCCTCAGTTCTTCACCTGGGCCAGTGTCGATCTTACCCTGATCCCTAAATTACCTTACCGGCTTACCCAGCCTTACCCTGCCTGAACTGTGACTCTTCCTCCCTTGTAAAAGGAGCTAAACAACCCTCTTGTGTCTAGCTTAAAAATACGCTGTGCCTTGAAGCCATCTCCTTATGCCTTTTTTTTTTTTGTCGTAGTTTTATTGAAAAAGCTGGTATTAACATATTTATATTTTTATTCAACAACAGTTAGCTAATTTGTGCAACACAAAGAATGCAGCCATGAACAACAGCTTTCAAAACAATCAGGTTTACCAACTTTACCATCACTTACTCTACACCACTGAAAGCTCAAACTAAAAAGAGAAAGAAAGTTGGAAACATTCACAATGACGATGTTAACTTTCCGTACATTCAAGAAGACCAGCAAACCGAGCTGCAGTAGCAAAGTCAAAGATGTGAAGGGAATACTGGTCTTTGAAAGATTTCTATTTATTTCCTCTGTAATCACTTCACGGTATTTTGGTTGGGTAGTTCATGAGTTTTATAAAGCTCCAAAGATATATTTACTTATTTAATTTTAACACGATCTTTTTGGTACCCAGAACTGTAACAGAGCAAGGTACTTCAAATGAAGAAAAAGAAAGAAAGAAAGAAAAAAAAGTTGTATTAAGATCTGCCTTATAACGTTATCTATAGACTCTTACTTGAGAATGTTAAAAGCTAAATATGTTTTACAGTACTTCTAGCTGTAAATGCCAATATGAGCTCATAGCATTTTATTTATTTTTTAATCTTTATTTTTTGAGCTGCAAAGATTAATGAGGAGGCCAAAAGTCAAAGAAATCATATGACACCCTTGAAGCAGTAGTTTGGCATTAGCAACTTTTCTATACAATTTACCACATTCTTAAACCTTTTTAAAAGGAAGAAAAGAAAAAAGCAGTTTTGTTAAATTTCATTAGAATAAATATGTACATATACTGTCCATGCCTGCTAGAGCATACAGTATTTTATAAACAAACATTCCTCATTCCCTTTAAAGTTAACCTACACATTTCATACCGTATGTGTTTAGTATGGCTGGAAACTGATGCACATGCGTTTGTGCTTCTACACACAAAATTTACAGCGTTGATGTAGAAAACTTCAAACATACAGATTTCACGCGCTATGTTAAGATGTCCTATAAAAGAGCTGTAGACTTGGTTTTTCTACTTGTAAGCAGATTTTCACCCACCCTTTCCCCCAAACCCAAATACAAAAGCATGCAGATCTCTTTTATCAGTACATTCTCCGCTCACCAAAGAAATCAGTGCATAATGGCTTAGAGATTTTTTATTTTTATTCTTTCTGAGGAGTTTTAATATGGGCAGATAAACAGGTCGTCTCAGTTGTGCTCTTGTATTCATGATTTGAGAAGAAATCCTTTGGGATATCATTTTTTCTGCCAGAGCTATTAGGGAGGCAGACAGTTTTCTCCTGGAGGAAGAGGACTTCCTGCCCACTACGCTTTTCCCATAAACTTCCCGAATGAGGTACATCAATTCCTTCTACTTTCACTGGCCATTTCTATCACTATTCATTAGAAAATAGTGATAACTCTCTCTTAGAGCCAGATTTCACAGAAATGTATTTACATGGAAGCAGGTTTTGTTTGGTTTGGAGTGTTTGTGTATTCCTTTTTTTTTTTTTCAGAAATACCTTTGTAACCTAGCAGTGGACTTACTTAAAACCTTTAAAAGTCATTGAGCAATGCTACATCTCACCATACCTTCATTTTTATAGCTACAGAGATCGTGGCAATGTCTGTGTTCTCCAAATGCCAAGATGAAAATAATCGTGCTGCAAAAAGCAAACGAGGGATTTTCTGAGGTGTCTAGAAGTGATGCAACTTTGCTTCCACCAAAGCAGAAATTTGCCTTCAAGGACAGCAGTTTTAGACAAGACTTCCAGAACAACCCCCAAACAATGGTGTGTGTTTATGTATTAACTCTGCTAGGCTGTGTTTGAACAGCCAGTCCCTGTGGAGTAGTAATACCAAGGTCTTAAATAGTCCTCCACCTGGTGAGGATGCTAATTATTGTTTTAAACAGAGCAAAGAGATTGATGGAGAATGAACTTCTCAAAATAAGCTGGCTAAGCTCTATGAGTCTGTCACTTATTCACTTGGGAAGTTAAAGCACACAGTTAGTAATGTGAATAAATACTGAGTAGTTGTTGGAGAGAAGGGAATGAGGCAGGTGAGACAGGACAGCCTTCCACCAGCAGGACTTTGGGTGGCCCTTCCACTGTGACATGTGGCCTAAAGGGACGCAGCTATTCGTTCATTCACTCACAAACAGGCTTGGCTTGGTTGAAAGACAGAAAAATGTTACTTTAAAAAGTAAAACAAAATAAAACAAAAAGCTCTAACAATGTGGTAAATGCCGTGGACTGCAAAAGCAGGCAGTGCACCAGGACAGCGTGGCCCTGTGAATCACTGAGACCCTTGAAAGGTCTGTCAGGAGTTGAGGAGTCTCAGCCCTCCTCAGGAACGCTCCCCCAATAAATAAATACCCCTGTTTGGTAAAGGAACCGATACAGACCACAGTACTGGATTTGCAGTCGTGCCTTTTACTTATACAGTTGCAGTGATGGAAAATAGTTGGCTTGCCACCAATAATGATACAGGGATGAAAGGATGCAACCTACAAATCCCACCACAGAAGCCACAATTTTTGTGAGGATCACATCCTTCTACAATTCTCAAGAGGCTGGTTTGTAAGTAGAGAGGGATATTGATAAATCTAGTGCATTTCTGAGTTCACTTTATCCTGAAATATGTACAGATTGTTTGTCGCTGCTATAGCAATGATGTTCTCGGTTGGGTGCCACGCTGTGTGCAAGATCTTCTTCGTAAAGTCCAAACTGTCAACACTGATGTCATCTTTCCTCCGTTTGCCACCGACGCAGACTCTCCGGGGCTTAAGGATAGCTCGTGGTTTGCTGCTCTCTCGGGATGCCTCCAAGGTAACATCCCGCTTGGTGTTTCGGTCAAACATTCGGAAAAAGTTGTTATATGCACCTGTCATGATGACACTGGAGGGGGGGGGAAAGACACAATTACAATTAAACAGCAGGTTGTGGGAAGTCTACTGACGTGACTGGACAGAGACAGCTGAGTGTTGACCTTAGAATAAAGTGGCTTCTGGTTTCAGAAACAGTACAAACCATGGGATTTTCCCCAGAGTGAACTGTTTTCCCCATTCCAATGTATTCAATGAAATTTCCAGTTACCCCAAAACTGGCTTCCATAAGCATTCACACAAAAAAATCATGTCAGGGCCCTGACGTCACGAGGCTGACTTCACAGGAAAATAAAAGCGACACGTTCACCTCACTTCTTTTTAAGTACCCTCCAGCTCTTTACAAGCTTTTAAGGGTCATAGTTCCAGGCTTTTTTCTTTCTCCAGAGCCTTACCTTTTTTGACAGCTGAGATTACCGTGGTTCCAGAAACACTCTTTAAGAAAAAAAAAAAAAAGAGCTTTGCAGAAGTGAATTTCTTTTCAGAATAAACCCTTTTCCTTTCTGAAGCCGTAGACCCATTAGCAAGTGTAGGCACTATTAAAATTTGTATCTACAATACTTCTTGAAAATAAATATATTAATAAACAGGATTCTTTTATCTTCAGTATAAAGTTTGTATGAAGCATCGAGTCAGGATATAATTCTAGGTCTGGGAGAAAGGGACAAAAAGCATACCTCACCCTGTATAGAAATTACCCCATTAATCAGCTTGTAGCTTGAAATAATGAATTTCCAGTTGCTTCATTCCCCATTCCCCAGGGGGGGATATTTTGTCACTGACTTTAATGAATTCAGGATTTCATCCATGGCCCTCAGGTTATTGGATTAGCATAATCATGGATCTTAGAGCCTTGTTCAAGAGATCATCCCCTGCAAACTTTTTCCCTATCTGCGTCTACGGTCACACTCCTCTCACCTTTCCCATCGCAGCCCAAATACAGTGAATTCAGTGAATTTTTGCACTTCTATTCCAGAAGAAAAACCCAGCCTGACCCGTCAGGTCTCCATGGGAGAAGCTGTGCTTTTAGTTCTAAGAAAGGCTTGGGCAACCAGTAAATATTTGCCTTTCTGGCACAGCCCAACAGAGCATATTTCACGTGCCTTGCATTTAATAAACTCATCTCCATCACAGATGACAGCCGCGTTGCTGGAGCATTTGGCGGTGCTTTCCCACCTGGGGGGAGCTGCACAGAGCTGTGGGCTTGTCCCGAGGCAGCTGCAGACGAATGGTGGGAGAAGTCAGAGCCAGAAACCGTGCTCTATGCTGGTCGTGTTTTAGCTGCTGAGAGCTGGTGCCCCTGGATTCAGGAGCTGTCTTATGCCACGTGCCCAGCCAGCACGGCCTTGATCCCACCTAGGGCCAGCAGTAGCTGCTGTAATAGCGATGAGCGATACACCCCAAACCCACAAGTGGGTCACAAGCTGTGGAGCTGCGGCTGCACTACAGCTACCGACCAGCAGCTCTGCTCCTCCAGGGACTCGGGGGAGACTGGCTCAGAGGAGCTGGATGTGCACAGAGTCACCAGCAGGACTGGAGCTGCCCTGCCGTTAGCTGGTGGCACAAAGCTTTCCCCTTGCTCAAAGGCTGCTTCTCCTGCTTGCTGCTGAGCCCAGGTGGGCAGGAGAGGCAGGGCCCAGAGGTGGTTACAGCTAGTCCTGGCTAACTGCAGCAGGGCTCTCTGCAGAGGTTTTTCCCTCGCCTTCCCCACTTGCAAAGGCCTGGCACAGTTCTGCTCATTAAGCCCACGCAAACAACCTCGCATGCTTAAAAAAAAAAAAAAAAAAAAAAAAAAAAGTGTGACAGCTTGATAAAACATACCCCAGAAGCTGCAGAAAGCCTATTGATCAAGATTAGTGCCCAGTTCAGAAATTGAATCAACAGCAGTAAATCTAACATTTCACTCCTTCCAAATCACCGCATCTTGTCATTAGAGCTCTTGCTACAATGGTTGGGCACAACACGAAGCAGCAGAGGTGATTCCATTCCTCAGAGCTCACACACACACAATTAGCGATGCTGACAGTACTGTGGTGGGGTAGGTTTGGTCTTTTTCCCCCCCTTCAGGCAAAATTTTGAAACAGGCTCCCAGAGCCGGGCACCACGTGCCCTAGCTGTGCTAGCTGGGACCCGGCTCTCTCAGGAATAAGGAGCCTGCACCAGATGAAGGCAAGAGCCATCGGGGAGCAGTTTTCATGCAGGCAATGTACCAATGCACCAACTGCACGGAGAAGTGCTTGTCAAAAATCTTTTTTTAGGTTTTGCTTGCAGCAAAGCTGCTTTTACAGTCCATTTGCTTTTTAATTTCTTCAACTCACATATTTTTAAAAGTCTGTTTCCTTCGGTTGGATTTATTGCAGGGCTTTTTTTAACATATGTAGATGACTACTTTTCATGCTGGCCCTGTTTTTCTGTAGTTTAATGGCTCGGTAAAAAATAGCATTATGTAAATGAGAAAGTGCCCGTTCATGTTTGAGATCACAAACCCAGATGGATTATAACCCTACCTGCCGCTTAAAATAACAATAAATGAGAGCGAGAACTAGATGTAGCCCTGCAATTTATTCCTGCTCAGGAAAATATAATATACAATAATGGAATGTATGTGATAAGGAGAATTATAAATATACAAGATGTACAAGAATTAAAATGGTAGCTGAGTCTAGGAAGCGCCTACCCTGTATTTCTAGACTGCCTGCTGGGCACAGCAGGGCCACAAGGAGTGCCTGCACCCCACACTGGTTTGAGAAACCAAAGCCTCCCCACCCAAAGCTCCCCATACAAAGTCATGGGTGTGTAAGGCAGCAGCGCCAAAAAGCTCTGCCTCAGCTCCTTGAATGCATGGCCAGAGTCCCACCTCACCTGGGCAGGGCTGTTTGGGGCTCAAAACCCACAGCAGTGGCCCCTGAAGAGCAGGGGGCTGATGGCTCAGGCAGGAACAAAGCTGCACCCTGTGCAACCCACCCACCCACATGCAGCACCCCAGGCTAACCACTGCTGCCCCAGGGATGAAGCCCTCCTCGGTGCAGCACACTGCACATGCTCTGCCCGCTCCTCCAGTGCTGCTCTGAGAGTTTCTGACAAGTCTGTGCACATGCTTTAAGTGACACCACGCGATGTAGTTCTTCCTGCCTGCACTGACACTGTGGCATTTTTCCTTACCAATGAGAAAATCTGAGGCATCTCACTGCCACGCTTAAGTCCCACAGCCCTGGGTCACTGGGGCCCCCGTTATTTTTTCATTTACAAGCAGAACAAATGTATTCTTACAGGAGGTAAAGGAGGAAGGAAAAAATCCAGTGCAGTACAACCCTACTTTCATTATATTGACTTTTCTGCTCCCTACTTGCATTTCTGTTCTCTCTTTCTATTTCTCCCCTTCTAATCACAAAATTGAGGTCTTTACCACACCTTGCAGTTAGGTTTCCCTTCCTCATCTTTTCTTTTCCACGTCCTCTTATTCCCCTCTTCCGTTTCCCTTTATCCTGCTTCCCCCTGCCAGTGATGTGTCCTTCCCAGCTTTGCCCTCAGCTCCCAGCTCCCTCCCATCTCTTTTGTTTCCCTTTGTCTTTTCCCTTTGTTCCCTTTTCCTTGCTCTTTACTCTTCATGTTACTCCTGGGGGTCTCACTGCTCACCCATCCCTTGCCATCTCCCACTGGCTCCAGCTTACCCTCGGATAGCTTGCTCAGCTCTCAGGGGCTTCGGGCTGCCCCCCGTGCCTCCTCCTTTGGGCTGCAGGCCGAACAAAGCGGCAGATGGGCAGATTTCCTCTCTCAGCAGGTACAAATGAGCGGTTCCTGTGCCCTTGAATCTGGCAGAAATTTGCTAGCAGCGGCCCCAGAGGTGTCAGGGTGCTAGGAGATCGGCAGAGCCTGTCTGGCCATACAAAGCTTTGTAAAGCCTACCAGCTCACCAGGGGATGCAGGGGGGAGATGCTCTACTGCTCGTCTATTTTGCACGGATCCTTGCCATGGGCTGTGAAAGAGACTTTTGCATGCAACGTGCTGCTTTTGAGCTGGGCACTCAGAGCACAGGGCCTGAGGACCTCAGCACAAAATCCCAGGAACTGGAGCCCATTGCAGCAGGAGGGGCAGTTTCAAATCAGCACGACACTAACTGCTGCCTCTTAAACCAGTGCCCAGGCAGGGGTTTCTTTGCCCATACCCTGCTGATCCGGTAGCCAGTAATATTTCAGGTAAATTTTATTATCTAAAAAAAAAAATAATAATCAATGTTCCATCTGTACAATTGTCTAGAGCAAAGGACTTGAGGCTAAAAGTTCTTCCTACTTGCACTGCAAGAATACACAGAACTAAACGGGCAGATGTTTGCCTACGGAGAACTATTTTATTTTGCGTGACACCAGTAGTTGTTCCTCTAGGGTTTCATTTAGGGACAGAGTTTTAGGGTCTGCAGCAGCACCCTCACAACTACTGACGTCTTCAGCATCTTTAAGCACCTTAATACCATAAAACATCTGGTTTTCAATATTTTGGTTTTGGTCATGACTCTTTGTTAAACTAAAAGCTTTGGTACACAGATTTCCTCTCTAAAACATTCTGCTTCTGTTGGAAGGTCAACACATTTCCTATTCCACCAACCTCAAGGGTGTCTGAATAGGCCTTCAACACGTGTACTGAACTGCAGTGCGATTTTCTTCCACAATATGGTTTAGGCATTGAAATTTCATCAATGTCAGTCACTGAGGACTGGGGCACCTCTGTCTCCAGACCTTGCGGCAAGTCTCTGCATAGGGGCACGGGAAGGGGATTTTTCTCTGACCTGAAACCACCTTCCCAGTTAGTTACACTTCGAGCCCTACATTTGCAAGAGTTCAATACCACACCTCCCAGTGCAGAACAGCACATCTGCAGTCTTCTGGGACTACCATGCAAAGCCCAACAGACCTTTTTGTGGCAATCATCTGACCTTATGAGAAGAAAGGATTTGACCCAGGAAAAAAAAAAAAAAAAAAAAAAAAAAAAAACTTCAAAATAACTTTCATGGTAATAAATAATGAGATTTTTTTATGACAAAGGGAAAGGAGGGGGCACTGCTCCGAACAAGTTTCCTTTCACCACTAGACTGCTACATTCTTTCTGGGGTAGAGCTGTAGGCTCCCTGGCTGTATTACTGTATTCTGCACTGAGTGAAGCAACTGACCTCACATCCTAAAGGAGCTTCTTTAAACTCCCTGGGGATACGTGATGGAAAACCTTGAGGTTCAGGGCCGCAACACTCTGGGACAGTTGGCTGGGATAACACTGGAAATAAGAACAGTGGATTCCCAAGTCCTTCCAAGCTAATATTTGACATGCCGAGCCTTGATAGTGATATGATACCTTCTAGCTCTCCAGCACGGAGCGTGCTGCCAGACAGGAATAAATGGTTAACGTTTGGTGCACTGGGACCTGCCAATCCTGCCTGATTGGAGTGAAGGCTGACGGGTTTTCACCGGGATGACTGACAGTTCAGTAGGAAAGGGCTGACTGAACAGCTGTACGTGACTTCATTCATCTGCTTACAGCATATCACTGATCACAATGGCATTCAGAAGCCTCCTTGGAAGGGTTCCCATACACCCATTCATTTGAAATCTTTTTAAAAAGGAATAGTAGTTAAGGTATTCATTTACTACCACGTAGAATATACTACACTTTTTTTTCTTTTACTTGTTTCTTCTGTAACAAGCCAACAGCTCCATAAGTGCTAAGTTTTGAGGTAAAACTGAGATACAGAACAGGTATGGTTGGCACCGAGAAGGGTCTTGTGGGTCCTTATTGGAAGACTTGACTTTGGAAGTGAATGGAAGAACTAAATGCAATTGTTGTACAAAGCCAAGTTCACACATTCTCCATAGTCACATAAAGATGTATACATAACAAAGATGACATCATTTTAGTGTAATATACTCCACCATAGATAATACGTGCTCATCTGCCTGAATTACTGTTAAGACCCCTGCTTGACTCCCTCCCTGACCACAGTTCCTGCCCAAGTACCTAGTGATTAATGTGCCCTTCAGCAAATGAGATAGGGTCTGTCTGATCGTATTAGTTCCTCTTCATTGGAGTAACTGAGCATCAATCACGTTCTAATCAGAGCCCACGTACATTGATTTTTTTTGTAAACGGCCTCACCATCGGGTTCTATCATAGCCTAGATTAACTCCTTAATAATGACAACATTAATAAGTATTTTCTGCTAAATAGAATCATGTTTTCATTTTTAACCGAACAATCCTGTCACTTCAATTTGTCATTGTAACTTTAAAGTCTGCAAAAGATAAAAATACCAAGTTTAGAAATGCAATTGCTAATGTTATGTATATGAATTAATGTTATAAATATTATAGTATAGCATCCCTTATGAGTATTGTTGTTAATGGGTATTGCTTACCTTTAGCAGTAGGTCTTTTTTAAAAGTACATACTGAAAGGACCAAATGAAGTAACATTACTATTAAATGAACTGTTCTTTAAGGGTTACTGGTACCCCAATATAATTTAAATTATGATCCACAAAACCAAAATAATCTTGCAGTGTGTAGCAAATCAATATAATACTTGTCAAGCATAGAAGCAAGAAGCTCAGAAAAGTGAACATGAATTTCCTCACCTCAAGAGATGAACACCAGTGCTGATATATTTGACTCTTAAAAAGAAAACTAAATTAAAATGAGCCCTTATCCTTTGTCAAATGTAGCCAGCTACTCCACTCAACAGTTTCTTACAATCAAGAGCGGTATGTTGTGCTTAGTGACAGATCTGGTAATTGTGCAAGACTAACAACCCCCCGATGCTTGGGCAGTACAACAAATTAAGCTCTCACGGTGTAAGGCTCCCACTTAATAATTACTCACTACGATGATCTTTGTGATCTGTCAAGTAGGAACTAAAATATTACACTCACTTTAAATCCTGATAGTGAATAAAACTTCAGTTATTCCCAACTATCCAGATAGTGGTCTCACTTATCAGTATGGATGGCAGTACTTAATTCGACTACAAGAGAAAGACCCTGAGCCTGTGAACCTGTGGCTGCCCATCCTGCATGATGCATTGGGAATTCCCACTAAGGAAAAACAAAATGGTCTGAAAGGACCTGAAATCCTCTGACTGTTTGTTGAAGTTTCAAAATAACTGAATTATTTGATTCTGTGGCTCTTTAGTGCCAGGTTTAGGCAGGGATCAGCCCCACCAGTATTTCCAAGAAAAGCTTTTATTTTGGTATTTCCAGTAGGAGCAAACTACTGAGCAGGTCCCATGTAGGTCCAAGCAGTCATCACCTCCTGTGCTATTACCATTAGTAATAGTTTAGCTCAGCCAGATCCTCTTCCTCCCTACATATACCTCCTTGGTGTATGTAGTAGAAGCAAGTATAATCTTGGCTCTTCTTTTGCCAGGCTGATCCAAAACAAACTCTCCCCCTCCTCTCTTCAGAGCAGCTGTCCATTTGCCTGATTAGCTCATCTGCCTTGAAGATGAGGGACAACAAATGTGTAACTGTAGTCCAAAAGTCTTTCAATAAGACCCCAACACAAAATCAGCACTGCTCCCCTTTCTGTTGGCTATCCCAGTCTTGCCCACCCAAGGATCACATTTCTCTTTGTCACAGCTGCCCCAAGCTCTGTCTCACAATCCTTGCCCAGCCTGGGAGGCAGACCTGCTTCAATGCAACAAGACGGACTGTTTTTCCCAAATGCAAGGCTAAGTGAGCTGAAGGCGTAGTTCCAGGCTCTCTCTGAGTGCCAAACCGATCAGCAGCAACTTGCCACTTGGCTTCTAGCTCTGCTGAGACCAGAGTCACTGTGTGCCATTCAAAATTGGCTCGTGTGCTCTCTCTCACATGCATCCTGTAGTCGGCTAATCCATTCCAGAGCCACCTAGTGTGTGAATGTCCCTGTGCGTTGTTTCCAACTGATAAGATGAAGGTTTGTGGTTTTTTTTTGTCAACTAAAATCCTCACCTTGCATCATACCCTTGGATTTCATCCATTTTTATTGTCTTGGTCCTCTAGGCTGCTCAGCTCTTCCCACACAATATTCCTATTCCCAAAGTAACACTGCTATTTGCTAGGATTAGGGCACGGGCAAATTTAATCCCCTCTCTCACTTGTTGTGCTAGTATCTCTCATGAAAATATCCAACAAGATACTGTGTCTTGGATACCTTGGATATAAGGAAAGGGGCTGCTCTAACATGAGGTAGGCATCGGAAGAATCAGTGGGAAGGTGGCAGAAGTTTGCAGAGCATCAGGGGGTCCCTGTGACTGCCTGTCCCCCTTCCCCATTTCCAGTAAACGAACTGGGTAACTGAAGTAGCTCCTGTGTAAATGCAGGATCACACAAGCCTCCTTAGTGCGTTGGTGGGGCAGTGTAAATTAGCAGCATTCATTTTAATTCTTGCAGCCTACTTACAGTTTTGGTGAGAAAAGGACTGAATTTGAAGTTTTTTCCCCTAAGGCATGAGAGCCAAGATTAACAAGAACGTTGGAGATGCACCAATATCCACACACCTTTTATCAGCCTCAACACTGATATGTAAGAATATAAATTTATGTGGAAAATAACCACATATAATACTTTATTTTTTGATTGTTCTCCATCATATGGGAGCTCTTTTGCTAAATGAAGACAATGATGTACATAGGGGTGGATTACCTGTCCGATCCATTCCATGCACATTCAAACTTGTCAAAGATGCAGTCGTTTTCATAGAGGGAACACAACTTGCTCCTAAGGTAATCATGGACCTGTTTTGTAGAAAACAACTGCTGTTATTCATGAAACAAAGCAAAACAAAACTCCCAAACCAGTCCCTCGATCTCTGCTTTGTCTCCCATGTTCACTTTCAAAATAGGCTGCACAGATTGGTAACTTTGCAGCAGCTACTGTGTTTAAACTCTACAGAAGCTATCTGCGTCATCCCCCAACCCAATTAACCAGGTGCTACAGAATTATTGTTGCAGGAAGGCAAGAAGCATACCTTGCTCAGCAGGCTGCAGACCACCCCTCCTCAACACACTTGTTTCTTGCTTGGGTGATTTTCTCAATGCTAGCCTAATTCCCAAAGACATTTCACCAGCTGATACCCTAGATGTGCTAATTAATGTGCAAGAAATCTAATTTGAATTGTAACAAAAATGTCATATTCCACGATAAGTGGATTATCACTTCTTGCAGCAGAAAGAACCTGGCTCTATTAAAAGGACCTGTAGCGTATGGTAACACATACATTTGGGTAAGGTATTTTGGAAGCATAATACAGTACAAGGTTGCAGCTGCATAGGCTGCAAATTAGAACACTAATTTAGCCCAAGGATACTTCGTATTTGGCTGAGACTTTAAAACAACATTGTAAATTTTCACATACCTACTTGAAAAATGAGATTAACCAGTAGACCTCTCCTCTGGGCTATATATATATGCCTCTGCTGGGCAAGGGTTATCAGAAAGAGACAAATCTCATGCAACCTGTTTCAGCCCTTTGCTGGATTTGATTAATTTTCCTTCCAGATTATTGCTTTAATTTCACAGGGAAATAATGAGCTAGAAAATCCCTGTGCAGGTGAATTTACTAACACACTTTAATTCCTGACTTTTTCTTCTAGCTGTTGTGGAAACTGTAACACCAAGCTCTGTGGATGACCTCTAGGAGCATGCACACCAGTCCAGCAGCCAAGGGCATTACTGAGCTCTGGCCACAGAGGTACTGGCTGTTTTCTGTCCTGGCAGGCTGCTCCTGTTCACCACCATCTGAATTATGGGCTCCTACTCCTGCAGTTTCTCTCTCAGTTGTCTGATTTCTTCAAGGGCTCGGCTCCTTTTTTCTTGACTGCCCCTGCCAACTTGTACTGCTGCCAGGGACAATCAGCTTGCTCTCCACATTCACCCTTTGATTACCACATTTGACCACATTCAGACCCTCAGAGACTATGGCGGACTAACTGGAGGAAACACTTAATTTTCACTTTGTTTTCACATTCATCTGCCACTACAGATTGAGGGTAAATTCAGATTTGCTTTGTCTGTACATATTGTTCTTACCACATATGAATAATACCTGAATCCCAATCAAATTCACTCCTAACTGATCACCCCAGGAATCTTCCTTCTCTTCATTGCACTGTTTCAGGCCAGACCTTCCTGGAATTATCGAGTCATTTTGTGCTCCGGAATTACACAGCGATACGACTACGTGGGGAGCTATTTCACTGGGGCTGTACATTCACTGTCAGGAATTGTGCTGATAAGTGACACATTAGTCCAAATCCCTACACAATAAACCTTGCCAAAAGTGGATCAAGCTATTATCAGCTATGAATATGTTCATAGTTCAAGGTTGCTGAGAGCATGGACTGTGCGAATCCTACGCAGTCCTGTGCCTATGGCCTCTGAGCTCTGGGGTCTCCTTCAGTCAGCTACAGCATTTGTCAAGGCACTACACAGGTATTTGAGAATGAAAGGCAATCCATCGGTTAAAGTAAAGCAGCCAGAATACAGTTATATTTTCAGGGTTTGCTTGCTATTTTTCGTAAGCTTCTGACTATAATAAACAGTACTGAAAATTTTACATCATATTCTTTTTCTGTATCTCAGCATGGAGAAACGTAACTTTTTAATTGGCCCTGCTGTTGGGTGTCAGACTGATTTAAAGGTAGCCACCTTGTTACACAGCTACCTACATCAGGAAATAAAAGCAGATGTCAAAGTCAAGACAAACAGATTGGCTTGACCAGCTATTCCTCTCCAGGGAGAAGGCTGCCTAATCCATTAGCATAAGTATAAAATAATATATTACCTAAGTTCCTAAAAATCTGAGATACAATTCTGTTACATAAAACACAGTCTCACCCTTACCCTCCCACTCCGTTTTTACAGCACACCAACATTTCTAACACATTTAGCATTACAAGTATGGCCATTTTCAGAGCAAAACCAATTCTGTAGTTTAAAGGCATACAGGCTCAGACTCCTCAGTGCTCACAGGAGATACAGTGAGGAGTGTCCACTGAAATGCAATGGGTGTACTGGAAAACATTGCCCACTTCGTCTACTAAACACTAGCTAATAAACACCTCCAATGTTACTGATGTCAAATTTTGGTTGTTTTGACATTTTCTACCACCAAAGTCTCCTTCCATGTTATTTGTAAAATAACCTTAATAATAGTTAATGTGAACTACTGTACCCCACCTGCCAGTTTATAGACACAAAGGGACAGAAAACAGGGATTGTTCCATCAGTACTGCAGCACTGTCCCTACGTAAGCAGTAAGAGCTAAACAAATGACATTCTTCCCGCTTTGCATACTCTTCTGCAGGCATCCTAGCAATTTTTTCTCATTGCATTTTCATAGCAAGCATTTTCTGTGTCACAGACATATTTTCCCTCTTCAAGGCAAAGTTAAAAATGTAAGCTCAGACCTCTACTGCCAACTAGAACAGATGTCAGAGTACAAGCTCAGCGCTGGCTGGGGCCACTGGCATTTTGTCTGGATAATATCACAGTTAATTCAGGCCACCAGATGTGTTTGTCTGGCATTCACAAATTGCTGTGTCAGTGGTGATGTTAGGATTTAACAACGATCCCTTCTAGAACTAGACACAAGAGAGGAATGCGTAGATGAAGGTTTAAAAAGAAGTTTTGAAATGACAAAGGTGTAAACTCTCAGCAGTTCCAGAGGGACCAGGATGCTAAGCAATTCGCAAAATCCTTTCCTCAGTTTCTTTTAAATGTTAATAGTGGAATACATCATTTGAAAATGGATGCCAAAGTGACGCGATGATTTCCCTTGCTGAAAGCATTGTTTTTTTCAAGAGCCCCTTCCACAGTTACTCTGACTCCCGAGGAGTTATGCATCTTTACTAATGCTGAAGTTGCCCTTTTGCGACTACAAGGATGCCACTATGAGGATTTTAATCATCTTGATTAGCAGCCCTTAACTATGTGCTCCTCAGACCAAGCAGTGAGAAGTTTGCGAAAACCTTCAGTGAGAAGTTTTTCTATTGTTACAATTCAGTAAGCAGGAGACACCTACCTGGTATGTTTCTACAGGCTTTGTTTCCATGTTCAGATCCCAAACCTTGACAGTGAGGTAATCTCTTGTTAGCATATATCTACCGCTGTGACTGAATTTGACGTCTGACACTGAAGAGATGATTTCTGAAAAAAACGATCTGTTACTGGGGTCTTCTGGTTCTTCATAAACTGTTTAAAGAAAAAGAAGCAAGAGAGAAATTAGAATTCTGTAGAAGGAATGCTTTGTTACACAATCTGTGCTGTGTATTTCTTGTAAAACAAGGTAATCCAGTGTACCGATGCACATGATATAGAACTAATTATATGCCCAGCACCTTAATCCTTTTTTCCTTTATCTTTATATAAAGCTTCCTTTATCTTTATATAAAAATACAAGCAGTAAGCTTTGAATTTTACAATAATTAACCTTATCACTATGCTCCCACGGCATCACTCTGGGAAATCCCATAAATATACCAGTTAGTTGACTACAGCTGTGGAACAGCAAGGCAGTTCATCCATGGTCACCTTCCCAAGGGTCCCCACATCCTGTTTCACAACACATAAAGAAAATTCAGGGGCTCTGATACATGAAAGGTGTCCATGTGGTCTCACAACAGCCTTGGCATCCCCAGGAAGGGTGGTTACTCAAAGCCTGCCCTGCCTGCCAGAACCAGCTGGCTTGTCTGCAGGCACCTCACAGCTCTTGTCTGAAGGCACCAGAGACTAAACATGAGAATTTTTGAAGCAATTGCAAGCTGCAATTACCTCCTTCCAATGAAGGGAGCAGGGAACAGACAGTGATTTACCACGTGCATACATGAGCTGTTTAGTTGTCGTGCAGTAGCTGACAGGTCTGGGAAGCACTAAATTCACTGCACGCTCTGGTTAACTGCTCCATGTGCTGCACGATCCGACAAGGCAGGGAATCATGAAATATTGCTTGGAGTATTCCATACGGGGATACTTAGCTCTTGTAGCTAGAAGCGGTCACAGCACCAAGCCTACATGAGTTTGAGAAGCATTTGGACAACATTCTCAGAAGTATGGTCTGATTTTTGGGTGGTCCTGTGCAGAGCCAGGAGCTGGACTCAGTGATCCTTGTGGGTCCCTTCCAACTTGAGATATTCTGTGATGCTATGAGATCAGTCATCCCTATTCAACTGTGTATAATAATAATAACGATACTTGATGACACACAATGAATCGCAGGAACTTGAAACAACTGGTTTTAGTAGACCCCACTTCCCACAAAAGCCTGCACTAATTCCAGCCCTGGGAGAGTTGGAAAGTTAGGAGCCCAAAGGAAAGGGGTGCTGCCGGTGTCAGGCTGAGCTAAGGCCTTAATTCCTTCACTCCTACCAGGAGCCTTGAGCACTTCTGTTGTCCTTCTGCAGATCTCAGTGGCCCAGAGACACAAGTGACCTCTTATGGTGAAGTTTAGCAGAAAGTCAAAATTTCGGGATCTTTCAGTTATCAGTAAAATCAATGCAGTTCTAGAATATTCTACATTTAGAATATTCTTTGAAAATTGGTAGTTTGTTGACAGCCATTACATGACACATGAACACATGCTGAAATGGGAACAACTTTTAGCTGTCAGTCTAAACAGACTTTTTTTGTGTAGTCCATTGGAATATTTGTTCTCGGTTCATTTATCTATGGCTATGATTCAGACTGTTGAAAGCAACAAGGTTCCAGTTTCTGTCAGGTGAAATAATGTTCGGCAGAAAGCTAAGGGTGAGTATGTGGGTGAAGCATGTGGGGTAATGCAAAAAATTATGGGCAATTTTCTTTGGGGGTGGGCAGTGGAATGCAGCCCGGCATGCACATGAGAATAAGGTCTATATTTGAACCTGTACAACACATCTAGATGGCAATGTACTTCAAAACGGGGGGGGGGGGGGGGGGGACACCACCGCCACAATTTTCTTTTCAGACAGACTGTAAACGAACAACTTTAAATAGCTCTTTAAAAATTTGCCTAGACATTCTGCAAAGCAGATATTTTGCAATTATCCTGTCAGATTTTCAATAGAAATCTGACGAGCACAAAGCAATTATCATTTCTCATACCTCTTCCCTTTAATCTGTCCAAACCATGCACTTGGCTGGCAGGAATTTCATCCTCCTAATTATGATGTGAAGTTGCTATTAAAGCCAGGAGGAAAAAAAAAACTAACTGAACTACACCTTCATTTACAGCTTAGATATACTTTCTCAGCTCTGTATGTCTCATCCAACTCCCAGTGATTAGAGAGGACTAATATTTGTACCTGGATGCTCTGTATTTTGTTAATTAATGAGATTAAACAATTTCATCCCTTATCTGCACTGTGTTTTGCTTTTCTAGCCTTACCACAGTAAGTATTAGAAAGACTTAGATTAATTAAACCGCAAAACCTACTGCAGGCATGAAAGCCCTGTATCACTACAGAAAGAAAGGTAGCAATTTTAGAGGCAGAAATTCATTGCAGATAGCTCCTACAGTCAGCACAACCGAACCAGGAAAATTGTTAAAGGAAATTAACATTTTCTCTGAGTCCCAGTGACACAGAGAAAGCGCAGCAACTAGCAGCATGTGGCTGAACACCCAGATCAAGGCACTGGCCTCAGAAAATGAAGGTGAGATAGAGCATCCACAGCCCTTAGCTACATTCTCGGGGCTCTCATCAAGCTGATGAGTTGCACTCTGGGTGTCATAGGTGCTGCCACTGAAACTTCTCATTTGTTTTAACATGGGCCTGATTCCACAAGCCTGGAAGGCGTGCAGTTTGGACAAGACACATCCAATAATGAACAAATAACCCTAATCTTCAAGTTAAATTCTAAATAAGAACTAATGGCTGACAAAATGTACATGCGAACGTAACCTTTCTTAAACATATTGTCTCTTATTTTTCTTTTACTTGCCAAAGCCACTGACAACATGCAGAGTGGAATTTCTCACTCCACTCAACACACACCATACAAACCCCAAGGTCCATGAGGGGTGAATGCATGCTTTGAAATCCCATTCCAATGGTCTGGAGAGACACCAAGTATGGCTGATACTGCCTTCCTCTTCAGCTTCACTAGCTACATTTTGCTGCGGTACAATATTTCAATTTCTCAAATACATACTTGTGGCAGATGAAGGCGGGATACCAAACTGCTAGCAACACAGGAAAGTGATAAATCAAACAGCATCACTGTGCACACTCTGCTGAAGAGCAGTGGGTAGATTGTAGCTAAACGATATTTTAGGAGCCAACCAGCCATCACCCCAGCAATAGCCAAAATGTAACTTCAGCCTCAGAAAATGCAAAAGCTCATGCTCTCATAAAAGGTTTTTCTCTGTGATTTGTTGGTCGCTCTCCCAAAGGCGCACATTTTTGATGGAGTCATTGGGATCTCCAAACTGCAGTACCACTGAAAATTACTAATCTGTTTGCTGGCCTGAGCTTTAATCATCGCAGGGTATAAATTCTGGCAAATGTGAACTTTAAAAAATAATAATGCTAAAAATGGCTCATGTGGTGGGTGCAGTGTCATGATCCAAAATAGCACAAACAATCCTGTATTCCTCCCAAAATAATCTCAACAAAGAATATGCATAGTCCTTTACTTTATATTAGAGGACCTTGACTAATGCCTCGACTTAATTTTCAACTCTTCTCACTTCCCCTTTTCCTCTTACCTTCTTTCTTTTGCCTGGTTGAAATAAAACCATGAGCTCCTCACAATGCTGCTGCAAAGCAGATGGCTCCCATATTCAAATGTGAATAATGTTTTTCAAAGCACAAAGAAGAAAGATCTATTTAAAGGGAAAGCAATAACAGTATCTGAGATAATATGGGGCAGGGGTTAGAAAAGCTATCTATCTAACATAATGAAAGTTTATCTGGAGCTACTTTTTATTTTCTACAGGAATTTGTAAGTGTATAATGGACTGATGGGATAAAAGAAATGTCAACTGTATTCAGTTAAACAAATCTTCCATCGCTTCTAAATGGGAGAAACACAGAGTACAAGGTTTGGAAAAAAAAAAAAAAAAAAAAAAAAAAAACACTGTTATCAAGGCCTGAGCACTCGATGATAACTGAAAGGGTTTACTGTGAAATATCAGTAAACAAAACAAAGAGAGAAAGAGAGCTTGCAAGGGAGAAGACCATGATAATACTGCGTACTCCTTAAGGCGCAAAGATATGAACCTTGAAAATTTCTGTTACTGCCAGCCAAAAGCAGAACTATAGATAAAAACAACTTTTTTTTTTTTCTTTTACAAAGCCAAATAGATTTTAAAAGAAAACTAAAGATGAATCATGCTTACATATATTTCAGAACATGTGATTATCTGAAAGGCAAGAAAAAAACTGAAGATAGAAGCTTAGCAGCTCCAGAGCTGATAAGAAATTCCATCACTCATAGGATAAAATTATAAGTGGCCTTAAAAAGCCATTCCCTATAACAGAAAAACAGCTACTTTCTTTCTACTTAAGAACAAGGATAAACTTTCGAAAGTTTTTTTATTATTTTTTTTCTTTTTTTGAGGATACTGTTAGCATTCAAAAACAACTGGATGAAAAAGTGAGACTGGACAAGTGACTCCTCACTGCTGACTGCTTCTCCCGTTAAAGAAGCCGATTGCAGTGACTGTATTTTCCCACATACAGTCGGTGCCCACCCCTATAAGAGCCATTACTTAGATTTAAGGACCCAGAAATCTCGCACTATGAAATAACAACTCTCCTTCTCCCTCCCAAGACAGCTACAGGATGTAGAACATTCTCCAGCTCCTGTTCAAGGGCCACACAAATTGGTGAAGACAGTCTGGGGAACAGCAGCAAAAAGGTAGTGGGACTTACGAGGGGGCAGTGGACTGTGGAGGCCAGAGCCAGGGAAGATGCTGGAACAATAAGAGAGGGCGAACAATTTTCTTTGTCCAAGCATGCAAACGGCCTGCAGTTGGGCTGAATTAAGGACTTGTTACAAGTAACAGCTACACCACAGTAGGTGCATTTCAAATGGACACGCGTACTGGTGGTGGATAAGGTATTCTCTCAGTGGGCTTGAAGTTTCATAAACACAGAAAAGAGCTGCAGTCCCAGGCCGAACAATTTATCACCTAAATTAAGTCTTTCCTGCATTCAGATCCCAAATTAAAATGGCTGCAATATCTAATTGAAATCTACTGACAAATGTTCTTGGAAATGAAGGAATTCTGCCCCTCTGGACAGATCGGCCACAGCAGCTTGCAAGAGGGACAAGAAGCAATATACTGTCTTGAGAGCTGATAAACACTTCTAAACATTCTTACTTTCTGGACTACATGGTTATACTTATGTCTCCCATAAAATATGATTCTAAGCCGAAAACCTTACTAAAAACTCAACTATGATACATTCAGATGGCACATTAGCACTGTTCCGCAGGACAGCTGTGATTTGCCCCACAAATTCATAATTTAATTTCATAAAGCTTAGTATACAAAACCTAAGCTAAATTTCATTAAATTTATATAGAACTACTAACACATTCATTCAAATCCACAACACTTTCTGCTATTTTCTACTTCTTACTATTTTCCAACACAGAAAGCATTTTTCTTTTCTTTTTTCTTTTTTCTTTTTTTTTTGGTACCATTTAGATTCAAGATGTGATCATATCCTGAGATATATGTAGCTCTGGTCTTATCTCTAAAGTGGTAGGGGACTGAAGAAGACCCAATAAAAGGCAGTAACAATGACCAAAAGCATCAAATAACTCCCATGTAGGGAACAGCTAAATAGACCGGGACTCCTCAGCCTAGGAAAGAGTGCTGTGAGAGGTTTGTAATTGTGGCACAGGGAGGATGAATAGGGAAGGACAGCTCCCGTTGTATACTGTCTCTTCCAGTAAACAACTAAGGGGTCAGCAAGGGAACTAGGAAGGGGCAAGTACAGAACAGGCAGGAGCAGACCACACTATGCCTAATTAAGTTAGGAAAGATTTACTGATAGATAATGGGAATGGTAAAAATTATACACAGGTTCAAAAGTAAATGCACAAATCCAAGGGGAAAAAAAAGCATTTGAGCTCTACTAAATGCAAATAAGTTCACTCTTGCTAGAAACCCTGAAACCCAAGTTTCCAACTGCAAACTGCAAAGGGTAAAGCTTATACATTTGCTCTAGTCTTACCGTTTTTGTTACATTTCAGAGCCAGGGTACAGTGCTGGAAGGACCTCTGATCCACCCAGGTACAGTCATTTTACACAGTTTAAAATCTACATTTGTATTTCATATTAAAGAGTTCCTGAGTTCATTATGAGTGAATCAAGATCAGGTGCAAGCTCCCTTTGAAATTCATGGTCTCTTTATGCCTTCTTAGTTTCACTGTTTATGATAATAGTTTGATTTACCTTTATTATTTACTTTATCTTTCACTACCTCTGAGTCTTTTATTGTCTGGCATTAAGCCAATCCACTCATATATTCACCTCCTTCAGAAATTCTCCTTCAAGATCAGGGTATATTGCTACCATGAAAATCTTGCCTTTGTGTTCTACAAGGATTAATACAGGCATGCATGTATGGAAATTTTTTTGTCCACCTTCATAAGCAACTTATAATACATTAATAATACATCTGATTAGACATGAAGTATAAATAACTAACCACAATGACTTAACATTTCACATTATTGTAGCCTGATCACTCTGTATTTGCTCATCCCGCTTTAAACTGGAAAAGTCATTTCTTTTTTATTACTTCAATTTTCTATGTCTTTTCATGAAATTTGGAGAGCACCTGTTTGCTTACACATCATTTTCCTTCTCTGAGTGAGGGTAAGTTTTGGAGCTATCCCTACACTTCAAGACCACAATTCCACCTACCACAAAGCATTCCTTTATCTGATGACCCCTTATTAAAACTGGGCTTCTCATCAATACCTCTAGAGAGTCTGACTTTTAAAAGTGGAGCCCAAATCAATATTTAAGAATTTGTTTTACCATCTGTGGCGAGTTGCTGCAGCTTGTCACAAACCACAAGGGATGGTGCCTTAACGCTGAAGGGCAAAGCCAGATCAATAGCTAAGGATCAGTGGGTGGGAGCTTCACTGTGGAGCTGCTTCTATTAATGTAACTTTGCCAGTGAGTTTGTTAATAAAGCGAAACGATGCTAAAGAGAGCAAGGAAGTGCAAAAATGCAAGGCTAATCTGGAGGATCAAGCTTCTTTAAACCTCAGTCTCACAAAGACTAATGTGCGTGTTTAATGCCACATGTTGTGAGCGATGCCATGGAAGGTAATGGGACATGAAACTACTCCTGTACAGCCAGATTCATGCGTAAGTCTTTCCAATCTTGATACATAAGGTTAGCAATAAATGTTATCTTTCCCCAGTGAAACAGGATCTTGAAAGAATAATGTTGGTTTCAAGAGACATAAAAAAGCAGTATTTGTTGTTATTAAAAAAAAATTAAGCAAACAAGACAGGAATTTTAATAGTCTGAATAATTAAAGCAATCTTACAGCAATTATTTGCTTTATCTGTATGTGGTTGGGGGAGAGGGGTTAATGAAACACCTCTTCAATCATAAATCATTTACCATTGCTTCAGGCTTTTCTTTTTCTTCTTACTATTTGATAGCTAGAAGTACATAAATCAGTCTTTTCCTTAGTCTGATTTAATTTTAACATATCTTGCACAACAATATTATATCCGCTATATAGACATAATTATATTTCAGTAGAAGCATTTTCTAATTTTCATTAGCCATGTTATGAATGTCTTTATTATACATTCACATAAACTGAGCAGAATAGAAACTCTGGAGCTCATGCTGAAGACAATCTTCTACCACATTTCAATGAGATTCCTGCACAAAGAAGGATCCCGTCCAGGATCTAGTTTAGTATGTGTGAGATTGGAAAAATAGATCTTTATAACAGTCATAGTTACAAAATTATCAGGATACAGGCACATTTTTTCATTGTGGATATAAATCCAGCAATGAATGTATGCCTTTGTAGTGCATCCTTAGAAAGTAAATCTAGAATTAGTATAAGGAGAATAAACTTTTATTAAAGCATGTGGCCAAATCATTAGGGAAGCTCAGATAAGTTCCACTCCTGTCACATGAAACCTTGCAGATTTTGCCTGAAGTGGACATTACTTTGACAGTGGCTTCTCAATGCACAAAGGGAGAATGCTGGCTGTCTCTGTCTCAGATAACTTGACATGAAACCAGATGCAGAAAGAAAAAGCGAACTTCCAATGTAAAGCTCACATAAAAGAAAAACAAGTTGTCTCTCTTCCAGTCATACAATGAGCATCATTCATTTGGAAAGGTCAATATTAATTAGCAAATCCAGCAGGGATAGTCTGTCACAGGCTTTTTAGTGCATCTGGTTGTTCTGTGTTGCAAATGAAAGATAATCCATATTCACTCAGAGGTCTGAAAGCTGTCTTGTCTCTGTAATTGCAATCTCCCTTAAAAGGTTTGTAAATATCATTCATGTAACTTTTAAAATTCAACACGTTCAAGTATATTTTCTTTGATTTCTGTTTTGGTTGCTGCCACAGTTCTGAATTCTTAAACTTAAAATCAAAGATAATCTCTGTAGTGGGTTTATATGGCAAGGTACGTGGAAAAAATAATAATAATTCAGTTAATGGCCAAACCAACAGAATAGTGGTATTTATCCTAGTGAAGGGGCTGGCATTTCTTTCATGCCTGAATTTCATTTTAAAATGTGGTAAAGAGCTCTCATGGAAAGGAGAGGCTTCCACCACATATCTGGGTCCCAAACCAAGCCCTAGATTCACCCTGTGTTGCTCTGAAGACAAGTCTATATGTTTTAGATACTGATTATCCATGCTATGGAAGTGGGGAAAGCACAAGCTCAAATGCTTTACACCTTTCAGGAAGAGTCCAGAGAAGATGGCTGTTAGGATTGCCTGTCATCTCTAAGTGCTTCTCTGCTCAAAATAACATGAAGGACAGTCCCAAAGTTTGTATTTTAAAGATGTCCTGGTTTCAGTTAGGACAGAGTTATTTTTCCTCCTAGTAGCTGGTAGAGTGCTATGTTTTGGATTAGGATGAGAAGAGTGCTGATAACATGCTGGTGTTTTAATTGCTGCAGAGCAGTGCTTACACTAAGCCAAGGACTTTTCAGCTCCTCGCTCTGTCCTGCCAGCGGGCAGGCTGGGGGGGCAGCAAGAGCTGGGAGGGGACAGCCCCAGGACAGCTGACCCAAACTGGCCAAAGGAGTATTCCATACCATCTGACGTCATGCTGAACAATATATAGGGGTGGCTAGCCAGGGTGGGGGGCCGGCTGCTCGGGGTTGGGCTGGGCATCGGTCAGCGGGTGGTGAGCAATTGCATTGTGCATCACTTGTTTGTACATATTATTATTATTATTATTATTATTATTATTATTTTCTCTCTTAAATAAACTGTCTTTATCTCAACCCACAGGCTTCACTTTCCCGTTTCTCTCCCCCATCCCAGAGAGGGAGGGGGGAGGGTGAGCGAACAGCTGTGTGGTGTTTAGCTGCCGGCCGGGTTAAACCACAACAAAAGACCACCATGGCACACAAAACAATAAAAATGAAAATGCAGTTCCTTCTTCCTTGAAATACTTTGATGTAAATTTTGCACATGGGTAATGGATAATTAGAATTAGGGTTTTTTGTTTGTTTGTTTGTTTTTTTTTAGTCTGCAAAGATATGTTAAGAAATGAACACTAACAAAAAAAGCTTAAAGCAACATATGACATTTAAGTAGATTACATCTCCTGCAGTATGCAGTAACTGTAATATATTAAGGCTATTAGACAGAATATCATTACGAGTTATACTTGAGTGACTTAAATTTGCATTTTGCATAAATATAAAATTTCCATTTCCCACTTAATTCTGAGTTTAGTAATTCTGATGAACTTCTGAAAAAGCTCTTCATTCCTTTTTGACTTCACATGCTTAACCTCAGTTTTCTTTCACTGGCTGCTTTATTAGATGATTTGCTGAAACAGCAGTATTTACCTATCAAGCCTACAAGCTGTTTGGAAGAATGATATTATGTCCATGCATGATCAAAACCAAATTAGAAATTATTTGTTAGTCAGTTGTGCTTTAAATCACTGTAAGTATTCTTCAGTCAGGAGAGTCTTACTGCACCTAAACTTACTGCAAGTCCTTAGCTCATCTTCCTTGTTAGCTGAATTCTTCCAATTAGGGACAGAGTGGCTAGTTCCTCTGTTTCTTGGATGTTTCTAGCTAAGTGCTTTAACAGTGATATTTTTTTAGCTGTCAGCTTCCCTTGTTTTGCTACTCTCAGAGGGTCCCGGTGTACTTTCTTTCTGCATTGCGCTGCCACACATTGCCTGAATTCTATCTCAAAAACAACCTTATTATTCCATGTTATTTACATTAAAATTTTAATATTAATTTAAATATTAATATTTTCCTATAATATTTAAATAATTCTCTATTTCTTGCTGCTGGAGTCTGACTTTCATATCTATTTTAAATCTTTACCTATAACCCTGTGGACTGCAAGAACACTTTCTTCCTTATTCCCATCCCTCTAATAGTCTAAATAAGCAGGGACATGCATCTTTTTTCTCCTCCTCTCCAGAATATTTTGATGGAATTATCTCCCAGTACTTGCAAAGTCTGATAATAACATGGAGCAGTATTATGTATGTATCTCTCCTGCAGTTACAGATTGGGCTTTCATGGATATCCATTTGTAATGGCCACATTTATTTTGCTTCTGATTGCTCACCTAGAATTGCATGATCTATTAAAGAGGTGTTATAAGTAACAGTTCCAGGTAGTCTATCAGAAAAACAACACATTCTATCACACCTTATCGGTATCTCAGTGACCATTTAAAACTCAGCTGCTGACCTGATATTATTTCAGTGCCTTATGAATGGATTTGGTGGTTTGAGACAGTTTTTCTAAGGGACAGAGGTCCCCCAACAAAACTCATCACACAAATTGGCAGCTTGTTAATAAATCTCAGCATAGGCACCAAGGATAAGCAGATACAGAGGAAGTCTCTTGTCTCTTCCATGTCAAAGCCATGAAAGATTAATAAGGGAAACCTTGTAATGTTGCTGTCACTAATGCAGAACAGAGAGATTTCACCACTGAATTTAGCAAACCAGAAATCTTCAAGAACACTATAATTTATTAACATCCTGTGTCCATGACTTACACTACAGATACTAAGCATGTGATTTATTTATGCAGTGTAACACAGTACTTATTCATGGCACACTCTAGACTTGCAGAAATGGAAGGGCCCTTCCTCCAAAAGCTGCAGCAATCTTTAGCCAGACCACAGAGATTTGGATAACAAAGGGCCTGGAAAAAGAGTAAAACCAGAATTTCACAACATATGCTCAGCATCCAGGTACTTTTAATAAGTTTTACATTGAACTTTTTTTTTCTGTAAAATACAAGTATCTATTGCAATCTCAGCAGCATCTGAAGTACAGATCACCATGATATGAGACTGAGTGAAGAAAGCAGGGTTCCACTGCAGAATGTGAGGGTTTATAGTGACCCTAGTTGTACTTATTTTGTTTGAAAAGTCATGTCAGTCATGAGGAAAGGAGTGAAAACAAGCTGAGCTAGGAGAGTAGGGTACTGACCATGCATGTGCACCATGCAGAAAGCAATGGTAAAGAGGATCCAGATGCACTGAGAAGGGACTAGAGAGATGATCATGCAAATATTTGATTTCCCAGATTGCTCGTTTCTAAATATATATCTTCTTAGGTTGCTACAGACTTTACATAATTAGTTTTGCATGCCACTGAGAGCTATACTGAAATCACTCCAATCAGCAGTACATGAGCCTACTCCTTGTAACGCTTTGGAAGCTCTACCATTAGCTTCTCAATTTTGTACTGTACATGCTCTACACACTCAGCTTCTCAATGAGCTTGACTTGAGTTCAGTGTAGCAATGCTACATTAAATGGCTATTTTCTAACTCATAGATCTGGAAAATAGGGTTTAATCAATGACCATTAGACCTCATGCTCCCTTCTGGGATAAAATGCCTTCCTTCATCCATGGTTACTGTATTGTTGTTTTAATAGGTTATGATTGGCATTTGGCACTGAGGTACAGGGGCAAGTAGGCCCTATTAGCAGGAAGAAATAAATGTACTAAGGAAGAAAACAATTAAGTGGGAAAGGATAACTCACAACAATGCACCAGATCACATTGTGCTTGCATTTGACTTTATGGTATTGAATTCTCCCTATAAATATAAGGGGATAGAGGTAACAAACATAAAACACTTGTCTGCTTAGGAAATTGTCCTGAAAGCTTCTTTTCTATAATTGAAGATCTCATCCTAAGAGGTTCTGAGCATATGCAATTCTCCTTGCAGCCAAAAGGTCTAATCATAAGCTCTTTAATACGTCTGCTTCAGTTAAAAAAAAATAGCTTTTATGCAACATGTGTGTCACATTTAAATCTTTAAACATTTTCTTTCCCCTCTCCTAATAGTAAGACCCACCTGCCTCAAAAGGTTCAGGCAGGAACTGATTGCTACAAAAAAAAAAAAAAAAAAAAACTCTAAAGTGTTTGAATTTCTCCTGAATTTCCTTCCCAATGATTGAACATTTTCAAAGACACCAAAGACCCACTTCTGTTAGATGGAAGTGTTCTAGAAGCCCCAGTCCTGAAGGTGGCTAAAGCTGAGCCACCACAGCTCATTAGGTTCTTAGCTTCTCATAGGAAACAGCCACATGACACAATGTCTTTGTCTGCTGTTTTTCACTCTTAGAAGAGCAGGAATAAACAGATTGTTTGCAAAAGGCAAAATGCCTGGGTTTGCCATAGTACTGGTGCAATAATCTATATTCTGTCAAAGAGCTACAAAGAGCTGATAGCAAGATGTTACAAACACACATTTTCCTTCATCCCTTACTTTGAGAACAAAGACAGCCTCACATTGTACTTCCTTGTTCTTACAAAGGCTTCAAATGCAAACTGTCATGAACTGGTGGCTCCGTCTCAGTCATACAGGATATATAAAATCACATTAGGGCAGACGACATCTTCTATGACAACACAATACCGTGGGTTGGTTTTTTTGTTTGTTTGAGTTGCTCATTATTACTTAGTGCATTAATTATTTTCTCTGTATCTATACAAACACATTATTGAAAAAATATCACAGAATCATAGAAGTCTTGAGGATAGAAAGGACCTCTGCAGGTCATCTGGTCCAACATTTTTGAATGCAGAAAATGGAGAGTTTGAATGACAGAATTTTCTTGGTGCAGAATTTAGAACAGTAGCTGTGTATTCAAGCCAGTAGGCTCACCTACTTAAATATGCCCCTCTCCCAAGTAATTCATTTGTTAGGAATCATCTGTCTTTTGCTAAACAGTTGTAGATTCTTCAATAATGCCTTCAATAAGAATTAAAAGGGTGACCAGTCACAGACACAACGCTAATCAACCTCAGAGATAATACTTGTATGGATGAGAAGATTTTTCTCCATTTGTTTTTTTTTCTATTTTCAACTGTGCCTGCAATTAAGAAGCTAACACATTGGGGTATTCATACATCTCCAAGGAGTTCATGAACAATGAGATTTCAATGACAGCTGGAGCTAAATATAAGGAAGGACTTACGCTTGGAATGTTTGTCACAGAGGGCTGATGCCCGCATGTCGCAGAGTCTCAGGGAGCCTTTGCTGCTGCTGTAGACAAAGAGATTGCAGTGATGGGGATGAAACTCTGAGGCTGTAATCACTTCCGTCAGGTCCTCCATGTTGGCTGGCTTTATATCTACAATGTCTGAATGGAAGTTTCATTAAGGAAAATGGAGTTGTCTGCAGGCTAACTATGACTCTTACCGCCTTGTTGAAGGAAGCATGGCTATCCAAAAAGCACCCATAAATTTAATACTCTAAGACGAAGATATACTCATCTGTTTGCCCCATCTAGATGAAACCTGAAGAACCCCTATTCAACAACAGTTTTAGAGCAGATGTTATTAGTGGGTCAAGATTTGCCTATACCGTGCACACAAGGACATCCAAGAAACAGTATTTCAGATTTGGAATTCTCACTTTCATTACACTAATAGAGAGTAAGTAGCTAAATCTCCTGTATTTGCTATTGACCTTACTGCTCTAGCCCAGATAATACTTATTGATAGGGAACAATGTATGGCTCTGAGCTGCTCACTCTAGTAAAGATGCACTGCATTTTACAACCATGCAACTTAGGCTAAATATATGTGTGACTTAAGTTAAAAGTCTCAAACAAACATACATTTTTGCAAAGGCAGGTGTGGACAAAAACAAGCACTTAAACAAATACTTTTGGGTGATTATCTACTAGTATAATATACTTTCTTAAAAAATAAAATTTTAACTGCAACATAAGATTGTGCACAGTATTGATTTTGCTACTCAGCTTTGAACACTTGCAAAAGATTTATCTGAAATGGCTTTCTTTTTTTCATGTAAAAGATGCTCACTACTGACATCAGTATGAATTTTTGTGACTGAGAAGTGTACATATGAATCATTTAAATGGACGTAATCTGGAACAAGAATACATTGAAGATGTAGTTTTCTAAGCACAGACCTGTCAGGTGGATCACCAAATATTTTCCACCTGAAGTACAACTCGCCTAAGACCTCTCCAACACGTACATATTTACACATACATGTTACCTGCTTTGTTGAGCTTAAAACCCAGGGAAGACCTAGCAAGCATGTATTCAGAGGAGAATGCCAGCCTGTGAAAGATTGCTGATAAAAAAAGAATGAAAGAGACCCGTGAGCCAGCTGTAAGAAAGCAGCAGGTGTAGAGGCAATAAAATGAAAGAAGGATGTATATGTAAAGCAGTATATTTAAATAAGATTGTATATTTTCATATGGCCTTCAGCAGTCTACTGTAGATAAGCCATCCAAATGTTAACAAATCCTTCGAACATGAAGAGTAACATTACCCTATTTTACTGATGAGGCACGGAGAGGCAAAAAATCATTTGCATAAGACCACATGGGAAATGCATGACAGAACAAACCCAGATCTACCAAGTCCCACTTCAGTGCCCTAAACACAAATCATCTCAGTGCCTGGATTCCCCAAACATAAAATTTGAAATCAGCTGACATTCAAAATTTAAACATCTCAGAGGATAAGATAAATGAGAAAAGTTGTTTTACTGATGGCAAGGGAAACCACATATCATGATACTACGCTGGCTTCTGCTCCCACTGTTCACACTACCCAATGGAAGACCTTTAATTGATTTCTGTGGGAACAGGGTACAGTCTATCACCAGCGTTATGCTCTATACTTTGATCTTTCATGATGTTGTACCACATCATGTGCTCCATTTCCAGTCTGCGGAAAAAACTAGGATCAAAGCTTTTAAGAGACCAAAACACTTAACAGTCTACTGGTGGCAGTACACAGGGATATAATTCTGTTCTCCTTAAAAAAATGAATGGTGTTCCTGTGCCTGAACAGTGTAGGAATTTCCCTAAGAAAATGAGAAAGGTCTTCACACTGCTTTCACTCCCACACATGCATGACAAGGAGGCATTTACATCCTGGTACATACTTGCACTGAGGGAAGGCTGAACTGGTGCCTTGGCGGCTACTGGGAGTGCATTGGCAGACTTTTAAGTTAACACTAAAACAAGGAAAAGAAACTACCTTGTTGCTCAAAAAAATAAGAGGTCTCAGTTCCTCCTAACCAAGCTGTTTGCCATCTTACACACCACGACTCCCCTCAATCGCTTGGCTCAGTGAAATGGGATAAAGCTAGGAAGAGGCCAGCAGAGGCTCTTCACAGCAAAATGGAAATGGAAGGTCACAGAACAGTGTGAGACATTGTTCTTACAATGTTAGTAGAGCTACAGGACCAGGAATTAATTATGTTAAAGGGAAAAAAGATACTCCCAGGTAACATAACCTTGAGCTTTGGCTGTTTATGTCACCTTTACCAACTCTGCTCAACAGTAGAGGCAGACCACAGCAGGACAAGTAGGCAGGGCAGGACCTGACTGAGAGGGGGAATGAGGCTATAGGGAAAGATCTGAGGGAGGAGAGGAAGGGAAGCCAAATACTGCAAGAGGAAGTAGGAAAGAGCATAAGGAAAGGCATGATTAGCATTCTGCAAGAGCATACTATGAGGGATGCAAACTGAATGTAGACTTCAGTTATATGGTTTGTTTAGTTCTAGTCCAGTCTTTTGTCTGCTGTTGTGCAGCTGATATTAAAATGAGGATAATAAAAGGAAGATGATTTGTTCTACTGCCTCTGGGCCACTGGTCTACCAAAAATATTCCTCTCTGAGACATTGAACCATAAAGTTTCTTTTAGGGCAGGTCACAAAGATGGCTCTCACCTTGATCCAAAATGTACATTGATCAGCCTTCACCATTTGATCAGCTAGAATATAAAAGAGCATGCCTGCTTTATGTTCATGCCAAAACACGTATAACAAGACTGTGGAAAATACATAAGGTTCCTGCTGAGCAAAAAAGGTTCCAGAATGAGTTTCCTTGTATGATAATGTGTACATAGCAGTTTCCTCAAAACAGATTAAATTCCCTTTGAAGTGAACAGTATGCATAAACAAACAGCTGCTTTATCTTCTAGAAACCATCAAGGAATACTATTAGAAACTGAATTTTGTGGAAGCCAAACTTACAATTCAAAAACCATAGCAAATAAAGGACTGAATTGTACATCATTATTTTGGAATCATTTTCACAGGATCTGCAGGTTCATTGCAGGAAGGTATACTTGGATTCAGACTACAGAAAATAATTTAACTGAACCCCCTTTATTCAACTGCAATGCAGGGCAGAGGCTTTATTTAGAAAGCCAGGCAGAATTTTCCATAATAACTTTATAAGAAAAAAAAGTCCTCATCTTTCTTATTTCAATATATGCTGTTTTGACACTTCATTTTTACCCCTGAGTGGGACTTGGTATTTTGAAATTTGCATGCTTTTCCAAAAAATAAAATTCACCATAACACATCTTCCCAAACCTGGCTGTTCCCTGGGTTTTTCACAGGAGGTTGTTCCAGCTCCTAATTTTGTGTGCATCTCACACCTACATTCTAGCCTAGACCTAGAAAGATTCCCTGACTAGGAGTCAAAATCAATAGCAATTCATGGAAGCTGCCAGGGCTTCACTTTAGGGTAATTGATTGCTGTGGTCCTGCTGAGGCTCTACACTGTTTTAATATAAGCATTTCTCCAAGTGATTTCCTCTGTTAGTCATTTAGTGCACACCATTTTTATTATAAGGAGGGAACTGTGATGCTTACAAATCAAGCTCTACCAGTTTTACACTTCCTACATGGTGGTTATATCATTCCTACACCACGCATCAACTGAGGGAATTAGTTCCAAATGCCCCCAGTTTTCTTGGAGGTTGTATATATCTGAGCAGCAGGCACAGAATCAGGCCTCAGTATGCTTGATAACACCATGATGTGATTATATCAACTTACTATGAAAGAAAGAAGCAGGCCCTAACTTATACATAGTTACCTCCTTTCTCCTTTCTTTTTATTTCTTAAAGACACTGTTTATGTTTTCACTGTTGAAGGACAATTCCACTATAGGCATATCACGACTGTATGGACACCACTGGATAGGGTGCAGCTTTTGAATCTCTAACTCTCAGACCTATTGTCCAATAATTAAGGGTCTCTAGAATGGATTATCAATAGGTTAATGAATTTGGCCTTTTCGTCCAATTCCAGTCTCTTACCTTAGGCAGAGAGATGACCCAGTATTTATACTCTAAGTACTCCTAATAGCCACAATGTCAATGCTTTTTATCATGCAGCATTCTTCCATTGCTTTACTAAAAGCATGTGCTATATGGGCTTTATTAAAAGTCCAGAGAGTTGCAATTACATTGTCTGTGCCATTTGACTCTTCTGAATCACAAGAAAAGGAACTGCTGCATAAAAGTGCTCCTTCAAGCTGTCTTGTACCTAATATCTGCTAATGCAAGGTATTGATCCATACTTGAAAATGACTTAGTAGTAAGATGTCAGCCCAATTCCATTTTTACTTCTATGGTCTTTACAACAATGATTCTTCAAGATACTGTACTGGAGCTGGGAAATCTGGCAACAGCTCGACACTGGTGGGAATTTGCTGATGTTAATGGGCAAGAAAATGTTTCCATCAAAAGCATTTAGATGGTGCCATTATGATAGTACAAAGGCTTCTGGCCACTTTTTTTTCTGTATTTTTCCTCATTTTTCCTCCTCAAGATTATGAGATAGAGAAATAGCAAAACTGCTACAGGCCTTTTAGCCCTATGTGGAAAGCCAACTCATGAACAATTAGGTTAGGTGCTGGGCAAACACAAAGCAAGAAGATTGGTAAACAGGCAATACAAGAACTAAGGTAATGATGAGATATAGCTCACCCAGAGATAGGCTGATATATTAAGCACATCCTCCTTCTTATATTAATAATAATAAGCATTCATATGACATAGATAATATGAGGGTCGTGTACTGCGGTGGTGCTCCTTGGGCAATGGCATCACATGTACTGAGAGTAGCACTCTTGGTGCAAAAGGTGGCCCATGTTTCCTCACAAGCTAATAGCTAAGGTTGTGTCCAGATTTGTGTCCAATTTAGTTCTCTATTTATGTTTTCTAACATCATAAAACTTAAAACCCCCATGAAGAGCAGAGAGGTGAATATCCAGACCCTTTAAACATGTTTAGAAAGCAAGATTTCATTGGTTTCACCAGCAGCTAACAGCAACCAGAGCCTCTCAAGTCTAAGGGACGAACAAGATTTGTCCAAAGCCAAACAGGGAACCAGCGATGGACCTTAAATACAGTATTCCTAACCTCTGAACCATGTGCCTTTCCTGGACTTTTTGTCGCCTAATTAATTCAGAATTGGGTATATTCAGTAAAAAATTAAAAGTAGTGAAAGGAAACATTATCCCTTTGTTAAGTTCAAAGTAGAGGAGAGCCAGTGTCAGGATCAATGCTCTATATATAAGAGACTGAGGCATGACATGGCAACATTTTTTTGAGAGGTTTTTCTGTTAACATCACATTTGTCTTTTGGAACTGCAATAGCACAAATGGCATGCTAACTTTCTCATACATAAGCCTGTTCATACCCATTGCAACCATTAATTTACTTAAAGAATAAGAATTTAGAAGTAGCCACTGGAAAATTTTAATGCAATTAAAATTTGATTTTTCAGTCTGCCTTTTACAGCAGAACACACATTTTCTTCTGTAGACACAGTCACATTTGTTTTAGCTGCAACCACATGCACTTTCAAATTTTCAAGAGCAAAGAAATTATTTTCTGTATATACCCGCAGCTGAGAGCAAAATCAAGTGGATGAGTCAACAGAAGAAGAATGGTCTTTTTAAAGGCACATCTGCAGTTTTCAGTGTACAGTACTCAATCACTGAAAGGTCTCAAAGTCATTTAGTTGATATATTTGCATGTTAATTAATTATGATTTGTCTAAAACTGTTGTGGAATGCTTAACGTTACATTTGAAACATAGCAGATACCAGTCATGAGATATTTAGGTATCAACAAGATATTTAGAAAAGAACTGAGAGGGACCTACTTGGTTTGCTGAAAGCAGTCTCCCAAAGTACAGAGAAATACAACATATGTAACTCACTGAACTGCATCTTTGAAGTTGCCAGGGATTGCCTCCCACAGAACTTATGGAAACCAGAAATAAAATGTCTTCTTTTTTTTTTTTTTTTCCTTTCTCTCTCTCTCCTTTTTTTTTTTTTAAAGCATTGTCTATGCACTAACAGACAATACCATCAAGAAATGTATTTCTTGATACTTATTAGAATCTCGTGCAGCGTAGGAAGACCTGCCTATTAAGAGGCAGTTGCAGAATTTCCAGCTGGAGGGTATAGAGTCTTTAGAGAATTTTGGTGGGGTACTTCCTACCCTATATGCAATTTATTTTTCCACATACCTTGTGGAAATCCTCAGTGCAGCAGTATTTGTACCCTATTATAGTAAAATAATTCCATATTTTAAATGAATTTATATTTGAACTCAAAGGACTATTTTTTTTCAGAATCTAGCTACCTAGAAATGTCTTTTAAAGCGTAATGCTCTCCCCCTCCCTGAATGTTTATTATAGAAGTAGTCAAATAAAACTCTTTAAAATATCTAGATGTTTCTGAAAAACAGTTACTTTAAGTATAATAATAAAGGCTTCAATTTAGCATTTATACAGGCACTTCTGCATGCAAGCATCTTTGCGCTGCCAAGAAATCCTTGAAAATCAGCAATGTGAAAATGAAAATAAGGAAGAGATTCAGTTCTCATGAGAATCTCCAGAGTGAAAGTTTTCAAAATAATCTCTATTAAATTATATGACACCTATTAAAACCTTTTGGCAGGAGTATTAGCTAGTTGCTTAATCTATGTGAAAGGATTTACAAAAATGCCCAACAGCTTTGATCTACGTACTGCAGAGAAATATGGATTCTGGAAGTTTGAAACATCCAGGTTACTCTCTGAGGCAAAGGACTTCAATATTCACAGCTGTCTGTTTGCTTGATCTCTCTTCAGAACACTGATTCCAGACAAGCCACATAACTCCTCAGTATGAAAACAGTCATGATAGACATATCCTTAACTCTGGTCCTGCCACTTTGTTTAAAATAACATGACATTTATTTACAAGAGCATTTTTGTTCCAAAGGCCCTAAAAGTGAACTCCCTAAATGGAAAGTAATGTAATTTCATATGTAATGGCACTACTTCAGTGCAATCCTTCCCAGTGTGTATTATGATAGCAGATGAAAAATTGAAATGTCTACATTAATAAGAAGTACCCTGGCTACCTCAATAGTAAAACAAAAACCAAAAACTTCCAGGGCCTTGGGTTTTAAAGACTTAGACAGAGCACTGAGGTACAGACTACGTGGCTTTCAATACCTGAGATGACTGTGTGGGCATTTTTATTATCTCTCCATTCTTCTATGGAATGCTTTTCAAGTTAAAAGATTTTAGCTGATGAACACAGCAAGTTACATTTTCTTTTTTTATATTAATACTCCACAAAAGACTGTGCTTTGCAAGGTTAATTTCAAGTCCAAACTCACAAGGGAATGAGAATAATTAGACCCATTTAAGAGAATTCTCCCCTCTGGCTGAGCTGATTGAATTATTTATACATTATCTTTTCATATAATTGTACCTGGAACTGTGTAAATGTTTCTTTTCTCTCTAACTTTCAATAAATTCATCATAATACGTGTTTTTCAGGTTGGACACACTGCCTGCACCTGTGACAATAGAGAATGGTTCATTTTTAAAATGCTTCAAAGAGACATTAATCCAAAGGGAAACAGCATGCAATTTAAAGTCTTCCACATAGACACCATACTGATTAAAACCCATCAACGGAAGAAATAAAATTAGCAGGACAATAAATCTTGGACTGAATCTTGTTACCCACTTCTACAGGAGTAACTTCATTGACTGCAGTCCTGTTGTGCTAAATGTGCGTGCTACTTAGCTGAGTATCGTCTCTGTGATGAGACCCTTTTGCTGCAATCTGATACTCTTACTATGGTTTCGAAGTCCCTCTCTGCTGAAGGTTCTCAGATTCCAATTAAAACTTGAAAAATCTCATGGCATAAACTGCTAGGGTGAAAAAAATCTGCCTGATGATGTTAATATCAATTTCAGCTCTTCTAAGTGCTGTTTCTCTCTCCAACAGTAACAAACTTGAGAAAGCTGGAGATCATGAGATTTTAAATGGCATTTCTGGTACAAAATGGTTATTCATTTGCTACAAGCAGTACAACCCCAAGTAGACTGGAAAGCAATTAACACTGTGGAGATCTATGAAAAGACATCTTTGTACCTATTGTAAAATTCTAAGTGTCCTTTATAGATGTGTCACCTCGATCACTCTACAAACACACGAACACAGTGAAATGCTAGTGCCGTTCTTTAGTGTACTATTAAAGGGTTCTGACATGGCTTTTATGGACTCAGGATTTCACGCTATGCTTTATCATCTGCTGCAACTCCAGACAATATTCTTTTTTGTTTTTGTAATTCATTATGGTTCTAAAAACCAGGAGTATTTTAACGCCTCTGGCTATATTTTTCCTTACCTCTGCAGCAACTATATAATGGGAACGCATCTCTATTTGGGGACAACTGCATTAGAGGAGATGGAGGCCTAGATAAAGGAGAAATCCATTAAAAGGATAACTGAATCACATACTTATTCATTCAAATTGTGTGTGGACAGGAGTGATAAGTAAGAAAATTAGGTATTCTGATTAACAAATTAATATTTTTATTAAACAATAAATCTGCAGTGCAGTAATTATCCCAAGGCTATAGCTATGCTCAAATCACTTTAAATTAACTTCTTTAAAAACAACTCCAGAAAAAGGAAAAGACTCATCTTTGCCAAGAATGCAAAGGCCTCAGCTATAATTAGTTTTTCTCAGCCAGGCTCAACTCTTTCGATTTATGTATTTTTAGAGGACAGCTAGATAGGGAATATTCTCATAGTTCTATCCCATGCCCTGAAGACACTGATATCTGATCCTCCAGCCATGTATTGTTTGTTTTCACTACAATGAACATTTCAGCAGTCTGGCAGAATGGTCTCAGACAGTGATTCGATGCTAAAATACTGTTTAACTAGCTCTGATCTCTCACCTTTAGCTATCAGATGTGATTTTTCATCCAATTCTGTCTGACTGGCTGATAGTCAAATTCCTGAGATATGAGTCAACTTAGAGTGATGAGAACAGTTAAAATGCAGTGGTTTCTGACAAGGATCATGAGGTATCCTTGGGCAAGAAACAAAATCAAACAAAAGTTTCAAAGACCACTTTTGCAAATCTATTCGTCGTTTTCATAGCTCCCAGAATCTGGTATCAAGAGTCTCCTAAAAGATGAGGAGACTTCACTGTATTTCTTGAAAACAAACCACCCTTAAGTTTCTTACAATCATTATTCACACAGCCTTATTGGTCATAATTATTATCTATTACTTGAATCACATCAGTTAGTTATAGATAAAGTCCCCAACTTGCACAAGATAAACACGGGACCGTCTTGGCTCCGAAAAGCTTAAATACTGTAATCAATTATGATATTCTACAGGAGATTATGATTATGTCAAAAATAATGCTGTGTCCTTGTGTTGGGCATAGTTTTACCACAACAGAAGCAGAACCAATTCAATTCCTGTATTCTTCTGAATAACAGTATTGTAGAAGCTGTATCTGTGCCAGTGGCTATAAGACAAAATTGTTTCAGTGACTCTAGAAATGCAGTTTCCTCCTGGCACTTTACAGTGACACAGCATTTTTCTTACAGATTAATTTGGTGAGAGTTTATGAAAGGCCCTGTTACTATCAGGATTCTATATGGTTCAGAGAAAATAGCAATTTACAGTTATATATACTTAATTTTTCATTAATTTTAGTCTTCAACTGAAACCAAAAACATTCGTTATGTGATTTAAATAAAATAATCCCTACTGTATGATTCCTCACAGGCAGCAAAACCACACATAATGGATTTCCCCAACTACACTTCAAAAATTCTCATTTTAGTAGTCATATGAGATATTTTGTTTAAAGTGTAAATTCTTCATTTTATGCTGTATTTGACTACAATGGTTATGAAGAACAGGTGCCAGATGCATTGTTTAATTACATACCCATGGAGTCAGTGTGGTCCACAGTCTAGCAGTCAGAGAATTCTTTCCTCTTTTTCTATTCTTCTTAATTATTATTTATCTATTACTACGTATCTAATTAGTGTGGCCCCCTACAGAATATAAAACAGTTTAAAGAAAAAAAAAAAAAGGCTTTATTTGATCATTGATATCTAGTAATATTGCTTAACAGCTCCATTAAAATGATGATAGGGTTTTATTCTGAGTTATTTCTCCAATTTAATCTATATTAAGTCTTTTTATGGTGCATACATAATTTTGATATTGTAACTCTATCTAGCTTTGCTTGTTCACATCAGTAATTATTGGTATGTAGTTCATATTTCAGCTTAAACAAAATTATTATTGGACTTCATCAAAATCCAGTTTGCAACCTTAAATTAGGTCTCAAACATGTAAAGTAAATGCCAATTGACCCGTGGGGAAAAAAAAAAAAAAAAAGAGGCCAAAGCACATTTCACTATAGCTTTTTTTTTTTCTTCTTTTTTTTTTTTTTTTCTCCAAAATACTGATTAAAGTTACTTTATCTCTCACCTTGTCTAACAGAGATTGTCACCTTCCCAGCTCTTGTACCTCCTAGGATGATGCATAAACTTTTGATAGTTGTAAATTCAGGCTATTCTGACCCACCCGACTACAAATCTGTATCATGATTTCCAGGTTTATTTTGGATAACGTTATTCGTGATCTTCTCAGCACAATGTAGATGTCTCTCTCCCAACAACTACAGAAAACACATAAATATTTTTACTTTCATGCAGCCAAGGTATATTTCTGAATAAGCTCACCAAGAGGAAAATAGAATACCAGAATGTGGGTGGGTCAGAGCCTTAGACAAGAAATAACATGCATACACTTCACCTTGACGGTGGCAAAGCATCTTTCTTTCCTCCTCAATAGCTACTGTAATCTCATCAAACAGTATAGCCATGCTTGCTTTTCCAGGTCCATAATACTTGTTGAAAAAGTCCAAAATATTGTTGAAGAGCCCAACTTCATGCAATTGTTTATAAACTTGATGTATTTGTCAAGCTTTGAATGATCAATATGGAAAAGAAATGGAAACTCTACTCAGGTAGGAAAGACACCTCAAGCCCACTACAGAACAGTTTATCCTCTATTTTCCAGGCATCTGAGAAAGGCTATCTGAATTGTTTATAATTAAATGTGAATACTCTTTCCAGAAATTATGGGATAATTTTCACAATTTTAAGAATTCTCTTAAAAACCCTTCACATGTATATAGGACAGCACTTTCGTAAGGTCCCATCCGCAGTACTTTACATGTCTCATGCTGGAGCTTGTTCCTCTTTCTGAGCCTTGAGATTCAGTCACTGACAGTGTATGACCTATAATTTGTCACCATCTGTGGTTCTTTGCTAACATAGTTAGAAAGATCCAGCATTAGGGATAAGAACTACAGTACCTGCCCCTGATCTATTAATGACATCCTAGCAAAACTAAATACTAAATTACCTCTGCATACACAATCCTCAAATTAGTGGGTGATTTTATATCTTAAGTTGTATAAGTAATTTCAAAATCACTCATCACCTTCAAGACCACCCAGTTCCAACCCCCTGCCATGGGCAGGGACACCTCCCACCAGACCAGGTTGCTCAAAGCCCCATCCAGCCTGGCCTTGAACACTTCTCGGGATGGGGCATCCACAGCTTCTCTGGGCAACCTGTTCCAGTGCCTCAGCACCTTCACAGTAGGGAATTTCTTTCTTACATCTAACTTAAATCTACTCTCTTTTAGTTTAAAACCATTACCCCTTGTCCCATCACTACAATCCCTGACAGAGTCCCTCCCTACTGTCAGCTCATTTTTACAAGGCCAGTATTACCCCACTGATAAAAAAAAAAAAAAGAGAGACTAAAGAGTACATTACATCAATCCAGAATCTAAGCTGTTTGTTGAAAATAGCTTTTTTTCCCTTTAGTTATTCACGTAGGAGTGTTTTAATTAGGAGAGCAAAGCAACTATTCCTCTACAGCTACACTCTAAAAGAGCTTGCCGAACTGTACAGATAGTTTGTACATACAGCAATCCCTTCTGCCATCCCCTACTTCTGACTTACAGGTGTGATTTTAGCTTTGCAGACATCTTCGTTTCGCCTTTAAAGGAGAGAGACAGAGAAAATGCGTGTGGGAGAAGGGAGGACTCTGGGAAGCACAGAATACAAGAACCCCATCAGTTTGAGGAAAAGCTACTCAAATTTTGCTGGTAGCAACTCTGCTAGAATATGGCTTCCTGGTAGTATATACTTTTTAAGCACATGATGCAGGTGGCAGAAACTTTCTTGGTAGAATAGGAAGTACTAAAATATATTATTCATGTCTCTCAAAAGAAGAGAAATAATGTCTGCAAACTCTCCAAACACAAAGTGTATGCTTGAGGAAAACTGAGCTGGGGTGGGGGCAGGAGCAGGTTCTCGTGCAGTGAAGGCATTTTTTGAGAGCATGGAAAATGCATTGTGAATACAGCTTGTGCACAGTCATCGTGTCTGAGGAATATTTATAGAAGCAACCTTATCTCACTCAAGGACATAAACCTGCCGTCTTCCAGCTCCACGAACGCCAAGAGAATACTGCATATTTGTTTGCAGCTTAGCAGTCAAATGCATAACACCGAGGCAGGTAACAGGAATTTTGTAAGATCAGCTATCTTCTCCAGCCTGTTGGCTGCCCCCAGAGCATGATGCTAAATGCCCAGTGTTATTCAGGTGCACAAGGGGCTGCCACAAACTTTGTCTCCATCTATGTACTGTGATGTTTTGGTTTTACTATTTCTTTGCTTTTATTGTTGTTGTTTGCTTTGTAAGTAAATTAACTTCTCCAAGATACAGTGCCTAACGATCTGACTATCCACGATATGCTTCAAATGCTGGAATATATTAGACTATAAGAAGGCCCTGTGGTGATTTGCTAATTAGCTTAACCCTTTTGGGACACAGAAGAAGGAATTTTTTATTAAAACGGGATAACACTGGACTATATTGATCTGACTGAGAAATGAGTATTTTAGTCAAGATGAGTCTCAAGATGAGTACATGCTGGAAACGGTGATGTTGTTTCCATAGCAATGCCATGACAGCCTCCAGAGTGAAATAGTGTGCTACCAGGAAATGAAGGGAGTTCAAGTGCTATGAGCTACACAGTTCTATGAGCGATCCAAATACATTCTCATAAAGAATATTTAGTGCAGCTAGATAGTCCAAAGATTGCTACTGATGTGAAGTAAGCCTTATCAGTATGCTTCCAGCAGTCCTGTTTTCTCATTCACTACACCCAAGATGACTTATCTAAAGGTTTAAGCTATGGGCAACACTGCTATGCCATTTCAGACAGAAGATTAACAAATACAGCAACCTTTCCCTCACTTCTTTTCCACTGAAGAGTATCATCTATAATTAAGGACAGTGAGACTCGCTCTCCATAACACAACCAAACACATAAAACCTGTCAGAAGAAAAGCCTCATATGCATAATTATTTACCGGCTGACCTTCCCCGTTCTTTTCCTCTCACCTCCTCTTCTCCATTGCTTCCGCCAGCCCAAGCAATATTGAGCAAATCTGCTTGCAAGTTGGAAGCATCGTACAGAAATCTTGCATATTCCTCATGAAAGTTTACACAGCCATAGCACAAAATTCACTTCTCTGCTTTTCACCCCAGATAGTGTTTATGCTAATAAAAAAGCAAACCAGAAAACAACTAATTGCATTTGATTTGCCTAAGGCTTTATCTAAAGCACATATTCTGGTCAAATTTTGCAAAGCTGAATTACAATATTTTCCAAGGGGGGCAGCAAGAGAATTAACTTACCATCTACATTGCTTTGCCTTTTTGTTTTCAAAGAAATAAATAATTCTTAGTGATTTGTAAAACTGCTAGAATAAGGGTTATAACCCAACTGTTCTCAGATAAAATTCTACAAGACAAACTATTTTACCTGAAAAAATAAAACAAAACAAAACAAAACAAAACAACAACAAAACTGGCATATCACTGCTAATCTGACAGTATTTCTCCAGCCTTTCTCATGTAATTTGTAAAGATGTTCAAACATGAGCGGAATGTCCAGAAACTCGACCACTGGATTTGTTGTGTCATTGTCACAACCAGCCTCTTGGGTAAACAGATTGCAGTTCATTGTATGAAGCAGTGCTGTCTCTGAGGGAAAGTAGAAAGACAAATACGTATCACTGCCAGATCCCTTATTAACAAATGCCACTTCAGACCAAAATATTTTCTATTTAGTGTTCTACATGCAAACATGTACTTCAAGGATTCAAGCCTTGAGCATCAAAAAAACAACGTTTCATTTCCATTTTACATCTAATAAAAAGGTGTGAAGCAAGCATTTTTAGAACTGCCTGAGCCTTCTCCTGCCTGTCCTCCTAGCTGTGTAGCAGAAGGCACCAAGCCCAGCAACATTCATTCATAATTTAAACTGTTTGCTTGGCAGAATTTTTTCATCTTAATATGTCTAGTCCTAATTGCAAGTTGCATGCCTGATGCTTTTACCAGAAGCTAATCTACTTCCAGGAGAGTTTTATGTAACAGGGTTTTCTGTAGGACAGAAATGAATTTTCTTTGTTGGACAGATTTCAAAACCTAGTGGAAAGCATGCCCCTGCAATTTTACAGGGCCTTACAAGGCTCTATACGGAATAATAATTATAATAATTATTATTTTTTAAAAAAACTGTGGAAAGTCTGATGCAAGTTGACCTTACTCATTCCCTTCTTCCAGTTATCTTGATTGTCCAGTAACTCCTTGCCATGAGCAATACTCTGTACCTATTATTTTGGCATGCCTACCTCAACTTTTCTGTTAATCAGAGATTTAAGTAAAAGTAATCTGCCTGATGATCTGGGTCAGACAACAGAGTACAGGTACAACCTCTACTGTCTGAAGCAAAACTGAATACACTCTATTTAAGTCAAACTACACTCATGAATACGTACCTGGTATCCAGGCACACTATGGCCACTATGGCCAATGCAGCAAATACAGATTGCCCCCTAACATTAACCATCTCTTTATCAAATATTCTCTCCTACCGCTGTCTAAACTCTCTCATTGCAGTTCTGCCAAGTGCTCATTCACATGTACCCACAAGAAGCAGCAAGACCTGTATCTGAATCCAGCATAGAATTCCAGTTATCCCCAAATTAGCCACATTACTATTCCAGTGCTAATGTATCAGATACAACAAAATGTTTCCCATCCAAAAACTCAAACATAGTCTGAATTTCTCCCTTCATCAGCAGTCCTAAAACATCTTCAAACATCCTCAGAAATTGAACAGGCTACTATAGACCATGTAGTGTTTTAGGAGTTAAATCAAAGATTCAATCACAAACTCTAAAAAACTTACTTATCAGTAAGTGTTCCACAACAGGAATGTGCTGATGCTTGAAACACTGTCCACGCAGCTGTGGCTGAATACAACAGTTGAACATACAAGAGTAGAAGCAGTAACATTCTAAACAGTTATTCAATCTCAAATACCTTTGGTGTCCATACTGTACCATCAAGACACATAGTAGCAGTTATGATCATAACACTCTGTTTTCCAGATCTTTGCAGGTATATTGCTAGTATTTAAAGCACCTTTGGAGGCCAAGCACTTTGAAAGACTGCATAAAAATGTTTTCATACAAAGAGTAAATGAAATAAAATGTGGTTAATCAGGCTATGAAATTTATAGCTTTCATAAGCAATTTCTTTAAACTTCCTGCCTCAGTTTCCTCATCCGCAAAACAGCAGACAAATCCATCCATCCATCAGCCTTTTATTCTTTTGTGAAGATAAACTGATTAATATATATAAATCATTTGAAAATAAAAGGCCCTGCATAAATGCTAAGAATTGTTTACCACCAACACATTCACAAAACTTCTGTTTTGCTTGTATCAATGCCACCATAGCAAGTCTTTTCAAGGATTTACACACACCCGGGGTTTAAAAATTCAGCTGGGGCTGATATTTCAGTCAGTAAGCTCTTAACCATGGGAAACGACTTAATAAAAACTCATGTTGTCCTCATGAACTGTAAAAAATAAATATATTTTTTAAGTTGTCAGAAATATTTCTCTTGACAATCCATATTTTATAAAACAGCTTTTAACACAACAAAACCAAAGACATAGAAGTATTCTGGAGTGTTATCATATACAGATACACAGAGACTGCTGTGCTTGTTTTTACTCTGCTCTGCTTTAGAAGAAAGGAAGAAAACACACAACAGGCACCTACAGAAGTGTCCAGGACAGACACAAGACTGGAGGGTGAAGCTACAGTGAGAAGGATGCTGTCAGAAACCATGCTGCTACTCCATACAGGTGTGCTGGCAAAAAAAAAAAATCCCACTCTGTTCTCTCCTATGAAATGACAGAAGTGCAGTTGCTTGGATATCAATGGCAGATACTGCTGTGCTTTGAAAGGCCACATTTAAATTGGTCCAAAAAACAATCTTATTAAAGAAGGCACCATTGAGCTCACTTAATCTAGACAGCTGAAAGACAGAAAAGGACTATCTCCTCGATTTGCTTCCAAATTCACATTATCTACAATCCCAAAGGTTAAAGGCACCTGTAATTTGACACTGAAAAGGCACAAAAACTATTTGGTTTTTGTTTTTAAGAACATCAAGAGTTTGATTTAATGATTTTATTTATTTATTATTTTTTTTGCTGTGACTTAAACAGAGCAGGGGCCAAGCTCCACAGATGAACAAGCTTATGAAGGAAGAAACATGGAAGACTGCTATGGACAGGAAGAACAACCCTTCATGGTGGTGTTGTCTTTCAGGAATTTGTCCCCAGCAGAACAATTTTCCTTTGACATGTAATAGTCCCTTATAAGATATCCGTAGAGAAATATTCTTCTTATTCCTTTCTAAAGACAAAACAAACAAGCTAACAAAAAAGTAGAAATCACAAAAGGAAGACAGTATTCTGAGCTGGCCTCATAACCTATTTCTTGTCTTGCTGGTCCCTTTATGTTCTGCAAGACATAGAGAATCACTTTTCTCAGTTCCCTTCATTCTGCACCTCTTGCAAGTCATCCCACTGCAGTGCAGGGGCAGCCTCACAGATGACTGGAATGATCCCACAGCACAGCTTTCAGGACGATGCCAGCACTTGATACAACTGCACTAACCCCAGACACAACTGACACGAAGTAGCTGAGCCTAACCCCCAAACTGTGCACACCTCAGGGTTTTGTTAAGAAGGATGATGTAGAACAGAGGACACCAACACAGTAAGGATAGACTTTTCAGAAAAAAAAAAAAAAAAAAAAAAAAAAAATGTGGGGTAGCTCAGCATGAAACATCTTCAGGAAATAACAGTATCAACTATGCTAGTCAGGTGGATAGTTATCATTTGTTCAGCACCACTTTCCTGTTTACTTGTCATTAACCAACTCCAAGACTGATATTTTGCAAACAGAATTCCCTGAATTTTGCAACCTCTTAGCTTTCTTTTATCATATCTGAGCCTTTTCTGTTACAAGTACTTCAGAATTTCTGATAATTCTAAGTTTTTTTTAAAAAAAAAAATCTGCAGAAAAATATTTTTAAATGGCTCTCTTAAGCCCCACTAATGCTATCAACACTGAGAAAAGAACCACAATAAAGGATACTGAAGCTTCTATCCGTGATTGCTAAATGCCAGAGGTTAATCCTGAGATCATCTGCTGACATGTATGTCTCACAGTCACTGTTGACAGATATTGAGTTGACATGATAGGTGTGACCATTAGCAAAGATTCTCCGGGGAGTGACTTCTACCATCAAATCCATAGGTTTCAATACAGGCACCTGCCAAAAAAAAAAAAAAAAGAAAGAAAAAAAAAAAAGAGGAAGAGTATGATTTTATTTTTATTTTTTGCAAGCATGATGAGAGTCTGATGGAGAGCAAGCATTCAAAGATTGTGAAATTATAAAATTTCTCAGTGGTGTATGCAAATTGAATTTCTCTATGGATGAATAGCTAGGCTACCCCATCCTTGCTAAGGGGGAAAGAACAGACACAAGAGCCATGGAGAGCCAGGCAGAGTGACAGAAAGCTTGGACTGTTGGAAGAGAGGCATTGGCAGCTGCCACTGTGCAGGCCAGTCTCACAGCAGGAGCTAGTGTCCCACATATGCAGGAGGCTGTGGCTCTAGCAAGCAAACAATGAATTCCTCGTACTTGATTTTCCTAAAGAGTTTGTTGTTTGCTGTAAATCACTTCAGTATTTCTTTTGATGTATCTATCTCATAAAAAAAAACAAGGGACAAGAAGGTTATAATCTCTGCAAAACATAATCAATGAAATCTTATAAAACAAAGCCAACTGATCATTGTACCCTTGTTATTTCCCTGTGTGTCACTTCAGTGTCATGCTTCAATATCTAGACAATGCCAATCTATTCCATGTTGGTAAAGCATTAAACACAGACAGGCTGTGAAGCTCGACTGGGACTATTCAATGTGGTTGAATATGCATCAGAAAAAATCTATCATACATCAGTCCACAAGATCATTTAAGGAGGAACACAGAGAAGTTAAAGCTTTGAGTTTAACTTGCTGCTAAAGGATCAAAACAATGGTTCTCCGAATTCTCAGGTTATAAGCAATCCTAAACATCTTTGTTTGCTTAATCATACAGAATAGGTATTTCATTCTATTTGTATTCCATTCATGTAGATCTTCAGACTTTGGAGGTTTTTCTTCACAATAGATAATACTGGTTTGGTTTGGAAGTGGGAGTTGACTGTTTTTAACATGGATGAAATAGCAGCATTTATACAACATAGCCTTCTAGTTATAACCTTTAGCCTCTTCCTTTGGAAAAAACGCCTGAAGTGAATTCAGCCATTAAAGTCTGAGAACAAAAATCTATTACAACATCATACATGCTTATATGAGCTCCATGACTGCATTCATCAGCAATGCAGAGCCTTGCATTCACTGGAGCACAAACTACTGCAAATCCCACTCTTCAGAAAGGAGATAATTGTTTTATACTACTGTAATAAAGATGAGACTGAACTTTCTGTACTGTCTAATTCAGTTACTCTGAATGAGGTGAGTACACTCTTTAATATTAAGCAGACTGCTTCCAGCACACAAGGTTTCAGAATCCTGTGTGAAAGTATGTTAAGTCATGTTGAGATAATTTTATAAGGAAGAATAAAACTGATGATGAACTGTTGAAACATTTCTGTGCTGGTCACTAATCATAAAGCATTTGTGTCTTGAAAAACATGTTATAGCATCAAGTCAGCTAAAACTTCAATGAAAATAATCATATATATGCTTAGCACTACTTACATATTTAATCTTTTACTGAGTTAGTAAGACATAACTACCTTCTTTGTACAGGAACAACTGGATTTTGGACAAAGACAACAGCTTACCTGTAGTGATGTTACTGTAGAAAGATCTTTAAGTTTTCCTTCTTCATCTTTTAAGTTGTACCCCTCTGGTCTCTTATCTCTTTCAGTAATTTTCCATAACTTGATTGTTTTATCTTTAAAAGAAAAGACAGCTTTCTGTCAACATAGAAATTCTGAACATGGTTACTCCCCTTTCACAAACTATTCCTTAAAGAAGTTTCTGCACCTTGGCTCAGCTAACTCCCACACTGAAACAGTCTGTGTCCCTAATGTTTGCACATCCAACCAATGTTGCCAACTGAAAAAAATACTCGTAAGAAAATCCCATACCCTCAAGTGAGTCAGAGGGTTCTGTTGGTTGACAGACCCTGCAGAGCACATGCATATCCAGCTCAGCAGTTTGCAGGTGGAATGGGCCAAAACCAGTCATAGCTCACTGCTGAAGGTCAGTCTTGACAATTTGACTATGCAAGGAAACAATCCAGATACTAAAGCCAGTTTGCTAGGTTGCTTCTGAACCTTACAAAAAGAGAGACCAATGATACCTGCCTGGCCTGTTGCGGGAGTGGGCAGTGATGTATTGATACAACATCCTGAGTTCCAGCAAAGAAAATATTGTGTGAAACAGAAAAAAAATACCCTCTTAACAAAGAAAAGCAGCAGAAATAACTGATAAGAAAACAGAGAGAAATGTGTTGCAAAGGTAAGAGGGAAAAGGGGGGTTAAAAGAAAACATATTAATCTCATAGAGAATGGAACAAAACCTAAGTTCGCCCTTTTGATGATGGTTATGATCATGAAGCATGATGACAGAAAAAGAATGCCTCTTATTTAGCAAAGACCTTATGAAGCCAACAAATAGAGGTTTAAAACATTTCAGATGGAGTTTCTCCTCAATTTGTAGTTGCAGATTTCCCTGATACTGTATACTCCCAATCCAGCCATACACACAACCTGCCAACCCTAGGCAGAAAAATAAATGCCAACTCTTCTGAAAAAAAATAAAAATAAAATTAAGAACAACAACAAAAAAACTTCTAACAGTTGTTTCACACATCTATTCATGGAGCAGCCAAAGGCTTTTCAAAGCTTCTGCACTTCAGTTGCCACCACAGACTTTGCTAACCTCCATTCCTGCATCATTTGTCATTTTGTCCCCTTTCCTTCCTTCACATGTTTCACCAAAATTTTTTCCGCAGTGTGGGTGATCCAAATACATCTTTTAAATGCTAGTACAAATTATTTTAAAGGCAGTATATATGAATACACAAATCACTTCTCATTTCTATAGCAACTTCAACTTTGACCATTTTTTATTTTAAAAATCAATCAATCGCTCCACTGCTCTGAGTGTTTTTACCATTAGGCATCTCCTAAAGATATTGATATGCTAATTTTCAAGCAACAAAAATAGTACAGTTGATCAATCTACAGAACAAGAGGTTATTTCAATTTGCAGCTGAAGAGCTCCATTTAAATGTTCAACACGTTTCACTTGTATCAGTCACATTGATTACTAAAAATATATATAGGCTACACCATATACTTCTATTACATTATATATTTCTCTATTTAGTGCTTTTCTGCTTATCTAGTCTAATGTTTATAAATGCAGCAATTATAAAATAAATAAGAAAAATGCAAAGTGTATTCTCCATTCTTGGACTTGACTGTTATTGATAAACCCATCCCTTTCCCAAGGGAAAATTGGCTTTTAGTGGTTATGGATATCATGTGTTGGTTTTCTTCTCCTTCATCTGCCTTCTGGACTTTAAAAACTCCCTAGAAATTTTAAGCATGTGTATGTTTCACAAAATACAGAAATATCTTTGTGAGGTTCAGTGTTCCTTGAGTCTCAAGGGTGCTGTGAAGTTTAAATTAATTAATGTCTGTTAAGAAGTCTGAAATCCTCAGATGAAAGGATCTGTATGGGTCACATGCTGATCTACCCAATGAACCAATACTTTCTGGTACAAAAAATACCAATGAATCTTAATAATTTATTATTACACTACAAAATTAGTTCAGTTTACAATGCAAAGCAGGAATTTGCTAAATGTGAGCACTGCAAATCCACAGTGGAATTTGAAAGCCTTGGTGGCTTCCTTCTGCCTCCATTAATTAAGACGCTGCAGTCAAACCTTAGCTGGCAACTTGTTGGTAACGTGAACTAGAAAGGAACCACGATCCCCTCTGACAGACAGGTGACCTGTGCAGGAACAGACAAAAGATCTCCTTAGAAGGATGGAACCATATTTGTGCAGGTGCAGACCTGCCGTGCTCTGTAAAAGATTTTAGGATGCTGCTTCTCATTATGGTTCTCATTTTTCTGACCAAAACTGTGCTTAAGATCCTAAACTAGGAGAGCACTATGACTTCAGAAGTTGCATTAAAATACTAGGCCTAGAAATGGGTAAATATAAGCCAGTACTCAAGGTGTTTTCTACAAGTGGCCCACTGAGAGCATGGATAGCACATAATGCCTTCGTTCTCTACAAGTTAGGGAAAATTCTATTATCCCCTTCTAGTAGGCATGGAATTGATATACACTGTAAATAAATTCTCACAGAAAGTCTGTGAGACAGCAAGGAGTTTAACACAAGCCTTCTGTATCCTAAAGTTAAAACTATTTTCACCAGTATGCCATGAGACGAATCTTCAGACTTCAGCCTTACCGTGCCTGAACACTAGGAATCTTCCTTGAAACAGACAAACATTTTGCAATCCAAAGCCAACTTCCACAGGCTATGCCCATGGCACCACTTCTGTTCTCTTCACCATAAAGAGGTCAGCCAAGATGCTCCAGAATTAGGAAGAAGGGAAAATAGAGGGCATAGCATTTCACTGGATCTTAGGCTGGCAGCTGGATTAACCCCTTGCAACAGTGATTATTCCTTCCATTCTCCCCTCCCACCTTAATATTAATCAGAAATTTGATATAAAGGTATACTAGACAAACTGTAAATGTAGCATATCTGAGGACTAGGGTGTATAGCATTTCTAAAAACGAGCTTTAAAATGAAAATGTAGAGCTTTAGTTTTAATAATCTGCTCTTGTATCATGAACTCAGAAGAAGCAGTTCCTAAAGTTATCTGAAGCAGAGGGATATTTCAAAGAAGGGAAAAGTGCAGAAGTAAGCTCCCAAACTCCTTAATTAGCTGAATTAAATTATCACAAATCAGCTAGCTATAACAGACACATCGTCTTTCAAATATGGCAACAGTGCCCCCCAAAAAGTAAAAGGCAATGTTAAGGAAACATAAAATGACACTCTGTATACTGTGAATTAATGTAAATACTATTTATTGCTATAAATTTTAACTAGAAGTAATCACTTTGCTCTAAAACATTCCCAAATTCCCAAAGGTGAGATTACACTATTTTTCTATGGGCAATTCCCACTTATGCTCAGACATTTTTGAAAAAATCACTTCTGATTACAATGTGATTTAAAGATAAGATTTAAAATTGGATATTTTTGTCTCATGCATCACCAGCAGTAATTACAGTTGTGAGTGTCCAAATCTTTCCTAAATGATATCTCTACACATCAGGATCCATTCAGGTTCTTCCCACTGTCACATCTGCATATTCCCTCTTAGCAGTGATACTGCATTTTTTAATCAATAGGCCTTAAGCATGTGAAAAGATGAGTCAGTATCAATATCTTATTATTATTCCTACTGTCTTCCAAAGACTGTGTAACTCTTTAGAACTTAAATAAACCATTCTGATGATAATGAATGAAAAAGAAATTCATTTCTCTCACCTGCATTCATTTACACATCTACAAAGAATAAAAGTTATGACAAATACAGCAGACAAAATTCTAAATCCCCAGTGAAACACAGATGCTGAGTAAGGGGATGCCTTTGTTACAAAATTAATTTCAGGATAGCACTGCACACAAAGAGTAGAAATGGATAGCACTTTAAATGTCTATAGATAGTCAAAAGGAAAAAAAGTGTGACTATGAATAAAATGAATAAATAAGAGATATCAGAGTCAGCATGACAGTCTCAGTAAACTCTGAAACAGGAAATTACTGAAACAGTAGATTAAAATGAACATAGAATTTAAATATATACAATCAGCTCTAAAATATACAAGAACAAAAGGCCAGTATGTCCTACATGCTCTCTTCTGTCTCACCATTTGTTGATAAAAGTGAGTGAGCTGCATTTTGCTGTGGTAACCACTTGATCTTGTTTATTTTTTCTTCTATCTCCAAGCTCTTCAAATAATCAAATTCAGGTTCATGGCTCTGGAAAGTGCTGTAAACATTGTACTCCCCCTGATTGTAAGGCTCATTTTTACTCTGTGGAGAATAAGAACAACAAAAGCATGTGTTTTATGGTGGCAATATATTATCTCCACCTCTCGGGGAAGATGTATAAGCAGCATTATACATATAAAAGTATTGAAAGTATAATTTAATTTCTCATTTAAAACAAGATTGACAGATTTGTTTCTACAGGAATGAAATTTCCTGTAAGTACTGAGGCAACATTTAATAAAAGACAGAATTTTTGAAGAAACGTCAATTATTCAGTAAAGCATTGTACAAAAAATAGTGCAGATGGACTGAATTTAAAACTGGAGCAGAAAAGTAACACAGGACAAACATTGTTTTAAATGGAACAGTTCCATCAAACAGGCAAAAGTGATTAAAACAACATATAAGTATAAGAAAAAACATCTTTCTTCTTAGCTTAGAATTTTGGAGCTCTGAAGCATTATTGTTTGGGGGAGGAAAAAGAGCAAGCTTCTGAAGAGAAGACCCTTACCCTCTTTCACTACCTCACCAAAGAGATGACATTCTATTTTACACAGTCTTGAAATTATAAACAATTTTTTCAGTTAGATTGAATTAAAGTATTAAAAATTAAAACTAGTATTAACAAGCTGTTAACTCACATACCTCAGGTTCCCTTTGGAATATAACAACCCGACCCCCCTTGTCACCAGTAGCCAGCAGTTCTCCAGTGTGGTTGAACTCAACTGTAGAAATAATATCAGCTGGAGGGATAAAAAAGAGAGAAAAGGGCAAATTTCAGACTGCCGCTACAACACAAAGCCATTAGAAATATCACGTGCTCCACAAAAATGCAACAAATGAGGTATTTGAAGGAATACGGATGAATTTACCAGCAAGGCACTAATGCAAACAGGCTGCATGCCGCTAGAACCTGAGGTTGCTACACAGTGAAACAAGTGCAAACGTAACAAGGCAAACTTGTGTTTCCAGCACATCTGCAGTTTGGAGTGGAGATGATCTCTGGAGAGGCTACAATTGAGGAAGAGCAAACTCAGACTGCTACAAAGCTTTTCACTACTGGAGACAGCAGACAGCATTGGCCTCCTGCTATTGTCACCAACTGCAAGGCTCATTCCCATTGCTCGAGTTATTTATTCTTCACCCTTTCTGAGGGTTTTAATAAAACTCTGATCACTGTTTTCCTCTAGCACGTGTCTGAGCCAAGAGTGCAAAAGCAAAGCACACATAGCTTGTCCTGCCACAGAGGAATTGCTCACTATGTCATGCTGCCAAGAGCCCATTCAAATCCGAGTTTTCAGTAAATAATTTCAGCACCATAAAAATGTGCCATCAGAAGATAAAAAGATCGCAGTCTCTTCTTTTTCTAATTTTCAACAATTCTACTTCCCTAAGTAATTGCATCAGCTTATACAAGAAACCTCATCAAAACCTGAGGCCAATCTCAAGCACAAAATACTAAACATCAGCATGAGAAGGGAGAAAGAGACAACAGGAGCAAAAGAACTGGTTCTTCTGCTCGTATGACAGCAAATGCTAGAATCATAATCCGCAGTTAATCCTATGCTATTAGCATAATTTAAATTAAAATGCCTAGTGCAATAGTAAATTAAGAAGCCATCATATAGACAATCACAGACAAACGCAGGGTATTACTCAGAGACTGCATGTATGAATCCTCTATAATGATCAGTATTCACTCATCAGAAACACGGGCCACATTTTGAGAAGTGTCAGTAGTTAGCAGCTTCCCTTTAGGCATTAAAAGCTGTGGTTTTCAAACGTGTTCGTCATCCATCAGTTTATACCGAGAACAATGGGGCTGCAAGTGGGCTAAGCACTTCTGAAAACTTAGGCCCAAATGAGTTCACTAAAATTCAAAAGATTTGAAAAAAAAAAAAAAAAAAAAAAAGTGGATGTGCCATTTATTTGATACATTTTATGAATCGAAAACATCTGCTCCTATTATTCTCTTAATAAACCAGTAGTTGAGTGTTAGAAAGCTGCTGCTGCCAGTAGCTCTCGTCAGTGACACAGCTTCCCAAAAGCCAGATTCCTACTGGAAGGTTTTTCAATAATTCACCATCTAGATGGAAAACCTTACACTAATAATGACAAAGAAGTACCTCTTTCAAACTTTTTAAGAAATCTGTATCATTAAATTCTCCTTTTTTATTCTTTTTTACCCACACATTGCATATGTAAAGAAGGAAGGGGGAATCATAAAATGCGTATGTGATTTTCATTTTTTTGCTGAATAAAATGCATGGATGTGTAGTCTTTGAGAGAAATGGAACTTGGCGTCTTACGAAATGTGGGGCAAACACAAAGCTTCCCAAAGCTGTTGGCCTTTGATCTTTATATGGACTTCCACAGGCTGTATTTTGCAGGTAATTACCCCAAAAGCTCTAGTCCTATTAGAGTACAGAAAGAGTAGAGAGGCTATGGCTGGTGATGCTCTAGGGCTTGGGAAGGCTGGCTATAAAAAATTTGGGCTGGCTATAATAAATTGCATTTTTTAACATACAAATATTAAATTATTTTTTATGGCATGTAAAGTTCACTCATAGTTCTTCCAGTGGAAGAATATTTCTTGGTTATTTTGCTCTTGTCATGCTAAATTCATACCAATGGAAGGTGTGGGTTCCTGCTTGTAAAAGAATACCTACGTGATTTTACTAGTTTAGTCCTGTATCCGACCCCAACCACACAGGAAGTCCTGCAGATATTTTCATAATGAGGGTGCTTTTAAAACAGAGACTTGGTGTCAGTGTGCATGGGGGCAGGAGAGCAAATCAGAGGGGATGAATGTAATATATATAAAATGTGTGTATTTGTGTGTATGCTCAGGCATATGTAAAACATACAAGATTTTCACAACAGGTCACAAAAGAAGCAGAAAAGAGAATTGTGTGCAAAAGGAATGAACGGTATTTAAAGTTGGATGTGTGCATACACTTGCTGTTGGTTTGGAATATCTCCAGAATGGCATGTCATGGTCTCTACGTGGTCACAAAATACTACAGAGGGCATCAGCCAATGCCAATGAAATTATCAGGAGTACTTGCACAGATGACGACAGCAACTGAACCAGGGTTATAATAAAATATCTCAGAATTTTATTATTATGCTGTGTTTATTAAAGTATTGTGTGCGGTTAAATGATTATTGTTTAAATAAAAGCAGCTATAGCTTCAACATCTGTACGTAGTGGATTGTGATGTAGTTTTGAGGCAAAATTCTTTCCCCCTCAAGGTGTTATTCCAGAGGCATCCCTCTGTTCTATTAGAGAAGTGAATTTGAACTGGAAGCTACCTATTGTTTTTAAATTAACTTGTTCTGAAAAAAAAAAAAAAAGGAAAAAAGAAAAAAGGGAAAAAAAAAGAGCAGAACCAATATTCTGACCTTACATGCTATGCAGCTTGTTGGCAAAAATTAGCCCTGAATTGGAAAATCACTTTTATTGATCCTGTAAAAAACAGCTGAAAACAACAGCCAAAATATCTTCAGATATCTTCTCCAACCTATCAGTTCAGCCGGCAAGCATTAGTCATGCTGTTTTCATAAAGATTAGCTGGGCTGGCTCTTTCTAAGACGGAGGAGGTAGGAACAGAATCAATCCACAGAGCTATTCGTCCCCCTCAGCAGAACATTCCCCTACATATTTGTCAATGCTATAGCAACATAAGCCGCTATGGTCACATCCTGCATATTCTTACATTGGAGAACGCCCCCCTGAGAGTACAGAGCAGTTAACTACCAGATTTCACCCTCTCAGGGATAGATAAATGCTCCACAATGCAAGAGCTTGTGAATTTGCATGTACAGTAAGCACTTGACAAGGGATGGCAGAGATGAAAGGCTCTGTTCAGCCTCGTTCTGCACTACACCTTCCATATCTCTGCTGGCAGTGCCACGCTAACAATTAGGATTATCAGAAAGAGAGATAGCTTACCTATTAAGAACAATTACGGGTAACCTCAATAGTCACTCGGCAAATGTTTCCAACCAGATTGTAAATCTCCACTTTTATCCTACATTAATCTTCTCGTTCTGTTTGTAAATTCCCAATTTTGTCTATGCAGAAATGCATGGAAATTTGTATTCAAAAGTCATGATGCTCAACATTTTCACACAATTAAAAAGCACAGGATAGGTATTCATCATGCAGATGCTGACTGTGAAAAGCAAACCAAAACCCTTCAAAAAATGAGAGAACACTCCAGGGAGGTATACACCTGATCATCTGTTCCACATCCTGCCACAGCAAATTTTTCCAGCAGGTATTACAGACTTCATTCCCCAGATCACTTTTACATATTCACAGAAACACAGAACATCGGGACATTACTCCACAGCCTGCACCAACAGGAAGTTTTTTCTGACCTAGTCTAAAGCATTTAATTCCCTGACTCCTAGTCATCTCTATCTTTTTGTACCTCATTAACTAATTTCTCTGCAGCTTCCCAGTTTACAGTCTTTAAGGGTATTTAATGGTGATGTTGTACTGAACAGCTGCTGCTTAGCTATATATATTCAGCTTTTTTAATAGATCTAAGTATATCAGTGTAAGTCTATGTATATCAAGACACTTCTAACTGTTTGTACTGCTCTCCTCTCAGCTTTCTTACCACTGTTCCTGCACAGCTGCAGGCAAATAAACTCTCGAGCAGCCCCTGCTCAGACTCACTGTGGGGTGGGATGAAACTAAGATAGGCACATGGAGCCCAAATTATTTTTGGCCTTTACTTACTTTTTACTATCACTTCCTTTTCTGTGCTCACTTTCTAGCATCTCACATGTTCATTTTAAAGGTTATTAATAGTGTATTCCTTGGGATTTAAGTAAAAGGTAACACAGACTGGTCCAAATACCTTTACAAATAATTAAAAAAAACCCTTATCTATATAATGAATTTCTGTATCACTTAGGGGGACTCTAGCATTATGTATAACAAGAGCCAAAGCTTCAACATACTCATCTTTATACAGTCTTTGTGTCAGAAACCTCAAGCAACTCTAAGAAAAGCTCAACTATATTTTTCTGCATGCTACGTTTAATGAATCATTTCTACCTTTCTAAGGACCTTCACTTGAAGGTACTGATGTAATTTATAAACATTCATTTTGCTTCAGAAAATCAGGTAAGTAATGAAATTTTTAGAACAATTCCATCCAACACAGGAATGCAGATTTTTGGACAATGATCGCAAGTTTTGAGGGCAAACAACAGCACGCAGTGGTACAGGGAAAAGACAATCAGAGAATATAATATACAGTTCAATTGCAGTATAATCATGATAGAGAATTAAAGAATTTCAAATGGACCAGAATAGTAGAATTAACATCAGTACTTTTCTTACAAATAGCTGTGAAATCCTACTGACTGGAATAAGTTGGAATTTCTCCTTTACATCACATCCACCAGAACCAGCATCACAACACAGGGCCTGAGCTGACTGAAGCAGCATCTCTGTCAGGTTTTTGTTGTCTGTTTTCCCAGTGGCTAGAAGGCAATCTTGTAGCCTACATTATTTCAACCAAGTTCTGACCTGGCCTAACCCTGGCTTGTGAAAATCCAATAAGATCACAGCACAATCTGGCATGGCTGCAAGCAATGTTCAGTGATACTGAAAGTCCCTGAGGAGCACAATCTGGAAGAAACAACAAAGAAGCTTGCAACAAAAAGAGATATAAAACAAGAGGACAAATGGTAGATAAAAGATGAGAACTATTACAGTTTCTCATATGAAGGGAGGCCATTAGAATGAGCTGTGTTGTCAGAATTTAGTTTAGACTTGGTCCAAAAAAAAATCAAAACATAAAATAGGATGGTAAGAAAGAAATTATTACATTATTATTTTTTTAAGCTGAAGTTTCAAAGGTATCCTCCAGCAGACAGAATACTAGGGTATGTTGTTGTATGCAAACCTGAAAGGTTTGAGGGTCACATGGATCCTTCTTTTCTGAAGTAGCTGGCAGAAGGCTTTTTGACAATAGTGAAGTTTCCTACTTGACACAGTAGGCTGTGTAACATGTTCCTTCTGGATCACAGCACTGTCACAAAATCACATGACATCAGAAAACCAACCCTCAAAACACAAGCAAGCACGATGAAAAATCTCACATCACACTGTGCAGCCTGGCAGTACTAAAAGCTGACACACCAGAAAGCCAACTCACTCTATTGGAAGACATTTTGTTGACGAACCACCTTAACACCTCTCCAGGTCAGCAGAGCAGCATAGGACAAGCTAGTACACAGCTAGGTGGCCATTTGAGGACAGATGTAAGAAAAAGAGTACACAAATGTGCACAAAACACAGAGAGAAAAAGGATTTGCAGAGCATGAAAAAGGTAGCAAAAGAGCGTATGTGAGAGAGCGCATGCGAGAGCTTGAGCGTGAAAGACCACAAGTAAATATCATAACAGGAGGTAAGAAAGTAGTCTGAAATGAAGGATCTGTCGCTGATTTGCCCCGACATTATTTGTCACCTGGTTAAATCACCCCCGTTACAATTTTTCTTGCTCATTATGGCTTTAAACCTGGATGATGATTGTTCTACTAAATGGTGCTTGTTCCATAATAGGTGTATGGGCTATGCAAGCACAACAGGCAGCTGATTTTGGCCAAGGCAACTTCTGAACATCAGTGGTAATAGTGTAAGTGCTTCAGGGATCAGCAAAACAAGGTGATCAATCAGCAGAACAAAGTCGAGAGAAGTGTGTTCACTGCACTTCGTGTCATTGTTTTTCTGATACCTTGCCTGGCTCCATTTCCAGCAAGGACAAATATATCAAGGGCAGTATCCATTTAATCCTGTCAAGCAATAAAAAGTATGTTTATTGTCAAGTATCACCTTGCTTCTTGAATATAATAATTCCTTCTGCTGTGAAATCCAAAACAACAGGGTTCAATGCTGAATAGTTCCTGAAAGGCAGCTTTACACATGAACATTTCACTTGGGCACAGTAGTACATAGTAAAAAAATAAAGGTAGTAAAGATCTCCTAACCTCAAATCCTCACCAGCACCGAGTAAATCTTTTACTTTTTTTTTTCACCTTTAATCATCCAAATTTGAATTTTAGAAATGCTATGCATATACACCTCAGTGAGCTGCATCTGCCTTGGCTGGTCATGATACCACACCAGGATGGTGCTGAGTTTCATAGGTCTATATGTCCCTATAGCTTCAATGACCAAAAAAAGTGCATTCTCTTTCAGAACATTTGAGTGCAGGTTCAGTGCTCACTCAAAAAGAAAACTTATTTAAGAGACTCCAGAAACCAAATCCAAAATCTGACTGGCAAATGAGAGGCTGAAAAGCAGCACTGAGGAAAGGAATCTGGGGATTTTGGTCAACTGCAAGTTGAATATGAGTCAATAGTGTGCCCTGGCAGCCAGGAGGGCCAGCCATTACCCTGGGGGGCATCAGGCCCAGCACTGCCAGCTGAGGGAAGGGATCGTCCTGCTCTGCTCTGTGCTGCTGCAGCCTCACTTCGAGTACTGTGTGCTGTTTGGGGCACCACAGCATAAGAAGGACATAAACCTATTAGAGGAGGACTAAAAAGATGATGAGGGGTCTAGAGGCCAAGACATATGATGAGCATCTAAGGTCCCTTGGTGTGTTCAGCCCAGACCAGAGCAGGCTGAGGCCTCATGGCGGCCTGCAGCTCCCTTACGAGGGGAGCAGAGGGGCAGGCACTGAGCTCTGCTCTCTGGGGACAGCGACAGGACCTGAGGGAACGGCATGGAGCTGGGACAGGGGAGGGTCAGGCTGGGTGTGAGGGAAAGGTTCTGCACCCAGAGGGTGGTCAGGCACTGGGACAGGCTGCCCAGGGCAGTGGTCATGGCACCAAGCCTGCAGCAGCTCAAGAAGCAGGTGGACAACATTCTCAGACATAGGGTCTGATTTTGAGGTAGTCCTTTGGGGACCCAGGAGTTCGACTTGATGATCCTTGTGGGTCCTTTCGAACTCAGAATATTCTATGATTCTGTGAGCACCTACCACCACTGTGATTTACTATTTGTAGCCTTGAGCTTTAATACAGCTTTTTCCTCCAATATTTTTATAGGTATTTATTTTTAGAGCTTAGAAAATGTTTTCAACAGTTTTTTAATCACATGCTAATTTCTAGTGGTATTTCTCAAATTAGAAAATCAGGAAATGACACGCAACTATTGGAGCACAGTCAATGTGAAAAAATATTTTTTGCCTACAGCACAAATATGTAAAGCAGATTATCTGGGTTCTGTGCTCTGTGCTAAAAAAGACTTCACACTGCATACAAGTCACAGATTCAGATTTTCATAAAGTGACCCATGTTTTTATTCCTAATTTAAGATCTCAAAACCCTTATTTCAGAGGTTTTGGCACCCATCTCCCTCCTGCAGAGTACAAGGCCTTTGGGATTAGAGAATTGACCTTATGCCCACTGAAGTAAATGGGAAGTTTCCCACTACTTCAGTGATAAACAAGGTCAAGGAACATTTGTCACATGCAGTGTAGCTGAAAATTAGGACACAGTTCTTAAAATTCTGGCTACAGTTTACATACACTTCAGTTTCTTCCTGTTCAAGGTGACCTGCCTAGATCAGCAAGATTGCAATGCTTCAGTCATTAGTTCTGCAGAACCCCTAATTAATGTTACTATTTTTCTTAACAAAGTCAGTGAGTGCACTGTTTGTACCTTTATAATCTGGAATACTCAATGGACTGATAAAAAGCTTACCGTAATTCTTTTTAATACCTATTTAAGGGCTTCCAAAGAGCGGCACTGGATCACCCACAGCATGGTGCTAGAAGAACACCAGCCCTCCGTGTGCATGCACAGGCAATGCTGGGCCTTACTCTGCCTCTGGCAGGCACTTCTGCCACTGGAGATGTCCAAAGCAGCTAAGCCTGGGAGCCACTGATCCCCCCATCCTATTCAAACTGAACAAATTGGGGAAAAAAAAAAAAAAAGGAAAAAAAAAAAAAAAAAACTAGAAAGCCTTTCATCTTTGGTAATTGTAAGCCACTCAGTAACACTGCTTATAGCTGCTATTCTTACAAGCAACACTTCAATAAACCACTGAAGATCAATCTACATTTTAGCTCAAAGATATCCGCAAAAAGCTTCCAAACTGCATATCCCCAAAAAGCTTCTCCACAGCTTATACAGTGTAACACATTATACCAATTTATTCTTCTGAGATTTCTGCTAAAAAATAGATAGATAAATAAATAAATAAGTACATCTGGTTGTTCCTTTCTTTCTGTGTTTGCTGTCAAATGAGGCAGGCCTGACTGTGACAGCTAAGGATTCAGCAACAGGCTTAAAACCCTCTGCTTCACCAACATTAGCACAATTAGGAAATGTGCCAGTCTACTCTTCTTACCAACCAACAGTGAAGGGCAAAAAAAGAAAAAAATTGCCATGGGCATCACACTATGTATTTGCAATTTCCAGAGTGGGGGTTAAACTGGTCCTCACAGAGCAAAGCCTGCTTGAGCTGGGAGCTCCTGCTCGGCTCCATGTTATTTCACAGCAAGGAGCTGCACAGCCTGGCTGCCAGCAAAAGACAGATTAGAAATGGTGCTGCCAAGTGCTAAAAATGCTAGGCAACCGGGTTTTATTGAGAGCACAGAAGGACCTTGAACCTAACCCCTTATTTTCAAGCAAACAAATGCCAAAAATGGAAATTGTGCAAATTGTTAAAATATATTAATTTTAGTTTCACTGTCTGAAGTGAATACTTGTGCACAATAAATACAGTGAACAAACATCAAATACAAAGAACAAGCATTAAATTTTGTTAAAAGATTATTATTAAAGACAGACAAAAACAAAAACATATTTAGAATTTTAAAGAAAAATCATTAATGTAAAATATATCCAAGGGTAATGAAAAGTCATCCAAAATTTAAAATGTGATACTGAACAACCTGATTCAGTATGAATGTTATTTCCCACATAATATGTATGAACTTCAACAGAATTTTGCTGCCAGCTGGTTCTCAACTCCTTTTTTTTTTTTTTTTTTTTTTTTTTTTTTTTTTTTTTTTTTTTTTTTAAGGGAGCAATTAAATTCCAGAAGCAAAGCTCTCAGTAATTCTGTCACAGCAGTTCTCGTGTTCAAAGTGCTTTACTGGCATTAAAACTCCCAGCAACCCAGGGAAGCCAGTAAGGAAATGTTAGCATTCCCATTTTACATTACACATAGGAGAAAAAAATGAAACAGATCCTTGAGAGTTTTTATCGAAGATCAGAGAAGCAGTTTTGGTTATACACATACTAAGGGACAGGTAATCCAGGCTATGCCTCAGCAAAACATTTCTGTTTAGCAAAGCACTTAATCACTTGTCGAGATACTTAAATGCTCCTGAATTCAGTTCTAATGATTATGCATGTTGTTAAATGAATATGCTGATGGAGACCTAACAAAGCATCGCAGTAACACACACCATGGAAGAAAAAGTCCTACTGAGCAAGCTTTTGATTGAAGCTGAGGGTATATAATCTTAAAAATCACGAAGGGCTGGAGATAGGAGCTGGCCTAGAGCCAGAGTCCTTAAGCGCAGAGTGATGACAAGGAAAGCAGGGGACACAACGGGATCTGCATGAGTAAATGCAGAGCTCCCATACGTTCTTGGGCTTTGTGTTATAATTAATACTATTAAATCGTTAAGAATGGGCCTTGACAGGCTTTTGGCTTATGATAATCTGCTCTCCCCCAAACGACACTTCAGCATGCTCCAGGCATTACCACAAGCCACGGACGCTGCCCGGCAAGTTGCACGCATGCAGCCCCGACCTCTTGGAGACTGGAAGTTTACCAGTATAATACACAAGGGCCACTTCACGCCAGTCGTGTGCAGTGCTCAGAAACATTCACTTTAGTCTCAGTTAGTGAATGTTACTCCTAGCAATTGGTGCTGCACATAGACTGACAACACTTACACTCCGTTGTGTCAAATTATATTAGGGTTTTCTGCTACAAGTGGCTGAGGCTGGGGGCCCCAGAGCAGAAGGGGCTCTGGAGACTGCAGAACTAGCAAAGTTTTCTCAGTCTTAATGCAGGAGGGTAGATGGCAGTGTTTAAATTTACTGATCAGACACACCGACTGCAGGATCCAAAAAACTATATCCAGACATTGTGGGCAACATACAGCTCTATCTTAAACATCACTGGGCATCTCCTCTGGGATTCCCAGCAGTGGACCAGCAAGCTAAGGTCACAACAGGGCTTGTTGGCTGTCAGGGGAGCTTGATGCCAAGCTGTGTACTCATCTAACATTAGCATCTGTTTGCTTGGCAGGCTCCAAAGGCAATTCAGCTGACAACTCTGAATTTGCCTCTGGGTCTGTCACAAGATCATATAACTGTGGGACTTCTGGGAGTGCCTAATGCTTCTTTGATGAAGATCATGCACATCATAATGCATTAGATCCTTTCTAAGCATCCTTTGAAATCAGCATTTGTGACCCCTCAGAATTATCCAGGTACTGTTGCTGGCTTAAGCGGGTAAACTAATGCCAAGCTTGAAGATCATGCATTTAGGTCCTGTGGATTATAGCAAGATCTCTTCAACAAGTTTATATAATGATCCCAAGAACAGAAAAATCCCATTTTTTTAACGTTAGTGTGGGTTACTGCTACTGATAGAACACCAAGGCCGCTCCTAGGCTTGTGTAAAAATGAACAGGACAACTGATCTGTATCCGTTTCACTACCAACCATACTGCTTTGAGGTTTGATATCAATGTGGAAAGGACTAATGTTGACAATTCAGTAGCGGGTTACACAACTTTACATAAGTCTAAAAGCTCATCTCAATAATACTCAGTTCATGAAAGACTAAAGCCCTTAGGCTGAGGTTGGATACCTATATCCAACTAAATAAATGCAATGAAGGATGGGGTTACTCATGAGCTCAAATTGAGCAAGTGCTAAATCACTCCAGTATATCAGGAGCTAGAGGCACCCCTGGCCCCAAAAGATTGATTTCTAGAGAGCTGCAACGTGCAAAAACCAATGATAAATTTGCAATCAAGTTTAAGTGCATCACATTTCTATAATTACTCATTAAAAAAGAATCAAAAAGAACAGAAGACATTAAAAATCAATGTACCTTTCCTCAGTCTGTATCTTATAAAGAAACTTCAAACACTGTTAACAGCCTCAGGAAACAAACATCCCCATTTTGCAATGTTCCCAAAGGATACCAATTACATAACAGGACTAGATCAGCATATATTACAAACACTACAGACCATGTCTAAAACAGCAACCGTATTGTGTGCTGGCCAGACAATTTCAGATTTTTTTCTGACTCTGAGGAATGCAGCAGCATTCTGGTAATCTAGTAATTTCATAAAACAGCCCTGAAAGCTGTTTCCCGTCCAATAACATAATACTGCAAGTAGGAACTCAGACCGCTCCCGCTGCATTAGCAGCTGGGGAACACCGACTTCCAAGTTTCAATCTTATCCCATGTGAAGACTAAGCATAATCATTCCTTCTGCCCCAAAAAGTTAAATGCAAAATGCAGCATCTGCTAGCATGACGCTGAAGATCAACATTTAAGAACAAAGTAGGCTGGAACAACAAACATCAGCAGGTCAGATTTCTGTCTCACATATACTGACAGAGCTAGAGCAGTTTTCTTAGAAGCCTCCCCAGCTCAGTGGGCTTCAAAGCGCACAGCGATGGCTCACAAATCTGCAGTCACCTTCCCCAAGGCCACCTAACCTGGAGCCTTATCGTCGGAGAACTGCTAATTTGCAGCCCACACAGATAACATTTAGACATCTAAGGCTTTGACAGATGTGCAGGGCTGCCCCCCGCCCCCATATCCTTGAAGATGCACCTTGCAGTCATCACTGGTTGTTAAAACACAGTCCACAGTAATTATTGCTGTGCTCTCCAAGCCTTTGCTGCAATACAGCAGAGTTGCGGCACGAGGCCAACTGAAGGCTCGACTCTATTTTAATCCCACTATAATTATAAATGATGGATAAGCAGTCGAGATCCTTTTGAATTTTTCTTTGCACGAGGGGGTATTTATGCGTTGCAAAAGAGCACTGCGGAGAAATATCTGAGCTGGCATCAGAGCCGATGGAACAATGGTGGCTCTGTGCTGTGCCTGCGACAGCGCTGCTGTCAGGGCGCACCGCCGCGCTCACAGCCAAGTACAAAACACACCTTTTCACCATCCTCCATTAAGCAATGTTGGCATATCTATTAAATGCAGAATGAAGAGAAAAGGTGTTGACAGGTTTCTCTGAGGCAAAGCAGAGGAGAAACACGCTGATTAGTTGTTCAAAGGACAGTGGTAAGTATAAAGTTTTTGCCTGAGTTGGAACCTGAGAGCATGCGCTGGAAAATTTGCCAGAGGGTGGCTGGCTGAGAGAGCCACCATGTCCCCCAGGCTGGCAGGGGGTTGCCATTGCCATCATCAGGCCTTGCACTGCAGTGAAAAGGACAGATGCAGACACAGACACCATTTCTTAATCTTGGAAGAAGATGGCTCACTACAACAATACTTTTATTTCATGCTTTTATCCATAAATGATGCAATAATTATCAGCAAAGAAAAATATACATATATATCTTTTACTTTGGAAAGCAACATGTCACTGCACTTAGATAGGAACATCACTTCAGATGAAATACACACTGTTCCTATTTTAGTAGCCGCCTGTGCACTTGCACAATTAGCAGCTAATTCAAATGAGAACGAGGTTTTGCACTAAATCATGGGTGCAGCATGAAGAAGTCAGTACCAGACTAATGAGTGTGTAAATACCAAATGGTCTTTGCACTGAAACCAGGGAGAAGTTCTGTACTTATTTCCAGTATAGGTCTTCTCCAGATCATAGCTGTTGTGGGATTTTTCCAAGCACCAAGGACTAAAAGAGCATAAAACATGAGAGAAAGAAGTTATATTGCTATTACTGTATTTCACAGGTTAGATAAAAGTTGAGTAGAAACAAAATAATTTCCTTAGGATTCTGTTATTTGGAGATAATAAAATCAATCTAGTAAATCTTGAACTGGTGCCTTAGAATATGTCAGCTCAACATATGTGTCCTTCAATTAAAATCAACAAGAAATCATATGACCAATGTATAATGACAAGTTTTGGATGAATATTCAGACAAGGCATTCACCATATGTGAGGGAGGAATACAAATTTAATCTTATATATATATGTATATATGAGGAATCTTTCTCAGGTTCATATCAGAAAGGAGGCTCTTATTTATGTTGTTCATACTTAGAATGGATGCCTGAAGAAAACAGCCATGGTCTGCAAATTCTTTACCAGTGCCCCTCTTCTCAAGTCCAGATCTATGCTCCCATATTATTTAAGGCAAAAAGCGCTTGCAGCAAGACGCAAATACAAGGATGCTGCTTTGGGCTAAATGAACCTACCAGAGAGATGAACAATTCTGAAGGAGAATCCTGGAGGGAGAATCCAGCCCTCAATAAGGACCGTAGGATGACGTATCTCCAAGTGCTCTCACACAGGGAAGCAGAAATAGACAGTGAAGCTTCTTTTCCCAGTGATTTACACAAATTTCAGAGCTCCTTTCAAATTAAGAAATTATTTTATCTGTTCACTTTCATCTCACTGTTGCTTCTTCCAAAGACACCCTGTTTCCACTGGGAAACTGCCTGCCACAAACATCCATCCATCAAGGAGTCACTAAGAAAGTCCCTTTTTTTGGAACACAGGCAAATGAGAATCACTATCATAAAGGCCTTATTCTGAGGAAAGAAATGTATTGTTGCACTCAAGTTTCTCCTGATCAAGAGAGATGAAGAGTCCTTCAAAAGGTCTCAGAGAAGAACCTGGCCAGCTGGAGCTAAAAGCATACTGAAAACTTCAGAAATTGAGCATCAAACTGCATGGCCTTATAAAACCTTACTATTATCGTTGCAATTATTATTGATAAAGGAAAAGAAGATAAACTATGAACCACACTGAAAAATGTCATATTTGTCTTAAATATTTTTGAGCACCATGATTTACTAGCCAGCTGGTCGAGTAATAAATGAAAAAGGCCAGTAAAACTACACAAAGCTAAGAGAAACTGCCTTGCACTAATTAGAAACAACGTGCAGTCTGATGACACTTTATAGACTTCAATTATCATACTCGGCAGGAAGGAGCTTTCAAACATCTGTATGATGATTCTTCTCCACTGGGATGTCATTTACAGTGCAAAGTATTAAAAACAGGGCCAAAAAATCAATTATAATCTTGGTAAATGAGCATATTCTTGATCTAGGGGATTTGAAGTTCTGTATCAAAATTAGCTCAAAAAAGAGACAGAAACTGATTCAACATCATCAACAACAACAACAAAATGGCAGCAACCCCCCCTCACATTTGATTTGCACAAAATTAAACCTAAGGATCATTAAAATAATAATTTGTATATGAAGTATGAGAACAAAAGAATATTATTAGAAGTCATGCCTAATGAAGCAGTGACTACCACAAGCAAGGATCAAGCAGAGTTTTTCTTTATTGAAGCTTTTAAGTTAATATCCAGAAATACTTTCCATTAACCAGTATTATTTGGATGAGGAAAGATATGCACACACTAGGCTGGAATGCAAAATCAGATCTTTTATTGTTTCTAAATTGTTCTAAACAAATATTTTCATATTTACATAGCAAAACACAAATATTCAAAAGTAATAGGGAAAGTAAAAATCATACAATAGCCAGTAAGAATGGCATTTCAATTGGTCAGTATCTAACATATTAGTGCAGAGGATTAAGTATTTTACCCTGTAATCAAGGGAAAACAGTACAATGTGGAAAAACACAAATTAACAGAGAAAATATGAATACCAAAAAAAAAAAAAAGAAAAAAGAAAAAAGAAAAAAAACCACCACTTTTAGATGAAATAAAAATGGATGTTTGAATGGACTGAAGATTTTCTCAGACTACAGGTGTGTTATCTCAGAGGATATGCTTTGAAGGTATGAGAGAACAATGCTGAGTTTTGAAAGCAAATGGGAACAGTAATGGTCAGCATGGAAAACTGCTAGAAAACATGCCAGGCATTTCATCAGAATCCTTAGTCTTGGAAAAATATCTGACAGTGTTAACCTGATTTTGTAGATGGCCAATTTGACCGAGCACCATGAGTATTTTGCACAGACATTAAGACGGATACAACTTTTCTTCTCGGAGGCAAAATTTACTTGCCTTTTTAAGGACAGATTAATGGACTAGGAATATACTGCAGTACTTTAAGAATATTTTGAAGTGCAGACTAATGCAGACTGCAGAAACTTGCTTGCTGAGTAATGCAAAAGGCTGTGGTCTAGAGGTGTCTCCTGGTAATTAAAGAGATACTAACCTAAGGTGTTGGTTTTGACCTTGCTCCAAGCAAACTGAAAATCCAGCCAAGAGACCACACTTCCTGGGCACTTTCCCTCCCTTTCTTCTCCCATTTTGCTTTTCTAGTGATGATTAGAAAGAAGCTGTCATTTGGTCAGACAGGACCTGGACCTATTAAATTCCCATTCAAACTTCACAGCTCGTTTCTCCTGTTGTGAACCTGAGGAGAAAACTAAGGAAGAGGTATTTTATGAAGCAACCACTCCATTTGGTAGTAGGCTACTATGCAGATGACCAATTTTAAAATGATAGCGTGACTGTGATGGTTAAGAAATGGAAGGCCATCCAGACCATAGGATGAGATCTCAGCCAGCTGTGTCTAATCAAAGGTGGAGGATGCTTTCACAACCCCTGGTCCCTTCATTGCTGTGGAACATCACAGCTGTCACTGCACAGTGAATTTAATATCATGTACTCCACAGCATTAAAATAAAAGTCTGAATTTCACTTGAAAATTCAAGGTAACTAGGGTAATGCAGGATGTCTGCAGCTGAATTTCCATAGCACAGCAGTCTCAGATGCTATTCTGAGCAGTTGTAACTACTTAAATAAGTAGAATCAGCAAGTGGCCACATTCCCTATTGTTGGAAATAACAAAGCTGGAACACCTCTAACAGGCTACCTAGGGATTACCTCAGCTAAATACAGCTTTGTTATCAAGAAAGAAAAGGATTTTTTTCAGCCTGACAGCACCATAAAAACTTTTGTTCATGCTGAATGGCACATGAGCACAGATTGGCGTTTATAATTTTCTGCTGGTTAAAGACTCATTGTTGGTCCCATTGAACTAAATGAGGCAAAACTGCCATTGATTTCAGTCAGATTGTCAGCAGACCTTAAAGACGCCAACCATCAGCACTTATTAATATGGAATTATCAGCATAAAACATATTGACTGCTTGATCTAAATACTTTATCTTCATTCATCACAACACTTCCTCCAAACGAACAAAGACAGAAAACTAAACCCCGACCAAAGGTCACGCTGAACTTACAAATTGCAATGACTGCTGATACCCATTACTGTCAGCAGCAGCATAATGTGTATTGCACCCGATCAAACCAGTGGACATAATACCAAGCAGAAAATACACAGTAACCTCCCTCTGTTGCCTCCGCCAGAAACGTCCTCCACCCTTCCACATAAAACATGAAAAACCCATAAAAATGAATTCCCACAACTGGCTGCTTATTTGCAGAATGCCTTTAAAAATAAAAGCCAGCATCAACTTGTGACTATAGATGCCACAACTCCAGTAAAAAGCTCTTAAACTTCATTAGTATTCTTTTTTAACTTAAGAGAAATAATTAATATACTATAAAGGAGAAAAAGAGTGGTAAAAAGCCTAAATTTAATTATATGAATGGTATTCTATATACATTTAATTGCTAGCAGTAACACAACCACTTTCATTACTCTTTATAGCTTCAGATGCCCATTAGCACAATCCCCAAGGTTCCTTATGAATAATGAGATTAGGAAAGGGGGACTCTGATGAAACGCAATAGGATGCGGTGCTTATGAAACAGCACATCTTGAATCCAGATGCTGACGTGACAACATCATGAAGAGCTAATTTGCACATCCAAATTAATACCATCATGATGATAATATAAAAGAAAGATATGCATATAAAACGAGCTACAGAAAATAATGTCAAAAGGAATTGAGGTACTTATATTACAAAAATACATCTTTTTGACATTTTAACCCAGTCGGAAAGGTGTAAATAGACTAAGTGTCATACTCATGAATATAGCTCTACTTAAGCAGACTTACCAGAATTTAATTCACTATTTGGCAACACATGGGCAGGCTGTTTATTAAATAGTTCTACCCATCAAACATGTGCAGCACTCACATAAACAGGTAAATAAATTTCATTACACTTTATTACACATCTGTTTCCATTCGATGCACTGAGTGTTTTTGTATTGTTTGGTGCTTCGCAGACATGTACCATCAACAAAATCAGCTGTGATATATTTTTTGAAGAGTATCTACATGGGCATGAAAGACACAAACAAATAAGGTTGTAAAGATATTTTAAAGAGAGTCAGATATGCCTGCAGCTCTCATAACTTGTCTGTCTGCATATTTACATGTCTGAATAGTTAAGAAATCTCCCCCTCAAATCCGTTCAACAGAAACAAATGGTTTCCTCATAGAAAGGGAAATTTTTTTCTTCCACTTCCGTGGTTCTCGTTCATATGAAGTTTAAAACACAAATAGGGATTTACAAGGCAGAATCTACCATTTGCTGCTCAAGAAATGTCAAAGGTGTCTGCTCTCCACATTTTACATCATATAACGTACATTTATACTGTTTGCCCTATGCATTTGAGAATACATCCTGTTAATGCACAGCACATTAGTCTAAAGGATTTCTGACTTCTTAAAAATTTAAATTCCTGTCAAGCTGATGGGATCCCTTTGGAATAATGAAACATTATACGTAAACTTTGAAGAAATTTTAATACTGCTGAAAAGGATTTTGCAAAAACAGAAGGATAAAAGTGAACAGACGGGACACCAGTAAGAGCCATAGCACTGGAGGCATAACATTAAAGATGATAAAACAACAATTTGTGCAAATGAAATCATTCGCAATTATCTTATGATACAAGTACGGAGAACCTCATTAATTGGAAAAAAAAAAAAAAAACATATTTAAAGCTAATAATAACAATGTTCTACACAGGAGGTACTTAACATGAGAGGAATCAGTACATCACTGAGACAAGGAGTTCAATAAAATTCAAGTGAGATGAGCATTTATGCACTTACCCACTGATAGCACTAATTATGGCCAGAGTTCTACTAACAGAAAGATCTATACATCTAGATAGATAGATAGATAAATGTAATATATAGATAGATAGATAAGTGTAAATATATATTTTTTTAAAAATCCCCACAAAAATAATCTCAACATTGTGGAAAATACAAAAAATGTTTGTCTGCACAAATGAAATACTCTTACAGGTAGATGGGATGCTAACAGTGGCAGGACAGCAATAGGTAGATGGGATGCTAACAGTGGCAGGACAGCAATCTTTTTGACTTGGTAGTGGGAAGTTAAGATGAAGCATGAATTATTTTTGTGCATAATATTACACCTATTCCACGAGCAACAAAAATTACAGAGTGCTTGATTATTTGTTCTAACAAAACATTTCCTTTTAAAAGAAGTTTAAAGTGCCAGGCATCTTCCCTACCACATCCCACCAGTCTTTGCTTACTGAGATTGATCCAACACTGTTTAAATCGCTAGGAGTTCCTTCCAGGGACTTCAAGCGAAACAAATCAGGACCAAAGTCTATGAGTAGAATATGTTAGCAAAACCAAAAATCAAATAACCAGCAAGACACGTAGGCAACATGCGGTGAGGAAACATATGTGAGGCATAAGTGGAAGCTTTTACGGGTATATGAAAGCATTTTCATGAGCTTTTGCCACTGTTACCCTCATGCTTCCTGTACTTATCTGCCTGTTTTTTGTCACCTCTTGCTGTGCTCTGTCTAAGCTATAAGGTTCTGGTGGCATGTTCATTTTAATCACCTAGAAGGCATCACACACTCTTGTGGCACTGATATGAATAAATAACAGGAGGCCTTTTGTATTGAAAAGGCACAACTAACTGCTCTTAGTGCTGTACTGATCCATATTGAAGACAGCCACAATTTGATGTAGCCCATTACTTCAAAAGCCCAAATTTTTGAAACGTTTTTGATATATGTATATACATATATATATTTTAAAAGCTCCTGTGTGTCACCATGCAGGTAGTAGTCTCCCAGACACTAACACACAACTGCACAAAACACCATGACTAACCCCTAAGCTGTCATCCTGGAATTTTTTCTCCTCTCAGCCTGCCTGCCCTGCAGTCTATCTGGGTAGCAGCACCAATTCCCATTGCTGGACTTACATTGTACAAAGGAATGACATTGGTGTTCCCTCATTCCTTCATCTGCTTTCCTGAAATTCCCTATTTAAAGGTATTTGTAGAACAACGGCAGGACAACAGGAGGTTGGTTTTATTGCTACTTCCATTACATCCCCACTTTATTCAGTTCTTGAATCAGTCTAGCAACTTCATAGAGGATTTATGCTGATTTTTTTTTTAATATAAAGAAATAATTTACAGATAAGATCTGCAATAAAGCTCATAATTCATTCCTCCTCACTAGTCTTTTTATTACTCTCATTAACATTGTTTTTCTGTCTACGGACCTGAGACCTCGAGTGCTTTCTCATCTTTAATTTCTCTCACCTGAATAGGGCCATGGGACTTATCTCAAGGGCAATATCAATTATGTGCACGTGACTTTCCAAATTTTTATGCACACAGCTAGCCTCTGATTTTCAGTGATCACAACTGGATCTTTAACTGTCCTTCTCCAGGAATCAACTAAATACATATCAAGAAAGATGCAAATTTGCCCGGATTGGTGACAACACTTCAGACTGTTTAAGTGCATTCACAGTTCTGGTAGCTGAAGTTGTTATTAAAAGAAACCCTTGGGAATCTACATGGTTAAATTTTTCCTGAAGCCCTCATATCTCCGCAGCCACCCAGCTTTTATAGTTGCCTGAACATCATAGTCATCAAAGAGAGACATGTCTTAAAGACTGCAACATAAGGATATCAAAGCATCCTGCCCTGGAAAAAATAAAAAATAAAAATTAAAAAAAAAACCAACAATAACAATGGAAAAAAAAATGAAGCAATAGCACTGGGGAAAGATGATTATTGTGTCCACATCTGTTTAAAGCAAAGAAATGGATAAGCCATTTCACAAGTCTTCAACTAGGTCTGGAATTTGAGGGGGAAAAATTGTGTCAGTTGATGAATTACAAGCTTAATTACATCTGGGATAAGACATTTTAGAACCCAAAGGAAAAATGATTTGCTGAATGTCAGTATGCTCAGATGCCCACCAGTGAGCAGTCCCTCCTCTATTCCAGGGTTTCAGTGAAGACAACATACATGTCAACCACAGCAGAAGAAACACAAACTAATGAAACTGTGTGTAAGCTGTAATTACACTGTCTCAGTGAATGGCACTTGGGGTATTGTGAACAGATTGTACATGTTAATTCACACAGGGCTTAATGAAGCATTCCCTGTTCTACAAACTTCACCACTTGATTTAATTAACCTTCATACCTATACATGCACTACCTACCAATCATAAATGTTGGAAAACCCTCAAATAAAATGCAGTGCTTTGGAGCTACATGAGCAGGGTAACAGAGGCTCAGTTTATGTTCAGTCTGACAGCTCAAAAGCAAATTATAAGGTTCTTAGGTGATAAAAATTCATGCGAAAAATCTGGCCTTAAGTCAGCTCTCCCAGGTGCAAGACTCAGTCCCTTAAAATGAAAAGCAGAATCAGTTCACTCACAGCAATAAAACTTTCCCAGATTTTACTAGCAGAGCATCAAACATTAACATAATCTGGGAGACACTATCTAGGTATTAAAAGATGATGGGCTGCAGTACTAAATAGAGAGCTAAGTCACATCTGAGGATGTAGGCATAGTTTTGTACAGGACAAATAGATAAATACATAAAATTATCACATTTTCAGCAACTCTTTAAAAAGTAAAGGACACTCGTGATTCTTGCTTAGACATAAAGACCACCACCTTAGAGACCACGGCAGAGACTTGTTTTACATTCCTGGGACCGAACAGGCTGCTTACACACACCCCGCAGGCCTCGCACTGGCCTGAATCTTCATGTTTGCCAATAGCACAGCTTTCTAGGCTTGCTGCTTTGATCAGCGCTACAGCCCGGATTACCTTAAGTCCCTGCTTTAGTCATTTGTGGCAAGATACTGGAGCACTGCAAATAAATGGTGCTTTCCTAACTTCTAAGAATGAAGCATGCACCAAACAAAACCACGTGTACTTAGTTTCTTCCTATACGAGTATGAATTCCTGCTCAGACTCTCCAGAACTTGAGGACCGATATCTAGAAGGAAAAAGGCAGGAACTTTGAGGGAACAAAGAATCAGAACTGCGTCTCAGAAGGACGTTTCAGTGGCATAGGAGAAGGCAGGGCTGCTCTTGGCAGGCTGAGATCTGCTGAATTTGGTTCACAGAGGTGTAACAGCTGTGCAAACGATAAAGCAGAACTCACACACATCCTTTGCCTCCCTTCCACCATGACTAAAATTTAGCATTTTACTTCATTAAAAAATCTTACATCTTAGCATTTACATCTTAGCATTTTACTTCATTAAAAAATCAAGCTGGAATTACTTAATGCACAAATTAGAAAAACACTCAGCACTGGCTTAGAGAATACACACGGCACTGTAGAAACATTAGCAAAATCTTCACAACAGCAGAGAGTAAGGGAAAGCTATGGAGATAATTTATGTGAATCTCCAAAGTCATTTTAATGGTATCTCTCATAAAAAATTAATCTGCAAAAGTTAGCAAGCATGACACAGAGGAGGAGAACCAGTGGACTGGAGAGAAGTTGGCTGAGGGATAAAAGGGAAAGTTTGCCAGCCACACAAGATGAGGACTCTGTTTCATTTTAAAATTGAATTGGCCAAATTTATTGGTCCTATCCTAAAGGCTTACATTACAAGCAAAGAGAAAGACCTCCCTACGCACTTATAGAACAGCATGGATTCTTGCTTTAAAAAGAACAAAATCAAAACCACATATAGTAAAATAGAAAAAAAAATCCATAAAGAGCAACCACATTTCTGGTTACATTCTTTCACTCCGGAAGAGAGATTTCGAGGAGGGGGCAGAAACCTGTGTAATAGAGGCCATAAAACAGGATTTTGAATTAACTGAGAATTCAGACAACCATGACAACTTAAACAGAAGGTACCAAATCTGTCTTTTTACTTCAGTGGTGCTATGCTATTCAGTTCACAAGAGAATCTCAACCAATGTCAATGTCATTTTGGCATAAAGGATAATAATAATTGTATTTATAATATATCCCTCCAAGGCAGCATGCAAGACCACTCAAGCCAAGTTAAAAACACGCCATGAAAATATTTAAAACATTATAAACCTGTACTATTTCTATATTTACTATTTCTCACTGCTGTAGAAAATTCGCAGTCACTGTATAGCAGTGCAGCACTTTGTTTTATGAGATTTTATTGATGCAACCAACTGAACAAGTTTGTTGCTCATCAATACACAGAGGTAAGTAGCTAAGCACACATGCTCACCTCCCTGAACTGATGCTAACTGCTCAAGGGCCAGCCTTCACCTTTGCTACTCTCTCCCTTACTTCCAGCTCTCAGGCCCTGGCTGCCGGGTGGCAATTTGAACCTCAAGGGAATGGATACAGAAAGAAATGTTACGGTGCCAGCAGGCGGCATCTCCTCCAGGGAGACTAGAACAGAACAGATCACAGTGCCAATGGTATGGACCAGTGTGGGGAGTGTTTGGTAGAGAATATGCTTCAAGTCCACTGCAGTGGTAACACCGATCGCATCAGCCCATCGCCCATCACTAGCCAGGGTGGCACAGACTGCGAACAGTGATGCTGGAGATCCCAGTCCAGCTTTGCCTCTCACCTGGTAGAAAGTGAAATTGCAACTGGTGCCTTCAGACTCCCCTGGGCTAATTCTGACACAAATTCTCTCAGTTCCCAAGTCATCTCAGCAGGGGTAGTGCACAGAAATGGGGTCCCCTTCCTTCTGATATTTCCTCCTCTTCTACAGCATGGCTGAACAAAGAGGACTCTAACCGAGAGCTCCACACAGTCCAGCACAATATGAATTAATTTGCTACAGGACTGAGCACCCATAACAGTTCAGGATCCTCAATGAACTCTGTAAGAATTTGGGCCTGCTCCTACCAGAATTAAGTCCAAATGTGATGAGGTGGATTTTTTTGAGCCAAATCCCTTCTGATTTACATATTCAAGTGCTCAAGGAAGACTTCCATTTCAAAACAGAAGCACTGATTTACTTGAGATATCTCTACAGGTCATGTGAAACTGGAGAACAGGCATTCCTGTTCTCTGAGATTTAGGCAACTAGTACAGAGCCTTTAAATGTGTTAAAGAAGCTCAGTCTGAGCTAGCTGAAGAGAACAGAAAAGTGATGCATTAGTCAGGATTGTGCAGATCAAGCCCAGAGCAGAAGCTCATCTTTTGGGTATGTCTCTCCCATCCTTCTTGTACAACTGCCTCACAAACTGAGCTCACTGCGCCTCGCACTGCACAAGGGTTGCTGCTGCCCAACTCAGAGGGCATGCTGCTGCTACCCCCTCCCAGACAGAGACTCCTCACTCATTGCTCACAACTCTTGAGGGGCAGTAGGAGCAGCACTTGGCTGCCGAGACATCATTTAGCTGACTGCTTCTCTCCACCTCCTCTAGAGAGAAGTCACAGCAGGCTAGCAGGCTTGGCCCAAGAATCCTTCCCCACTGTAGTCAATACACTGCACATGAGGACTATGCTTCTGGAAGGCCTAAAAAACAAGGAAATGGTCTAAATGTGGTGATAAGCATTCTTGTTCAAACTGCTATATTCATCACTGAAAAAGTAGCTGTAGCTTTTATAAACATTACCATGAGGAGTATCTTCTAAGTTTCTTACAGGGATCACTCCCTCAGGAGTCTGAAGTTCTTGTCTTGTCTAGAATGGTGGAAGAGTAATACATAGGGTATAACCCTGGATTTATAAGAATATTGAACTGAACAGGCAGAGAATTAAGCTCACTGCAATTTTAACACCCTCAAATTCTAGTAACTGCAAATAAAGGAAATCTCCCTGAACTACCCAGACAGCACATTGAGTTCATTACTGTGAAGCAGGGTGAGTATTAACAGTGAGGACAGTGTCCTCTCATCTTCATTACAAAACAAAATCATAAACAATACGCCATTGTTCATGGACCACAGAAAACACCCTGGTCTTCTGGGTTTGCAATCAGACCTCTTTTCCAAGACCAAGACTGAAAAGTAAGTTATGGCCCCAATTCACATCTATTTGTTATTATGACAAAACAAAGCCAGTGGGGCTGACGCCCTGCTTCACAGCTCCAGCTAAAAAGCCTGTTCTATCCTTACCAATGTTATTACGGATCTGAATACATTATTAAACCTAAATCACCTCCCCATGTTGCACAACAGTCACAGGTGAACCAACAACAGGTGTTTTGTTTTTTCTGGGACTCTGAAAAATCAGAGAGCACTGAACCAAGCTGCTTGTGTACCACACAAATAGACCTCAGTGTGAAATAGCAAAATCTGTATCATATTCATGGCTTCAGAGTTCGACAGATTGGAGACATTTTTATTCTGGTCTGCAATTTAACAATACAGAGTGGAGCAGAATAAAGCAATAGACTTGGAAAAGCTATTTATAGTGCATATGCCCCAAGGAGCTATAGCTAATAACTAATTCATTTCACATCACACATCTGAATGCAATATGAAAACTTCCCACTTTCTTATCTGCACAAGAGAAAAGACTCCACTGTGGCTTTCTTTAAAATAATTAAGGATTCCTTACCAAAACATTTTAATCAAACTAAGTCTCTACAGCAGTCTTTTCTTTCCCTGCCTTCTATCTGATTCCTGAAGAGGTCCATGCCTATTAAAGTTTTGCTAAAAGCATTTCACAACATAGCAGTTTGCCAACCTATTAAAACTGACACTCATTTTCCTAGATAACACATTTGTTTATCACATGGTTTTCTACAAGCTGGATTAAAATCCAATATACTATTGGTTGTATCAACAGGAAACAAATGGAACAATCTGCTAAAAAAACCAGTGAGCAATGTAACTGTTATATCTGCATCTGTGGAGGTTTGGGGTTGGTTTAGTTTTTTGTTGTAGGGAAACAGATCGGCTAAGTATTATTCAGAGGATGAGATAGCTGAATATTTATTTAATTAAAAATTATTAAGAATTAAACAAAAGTTAAGAAAGAAAGATAAGGATTTGTAGTATTTAAGAGACATCCATAACCACAGTGAACTTCCCTTGTATTGCAACTGAGGCAGGAACAATGCAGCAGACAGATAAAATACTCGGTGCAATGATAGCCTTCTAATGATAGATTTCTAATTTCTCCACACCCACAATTTATGTTTTCTTTTTCTGTTCTTCCACGTGCTGATTCCAGGTGTTACAACAGCTTGACTTCAGTGAGACTGTCCTGAGAACAGTGTGGTTTCAGCAAGCACTAGTGCCAAGGCTGTGTCGCAATAAGCCAGTAGGGGATGCTGCAAGGAGACCCACATGGTGTCCTACTGGAGCAACCTTTGTCACAGGACTGCACTCAACTCTCCGAGAAAAATAAGGGCGCTCGTGGGCAACAACAACAATAAAACTACTGTAGATTATATATATAAAGACTTTGCAAACAAGAACCCACTATTAAACTCAGAACTTCCCAGAACTTCTCTTACTTTACAATTAAAAGGTTAGTTTGAGTTAACAGGTTTTATGCTGAAATTGTCATTAATTGCTCTAAGAAACAATGCGATTAACTCCACCAGTTTGTAATTCAGTGCCCCTAGGGTCCCTAGTTTATACTCTGGCAACATCTTAATTTACTGACATAGCAGAAGCAGTACAAAAATATTTAAAACACATTAAACATAACAACATAACTAGATATAGTGAGCTTACCCAGTTGTTTATTTACATTGGAGGTTCCATTACCATGGTAGGAAACACCAGGGATGAACACATACATACACATCCTAATGACTTAAACATCACTGCCTTTCCAGTGAGCAACCTGTGCCAAAAGCAGTAACCTTACAGACGGAATGCCCATTTTCAAATTTCTCAGTCATAAAATTTAATGGGTAAAATCTGGAAAAACTTGTTCTAAATCCCTAATTAAATTTAACAGAAAGAATGCAGATCTCCTTCAATAACCCCAAGGGCTTCCAGGTTTCTTGGTTTTTTTCCCCTCTTTATAGTAGAATAATCAGGCAGCATTAGGAAGTACTAATCAGGTGAGAGCTGAACAGCTGGTTCCAGAATTGGACCTTTTCTAGTCTGTAACAGGATATAGTACTTTTTATTTGCGTGTGCTGGTTTTCTGTGGGAAATGGAGAGGAGTCACTTTGAGGTTTGCTCATTTTTATACTGGGGGACGGCTCCTGGGGTTTTTAGTTCCGTTTTCACTTTTGTTGTTTGCTCCCTTCATTATCTTTACTGACCCTGTGCTTTAGTCTGAATCATATTAATCAGAAAATAATTATTTGCAGCAACTGAACGGCAATATATAAACTCCTAAGATTACTAAAGAAGCTGTCTAAATCACACTGACAAACAGGTAACAAAAAAGTTGCTAAGTGTAGTGATTAATGGATTTTTAAATAATTGCTAAATAAAACAGTTGCAGCTGTATCATTTTTCAGATTTTGCCTGAGCCACAATATGTCCAGACACCATGCTACACATTAACATGCAAAGGGCTTCACACAACTTCTGCAGACAGAAATCAATTTAGCTGTTTAGACTCCTAAATATATTCAGATAAGGCTATTAAGATAAGGCTAACAACACCAGCTATTCAAAGTGACTGCTACTTGTTAATTTTTGCTCACACAGTATTTAAAACTTTGAAGACATGATGTGCTACCTAGTTATTACATTGACTCTTTAACGGTGACTTCTGCCCATCAACTTGGTGACAGATGACTTTTCTTGTGGGTTTTTTTTTTTTAAGCTAATATTTAAACTAATCTTCATTAATTGCTGCCCCACTGTAAATTAGTTAATGGCTTCATTACACAAATAGGTGAAGAAATAAAACCCCAAAATAGAACAGAAGAAAATGCTAAAATGAATAACAAATAATATTGGATGAAAGCTTTTCTGTTTCCTTTGAAGGCAATAATTATTTATTTTTGCAGAGAAGTTCCTGGTATTTCACTTTTAACATTCTGTAAAAATAAAAAGAAAGATGCCTAGGTGCCTAAGTTTGTTAGTTATTACCCTTGCACATTTTAATGGTGAAAAACACAGCACTGCATGTAAGCGGCATCTAGAGGCATGTAATAGCACATCAGGTTTATGAAGCCTTTAATTACCCAGTATCAGACCGGTTGTATTAGCACCATCTCCGTAATACAGAACAGTGCAAGAAGAGAAGGCGAAGAAGTGATCTGCTCATGAAGTGTATTTATAACCACGGCACCGCGAGGGAACACAGTTACCGATCATCCTGTCTCCCTATGATGTACCAATACCAGATCCTGATGTGCCAGTACATCAACTTGTCAGGAGCAGCTAGAGCACTGCTAAATAGCAGCACAGCCAGCAGCCGCTCAATGATGTTGCAGTGCTGAGCACATAGAGAAGTTTGGATCAGTATGCTGCTGCTGAAGAAGCCTCACTTGAGCTGCTGACCACGTTTGCTGTGTTTTTAGATGGCAATGCAGTGCGAGAAAACGAACTGCTATAAAAGCAAACACCACACAATACCGTATTATATGCAGCTCGCAGATAGAACAAGAATAACAACGGCCCTCTTGCCTGTCTATTGTGACGAACTGGAGCCTCGTTTTGAAACCCTCCTCTGTGCCAAATTCATACTAGCTGTGAATTTCAACAGGATGGAAAGGTCTGCCTATTCCTGGTTTTCTGCCATATCCCCCACCATGTTTCCTTCCCTGCATCACTTCATCAATGCAACAAAGCCCATTAGGCCCTTTTGTTACAGAGACCTCTGGCTATATGGACTGCTTTTTAATGGATCACACTTCCTTCCATATCAAATGCTTGACAGTATTAGTTAGGAACTGTTTTATCTCCATATAACCCCTTTACTAGTTGAAAATGCAAAACAACTTTTCTATTATTTTCTGCATCACTCTGCCCCTAAACTTTTCTTTGTTATTTGTCTCCTTATGCTGCAAGGTCTGTGTGTTTATTGCATTAGTACAGCCAGTTTTCTGCAAGAACAGCTTTTAGATTTCTTCCGCTGAACACTTCAAATCTGCATCCTCTGCTTTCTTCTGATGATGTTCATCACCAGCCCTTTGTGCTGGTACGTTGGAGCTAAGGTGATCTGTATATTGTTATGCTCCAATTCAAGCTAATATCTAGCTGGAACATCTTATGTGTTATTACAAATGTTTAGTTATAAAATAAAGGAAAAACATCTGAGTCAAGCACTCAAAGACAATGTTAAAAGAAACTAACTTACCAGGGGAATTTCAAGATTCCTTTCTATACATTTAATTCCTTCACTGAATGATTACTGAGCTAAAATAAAGTTCACTTGTGATTGTTAACTACAAAAGCAGCTAATAATAATAATAATAATAATAATAATAATAATAATAATAATAATAAAATAAATCCAACTTTTCTTAACACTTATGCACTTCTCTTCAGTGAATATTTTCATTCCACATTTTTAATGTCCATAGGTCTCAGCTATTTCTAAATTATGTAATTAGTAAGAATCATAGAATCATAGAATATCCTGAGTTGGAAGGGACCCTTAAGGATCATCAAGTCCAACTCTTGACACCGCACAGGTCTACCCAGAAGTTCAGACCATGTGACTAAGTGCACAGTCCAATCGCTTCTTAAATTCAGTCAGGCTCGGTGCAGTGACCACTTCCCTGGGGAGTCTGTTCCAGTGTGCAACCACTCTCTCTGTGAAGAACCCCCTCCTGATGTCAAGCCTAAACTTCCCCTGCCTCAGCTTAACCCCGTTCCCGCGGGTCCTGTCGCTGGTGTTAATGGAGAAAAGGTCTCGTGCCTCTCGACACCCCCTTACGAGGAAGTTGTAGACTGCGATGAGGTCTCCCCTCAGCCTCCTCTTCTCCAGGCTGAACAGGCCCAGTGCCCTCAGCCGTTCTTCGTACGTCTTCCCCTCCAGGCCTTTCACCATCTTCGTAGCCCTCCTCTGGACACTCTCCAACAGTTTCATGTCCTTTTTATACTGTGGTGCCCAGAACTGCACACAGTACTCGAGGTGAGGCCGCACCAGCGCAGAGTAGAGCGGGACAATCACCTCTCTCGACCTACTAGCGATGCCGTGCTTGATGCACCCCAGGACACGGTTGGCCCTCCTGGCTGCCAGGGCACACTGCTGGCTCATATTCAACTTGCTGTCTACCACGACCCCCAGATGCCTCTCTTCTAGGCTGCTCTCCAGCATCTCATCGCCCAGTCTGTACGTGCAGCCAGGGTTTCCCCGTCCCAGGTGCAGGACCCGGCACTTGCTCTTATTGAACTTCATGCGGTTGGTGATCGCCCAGCTCTCCAACCTATCCAGATCCCTCTGCAAGGCCTTTCCACCCTCATCCGAGTCCACAACTCCTCCAAGTTTGGTGTCATCAGCAAACTTGCTCAAAATACCTTCGATCCCTACATCCAGATCGTTTATAAAAATATTGAAAAGTACCGGCCCTAAAATGGAGCCTTGAGGGACCCCACTGGTGACCGCCCGCCAGCCTGACGCAGCCCCATTCACCATAACCCTTTGGGCCCTGCCCATTAGCCAATTGCTCACCCATCGGATGATGTTTTTATTTAGCTGTATGGTGGACATTTTGTCCAGTAGGATCCTATGGGAAACCGTGTCAAAAGCCTTGCTGAAGTCCAAAAAAATCACATCAGCTGGTTTCCCTTGGTCCACCATACGGGTGATCTTATCATAAAAGGAAATCAGGTTAGTTAGGCAGGACCTACCCTTCACAAACCCATGCTGGCTGGGACCAATGACTGCTTTGTCCCCCAGGTGCGCCTCAATAAGTTCAAGAACCATCTTCTCCATGATTTTACCAGGCACTGACGTGAGACTGACAGGCCTGTAATTGCTAGGGTCTTCTTTCTGACCCTTCTTGAAAATCGGCACAACATTTGCCAGCTTCCAGTCTACCGGGACCTCTCCAGACTCCCAGGATAGTTGAAAAATAAGTATCAAATCCCTTTCATTTACTAGCAGGATTTAAAAGTTGTATCTTCAGACTATTGCCACCGTTAGAGTACTGTCTATGTTACCAGAAATCTATCATCCCAAAAGAACCTGACCCATCCTCTCTTCTCACAGCAGGCATTAAACAGCAGTGCCTTGTGCCAAAGCCTATGGGTAACTATAGCTTCCTTTGGCAGCTCCCAGATATTCCCAATGCGGTGCTCACGGTTCCTCCTGTGGCAGAAGAAACCTCTCTCAAGGCCTCTCTCATTCAGAAACTGTTTTACTGGCGGTCAGAATTTTCCTGAGAATTGCAAATAGAGCAGTGCAATACTTTTTCTAGCCTAAAACAATCATTAAATAATACCAGAATTTCCATGAACAAAGAAAATGAATTCACCTTACCCAAGTGCTTTGACCTGCCAACTGCTAACAGATAGATATACAATAGATAGAAACACTTGTCAAGAAACACTGGGGGTGGAGAAGAATGGCAAGTATTTGACGCAGACCACTCCAGGCCAGCTAAATGTCATTGGAGATAGATAGTATCATTACTCAGCAAGTGACGATGTGCTCCTCTTCCTGCTTCACTAATAACAGAGACAAAATTACCTATTTGTGCACCAAAGGTGTGTTCTGATGCTACTGATTGAAAAGGCAGACATATATTTAATTATTGACTATATTATACTAACAACACAGGAGAACGATGTTTTGTTCTCTTCATTAACCTCTCAGCAAGTATGTATATTTTAAAATAATTATATGCAACAGGGTAACAATCTGTAGACCAACTCTGCAAACCTGAAACCCCGTGGCATTCATTCTTTAAATCCAGTATCTTTTGCCAGACAACGAAAAACAGATTTCATGTAGCAGCCTGAAAGCCACACACAACTTGCAAATTCTTTGTGCGTGCCCTACAGACTTCTTTATTGTGGTCACGCTCCACAGGACCAGCTGATCATTTAATTCATGCTGATCATGGTTGCTGTAGGATCTCCCTAAGAAGACCTGAACGTTCACAAGAGGCCAATTGTGCCAGCCAGTCTAGCCTAGGACCATCTGTTCCAGATTCAGCAGCTCTCCCAAGTACTTTGTGCTCTCTGGAGAAACCACTGGAGGATTCTGTATCTGGGCACATCCAAAATAAAGCTCAACATCTGAAGGTGGAGGCAGGGAACAGCTGCAGCCCAACATGCAGCATGAAGGAACTGAAAGGACACAACAAGGGAGCATTTCCCCATCTTTGGCGAAAAGGAATGACAGTTCTGAAGTCTTCCAATTTAATAGCCAATCACATCACAATTTTAATAGCCTCTGTGCAACTGCATTAGTATTCAGCCAATATCATACTCAGATAAAGCAATAAAAATAGTTCAGTAATCATAATTTTAAGATCTCATGTGCTGTCCAAACAAAGCAAAATATTTTATTGGATAACAGAGGAAGTAACTTCTTTAGCATGTGAACCAACACCATCACGCCAAAAAAACATTGTGAAACTGGTGATATTCTGTGTTAATAAATCACCTTCCCTAGAGTTTAGAAGAGACACAGATAGGAGACAGAAGATGCCCCCATCTAAAACAAACACAAAGAGAAGCTCTAGCCTCAGAAAGCAAGCCAGTTGGCACTGAGATTGCTTGCTTGTTTCCAAAGCTAGCTGAGGTGCCAAAGCAGATATAAACAAACCTAATTATTAACTATCATTTAACATTACACTTTATTGATTCTTTTTCTTTTGATAACAGAGCTGTTATCTTACAGTCAAAATCTATGCTTTGTTAGAACACAGTCTCTTTCCATTTTATGACTGCTGAGTGCACAAAGTAAGTGCAGAATATATGTCAAAAAGGTGGAGTTAGGTTTTAGGTTTTCACTTTTTTCTTTTCCGACAGGTAGTAAGACAAAATAAAGTTGTGCTGCCCACAGTCCCACTGCCTACCTACCACTGAAGGTAGGTCTGTAAATCATAGCAGTGGGTAAGCTTCCCACCAAGCTGCAACCTTGTGTGCAGCTGGCAACATCAAATGCCAGAGCCAGGCCAGAAGTCTCTTTCAATTAATTGTTTTAGGAGCATTTTTAGCAGGAGGCAGATGATGAGAAGACAGTCCATAACAATGGGGACAAACCATACTGTCACAACTAGCCAAAAAGCAACAGAATCAAGAGTAAAATGAGATCAAAAATGGTGAGTATACATGACTGTACCTTGGTCTATCATTTGGAAGATATAATCTATCAGTGCAAGCAGTGCAGCTTGTCTACTATATTTAGGGCTAAAACCAGATGAATTCAGTCAAGGAAATCTGAGGATTCTAGATGCCACCACAGTCGCCTTGTGCACAAGCTTCCTTATAGCTTTCCCTAAAAAACAAAGAAATTCGAGACAAAAAAAAAAAAAATGGTGAAAATTTTCCTCATCTAAGGTTCATTTTTCAAGCAGGAACAAAACTGTTGACCCTGTAAGCAAGCAAGCACCTTGTTCTCTCAATCACTTTCAATAACAGAAAAATACTTCCTCAATGGACTTTCCCAGACTTGTAAATCACAAGCTTTAGCCCAGATCTCTCTAGCTCCTATACTCACTTCCATCTGTTTAATTAGCTGACACTCAAGAGAGTTTCCTCTCTCGAGTTTCCTAATTTCTTGAATTACCAGGCAGGTACCAATAGTTCAGTCCTGACCTAAGTCATTGAAATAATTAAGTACCTTGAAAATTCCTTAGTCTAAAACCCTTTGTAAAGCTATTGAAGGGATTCCACTCAGATTAATCAATTTACCCTCCATCAAGAACAGTTCTACAGAACACTTGTTGAAGCTGGGTTTTAAGAAGCATTAACTGCTTCATTCAATAAAATTTTAAACGGACCCCAGAGCCTCAGACTACAGGATTTAGAGAACAGGTGCCCTTTTCTCATTTACTGGAAGGCAGGATCTTCCTAGTGAAAAATGAAAAAGTGGTAAGAAAGAAAAAAAAAATCACATAAGCATACAAATAAAATGCTCTATGTCAGAAAAACAAACTGCATTCCTGTCATCAGAACATAAGGAGATGAAGTTAAGAAACCCATTTTATATTAATATTGATATTCAAACCAGAGCAGCCCAAGCTATCAACCCCTCATCCCAGGTCTGTGTAGCATCAAAGAGAATAACTTGGTGGATCCTCCTGGATTTATATTTTCCATTTTAATTTGTATCTTTCAATTTTCTTCAAAAGCCTTTCTTTTCTAGAAGATATTTTGGAAGACAAATAAATGCAAGTACTGAATAGGTAAAAAAAAAAAAATATTATACATGCCAGGATGATTTCATTGCTTATTTACACATGCTTACATTTAGATTTGTAGATCTTTGAAATTCAGAAAGATGAAGTGCTGTATCAAAGCAGTCCGTTTTATGAAGGCATTTGTCATTATGTGAATCTAGTCCAGACAGCAGCAATCCATTCAACTTAAGTCACTCAGGTGTGTGTTTGCACACATCCTACTCATGGCAAAGTTTTTCTTTTCGTTTTACTATTAAAAGCACCACTCTTAATAAATGTGAGTGTGAATCAAGCCCAGAGTATTCTTTTGGTAGAAATGGGCAAGTCCTCTGGGTATACAAACCATCATAATTCTAATACAATTCCCCAAAGCAGCAGAGCTATGATAAGCTACACCAGCAGAGGAGTAGTATATATGATTACTTGCAAAGATTCATTATAAACATTGAAGAACTATCAGTATGTGTATGCAACATGTGAAAGGTAAATAAAGGGACAGGTAGCAAGCTAAGTTTTGAACACCAGATCAGTGCACAGAGTACTCTTTATGTAACTGAAGTGAAATTCGCTTCCCATCTCTTATACTGCACTTTCCTTGAAATGACAGGGCTCTGCTAAATGAAATTAAATCCCTTATGACTTGCCTTGCAAGCTGAGTGACAAGTAGATAAGGGCATTTAGGAGTCAAGGGCAATTTCTATGTGAAAGCATATAGGAATATATGTGTAATAAAGATGTTATTTAAAAAAAAATACTAAAATAACATCTCACATATCATTTCTTGCAACAGTATTAAAAGTCAATGGCCATTGCAGAAAATACTTTCAAGATCTTGAATATTCTTCTCCACTTTTTGGCTTAAGAATTCTATATATGCTCTTCTTTCTTTAAATGATTGTGGCTTCAATGACTGCAGTACTTGAGTAACAAATAAATTCATTTATCTCTAGATCACCTATGCCACCAATCGGAGACCTCATCTAAGCATTTATTTGCACCAGACAACTACAAAAGAACTTTGGTAAGTTCTCATGTCATTTCACTGGGAGTCATTTGTTGAGGTTTCCCACTTGTACATTTCAAATCATCATCCCTTAATAAACTCCATCACATCCCAGTCACCAGACAAAAACCTAGAACAAAGACATTGTCACTTAAAGAATACAGGCAGTGTACTTATGAGCATTTCAATTTCATAATAACCTTTGGAATGTTTTCCAATGTATTTTTAACGTCTGCAACAACTACAAATTAGCATTATTTTTCCTAAGATTCCTGTATACAGTGTGAATGCCACCCACCAAAAACCCATGTCCAAGAAGAAACTTTGTTCTCCCCCATCCAAATGTATTTGTAGATGAAGGTAAGAATCAGTATAAAATATCCCACGTTATTATAGTGAAGAACTATTTGCTATACTCCATTGACCATCCATAATGACTGCTGGTCATTGATATATGGTCAATGGTAATTATGAGGTGGTTCTCTTCATACCGGGTGAGAGCAGAGGTATCAGTATTCACTGTCAGCACTTTAGCCCACAGTGGAACAGTATTACCTCCATACAGAAAAAGAAGGGGTCGGGGAAAGGAAACAAAAGCTCTCATGAAAGGCTTAAAATAGGAGTATCTGATATCCACTGGGAAAGGATATTGTGCCAAAGACAAAAGGTCTTCCTAGAGTAAATCTTTATTTTTTTTTTTGTCTAGTTATACATATAAGTATGTGTTTTCACATATCGGTTGTTATCAGGTGTACTGTCTGGGTTTTTGATGGTCTTTGGAATACACAATGTTATATGTATTCCTCAAGTGTGATTTCTAGCAATTTCTAAATTGAAATGAAGAAGTTTTATTTGTGTATAACCGTGACTTCAAAGAGAAAAAGGGTTTTATAAAAGGTGGAGTGATTTTTATTTGTCCTACTGATACAATCGCAGACAGATTGGGGATGAAAACAAACGTGCCTGCAAGCACAGACGAGCTTCTTAAAAATCTTTAGAAGACTTTGTCCACAGAAGTCCATCCTTCCTTTTTGGATAGTTCATCTCACACAATGTTACCTCTCTCTAACCAACTTGTCGTTCTTATGATCTTGAATCCCTGCAGTGACACAGCACCATTATGACCTTCAAAGTCATTCCACAGTACATAGCAGCCTTCCAAAATTTTCTGATTAGCCAAGACACAACACTAAAATTGAGAAGACAAGCAGTAGAGTATAGTCATCTTCCACTAGCAAGTAATAATCTGTAAGAAACATACAGCCTTTAAATAACATAATGAAAAACATGAGGCCTATGTTCTGTAGTACAACTGAAAATGGCCACAGAATAATAATAACAACAATAATAATAAATTAGCTGTAAATTACTGAAGTCTTCGAGGTGACAACATACAGAAACTAGTCCACTAATTCAGTTTTTGTCATCATCCTGAAAATTTTGGCTATGACCACTATTACTAGCATTTAGTTATGTCTTAGAAAACACACCAAAAACAGTGACTGTGATACATATTTTCTCAAAACTCAAATTCTGCTGTTCTCCCAACCTCTATAGATTTCCAAGCCAACAATAGCTGCTCTTTTGATTACAGCTCTAGTCTGTGTGACCAGTTCCCTATTCTGGGCTGAATCACCACAAAAGCAAGCGGACTGGCTAAGTGAAATGCTGAATACCATAGCAACTGACTTGCAGCCTTGCTAACGTGCAGCAAGGATTTTAGACTTGAACAAGGGCTACAAGTGAAACCAGCAGGCTAAAAGCAGACCTGGTGTAACATTAGCAATGCAACAGAACTAGAAAAGTCACTTAACCACTCCCCTAATCTTTTCTCCTTAATACCTTTCGCCTGCAAAGGGCAGCAGCAGATCTTCAGATTCTCATTAAAATACAATACAGCGAGCAAGGAAAAACGTGTGCTAAGGTATTGATTCAGCATATATATCTAGCCAGTGCAGACTATTTACCAAAAAAAAAAATGGGATTAAGTATTGGAAAATCAAGTCACGGAAATGGAACAATAATAGAGGTTGATCTCGGTTTAAATTAATAATCATATCACAGAATCACAGAATTTCTAGGTTGGAAGAGACCTCAAGATCATCGAGTCCAACCTCTAACCTAACCCTAACAGTCCCCAAATATCACAGTAATAAAAAGGATTGAAAGCTCCTAAAGAAATAGCTCAAAATATACTTAACCCTACTTTGTCCAAGTAGTGACTACCTTCAGGAACACATCAAAGTAACCAAGATACTAACAATAAGACAACCACTTAATGGCAACACCCTCTAAGAACTGCACCAGGTTTACAAGGAAAACACAGAAAGCAGCACATTGCTCTAGAGTAACAGCAAGAGTCCTCCTTCAGGACAGCTTAACATTCTGCCAGGCAGCTGAAGCTATGAAGTCTTTGCTTGGAAGCAGATGTGTCCGTATATTCTAGGTGAGCTACAACAGGCCTTCAGCGCATTGCACAGCATAGAATTACAGCCTTCTCTCTTTTCCACCACATTTGTGGCAGTTTGTATGCTGGAGACTCTATTCCCTCTTTGTGTTTGTGTTTCATAGTCCATGAGAAATCTCAGCTCCATCCTTCTTTATGCATCCACTGAAGTGGCATTCAAAACCTACTGTCAAGTAGTCTATCAAGAGAACTAAGTATAAGACCCAAAGCAGAGCTACCTAAACTGCTTTTAATATTAGGGGTAGTTTTTAAATCTGAGTTAGGACTATAAATCTACAGTATCAAATTAACTTACTTGATTTCTATAAACACCATTACTCCTGAGCTCTTGCTGACATTAAGGAATACTATAACCCATCCACATCTATGAAATCCAAACACTTATTTGCAGTTAAAATGAGAGGAAGGACCTTTCTTCAGGTTCCTGAATTTGAAAACATTTGAAAACTAGTCTGATTTTGTTTCAATGAAATAATTTTTTTAGTTAGTTAGCTGGTTGACTTTGACAGTGAAAGCCCACAGAACTGTAAAGGCCTTTTGTCTCTCAAATTCAGGCAGTCTCTCAGGGAGTTTACAGTAACAGGAAACACTTCCATCAGAGACTAGACATTGAGTTAACAAGCATAGATGTTTTTTGGAGGTAATTTCATCATATTCATAAATTGCTTGGCATGTCCTACTCATGTTGCTACAATGGGCATATTTCTCTTTTGTCTCAAGTCTCCAATATATCATAATTCAGGCATGAAATCAGCCTAATTGCAAAGACACACTTGTATTCAATATGTACGTAACTCCAGGTATGTCTGTATTTATAGTATTTAGGGTGTATACACAATTGTTGTATGCCACTGAAACATAAGTACCTATCTTCCAAAAATGGTGCTTCGTGCTTTATTTTCAAGTCATTTTTTTATTTAGTTCACATTCTGTAAAGCAGTGCAGAGTCCCCCAGTTTGGCTCCATAAATAGCATATCCTTGACACTCTCACTTCTCAAGTAGAAACAGACAGAGAATTTTCTAACATTTCCCTTACCTGTCAGGTAAACGTGCTTGAAGGGCTGATCAAAACAGAGACCTAGCTCTTGCCTATACCTCATGCTTTCAGAATGGGACTATTGAGTTTGTTTTGATGTATCTTGGTTTTGTTCATAAGGGAAGAAACAAGGATTTTTTTTTTTTTTTTTAATTGAGCTTTTATCCAGCAATTCACACAGAGAGAATACCATCTGTTTTCTGAAACATGAAATAGCACTCTGTGGTTAATACCACATGTGCAAGCACTGTCTAAAATAGCACCATATATATGTTGAAGATATTGATATGCTGCTGTAAATGCAACTCTTTCACATACAAGATCAGATTTTGTTCTCATACCAGTAATTCTATTAAACACAAATAAATGACAGTTTATTATTGTGATTTCCCAAGACTAGTAAATTTCCTCTGAAGAGTTTATAGTCTTAAGTCAGAATCCAATGAGAGGAAAGACAGGAGAATGGGCCAGAAATAAATTTGCCCATTCTGTGTACTTACACACACACTCACTCTTGCCTGTACAAATTAGAAAATGTAGATCAAAGACAATAAATTATTGTAACAGCAAAGGTCAGACTCAAGGAGGGCTGGAATTGTCTTTGACCTCAGCTCTAAAAGAATTTTTCCATGCACAAGGTGGCATGAAAGAAATGACAAAGATGCAGTACTGCAGCAGAGATTCAGTGACTGAAGGGCATAATAGTAAGGCCAGGAAACAAGTGCTTGAGAGAGGACATGAAATGAAAAAGTACCCTAATGAGCCGTCAGACAATGGCTCCAGCTGCAGTGTTTCAGAAACTGTGGGACAGGACAAGATGAATGCTCAGAAAGCAAAAACAAATGCTGCTGCTCTATTTCACCTAGCAAAAGGGCATTACTTAAGCATAAATACTTTTATTGTTCTTGTAATAACATTTGTTACAAAAATAATTATTTAATAGATGGTATTATCAGACAATTTAAAAGCAATTTGAAGTACCAAAGGTGGTTTTTGTTTGTTTCTTTTTTTAAAGTACCTTTTTAAAGGTACATATCTGCATGTTATCCCACCTGAGGAATATCTGGAAGCAACTCATTAATGAGAGGGGAACTCTGTGCTAAGGCAGTGGTATCTGTTCCTTTCAGTATGTAGTATGCTGATACAACTAGGGCCCAAGTAAAGTATTACAAAAGTATTAAACACAAGAAGGAGCATTTCAACAGTAGCACAGTACACTCAACCAGAATCACCTGCCTGGTTACAGAGATCAACACAGGAAACATCCAAGGCGTCAAACAGTTGTACAGCTCACCAAATCTTCCATTATTACAATGTTCTAGTATCTTTCTTTGTTGTTTTTCTTTCTTTTTCCTTCTTTTTCCCCCAAGTAGAACCTTTTTCCTTCCCTTTAGACATTTGGACTTCTGAGTTCAAAAGTGAGTTGACCGAGGCTGTTCAAGGTGCTCTGCAAACTAGGTAAAGTGTTTCCCATTTGGTCTTAGAATAAACTTTGTTAAATGAGGAATTTAAAAATAGATGGGCAAAGACAGCAGCATGACCTATGTCATCAATCTGAGAACTCTGCCGAAGTTCCCCAGTGTTATACACAAACAACAATATCCCTGTACAAGCATGGCATTGCTAGTCAGTGGAGGGAAGTGATCGTCTCGCTCTACTCTTTGCTGGTGTGGCCTCACTTTGAGTACTGTGTGCAGTTCTGGGCACCACAGTACAAAAAGGACATTAAACTGTTGGAGAGTGTCCAGAGGAGGGCTACAAAGATGGTGAAGAGCCTAAAGGGGAAGACATATGAGGAGTGGCTGAGGTCACTGGGCCTGTTCAGCCTGGAGAAGAGGAGGCTGAGGGGGGACCTCACAGCGGTCTACAACTTCCTCGCGATGGGGAGTGGAGAGGCGGGTGACCTATTCTCCATAATCACCAGTGATAGGGCCCACAGGAACGGGGTTAAGCTGAGGCAGGGGAAGTTTAGGCTGGACATCAGGTAGAGGTTCTTCACCAAGAGGGTGGTCACACGCTGGAACAGGCTCCCCAGTGAAGTAGTCACTGCACCAAGCTTGTCTGAATTTAAGAAGTGATTGGACTGTGCACTTAGTCACATAGTCTAAACTTTTGGGTAGACCTGTGTGGTGCGAGGAGTTGGACTTGATGATCCTTACAGGTCCCTTCCAGCTCGGTATATTCTATGATTCTGTAAGTATGTAATAAAACCTCTAAGAAGCTGTTCACCCTACTAAGAAAATGATAAACCACAGCAGTGAGGTTGGCTAAATTGCCCAAGGACACTTGTAGAATTAGTAGCATTGTAAGAAACAGAACAAGAACTCTTATTTATTTTTTTTAGTTCAAAGAAACATCTACACATGTGCCTAGACTATAAAAAACAGTCAGTGCCATTTCATGCAGTTTTCTACAGTCCAGTTAAAAAAAAAAAAAGAGCAGATTGCATGTGCAACAGAATTAATCAGCAAGTGAGAGACAGAAGAAGAAGGAAGAAAGAGTAAAAGGCTACATGCCTTTACTTTTATTGCAAATCTTTAGGGTTTGCATCATTTTTAGAAAATCTCAGACTCCAAATAACAACACTTTGTACATGTGGCTTCTAAGTGTGCCACTTCCTCTAGGAGGCAGGTGTTTTCAAATCACTTTTATTGGTTGCTTATAAAGTGACACAATACAATCAAAGAGCTGCAGATGTCTTTATTACATTTGCTTTTTGTGTCTTCCATAGTCCATTGTCATAAGGGCTCACCTGCAACCATCTGGGATGAAAACAAAAATAAGTGACAGGCATCCTTACCTCCAAGTCCATCTCCAGAATCAACCTCGTAGATGCTTTCCCCTTCCATGTTGTCTGTAGAACCCAGAAGAAAAACAAGATCTCTCACTGGTGATTTGCTCAGGCTCCAGAAGGAAGATGAATCCACTCACTCTGCAGCCAGCAAGTGATATCTTTCAAACAAAAACATAAAAACAAAGACATTGATCCACTTCTTCTATAAAAAGGAGTGGTCATTTCATTTATCCCTCAAGTCCCCAACATTTCAAAACTGTATGTCAGTTAGTTCCGCTTCCAGTATCCCAGGTCTTTTATATATCAATACAGTCTTATCAGTGGGCATCTGAGCTCCTTTTAACTTGACAATCCAACTGTCATTCACACTATAAATAAAGAGGCCACATTCCAGAACTGTATTGAGGGGAAAGCCACAGCAAAACCCATGTTCTCACTTATATGGCTTGACACGACCAGAAGTGGGCAAAATGGAGCAATATACTACCCATCCAGAGGACTAGCTCTTCTCTGGCACACCATGGACACAGTGAGACCAAATAATACTGAGGTTGCAAACAGCAGCATAGCCTGAAGGTACACAGATCATAGGGGTCAGCTTTCTTAAGACTGCTCTTAGGGTCACTTTCAAATTAGGCTGAGAAAGCATCTCAGTTTAGCAATGGAGTTGATTTGCAGATGAAAGTAAAGAAGAGTGTAAAGTTGAAGTGTGGACAAAAGGACAAAACCACCCACTGATGTATTTAAGAAAGACAGAAAGGGATCAAAGTCTCTTTTCCCTAAACTAAGCTTGAGTAACTAGTGGCTTTTATATTAACCCTGCTCCAGCATGGCAAGTTTTTACCACCTCCTCCTTTTGAATAAAAGAGAAATCATTCTCAATTAATTAAAAAAAAAAAAAAGTCAGGAAACATCCACGCATAGTATCTTTGAGTGGAAGAGACAAAAAGCAATCAAAACAGCATGGAGTTACTGGAGTAGTTGTGAAGCAAGCAGAGAACTGTCACGCATCAGATGCTCGTGATCCAGACAGCAAAGCCAGGATAAGCTCCAGCACTCATCCCCATATATAAGATTTGCAATCTGATTATTTTTTAAACAGAGGAAAACAGAAACAGAAAGCCATCCAAAAAGAGCACAGAGGTCTCTCTCTGCCACACATGAACTCAAAGAGGCCAAGAACATAAAACAGGATGAGTGAATGATGATTAATTACATGAATTATGTTATCTATAAAACACAGTTCAGGTACTATTGGTAACCTAAAGCTAGTTATGGAGCAATGCATTGGCTGTCTCCTTGCCAGTTTCAAATGAGTAAATAATTAATTTTTATTTGCAAGTCTGTGGCCTTCTCTTTTGCTTTTCCATGTCATTAGGACTACATTCAAATCACCCCATGCCACTGCACTTCATTTAGAGGGTGGAAAAGGAAAATAGAAGTTCTGTATTAACATGAACTGCCCTGTATGTTTTGTTCATCTCCCTTCTTCAATTTCCTATCAACAAGAAAGCAGTAAACATCATGAACAAATTTGTATTCAGACATTGAGTAAAAGAAAATCAATTGTTCAAGCACTATGCCATTTTGTTGATAAAAAGAAGGGCATACCTAGAAGCTTCACACCAGATGACTTCTACTTCTTCAACTTCTTCAAGCATCTCTCAGCATCTGCATGCTTTTGTCGATTTTCCGCTGGTTGAGCCAGTGTAGGTGTATGCCATGTAACTGAGCATGCATGGCACTGCAAAACACTGAGCAGACTTTCCGTGGAGTGAAAACTGTAGTGTATCCATCTTATACTGCTGGTGCCTCCCCTTCAACTCAGTGATTCAAGGTGTTATTCTGAATGAAGTCATGTTTTTCAGAAGGTGTGCTACTGCAATTTGCTAAAGACTGAAGACTGAGAAAGGATCCATGATAATGCTGATTTTTAGTGATGAAGTATCCATTGCAAAAATTTTAGCTTGGAAAAAAAATTTCCACACATTTTTTAAAATATGAAAATACTTACCAAATAAATAACTGGAACACAGTGGTTATAGTGTTAGGCTCTGGCTGAATATTCACTCCTGAAATATGTATGTTCCACATGCTGATTTAGGACACACACAAGAACTTTGAGGATTGTAGTTCTTGTTTATAAAAGCAAAAGCATTTAGCAATGAATACTGGATTCCCATGATCACAAAAGCGCTACTGTAGACATCATAGGATTTAGAAATGCTTTTACAGGACAAATGGATCAGATGAGGAAATAAACATAATTTCAGAAAGTCAACTAGAGCTTTTCAAATGAAATAACCTTTCTTGCATAATTCCTTTTGTAAAGGTTGTCTTATTCCGCTAAGATCTCATTGCCTACCCTGGCTTTTATGATGAACACTACAGTCCTGCATGGTAATACAGAAACTACTTCTGTGTAAAGTAACTGCTGATCAAAGGACATTGGGCAACATCTAAAACCTAAACATTACCTTTTTATCCAGGCTTTATGCCTATTCACATGGAAAAAAAAATCCTGTGCCCAGCATAAATACCTACTTCTACACCTGCTTAGGCACAGGTGTTACCCAGCTCAATGTCTTTATCCATCTATAGACAAAAATGTATGCCCTTGTGAAAAACTCATGAGGCGTCTCATTTTTCATTATAGGAATGAACTAAATGAAACCTATATGCCTCTATCTAAACCTGTAAGTGTAAAGAGTAGTAAATTTCATAACTAATGTATAAGCGTTGATTATTAAAATTAGATACCAGTATTGTGAAATACTAGTATTTCAGTGCAAGATTACGGAGGCATTAAGTCAAAACAATCTTTATCACCTTGTTAGAAAATTATTATTGTAATTATTATGGAAAACTGTTTCAAAAAAAAGGGAGAGAGAGACAGAAGAAAACCTGTTTCTAAACCATTTCTTATATGTATTCCTTCTAAAACAAATTGACTGCTGCTTTATTACACGCTTGCTCTCTCTTCCCAATTGGCATCCACACAATTGTTGCTTTTAATAGCATTTAACTCACAGTTGAACCTTCTTTGGGGTGGGGTGGATATGAAAAACTCCATTGTTCTGTTCCCTGGCTATGAGAACTTTTTAATTAAAAACTAAAAGCAAAATGACGTGGCAGCACAGAACCATAGAGCCACTCAAATGTAATCACACCAACAGGAGTAAACACAGCGATGGGATGGTTAGTACAGAACTGCTTCTTGCGTGGATGTCCTGGCTACGAGTTTATCCCTTCTATTAGGGATAGAAGAACCTGAAATGTTTAAGGTTAGCTTCATCACAAAGTAAAAATGCCACAGCGGAGAAGCAGTTAAGCATGAGGTATGACCAAAGCTGCCTCAAAACAGATAGTGTGTACACTAATGTCCTTTATACTTTTTAAAATTCTAGAGCATCAGGAACAAACCATCATTTGGTGCTGGTTTCTGGTCTTTGGAGAAAAGGCTATCATGAGAGAAACCAAACAAACCAAAAAAGAACATATTTGCTTAAAATGTGTAATCTGAAGTCTTTGTCAGTTACCAGGGAGGCTGTTGCTGGTGTTGAGGGAACAACACACCGAACGAGGCTCAGAAAGAGCCTCATTGAGACTGGTTGTTCACAGTGTCTGCCTACGTGCAGGTTGCAGAACCATCCGTGAGGGGACAAGGCACCTGGTGGCAGGAAGATAATGTCGAGAATGCCAAACTCGATACTGTTTGCATGCCGGTGTTTGTTTCCTCAGAGGGGTTAAAGAAGCTTCACTGCTGTTTTAACACGTGCCATGTTATATTCCCAAAGAGATGTGCAGAGCAGCAAGGAGAACCACCTCTGGGCCCCTGCTGGAAGCCGCAGCCTTCAGAGCAGGGCCCGATGCCACGCGCTGCAGGCTGCGGCCCGCCAAAATGGCGCGCGCTGCTCACGTGCTCACCCTGCGATCCCACAGCCACGCGCACGGGGGTGATCTCTGCTCTTTTTGACCTGACTGAGTCCAATAAAGCCCTATCTAATGTAAATGTCTACAGCCCCTTGATCTTTCCAAAATGATCTGGTTAGCCCTGGGGCTGCAGATATTGGATTTGGGGGAATTAACCCCCACTGAAGTAATGCAGACATACACTGGAGGATACATGCATTTTGATGACATTTGAAAAAGTACAAATTGAGTCATAAAAATCAAAGCATGGCAAGAATATTTATATTTGCACACTTTAAACGTTCAGGGAACTTTACAAGCTTGATTCTCCAATTAAAGTCAGAAAGATCCTACAGTTCAATAGATTTTGCATCATGTGCTGAGATAACAAACATTCCAGAATTAAAATAAAATGGGAAGACCAAAGTCACCACAATAGCACACTTCTCTGCTACCTCAAAGACCAATACAGTCTGAACATACTGGGAGCAGACTTTTTCAAATCACATTGCTTATAACAGATTCCTAAATAAGCCCCAACTTCTAGACTGCAGCTAGACAGACCTTCACTGGGTGTGCACTGCCAACTCCCACCTATAAATCCCGGAGAGCCTCTTCAGGTAGTCTGCACAGGAGAGCATTCATCTTCCCTCATTCACCTCCCTATTCTTCTCTCTCTGGAACCTATTGCAGAGGGCACAATTGCGTGACTGCTTACTCCTCCCTGCTCATCACATCAGCTTTTTTCTGTTCTGATTGTTGCAAACACCCTTTTCTAGGATTTTGCATTTGGTATCACTGGAGAATGGTTCCATGTGGGGAACAAGGAGTAAATGAGAATGTGGTGACTGCAGAGAGTGACTTTGAAAACTTTTAGGAATACAACTGATGTCAAGGAAAATCCCAAAGTAGTAGGAGAAGACCAGACTTCTAGCATTTTTATGTTCTTAGACCAACCTCAACACAGGACAAGAGTAGAACTGATCAGTAGGTTTTTCCATCTAGTTCTTGGAGAAAAAAGGAGAGGAAAACAAAACAAACAAACAAAAAGAAAGCTTACTTTCAGGTAGATCTACAGTGATTTATGAGATAAATCTGTACTAGTCCTGTGCCTCTGCAGGTGGCCAGCCACACGTGAGGAGTCCTACTTAACTAGTTATTTATGCTTTCTCTTCATTTCCGTCATTTGTCACAGGAATTTATTCAAAGTTAACGAATCAGTCCAAGATTCTTCATACATATTTAAGTGCTTTTCAAAAAAAGAAATCAACATTCCGAAAATGGCTGGAAATCTTTTATTCAGTCAGGCATAACCACACTTCAGTTAGTCCTGCAGCAATACCCTAACGAGAAGCCTTCCTGACTACCAGCCTTGATAATCATAATTCCATCTAACAAGGCTTTCAGTGAGACTGTTTTATTATTCAGGGAAAGTCTGAGTGGAATTGATGCTGAATTGATGCATTTTTGGAGATAGCTCCATATGGAAATCTCAAGGAAGTCAAAGTGGAAGTATCTGTTCTTTAAGGATACATGTATTTTTAAATGCTGGTAAAAATGTTCAGTTTGCAATACCTCCAGATAAGTTCCCAAGTAAAACTTTGGCAAAATAAGATCAAGTAATAACAAAATGGCTTGCTGGAAATAGCTGTGAAAGGAGAGCTGTCTATACTAATCCTGCAAAACAAAGTTCTGGGAGGGGATAAGAATCAGTACAAACAGACAAATTTCAGAACCTCATTCCTCCAAAACAGCCCTCTAAATTTGAAAAAGTAGTGAATTCTAAGCCTGAAGTACTTCATTTCTGCATGTTTATTTTTTCTTAAAAGTTTATATTTTCAAACAACTCCATATCTGTTTTACCTGCAAAACTGTTTTACTAGTTTCATCAGACACAGAACTTTACTTTCCGGTGGTTTTCTCTACATACATATTGTGACCTCTGTGAAAGTTATTTCATACACTGCCATTTAAAGTTTCCCAGGGTTAGCAATTCAGCCTCTGTTGTAGTATAATGAGTACCATGAAACATTTGACATGCTGTTCTCTTCCTTGTGGACCAGTGTGATGGAGTAACTGAGAAAGCTTGCTGCTTTTAAAAACATGAAAGAAAAAAGTGTGAGCAAATATCCTCTAAAAGACATGCAAAGACTCAAGAACATCAGTTCCTCAAGTCTGCACAATACCAACAGAAGCAAAGAACAGAGGAAAACTTCAGCATCAGCCGATTTTAGAGATGCCCCTTCTTTGTTTTCACTGTTTGAAGCTGCATCTCTGCAACAGAATGCTGTACAATGTACTGTATGAACTGTGCGCTACAAACTAGCAATTGCCATCAAGCAAATGTAACACTTTGAGTCTTAGAGAAATAACTTTGCAATTTTGTTCCTCTGCGAATGGCAGAAACAGTAACTCTGACACTTAGAGGCAAAACCCATGAAGCCGATTACAGCCTCAACACCTACACTCCATACTGTGACTTCTGCTAACTCAGCTGTACTAACTCAAACATGAAGAGAAGGGGCAGGAGAATTCATCAGATATATTTTCTTTCATGATGGGTCTAAGAAGCTTATTTTTGTACCTTAAAATTTATGTTATAGTTACTAGGAAACTGCACTGCATCAAAGATGCATAGAGGAGTTATACATCTGTGTCAATTACACAAACTGATCACGGCACACCGTGTCACTCTACTGTCATTACCAACACAAAGCATACCTTAAAAAAAAAAAAAAAGAGAGAAAAATAAAACAACAACAAAAATCAACCAACAACAAACAAACACCACCACCTTGATTTGGGGGAATTTTCAGTTTAGAGTCTAAATGCTCCTTCAGTACACAAGACACTGTGTTTTAAATTTGAGTGAAAGATAATAAAATAATAGGATGTAAGATTTCTCTATTTCTAACAGAACTGTCTACTTCTACATGACAGAAACCATATTCTGTTTTCTTCTTCTTCCATCCACTTTCTTATCATAATTAGCAATAATTCCAGGAACATGTAATAAAAACAAAGAACTAATCAACACATTGATCAAAACATGATATGCCAAAAACTGTAAAGATCTGTTCACAAAATAAGGGAGACAATAAAATAATAAATAAACAAACAAAAAAGAACAAGTTTTTTTTAAATAATAAAAAAAAGCTTCAGATCAGTAATAACATGGTTTCACTTAGAAGCTTGTAGCATAAAAACAATTTACTTTCCTTAGGTTTTAGCTGAAGGTCTAAATTAAAGCATGCAGTACACACTTACAGTATTTTCTCATTTGCTTTAGCATTAATTTTCAAGACAATGTAGAAAAGCTGAATTTATGCCCAGCTGTAGTTTTTATAACCAACCAAGAGAAATTTAGTTTGTATGCTACAGCAACTGTGGAAATCAATTCTTAATCTATGACCTTGCTTACCGCAGCTTGAAGCCTTGCAATAAATAAATGCCTTGAGCCACAAATAAGAAACATTTGGTGAATCAAAGAGACAAATAACACAAATCTATATGTGTATATACAGCATTAGAAAGGTCATATAAAATACAATATTGGCTCTTTTCTTGCTGTAACATAATAATGTCTGAAAGGCAGGACACAGTAATTGGCTGCATTAATACCCAGGTGGTGAACAGTCATGAGTACCTATTTTCTTTTCAAATGACAATGTTCATCTCTTTAGAGGACTTGTAGCCTGATGCTTTTCTCTTTCTCTCTTTTTTTTTTTTTATGGACAATGCAACAGTACTTAGAAACACAGAATCTCTGAAAAATACGTATTTTCTTTGTCCTAGCATATGTAAAGGCTTTCCCTAATGCACATTTAAGCTTCGTTGTGAAATTGCTCAGTGCTTCACTACTAACAAAAGAAAAAAACCTCCAGAGCTCACATCTGCCTGCCCCTAGTCACAACCACACTTCTTTCTAAGGTGAACCTCTCAAATTCACACACTAGATGTTATTACTTGTTTCTCCACAAGCATTACTAAAACAAATTTGTCTTCAATAGCATTACTTGCAGGAGTAAAATCTAAAAGAAAAAAAAAGCACCAATAGTAACCTTTCATTATTAATATTTTACAATTACAGTTTACAAGAACATCCCTCACTTTCTGTGAACAGTCCTGTACATCTTCAAAAACACACCTTCCACTCTTTATGCATTTCTTTGACTGTAGACTTTATTCAGGCAGTTGCTTTTAAAATTTATTAGTACAAAAAAAAAAAAAAGAAAGAAAAAAAAAAGCACTAGTTCAGCTAATTTCCCTCTTTTAATTGTCTCCTTCCTGCTACACTGGAATTCAAATGTGTGTCTGACTGACACTCCCTTTTAGATTAGCATGGCATTATTAGCTTGCACAGCAGGTGGCCAAAGTAACTGATGGGAAGCTTTCCCTTATTTTAACTCTAAGGAAAGCATGTAATCTAATAAGAAATTAAGGGATCTGACATTCAGAATTATCCTTGCTTGGGGTTTTGCATAGAAAATTTAAATTAAATATACATATATATATACTTCATTAAATACAATGAAAACTTTTGCCAAAAAAAAAAAAAAAAAAAAAGGAGACCAGTACTGACAGAACTAGAATGCCATCAGAGCAAATGCTAGCCTTACACTGAAATTCCTTGGCTCTTCCTACTCAGTCTAGCTGTTAGCATAGGCTTCCCCAACTAATGTCCAAAAAACAACTCAGGAGATTTTGAACTGGTCTTCTCCACAGAAGCACAACCTTTTGTCTGCAGTGTGGGGATTTATTCCAGACTAAGGGTCACTTTTGTGGAAATGACATGAAGTACATATCGGTCTGAAGCAGTATCTGGAAATAGGGGAGCAAGTGTCAGAGCCCAGATACAGGAATGCTTTCATACTGAAAAATCAGGCCTGCTCCAGCCTACCCCACAACAGACCAACTTAACCGACAGCTGAAGCAGAGCAGACGGAAGTCAGATTTCACATCTGCTTTCCCATAGCCCAAGAGCAGGAATTTTAGCTTGGTGACTGTCTCTGTTTTATGCCAATGGAGAGAAAAGAACTTGCATCCCAAAATAAATCCCTCGGGCAATAGCAGCACTGTACAGGTATGAAGCAGATGCAGTTCCCCAGTTTCCAAGGGCTGGAAATGGCATTAACCAGACCCCTCCACAGCTGCTCCTGGGCATAGGTGGTTATTAAACAGGGGGTCTCAAAAGAGGGGAAAGCAGCACAGCAGCTTACTGGGAGGCAGCCATGAGCATTGTCCTGACCAGCACTCGCAAACCTTGAGCACTAAGCATCGCTTAATACCAACACCCTACCCAAGTCCACCTGTTATGGCATACAACACATGGCGTTTTACATTAGCTTTCATGGTACAATCTTAAATTTAACTTTTTTAACAAATTTTAACAATCTTAAAATTAACTTTTTTCCCCATGTTCAGGCTGCAAACAACCTCTTAGCTAATGACATTTACAGGCGGTTTGTCCCAACCGCAGGGGAGCTGGTCAGGGTATTACCTAGCTTAGAAGAAACTACTGCCCCACTAAAGAAACTACTGCCCCACTAACAAAACAACAAATTCTCATTACAATGTGTAGCTGATTATAACCAATGACCCTTACAAAATAATTTAAGATTCAGTACTTGTGAAATAAAGCAATGTATTCACTGATGGCTTTGTATCAGCATAAATGACTAATTACTTTAATCAGGAAGCTCAAAAGATAAAGAATTTGATTTATTATAAATACAGGGGCTTGCTCTCATAAAAATGACTTGCTCTGCAGTTCAGAACACAGTTTGATTTATGGCACTGCTTGTAATTCCCTTTTTTTAATTTTTACATTTAATAATAGGTGAAAAATGGATTAAAAGTAAACTAAAGCGAGCCATATTCCCAATATAATTGTATTAAGTTCCACAGCAGTACTCGTACATTATCTATATCCTAATATTTCACTAATAGCAAACACGCAAAACTGTTTTGAAAAACATGCAGGGAGTAAAAGATTAATTTGGCCGAGATTACAGAGAGAATGAATATTCTTGCCTTTCTCATACATGACTGTTCATTATTTAATGACATCTGAAATCTGTTGCTGAGACAATCTGAACACAACTCAAATCCAGTTTAGCTAGGAATAACTGTGAGAGTCATAAACATTTCTGAAGACAGATTATGGACCAATTATGGTCTGAGAACCTATCAGAGAGGGTGGGAGGGAGAGAATAAGAATGAATCTGCCTGGATTCTGGTCGTGGACAAGAACAGATCTTCATCTCTTTGCTGTCAGTGACTTCAGAAAGCACTTTGTTCCCTCCTGACCCCCGCACTACCACTTCTTTATCTCACTGCCTTACACTAAAATGAAGTTGTATGGGAGTCTCTCACCCACCTGAAGTCCTCCAAGTTTGCCCTAACAAGATGACTGTCTCTTTCTGCATATTTATGTTGAGGAATTTTGAGGAAATCTCATGCATCATCTTTCTACGTATTTTGCTGCATGGGTGAAGGCAAAATGAGCATGCAAGAGATTAGAAAAAAATATACATTTTCCTTAGTTTGCTGTTAGCCAGCAAAGTTCTCTAGCTTATCTTAAGTTATTGGAGTCATCACTGGAGCCCCAGGGTCCCTAGGAAGACTGTCACACAGCTGTGTGAATAAGGAGACAATTGCTCAGTCAGATATTACAGTGTTAGGATTATGTTTCATCAGCTTTTGCCAGAAAACGGTGATTAAATGCAATGTGAAAATATTTTCAACGTGAAGAATGTTTTCATAGACTGGAAGATCTGCTTGATCTAAATTCAGCTCTGAGCTTAGCTAAAGCAAACCGTAGTCCCCAGAGCACTGCAACAAACGGATTAGCATCACGTAAAGACCCTCGGCAGCAAGGTTCTTGTGACAGCTGCTGCTTGTGCTGACCAGCACGGTCACCGTGACCTCACATTCCCCCTCTTTTTAGTAATATTTCCACGCATTGCCTCTTGTCTCCTGCTTAACAGAAACATTCCTCCAGGCACAATCCACCTCCTTCTGGTGTGTTTACCGAACCAGCTGCGCCGAGTGACTCCAAGGGCTGCCGCACTATAAACAACAAGATGTACATCTGATAGTGATTTATGGCAGAGATGAACAATGTATTCTGTCAAATATCTGCACAATTTAAGTCAATGGACAGTTTTGTTCAGGAAGCCGGGTTTTTTCCTTTGCACCATTGTTGATGTCTCCTTAGTATAAATCCTCTTTCACATTAAAAAAATAAATAAAGTTTAGCACCCACCAGTTCTGATTCCTTCCAGTTACCACCAGAACTACTTACCATGGCAGAAAGGGAAGTACTTTCACCAGCAGTTTTGTCAAATATTCCCTTACTATCATGCATTTCTTCAGAGCCAGGAAATGCACAGAGGAAGTCCTGGAATTCAGATTACTGCAGTTTGGAAGATATCCATCAAAAGATTACAAAAAGGTATCTGCTTCAGGCCTTGAGGGGCACACAAGAGACTGACCCACACTGTCCCCACCATCTTCTATATCCACTCACTGATGACACCAAAACCCACTTCTGCGTAACTGCAAAAAAAATTCCATGCTACTATGGTAATTAGAAAAAAGGTCAGAAAATATGGGATATTTACCAACATAACACAGGCTTCTAAGATATTTAATCAGTCTTAGATAGCTCTGACAGCTCTCTGATAGCCTATGAAAAAAATTGGGAAGTCTTTAAAGGTCTTTGAAATCCAGCACTGTGCTACAACTCACAGATGTCTGAAACCGCATACATAATTTTTAAGGACTGCTGATTAAGATGGTTTATTTTCTCTGTTGGACTTTTAACTCACATGACTGGTTTCATACTTAAATCCCTGTCAAATAAAGGTGCCCTCATTACACGAAGGGGACCATCTGGAGTTCTGCAATTTTTTTTTAATCCACAGCATTAGAGGTCAGACACAGGCAAGTGTTCAGGGGAGGATTTGGAGAAGAATGAAAAAAATCAGTTCAAACAGAATCTGACATAAAAAGTGGAATTCTCATCAACAAAATGAAATTCCAACATTGTACATAATTCTTTAATTATTTTAAAATGTCGGTGGTTACATACAGAACTATCAGAGCAGTAATAGTAGTGCTACAGAGCAGCACTCACAGGCACCACAAATAGTATTCCAACCCACAAAACTAATTAATTAATTAAGTTTATGTTTCAGAATAAAAATTCTATCTTAAATCTTAATTTTTAAAAGGTATCTCTGCAGTTTCAGAGCGGCATTAAGACTGAAAGCTCCCTCTTCCAGGCATTTATTTTGTAACGATCATTTACTTTCATAGTTTGCTACATTCCACAACTCCCACGAGGAGCTAAATCCCCTCCTTTGCAGCTACTGTCATCCCTGAGAGAAAAATAAGAGAAACCTCTGAAGATAATAGGCTGACTAGTGGGCTGGTTCTGCTGAGCTCAGCACCAAGGAAAGGCCGCCTGGTATCTCCACTGGGGCAGCCGCTCCTAGGGGCTATTCTAACTTACACTTGCTGGCAGAAGTCCCTACAGGACCAACTGCCAGCAAGAGCAGCAGGGAAAAAAAATCACACTCAGGTACTACCAAGTCCTTTCTAACTCTGAAAAATAGTAGAAGCTACCACAAGCAAGATTTAAGACTTTACTATTCCAACTTCACCTGCTGTGGAGTCCTCAAGATAGGAGCACTTCACCACAAGAGACCAAGAGAGTCTTCATAAAAAGAGGAGAAGGAGAAAACCAAACAGATAAATTTATCTTTTGTATGCAGAATAGCATGGTGAGTGCCACAGAATGATGGTCAATGTTACTATGTACTGCAGGTTACCTATAAGGAAAAGCTTTGTCTAAGAAAGGCTTATTGGAGAAAAAAAAAAAAAAAGTTAAATATACACAGCAGAGGTGTGCACACTAAGCTCTTATCTTCAAAGTTTCTGCTAAAGATCTATTTACTCATTTCTACAGAAACCCCATAGTTATCCTAAAGCATTCAGAATAAGAGATGCATGGCTGAGCAGCCTGTTTCAATAACCAAACACGCTGCTGCCCTGAAAAGCATGCTCTATTTGAAAGAGACAGATCAAGGAGAAAACATTTAAAATTAAATGCAAGACCTTATTCTAATGAAAAAAAAAAAAAAGCAAAAATTCATGTATATCTAATTGCAATGTATTTTATATATGTATGTACAAAACATTGCAAAATTAGAGCTTCATTGGCTTAGCCTGCCCTGTTACGCTTACACATTCCCATCCTGACAATTTGTCTTCTGTAAAACGTGCCCTTGAAGGCATCAGCTTGTAGAGAAGAGCAACAGCTGTTTTTTCTGGGTCAGACCAGACACAGTACGTACCATCAGGGTTGTCTGCATGTTGTGCTTTCTCAAGAATACTCACAGGGCTCCTTCTTCCTTTGCTATTCCTACCAAAAGCATGTTTGTGTACGCTCCTGGTGTGACTAGCTTTCTGCCTTTATGGGACCTGTTTGAGGAGTAAGATGATGATCCTAAGTGAATACACCCTTCCGTTTCACTGATAGAGCCTCATCTTCCTTCCCCATCCTACCATTCCTCTCTGCCTCCATCCCACTCTCCATTACACATCTTTAAGTGACACCTAACATTTAGATTAGGCTCAGTCTTGGACATAGCCCAGAAGTCTTCACTGACATTACTAACACTGACTTCAGTGAGATGTTTGCTTTCATACCACAGCTCTCTGTGCCTTCAAGCACAGTACTGGACCCTGTGAAGATGAGCAACAACAGTGCTGTTTGTTTGTTTTTCCCTATTTCCAAATGCTCAGTTCAGATTTTAAGTTAGTTTATTTGGTTCATGGAAAGAAAGAAAAGGGCAAGGGCAAGGACAGACCTAATTTACTGCCCAGATAAAGTACAGCATTGTGTGGAGAACCGGAGATCTTGTTTTGCTGCATCGTCTGCAACAAAAGACAGCTAATCTAAACTGACAACTAATACCACAACTAATCTAAACAGTGAAGCCTCGGTCAGGGGAGGAATTTATCAGATAGCTGGCACAGTTTACAAAATTTTCCTGCATGGGAGAGGGTTTTCTTATTGTTTTTATTTATTTATTTATTTTGTTTAACTGTGATTCATTTTTTGGTGATGTTAACCATTTCTTCACTCCCATATCCAAGCAATTCTCCATCTAGCTACCAGAAACAGCAAGCTTCAGAATTTGCACATAGCTTCAAAATTAATGTGAATAAACTCAGTTCACTAATAGTACAAAACTGATCCTGTAAACAGGGAAGACTTCCTCTATATTTAATATTAAAACAACAACATTTTATTCATGAATTTCCTGTTCTTGTGAAAAGATGTCAATGACTAGGGTCAAGGCGGTGAACAGGTCTCCACATACAGCCTCATCTACAAGCAGACCATAAACACACAGACCATATATAACTCAGCCAACAGCACAAGCAGGACAGTATAAATACTATGGAAGAAAAATACCATCGTGAGGGAAACACTAGAAAATAATGATCCCCACCCGTGTGCAACCGGCAGCACTGTGGATTGAAAAATGTTATTTGCAGGCAAGGCATAACTCGATTTGTCTTCCAGCTTCTTTTACCTTGTGTGGAGTCACCAAATTCACAGTGTACATGGCACAGCCACTACACCACCAGCTGTACAACTATGACAGAAGTACACAGCCCACAGCATATTCTCTGTACCTTCTGCAGCCACTGGGCAGGACTGTGGCAGCACACTATCTTGAATCAAATGCTCCCAAACAGACCTTCAAGTTATTCCCACAACGTTCCTTTCATGAAAGGCTACTGCCTGTAACTCCTTACCAAGCTAGCACTGAGACTCCATGAAACTACAAGGCTGGTGTAGATGCTGCTGACAGAAATATGGTGGAGTTTTCCAAACAGCAACTGGTATCCAGAATCAATGCTTTTGTTCACAATTTCTCTCAAACTGCTCCTATCCTAGGAAACAAACAGTACACCTCGTCCTCCCAGCCCTGGTCACAAATTGTCAGAAAACAGTGTATCATTCTCTCCTACTTAATTAGAAAAATAAGCCTTTTTTTCCCCCCCTTTGGCAAACCACAGAGAGATACAAATTTCACTATGTCATTCAGCACTGCACATAAATATCCACAGATTGGCACTGGTAGACAATGCTACAGCGAACTCCATAAATTCCAGCCATCTTTGCCCTAAAATGCCAGCTCACATCTCAAATTTGATCGTCTTTCTTCAGGGAGTTCAGATTTCCTTGGATTTCTTTTTTTCATTACATATAAATTTTAACTAATCCCTTAAATTTGTATTGAAGTACTTATTAATAGTAATCCATCCTTTAAATTTTTTTTTTTAAAGTTTGAACTTTTTCCTGAAGCACATTCTTATGTATCACAAAAACATATATATATCTTAATTTGCCTCATCTTCCTAGAAGAGCCTAAAGCATTTGACCAAGCAGAAGAACATCCACAAAGGTTCACAGCATCCTGGCATAGTATCCATGAAAGTGCAGGAAACATTCTCTTTCAACTTCAAATGTAGAGTGGGTTACACTAAATCAAAAAGTGCAAACAGTATTCAAAGGCAAACAAACCTGCCCTTTGCCCCGGAAAATCTCACAGTTCCAGGCTCTCAACATTTATTCTATTAACTTTGAATTTGCTACACCTGCTTACTAAAGCAGAAAGAAATTTTTAAAAACTCACCCTTGTACTTTAGAGTTGCTAGCTCCCACTTGTCTTCCAAGGAATATGAGAATGCTTTTTAAAAAGCAACAACTTAACATCAGATTTTGCAGCTGATCTGTTAGTTTGTCTTTTATGAAAATTCAATTCTGATTTGTAAGCTAGGTATTTTTGAAATGCAGAGGATGAAACAAGTATCTGTATACAGGTATACAATACTGGTATCCGTATCTCCATGTTTATAGTAAGATGACACTTGAAGAAGATTCATATTCTGTATCACCTTTTTATTTTTACCTGCATACCTCATTCTGTGTTTGCAATATTTTGTCCCTGCTTCAGTGTCTGAGTTCAAATACTCTGCTACAAGATAAAGGTGACACTCCCAAAAGCAATTTCAATGGGTATTAATTTCCCAGGTGCTCAAAAGAAAATAATTAAATGGGTTTAAACAGTTATTGTGGGTTTTGGTGATCATTACCTTGTTTGCTCTCTTTGCACAGAAATGTTACAAATACGTATGTCCTTATTATCTGCATTACAGAGTATTCAGAAGTCTCAGGCAGGATTGGGGTGTACAGACAGAAGAAAGCGTTTCCTGCCCTTGAGAATTCACAGCATCGGTTGATCCTACAATGAGGTCCATGCATGCAAACCCTTACAAATGCCATAATAACACTGCCGACTACTATGAACTAAATAAATATATAAATCAATATTCTTCAAATACACTCTTATATGGATGCTAACTGACAAACTGGGTCACCAACGAACTTGGCTGGAATTAAACTGCCAACCAAGAGATGAATGGAGGGTACAAACTTAACCCTTGAAACCTGGGAAGACAAGTGACAAATTCATTCCTGTGACCACAGTAATACTAAATGATGTCATGCTTGGAGCCCATGGTAACTACATGGTATATCAATGAAACCAGTTGCACAGCCTGATACGCAAGCTTTCAATTCCAATAGCTTTGGTTCTTTAGTCTCCCTTTTACTTACAGACTCCAAGGACATAAAGTTGAGATTATAAGGAATTTCCTTCTGCAGTGTCTCAATCATTTATGTTTAGAAGTCCAATGCTGACACATGAAACATTGCTAAGTACACCAAATAAACACTTGCTTTTGAACAATCTAACATTACACAGCTCCGTCTAGAAGACCACACACTGCCTGATGTCTCTACACCAGCTTCAAACCTGTTAAAGAAATACTTTTCTACAGCCACCTCCAGCAGATCAGGCACATGCAAAGCCTGTCATCGGCATATAAATACAGATCATCCAGGTCATCAGCATATAAATACAGATCTCTATTATCTAGACAGATCTCTATTATCATAGACAGAAACAAAACGAAGTTTTAGTAAGGGGTTTTCCTACCGGTGGCCATGCACAGTCCACACATTATTCAATGTGAACCTAAAGAGTTGCTTATAGGATCCTTCTTTGCAACCTCTGCCTCTGACACCTGACCCAAAATTCTAGGTATGTCCCTCCAACTCTCTTGTTAGCTAATGGTCTGGGAGAAAAAATAGTTTGTGAATTGAACCTGAAGTCTTCAAGCCGACTCACTGTGGTTCAGTCAAGACTTTGATATACATTCTCCAAGGACTGGTTTAACTGTGCTCTGCTCCCAGTCCTTGGACATTGTAAGGCTGTAAAATCATTAGGATATAACTGGAGGTAAAGAAAGGATGATAAAATTGAAGCTCTTGAGATAGCACTCTGCAGCTATGAACTGAACGCTGAAACCTTTTCTCATCTGACCGGTCCTACTGGAGTCAACAGAATTGCTTATACAGGTGAGGACTCCAAGATCAAGGTTATGAGGATTATCCTGCCATATTTATTTATGCTCTGGGTAATACCGTGTTTTACAAACACACTCCTTTACATCACCATTATTCAAGGTAAATGCATACAAAAATCAGGCTCTGTTTTAATTACAATTTGAAGGTATCACATGCAGAAACAGAAAGACAAATGCAATATGAATAAAATGCATTGTGAGAAAATAATCTCCTTTTCCACACATTTGTGTTTGTACCAATGGTGATTTAATTGCATTTTTGTACTTGAATTTAAAATACAGTCTCCTATAAAAAGGGTTTAATGGTGATAAGTTGCACAGTTATCTTCAAAGGTCTGTGTGGCCTAGTGGTAGGTTTGAGCTGAATTCTGGACTTTGTCTACAGAGGCGAGCGGGAGGCCAGCCTGCCTCACTAGGGCTTTGGCAGTGACAGCGAGAAGATTGCAATCTGCACTGCATTTAAAGAGCTGAACAATAAATTCCACAGTGATTTATTACCACCATAAAAACACTAAATAAGCTGACTTATTAGCAAATATGCCTAATACTATACTACCTAATGCCACTGATTGTTATGACAAGGATCCTGAAACTCTTCTTTCACTTAAACTGAATTTATAGATCAGTCATAAATTACTTTGCAACAAGACGGTACTGCTGATTTTGATTATGAACCAAATCCTGTATCACTTGTCACCATGACAAGAAAAAAAAGTCAGAAATTGCTTTAGCTGTACACAGAATGAATAGTACTCTGAAACCTACCTAGGTAGGTAAATTAACTTCATATGAATTAACTTCTTAACTTCTATCTTCTGGAAACAGTATTAATGGTAAATTTGAATTGGAGTATGCTCTCCTGTTATCCTACCTGTTTACAAACAGCCGTACAAGCAGAGTTAAACAGACCTGCAGGCTTCAACTACAAAGGATAATGAAGTTGTCATAAATCCTTCACAAAGCATCTGAAGCTGCAAAAGTGATTCGCCATAGCCTAACAGCCTTGCTAAGCTTTTGTTCCCATTTCCTGTATTACATTTGTATATTTAAGAGATTTAAATTTGACTGAAAAAAGAATAATACTCACAGTGTCTGAAGTATGCAGCACTTAAATAAATCCAGGAACGTACATGAAAATTCATTTGTCACGCATATAAGCACCCATTATTTTTATTCTGAAAACTCCTATCAGTCATACTACTTCTTGCATTATCTATCACATATCTTCTGTTTTAGATGACAACTATACTGAAACAGCAACATATACCCAATACTTTCATATAGCGTAGGATGTTGCATGTCTAACTTTAGATAGTCAGATTTCATTAGTTGCAAAATAATCTAAAAAAGAGCATTCATTTACCAGCTTAATGGGTGCTAATATCTAAATTACACAGTAATTATGAAAAGAGAAAATGTTAAGATATGACTTTACAACATAAACCTAATAGTTCATTTAGATATTGGAAACCAACATTCAATTTCTTATCAATTTTTGGTGCATTTCAACGCATGCCTCCTGGTCTAGTGCTCTAGAGCCCCTCTTGCATACACGGCTGCCATCAGTAACCGCTCTTCTGCATCACATTTACAACCAGACTGCATTCAGTTATTTGCATGCTACTTCATAGACGTGTACATAAAGCATTGACAAAATCTCTGAAAACAAAACAGTGCAAAAAGAAACAGAAAAAAATATACGGGTGCCATCCAACCACAAAGAAATATCAATATGTGACAGCAGTCAAGCGGAATAATGCAACCTCATTGAATCCAGCCCACGTTGTTTTACCATACACGAAGTGATTATCTGTTAAAGACTGGTGGATCATTCAAGACACGGGGGCAGTCTCCGTCCAACAGCCTGTCCTGCAAGAACCACTGCCTGGCAGCAATAACTGCGTGGACAGAGACTCATCCACCCACTCACCTCCAGAAGTGACCTCTTCAGAACTGGGTTGAGGAACATTGGCAGGACAATGTGGGGAAGCTTGCATTGCTGCTGCCCTTGCTATACCTCTCCTGTGGAGAAATAGAGGACTTAATTTCCAGGGCTGTCAGCCAGCACCTTCCACATTACAAGCGAAGAAAAAAAGAAACTAATACATTTTGGGGTGTAGTGAAGAACCCCCATTTCCTATTGAAGCATTTGGGTTACTTTCACATCTTCTGTGGAGCTCCATTTGTCTGCTTGGACTGCAAGCTGGATTCTTGGTTCATGAGTTGATGTTGCTCTTGCCAGTTACCTATACAGCAAGCTGGGACGCGACCCTTAAGAATCAACTTTACTAGATACACAGCCTAAATAAAATAGAATAAATAAGGAAATCATGTTTAAATTAATCTCAAAACCCAGACTTGAACAAGTATGTGCCATTGGTAACTCTCTCCCCTCTCCTTCCCTTTCAAAACGGCAAGTTTCTTAGTCTGCTCTTTACACATTCCCTTTACAGAGACCATTACCGTAAGACAGAAGTAGTTCTTTTCCTTTTCATGCCCCACTCATTCCAGAAATGCATTTTATTTAATTTCACATTAATCCAAATAGGGTTACTATAAGAATCATCCCTAAATAAGACAGCTTTTAAAGGAAAAAAGAAAACCTTCCACCATCATCGCGGTTTCCAGCTTGGACAACAGTTTTCAGCCACCAGTTTTCAGCGTGACACATACAAATGATTTGTATCTAACAAAATATATTCCATGAGAGAGAAGTGACTAAAAAACCCTACCCGAAGTATATTAATAAACCATTCCTTTGGGTATGGTGATGAATGCACAGTTTTACAAATTCAAAAACAATTCTCTGAAGCCTTACTAAAACAAGTATGTTTGCTTCCAAAAGTGATCTCTGCATATCTTTCAGTAGTACCACGATGTTTTTTGTTGGAAAAAATGCTGTCAAGCTTAGACACAAAGGCATGGAAGCTTAAGACCAACCATTTTATTCTGGTAGGAGTGTGCAGTACATACTGATGTTCACAGGCAGGCACAATTTCCCATAATTAATTAGAAACATATCAGCCTTCATTGCATTTGCTTAACTTCGGTCAACAGCAATGTTGATCTTGCAAGTGAATTGAATGACAAGACAAAGCCCATAAATGTGCACTTTATATATGCTTCAGAGCTGCTGAAAAGCATGAGAAGCAAGCCAAGAAAATGATTATAAAAATATGGCAGAGAACCTTTGTGAGAAAAAAAAAATATGTATCAACATTTATTATGTCAGTTACTTAAACTCAACCTTTCTGCTAGGTGTATGCTAAAGGATGAACATAGAGATAAATAGGATTTTTTATTTCTTATTTGCGCAAAACAAATTTATATATTGCTCACTTCCTGACAAAGACACTAAAGAGAACGTTTTCCTCATTTTCATGTTTTTATTTACTAAAACTCTTTACTGTCTGTTCTTCCTGAAGCTCCCAATTTCCAACATAACACGCAACAAAACAGCTCATCTCTGACTATCTACTGCCTTGGACTATGACTGCCCATGGACTACAATTATAAGCAGAAGCTGGTCAGGACGAGGCATCTCCAAGAAAAATAATAACAATTGTTCACATATATGGTACCATATTTTATAAACCCAACGTTTAACTGTTAAGGTTAGACATAGTAAGTTGGCTCAAAACCACAGGACAATGATTGTGTCCTGAGCACTACAGGGGGCTGTTCTGTTCACAGTCCAGGTTGCTACTTCATGGGCAGTGTCAGCCAAGGCTGTAATTAAAACTTAAGTATACCAAAATACGTATCACTAAACTATATTCTCAATATTTCAGAAGTTCTAACACAGGTGATAAAGCACTGTAACTAGATAAGCTTACCATGATCACAAAGAATTGCCCACAATGGTAAACATTTAGGCAAGCACAGCTCTGCCTATACTAGTTAAAATATCAGAAATGGGGAAAAAATACTTTGAGAAAAAATTATTGTTTTGCTCCCAAGACAAATGAGATAGTATCCTGGTTTCAGTTAGGATAGAGTTAATTTTCTTCCTAGTAGCAATTCTTCTAAGGATTTTTTGTAAATCCATCCCTTTTCTTCATGTGAAAAATACTAAGGAAATCCAAAAGAAAGAGCTAACATCACTGGGGAACACTGATGACCTTAGGTTTCATGCACGACCTAAACCTCTCTCAGAGTACCAAAAAGCTTCCCAAAAAAGACACATGGATAATCTACATATTCCAGTAACAATGCATGGATATCACCAATGATTTTCTCTCCAGACAGAGAAAAGAACTCAAACACTCTGAAATGTTTGGGGATAGTTTCTAATAATCCATCCTTCCCCAAAGCCTTTACTGCCTTTATCCTACCTCAAATGCAATATTATTTCATAATTCGAAGGTAACCTACATTTGCTTCAAAAATGATCCTTAAGCAATCAAGAACAAGCACCTTGTATGTTAAATGTTTCAAAGAGACTTTCCTTTGCTTACATCCTCTGGATTTTCTTCCCACAACTTAAACCTGCCCTGCAGTCAGTGTTGACCTATGTATCTCAAGCACTTCAAGAGGCACTTTAATCATACGGGGTAATTCTTAAATGTATGACAATTTTAAGTGTCTGGGGAAGTAGTTCATGGAATGAAAAAGAAAGCAATTTCTCCACTGAAGACTGATCTATGTTCCAGGGATTAGTCCAATTAAAACTGAAAGCTCTTTCATGACAGAAAGCACATGTTATTTTTAGGATGAACTCACATCCTGCTACCCTACCCAAGCTGCAATTTTCCCTCTACTTCTGGTTGGAATATTGGGTAGAATCCATTGTGTGCATAAGGACTGTAATATAGCTCCTGGACCTGATGTTCTGATCTACCAGAGATTTCCTGTGGGACCTATGGAAATCACAGGTTTTTCTCTCTTTCTTTTTCTTCATTTGAGAACTGAATAAAACCTACCTTTCAATCTCCATTACTGGAAAAAAAGAAGTGATGAGAGGTCCTTTGTGCAGATCTTTAGATGAACAAATTTATGCATCTATGGCTGCAAGAGTGGATTCTTCACCTCCACTCCTTACCCACTGACAACTCTCAGAAGGTGCTTGAACGTTTCCTCTTTTGTTTCCTTCACAATGTGAAAGGACAGGACTGGTGCAAATTGTAGTCTCACAAGCCAGGTGAAGGAAAATGAGCCTGACAGTTTGTGCCTACAGCTGCATCAGATTAGTAGTCATCACTAGTAGGGAGCCCATGCTTAGGTTCCAGCATCCAAAACTGAAGTTGCTGGTACCTGAGCTTTAATGGACAACCTCTGCAGAAAAGGTAGTAATGACAGGTTCAATATCATATATGCTATGAATTTGCTAAGAACCTATGAAGTTGGTTTTTTATACAATCTAAAAAGAATATTGATTTACTTGAAGTGCACTGCACACCAAATGCAATTTCCCCTGTTGCTATTTGAGGTATTAAATAAAAATGTCATCTTTCTGACTAAGAAAAAATCAACGATTCTTCCATGAAGCAAACATGTCTATGGCTCTTTGCTGTACTTCAAATAATGTTGTCAGCTGGAGGTAGCCAAAACCTTATAGTGATTCATGAAAAAACATACAGAAAATTCACTGTGGTGCCATCCAAGCTTAGTGTATATTCTCTGTGCACTTCAGTCTGAAAGACATTGCCAATCTCCGAACATATGTTGTGATATAACTAGCAATACAAATTCCCTGCTTAACCTCTCAGTTAACAAACTAAGGGAAAACAAGAAATGGCTCTAAAGCTGAAAAAAATGGCACCCATGAGGAATCTAGATGGACCCTGAGAAACCTGATGAGGTTCAGCAAGGGGAAGTGCAGAATTCCACACTGGGGTCAGAAGAGCTCCAAATGTCAGGACAGGCTGGAGAGTGACCAGCAGTGCAGAAACCCAGCTGGAAAGGCCCTGGGGTCATCCTGCATGCTGCGTGGAATATGGCAACGGCAGGCTCACATCAGAAAGCCACAAGCTGGGCTAACACAAGGAGAAATGTGGCCAGCAGAAGAGTGGCCACAGGTCACTCCCTACTCATGTTTTTAAGACATTTAATTCCCAGTGTTCTGTGGAAAAACAGGAAATTTTTAAAAAATTCCTTTGCTAAGCCTCTACTTCTTGCTTGTTAGTTTCCCTTTAAAATCTCAGACAAGTTTTGAGTAACCACAGCACAATGAGAATCTAGAGAAAGATGGCTAAGCAAACAAATTGCTGTTCCAAAGGGCTGAATGACTGTGCTCCACTCTGTGTCACTAACCCCAAAATGCACAAAGACATGACATTTGCACCACGAAATGTGCTCCAAAGACCCTGAGCTAGAACGGGTGACTTATTTGTTCCCTACAGCTTACTGGATTTGACCACAAGAGCCTGATGCACTGCCACAAGTGACTGAACCAGGTTATGCTAAAGGTAACCACTGCTTGTAAAATTGATTAAATGAAGTGACTAATTTTAGATCTGGCACATTATTTTTTTCATTTTTGTTTTTTCCCCAACAATGCCCCTGTGATAATTTTTCAGCCATCACCTATTCCTTGACAGTGGGTTCATTTCTGAGGTATTGCCTCAACCAACCAAAGCTCTCTGGAATGCTCCTACCAGGAATCATCACCTCCAGGGAGATCACTCAGCAGCTCCATGTTAAGGATTTGCCCGCTTGTTCTGCACACACACACACAAAATAGGTGTCATTTTGCTACTACCATAACAGGATTTTTTGGAAACTGTAAAAGCATAACATAGGGGGGCAATATGAACCTAACAAATCTGCACAAACCCAGAAGTACCAGAATAAGCAGCAGGTCAAGGGGAAGAACTGCTATTTTGGTAAGACGTGCACATTTCTTAAACTTCTGATATAGGTAACCCTGAAAAACATCTGTAACAAAGGCATTTATTTAAGGGCTGAAACCATGTTACTGACATTCGTGAAATATCCTGCATTTTTTTCAGAGATTTAATTATACCTTTTGTGCTCCTCACCTATTAAGAGATCTTCTGGTTAGCATTAATTTGAATTTTATTGCCACATAAATTAGTACAACTTAGACACATTTATCAGCCCTTTAAATAACAAACTGATCATGTGTCCAGGCAGTATATACTTGAAAAGAAGAAAAACACATACAATTAAAATCTGAACTACAATTATTTTGCATTTCAGAAAGTTAAAAAGTAGCCTGAAGCAACATTATCTCAAAGAGAAAAATCTGGACAGTAGCTTTGCTTCAAGCAAATCTATGAGAATATATAACAGAAAACAATAAGCAGAATGGATAGATCATACATAAGGAAGAAGAAAAAAGGTCAAAGCAAAGGAAATGGGTTTGTACCCAGGTTATTAAAAAATTGTGTATACTAAGCTCCCAAGAAACTTGCAGAGACAGTATTAAGGTCACAGCATGGAACGGGATAATTTTAATAGTACATTAAATTTATATATACATATATATATATATATATATAAAATACATTTTCACAAGCAATTATGTTAACTGTCCTCACACTGAGTCAGATAAAATCTTTTAAAAAAAATACAGTTGCATCAAGCGTTATATTCTATATATCCAATACAGTTGCATCAAGCATTATATTCTATATATCCACTACATATATAATGTAGTACTGAAGACAAAAGTACATAAGTGTACAAAGTGATTAGAGAAAAATAGATGTAGAGATTAAAACCAAGACTCTCAAAAGACAAAACTATGTGCTCATATATATAGGCATATTTTTATGGACTTTACAATGTGTACATACAGTACAGCTATGCACTGTGATCCAGCATCAGCAGAGCCAACGGCACGTTCTAAATAGACTCATTGGATACCAAGTCATAAATACATAAAGGCTGTAACAACCTGCCAGGATTTTAAAGAAGAAATTATTGTTGCTTGAAGGAAACACAGATCTGTTTCCTAACAAAAATGAATATAGTGTTTCCGTTAAAAAAAAAAAAAACTATCAGAGTAGAAAAAATTAAAATTTAATTAAAAATAAAAATTCTTCAAGCAATTTCCATTACTTCCAGTCACTTCCAATTCTATGCCTTCTTGTGATAACGAGTGGTAAACTTAAAAAAGGAACCAACACTAGCCTTTCCCTCATGATAGCAGGGGAAAATCCTGACCCCACTGGCCAGGTAAGTGATTTGAAAGTAACCTACCTGGCTGGGACTTCACCCAGGGAGCCTGTCAGAAATATCTTTTCAGCAGAATGGTGAAGGAGTAATGGCTCTTAAAATTTCAGAGCGCCTCCTTTGCACCTGCAGTTCACATGCAGACGAATGAATCCCTCCAAGGACAAGATGATTCTGAGTCATTTCTGTGCCATTTAATGACAAAGAATGGAAGAATGGCACAGGGGTGCAATCCAGGGTCTTGCTCTCACACGATTCAATGGATGTAAATACAGTGAGCAGAAAGAATAGCAAACAGAGTATCAAATGAGTTACTGTTCTGATTTGCTTTTTTTTTTTTTAATAAAGATTTCTGTAGCTTGAAGCCTAGCAAGTACTGCAGATAGAAGCCAAGCATCACTACAGTTAAGTCTAGTGGCAAATGGAAAGAGAACAACTGTAGTCAAGGAAGGAATGCCTGTATTTCTGTCTGCTTATTTCTTTCCCCAATTTTGCTGGGATCTACATATTCCTGACTTCTCCTAGAGTCTGAGTAGGGAGTATTATTTCCAGGAAGAGACATGTTGAGAATTTAAAGCTTTGGGGCCCTACTGGAACAGAGATAGAACAGTTGCCTTCTGGCAGGAATTAAAGCTGATATAGAAATTTCACAAAAGGAATTAAAAGATGGTCTGGATACTGGCCAAAAGTAGATCAAAGGATCTTTAGCAGCATGAAGACACATACCAGAAACACATGAAAGGCAACTTCATGCCAGACCATTAGGTCTAAGAAAGTATCTGTTGTTTGGGCAGAAGTCTTCAAGAACCAGGGGGAAATTTTAAGTTATTCTTCTGAAATATTTAATCCCGAAATATACATATGCTGTTGTGTAATTTCCACAGCCTTGACCACATATCAGACATCTAGTAGAAGAGATGTATTTTATATTGTGCCCTAATTGTGAATTCCAAGAATTGATCAGCATGCCCTTCTTCTTCCTCTTCAAGTGTCACGTTACTGGAGCTGAGATTCAGGTTCAGGAAAACTCCAGCTACCTGTGAGTTAAAACATATTAAATACAGAGAGACTATACCTTATTTATTACATCACATTTATTGAGGTAAACGCATGATATAGGCATGAGTAGTTGTGATGGTAAACTGAGAATTTCCAAAATCAGAGGTAGGCAGAAATTCACCTAAACTAGAAACAAGTGACAGAAAAAAAGAAAATTGGAAAGATGGCATGGGGCAGAGCGAGGTGGACAGCTTTAAAGCAGCTGAAGACTCTGGTAGGCTTGGTTACTTCTCATAGGCCAACCATGGCAGCACAGAGCTCATCAACGGGTATTTAACCCTCCTTTTTGTAACATTATTAAAGACTTGGTCCTAGAACAAGTATTAAGGTTGAAAAAAAAAAAAAGTGATTGTCGTATTTCCAATGCTGACAGAGGTGCACCCCGAGGCTGGCATACTCGGCACCTTGGTGACGCTGCAGGAGGGGAGAGGAGCAGCGAGGGGAGCCCAGCCAGAGCCTGCATGCTCGTCCAGGTATTCACCGCGTGGGCAAAGCATTTCTGTTTTAGTCTTTACTCTGCGTTTGGTTTGTCTGCAATGCAGAACACCTCTCCTCTTTGAAACAAGCTCATAAAACTTTCAAAATCCTTTTCTTCCTTTCACCTTTCATACAAAGGCCACAGACAGCAGGGGAGGCCAGAGCAGGTCTTCAGTGAGAGTCCTCGCGTAACCGCAGAGCTGGGCCCTGAACAAGCAGTCATTTTACTAAAACAAAACATCAAAAGCGGATAGTTTTTTTAAGTGGCTAGCTTCAAAAGAAGAAATGGACCTTCCATGGATATGATCTGTGTAGCCCCAGAGCTGAAATGAGGTGCTCTGGGAATTCTGAATTGGATAAAAGCTTCAGGGAACTGTTGGATTCGTGCTTTTAAAAGCTATTAGGATGAATAGGCGCTTTGCCTGCTCTGTTTCTGCCCTATGTGCTACAATAGCACTGTCAATAAACTCTGAGCATCCTCCAATCAGTAAAAACTGCTTTTGAAAAATAAAATGGAAACACTTAGAGAAAATCTTCCTGTACTCCAGCAGAAGGTTTCTCAGTGACTACAGAACAAAGAATAGGAATAAATAAATAAATAAAAGACTATACAAATTCATAAGAACCACCACTTACAAGCTAAAAAACAAGACTTCCCCAAATGCCTGGTCCAAGAAGGACAAGGCAGCTGGTGGAGCTACTATTTTTACTTGAAACAACAGCGCTGAGGAGTGTTGGAAATGTGCTCCACAGTGTCAGGTTCCACCCATGACAGCAGGTCCTTGCCAAAATGTTTACGGATCTCATTTTGTAACATGGAGTTCAATCTTATCTATCTACCTTTTACACATTTTAGATAGAGGTGCTACCAGTATTTATCTGACAAATCTTGTCTTCCAAGTTCCTGTGGGGATTCATTTACACAACAAAAACTCAAATTGTGGAGTCACTATTTCTAGACTGCACTGAAAAACTGCAAAAGGCAAAGAAAATGAATTCTTTCATTGCCCCGTTTTGAAAACATATCACAGTAGTTTTCTTTACTCATTCTTCAAATTCAATTATTTGGATGTGATTATTTGTGATAGAGCATATGTTTTAGACATCTCAGTTACCAAGTTGGTAATTCAAATACTGCCCCCATTAACATATGATGTAGATCTTTCAAAGAATGTAAAACTACAGAATTAGTATTTTCTCTTAAGAAATTTTCTCTAAATCTGTCAAACTGCAGAATGAAATAGTTTAGAAATGGCCAAAAGATGAATACTTTAGAAAAAAAAAAAAAAAAAAAAAAAAAACAGATTTAAAAGACAGTTAAATTTGTCAGAGTTATCTCTCCAGTTAAGAGCATTTTTAACATAGAAATTTACACTTTAAACCTTGGCAAAATTCAGATAAGGTTTTCTATTTAGTCTTAATAATTCAAAAGTTTTTGAAGTTATTGGATGCATTACTGTCTTGAACAATGAAGATGCTCAAATGTATACACTCATATGCAAAAATGAATTTATGAGTGGAGATTTCTGGAGCAGAGATGACTTAGCAAGAGGAACACAAAGAGCTTGGAAACATTTGCAACATTTCAGGAAAGGAAACTTGGTCAAACTGGGTATTTTTTAAAGAAAACTATGTAAATTCAATTGCTAACAATAATATGCCAACCATACAGATTGATTTTGGTCATTAAAATGTGAAACAAAGGAAGAGCTTCCTGTGCTAACCTCAATATAACTACATCTATCAAGTCCCATCTGTAATAACCAGGCTGATGTTTGCTCTGTGGGGTCTGAATCACTAATTTCCCCAATTTACACCAACTCCTTGGCTTTCAGGAACAAAAATCATTTTCTGTCTAAATATACTTACACTTAACAATCAGAAATGAATCCCTGTGCAAACAAGCTCCATGTTGGCAATCATCTTTGTTAGTATTTATTAATAGAGAAGAAGCACTACAGCTTCCCACTATCAGATTTAACATGACTACTGCCATTACCCAGGTACATCCAGGAAAACCATCAAACATTTTTCCAATATACTTGTAGCTCATATTTCCCCCTTTCTTTCTGCTGTACACAAATATTACGAAAGCTTTATAAAAAGGTGGTTTGATAAATTATTACAGTAAACATTACCAGTTTACACCTTTTCAGTCCTTACAACACTGTCTGAAACACCAATGTCCCTGCACAAGTCAGCACTGCTCACAGCAACATTTGCTCCCAGAACATAGGCATGGTGTTTCTTCTCTCTAGCAAGGGAGAAATTTAAAAACTGGCCAAGTCTGCTGGTACAACCAGACAGGTTGTGGAACCTCCCTCTCTAGAGACCTTCAAAAGCCACCTGGACGTGGTTCACTGCTGCAGGTGGCCCAGCTTGAGCAGGAGTTGGACAGGATCACCTCCAGATCATCTCAGCCATTCTGTGGTTTTCTGAAGATGCTGGACTCTAAGGTTGGTGGGCTAACCGGTGCCTCTTTTGCTCCTGTCTCCTGACACTCCCCTGGCCACAGCAATTTCCAGGGCAGAAAAGGAAAGGTGAACAGCCTGTACTACAGCCTTCCCTGGAGAACAAATAATTTGCCTCCAAAAACTGCTTTCATTTCAGCAAGACACTTCAAAATTGAAGCAAAAACCTTCACCTGCATGTAGTGTAAATCCTTGCAGCTAGTCAATCTTAAGAAGTGTAATATAATTGGTCAATTTGCAATATCATTACTGCTTAGAGGTGCAACTTATTATTATCTGTTTTAATCTAGGGACTTTATAACATGCACATAGTGTCACAAATGCCTCTTCTGCACATGACCCATTTTCTGAAATGCAAGGGGAAGCACAGACATGCACAACAATTAAGTGCATACCTAATCCTGAAAAATAAAATCCGTGTTCAAGTAATCCACTTTTTCAGAGAATCTGTAGCTCATCATTACCACAGGGGAAGAGCAGAAATGCAAGGACACTGTTTCTTATGCCCACTGTATAAAGAAAGCTTAATTCCAAACAAAGCAAGTCTCACTTCCCAGTTCAGCAAGCACTGATGTATATAGACTGAAATAGCCTGTAAATCACACGGGACATGAAAAACATTCAGTGCCCTACTTATAAGCTTTTACTGTCCCATCTCCCAAAGCTGAAACTTGTAAGCAATCGTACTAATGCTTCTAGATTCCCATGTCAAGCATAGCAGCTGGCAAGAATAGAGACACACCAGACAGCATGTACTAGCAGTCATCCACAGGACTTCTGTGAACGTAACACATATGAGTGCACACCACATGTACAAAATCATGCTTCACAATGCTGGGTATTCTTGGGTATTGGCTACCCAGAACTGTGGAGCAGATTTATAACTTATGAGGGTCCTATCCCAATCACAGTTTCCTGAAGTCCAGTTAAATAGGATAAATAAACAACCAAATAATTCACATTTATCCATGTCTTTCCCAAAAAACAATGCAATAATCTAGAAGAAAGAAGTGTGTGTAAACGAGATCTGTAGGTCAAGCACTACATACCATCCTTATCTCTAGCTATCACATATTTGTCAGTTAATTATCAGAAATTACAAATGCCTAATGCTAAACTACAGACCAAATTCCAAGTTTATTTATTTGAAAAGAAAGGCCATCTGGCAGAGTAATGAAGTTGTATTTCATCGGGTGCTTGCGGACAGGGTGCTGATTTTAGCCTGCAGTACATACCTCTGCACAGGGCAAAGCACCACTATCCACATGACTACTACTTGATTCTTAGCATCAGATGTCCCAGGAATTTCTTTAAAATCCATAATAATTCACAGCTATCTATTTCAAAAACACTACATACGTGAGAATTCTGCTTTGAGATGCACTGCTGATTAAAGAGGATATACTTGTCCTACATCTTCCATTCCTAAGATGAATGCAGGATCCACAGCTAACTTCCTCTAGTACTGGTTATTATATCTGCGTGCAGAAATGGAAGATACCAAATGGAGCAGTGTCAAAGTTAACATGTAGCATGGCAGGAGTCTTGTGTGCTACTTTGGCAGCCTGTTACGCTCTGCACTGGTCACTCTGCTGGGCCTCTTTGTTGAGCTGTATTTCCTAATTATTTTTATTGGTTGAATTTTTCTTTTTGTTATATCACAACAGAGAAATAAAAATTATATCAGAAATTATTTATGAATTAAGGACATGATTTACAGCTATAATCAGGGCCTGATTTACAGCTCTAAATATGAGAACCCTAGAAAGGCTTTAATAAAGACCTTGTGCCAACTTCTACCATAAATAGAAACCTTCTAAGGCTAATAGGTTTTACTAACTGGATAAAAGTTTAGAAATAAATTACTGAAATTTGCAGACTGGCTCACTGTTTGAGAACTATTTTCATTCTGTTTAAAATACTCCTTTAACATCTTCGATTATGGATAAAGAATATGGCTCTACTAAGAAGATGAAATAATCACTTTTTTGGCACAAGCCAAATACAGTCTGTTCTCATTTGCATTTAAGAAATAAAATTAAGAGTTCCAATAGTTAGTTCATCCACAAGAAAAAACCTGAGAAAATGAACTCTCTTACCATATATAGGGCTGCTTTGCCAGGGTTTTTACTACTGGTAACAAGTTGGGGAACTTTTGCCAGGAATCAATAACATAGGCTACATTCATTGCTAAAGGCTTGTTCAGCCTGGGAACTACAGGAACACTTGATCAAGAAAGTGCCTCAGTATGGCTAGTACATTTAAAACCCTTTCTTGTTTAAAAACAAAAATCCCCATACTAACTTCCCCTAATTCTCTGAGATAATTACCTATTCTACCATCCCAGCCAAAGCAATTATACTGAGATCAGCCCGTTTTTTAGCCAAGGTCTTTTTAGCCTCTCAATCTTGTCTTCTCTTAACATATACTCCTCTGTACAAAGTCTTACTAAGGTATCCACCTTATATACTGTACAAATATTAGAGAAATAAACTGTAATAATGAAGAAGTCTCAAAGATCCAAGTATCAACACAATGTAAGCAGTAATGATTGATTACCTTTTTATGGCTGTAATAAACGATACTCAGTTCTTTTACTATTATAAAATATTCAGTGTTAGTGTATCATGTTTCACATTTTAAACTGATGTAAGAACCACATCTACTATTCTCTAAACTCACTGTTTAAATATATGGTACAATGTTGAAATGTCTGTGGTCTGCGTAGAAAACAAAATATATAGCAAGGTAGGTTTTTTTCCATAACAATGCATATGCTAAATAAACTGCTCCTGCAGTGAATGATGACACTTACTCTACCTGCACCGTGTTGTTTAGTTTTACATTATTCAATGCTTTTGAATTGTCAGATTCAATTAGAAAGCAATCTGGCACAGATAGAAGAGAGAGGTCTTGCATAAATCCACATGCTATGCTGCATTTCATCTTTTACATACAGTGTGCTGTTGACCTCCTGAACTTCAGTTTCCAAGGTTTCTGTGTAGTTAAACATATATAGTAGCTATATGGTTCAGTACACCATAAACATTTATATCTCTAATATATTTCTAGTCTATATTTCTTTATATAACATAAGTGCTTATGAATAAACTGCACGTAGCCTAAATTGCTGAAAACAACCACCTTTTGTGCCATCAGACTCCTGTTGGCACCTGAGTCTGAGCAGCTGACGGATGCCCTGGGCTGGTGCCCACAGCCTCTTCTGCACCTCCCTGTTCGCTGCTGTGGAGGTGGCTCAGCACACAGCCAGATGCTTTTCTTTTGTTAATGCAGCCCAATCACTTCCCCAGGACCTCTAACTTTACGCAGCAACGACATATCATTTATTAATTTATTGAGTGGGAGACTATCTATTGGCTGTGTATGTGTGCAGAGAGCTAAAGTGGCCATCGATCCCCAAGGGCAACCCACCAAAACCAGCACATTAGAGATTTACGGCTTTGCAAGGGGAACGATCTGCCACCCTGCTTAGTCACATCTGGTAACATTTTAAAAGGTACATGCAACACCAGTGAATAATTGTCATTTGGAGGCCTGACATTAAACGCAGCTCCAGAGCAAGTTAACTCCGTGCCTTGTAAGCGCGTCCTGCAGCACAGAGGCATGAAGTGCTCTCCTAGGAGGCTCTAGCAGCCCCCTTCCTCACAGAAGCAGATTAAGAAACTCCAAAATCTGAGTCTAGTGTCCAAACCGCCCTAATCCTACCCCTGCAGATTTGGCAGATTAAGCAGCTAAACGCAGGTTGAGGGTGGCTTGCCTCAACAAACTGCTGCCCCCATTTTGTTCATATGCAGCCTTAATGTCCCAGGCTTTGGACAGCAGCAAGTTGGGCTTCCTACATGCTGAAGCACACATCCAGCTGTAGGCTGGAGCAGGTGAGCAACGTTCAGGCTTCAGCATAGGACAGTGCACCAGCTGTGCTCTTGCTCTGCCTCCTTTGCTTGGCCCAAGTAAACTGCACAAATAAAGATTACAAAGTCGGCATATCACTTGGATGGAATAAACTTGATTAACCCAAATCTTCAAGGCTACCCAAAACGTTCACCTAAGTTGTGTTCCAAATAAAAGTAGAATAAAATCCTGCACAAAAAGACATAAGTACAGTCTGTTTAACAAGGGGCAAGGTTATGCTTTAATAAGTTTACCTCTGTTCATATCGACTTGAGGAAAAATATAAAAAACACAACTGACTAGAAAAAGAATGAGCAATTACTTCTAGGGTTGTTCTTAAACTTTCTAAATGAGTTTTGCAAAAAGGTCATATATATATAATAAACCTATTATATATATATATAATATACCAATTATATATGTATAATATACCTATTATATATACACCTATTATATATATACTGATTGTGTTTATATATATATACAATTAGTATATCTATGTACACAATCAGTATGTATATAAATACAATATATATATAATGTATTTAGTATATGTATATAAATACAATATATATAATACAATATATATATATAAATACAATCAGTATATAATATATATATATATAATTTGTGTGTATATATACATAAACACACATGCACACACACACCTATCAACATTTACAACATAAATATTGAATTGCTGGAGGTTAAGGCAGAGGAGTTACCCCTTGCAGTTTTCTCCTTAAGCCTGTTCCCAGCCATTCTCAGAAGTAATTGAACCAACTAGACTGATGGGGAGCCTGAGCCAGTAGAGCAGTACCTGTTCTCTACATCCATCCAATATTCTCAGGTAATCAGCTCTTATTCAAATTACATTTGAGATGTTTATGAAAGGCACGTTCATAAATAAATGTCTTCTTAGCATACGAGAACAGATAATTTTCCTTAACTTTGATTAATGAAGAAAAGAGATACTAACTCCTCTAGTTAAGTGGAAAAAAGATCCTTAAATCTGTTTTCATTAGCCACAGAGGATTTTTCCTTTAAAATCATTACCAAAAAAACTCCCTATAATAAACGTTTTACATGGTTATGTTTCAATATGTTTTACACTGCACTGGTAATTCTCATTATTTTTCAAATATCACATCTGAGGGGGTTAATACACCATTAACATGATTAACTTTATAATAGAAGTTAAGCCATATGGAACCAATCTGCACCATTTGGCCATATAAATGACTAGATACTGAAGGTCAGCTTCTGCCCCACTGCACCTGTGCATCTTCCCCACCTTCACTGGAACTTGCAGGCATAGACCAAGGTAGGAACCTGGCTCTCTCTGGAAACAGAGAGGACAAGCAACTTTTTAATTCTTCCCCAAATAGGGATGATCCATGAAAAGGCAGGGGTTAATTGGTATGTCAGACACGTCTGCATACAACCTGCAGAGTGCCTTTGCCACCAGAGAAGCATTTCTCCAGATAAATTTAGGTTCATGGACATTAACCACGCTCATTAACACTGTTTCGTAAGGATGGTGAGTGTTGTTCATTATTTATCTGCCAACCACTATACCTGTAAAATACAGAGTAGCTGAATCAACAGTATAATTAATTGCTCAAGGAAGCAGCACTGCCATTTCCCAAACTTCCTCCCTCTGGCCGGAGTACAATGACCATACCACACAACTGAAATCAGATCCTATTATGGCTGATCCCAAGGTCTCAAGACTGCAAAGCATGTCAGTAATCGTGTCAATTTTAACGTTAATCTTAAGCAAAAGTAATGCCAAGGCAACCCTCAGACTGAAGGGCACTCTCTGTCCCCAAAAGCATGCAATCACTTTCCCTCCTTTACGCCATTCCCCAGCTCACTGTCCACTATTTTCTCGCCACCTTCCCAAAGCTTGCATGTCTCCCATCCAGCCCGTTTCCTTTGCCATGTTTCACTGTACCTCCCTGCTCCTCACTGTTACTGGGAAGGATTTTATTAACGCCACACCTCCCGGGCAGACAGGGTGCGAGAGGCAACAAAGCTAAAGCAGAGCTCGGCAATGAATCACGAGCCTCAGCAGACATGGAGGCCATCGAGCCCATCCTTTGCCCCTGGGGAGGATCAGCTAGCTGGATGTCACATCTTACACACACCCACGTAACCTGCTTTCAAAGACTGCCAGTGACAGAAACTCCACAAGCTCCCAAGGCAACATATCCCAGTGTTTCACTATCTTTACATCAACAAGTTTAATCTCTTCTCACAGGTCACAATCTGTAGGCCTCGGGTCTGTCCTCCCTCTCTCTTTATGTCTCACCAGTTCTTTTTTGTTTTCACCACATAAACAACTCCAATTAAAGTAGTTCCCTCAAAAACCACTCTTGAAAGCGATCATTGAAAAAGCTACTGCAGAGTGCTGCTGAAATCAAACTGCCTTTTTTTCCATTGTGCAACTGTAGCATACTTTTAAGACTTACAGTGACAAAATGGTTCAGGTCCTGCTGGGTTTAAGGCCATTAATTTTATTGCTGATACGCACATGTAACAGGAGAAACAGGTCCAGGTACTCACTGCTGTCCATGGCTGTAATGCCTATTGCCAGAAACAGTGCAACATTATCACACCATCAATCAAATCGAGAAACTTCTGAGACTGAAGAAACAATTCAGGTTCCAATAGTCAGGGTAAGTTGGTATGCAACCCCATGTTTGGTACATAACCCCAATGTTACAAAATAATGCCTGGCATACCAAAGAGATGAAACTCTCCTCTGCTGCAGTAAGCAGTCTGGCAGGAACACGCTAGGGCCACCAGTGAGAGCAACACAAATGAGACTGGGCTCACAGCTGTCCTACACCCCGTGCATTCATACTGCACCTATGACTTTTCTCTTTTTCTTTTAGATCAATGAAGTAAAAAGAAGAGAAGAAATGAAGCAATACTGTAGTTAACCCACATCTTCTTTATTGTTGTTGGCTTTGCTGTCCTCAGGGAACAGCCAGGAAAGAAGTGCATGTAAAGGTCAGAAACACCTCCTTCTGCTAGTAAATTTAGTCTGCTGCATGGAGCAGCAGGGATAGAAGACAACCCTTACCAAGATCTTAAACTCTGAAAGCAGAAGAGAAAATTGTAATTATTCACAGACAACAAGAAATCAGTAACTTTGCTACTACACTTGATGAAATGTAAAGTATTTCTTTGTTTTCAACAGTGGATTACAAAAGCTAAAAAAAAAAAAAAAAAAAAAACAACCTTGGGTTTGGTCCAAATAAAATGATTTTCTGATATACCAAAATAATGCATTGCTGTGTTTCTAGATGTACGTTGCTGTCATACACACAGTATTAACATATGATAGGACCAAATGCAAGGGCTGTAGAAGGACTTCAGGCCTTTGCAGATGAGAAGTGTTAAGGGCTGTTTCATGGAGACAAATCTTTAAATTAAATAATATTTTTAAAAAAAGAACAAAGCACATTTTAAGCACCAGTTTAACTTCCATATTCATTAAGTATTTTAAACAAAGTGTATCAATGAGAAATTCAAATTTGTGATAGTCTTCTGAGCAGAATACCTGAAGTCATCCCTAGAAAAATTGCACAAATAAACCCATTCCCTCATGAATTTCCTGGTGTTTTAAAAGGTGTGACAATCTCAGGTATAACAGATGTGAAGAATTTTATTACAGCTGGCCAGCTGAGCACTCCCAAGAAACATGGCACTAGTCAGAGCTGAAAAACTGACACTATTTTAATAACCTTTGCTATTGACAGTTTCCTACACATCGTGTACCTCAATATCAACATATTTTGCAATAACTCCTGATCCCTGGGAAAATATAGGATGACATTGACATTCAAGGTATATTTTGACCCACTTCAGACAAGCCACTCCATGAAAGCATGGAAGAACATCCAGCCCTTCTGACCCAAACATTGAGTGAGGACAGAAAGTGAGAATCTCACACTTCAGTCAGGAGTGTGCCCAAAAATACTGAAAATTGCCATCTAATCTTTAAAACACCCACAGCATTCAAAGGAGAAGACTAATTTGCAAAATCCACTAGGGATTCTTTTTCTCTGTTACAAAACTGACAGACTTGAAAGTCCAAATTTTCACATAGCCGCACACGCACATTAAATATACATCTGAATCTCAACATGTAGCAAGTACACTGCAGTAATTACACAGTGCATTTTGCAGAAGCAAACGTGGAAGTTTATAAATTTAATAAATAGAAGACAAAGTTTCTTCAAATGTTCTCACAGATGACAAGATATCAAAACACAAAGCATCATTCAGACAAAAAGCATCAGCCGAAAACTGAAAACAAATTTAAAAAATGCACAGAACCAGAGTGCAAAGGATGTCCTGGAGGCAAGATTATCAAACAATTACACCAGGCAGTGGTAACAGTTACACTACACAGCTTTCTCTATTTTTCTCTTAAAAATCTGTGTTGTGTTCCGACTCTGGCAAATCACCCTGCTCTTCTCCACGTTCTAAAAAAATGCAAATCACCAATACTGAGAGCACCAGCTGATCGCATTTCGGGCTGCAGCATGGGAGTATTGAGTGACTGAGCGCTGATCAAATGACGACACAATCTGGAGACTGAGCCTCAAGTAGTGCTGGGTGACCCCAATGTTAAGTATGCTCATATTATATAAGCCTACATTGAAGTACTGATTCTGCTGCTGGAAAGTGGTGTTAAAACTCAGCACACACAAATGCATTTGCCAAGTCAAGCACCTACAAATGCATTTCTCCTGTGCAATCGATCCATCTCAAAATGGCCTGCTCTTAAACCAACTTTTTGGCACGGAAAACAGGATCTGTACCCGACCCAACCATTTTGCTTGTCTCAAGGTAAAATCTCTCAGCATTTAATGTGTGTCACCTGCTGGAAAAATCTTTTTATGTAATAAACCAACAGCCATTGGGTGACTTAAAATGAAGGTTCATTTTCTTTTCTCTCATCCCTTGCACATGCACAGAGGATGGAAAGAAGGCAGCAGAATTTCAAAAGATTATGCATACACATCCCTTCTAAATTTATACAGTTCTCAAGGGAACAATCAACTCAGAAATGTCTGTGATGCTCAGGCTACAATTACCAAAATGAGATGCATAACCTTTATTACACCAACGAACAGTTAACTTTTCAGATTATTTCTTTCACTGCAGTGCTCTCAAATCTTTCATCTTTTTTAAGTGATCAGCTGCTTCCAGTCTTTCACACTGCAGCTCCTGTGCATTCAATGCCAGGTGCTGCACACCTCACTAGCACAAACTCAGCACAATGCAAGACCTTCCTTAGCCCATATAGTTTCATATATCACCGTAGCATGACAGAATGCCTTTGGGATTGAGCAGATTCAAACAGATCCTGTTGTTACATGACACAGAAAAACGCCTTGAAAGTCTGCTTAAAAAAAAAAAAAAAGAAAAAAAACAGGAGCAGCCTACATTTCCAAACATGACAGTGCATTCCCGGCAGAGAATATGCAATGCAATAAGAGAATAATGACAGTATTTCTGTTACCTTCAGTCACATAGTTGTGGTCTCGAAGAAAGCTGTGGTTAATTTTTCGTGTGTCCGTGTCCTCGCCCATTTACAGCAGGATTACTCAGCATGCCTATCCGCAGTGGACTGATAGCATCAGCAGAGGTCGTCACAAGAGCACCATCCATGCTGCCACTGCCTAGCAGAGGCGGAGAACACACTGGGCTACTGAGCACAGCATAATGAGAGCCAGTGATGCAGCACAGATTTGGGGGGTGAATAACGATCAAAAAAATAAATTAAAAATAAGAAGAAAAAAAAAAGAAGAAGTAACGGGAGGAAGACAGAGGGAGAAACGTCTCCAATGAATTAAGAATGCAGAAAGCCAGTAGGCAGCTTGCGTGAAGGGAATACAGGCACTTCTCCCGCAGTTAAAGAATAACCCAATTGTTTAGTCAGGTACTCCTTAAACAAGTGCCCACGCAGAGCCTCCTCCAAGCGCCTGCTGCTGGGGCTCCTGCCGGATGCTCTGAAGTGGCAATCAGCGTACTGCAGCAAAAGCCGCCTGGAGAAGGTCTGTGCCTGCTGCTGCTGCTGGTGCTGTCATATGCCTGTGCTGCATCAGAGCAGGCCCCTCCCCGCCGCCTCTCGCTGCCCAACCGCGCAGGATCTGCATGTAGGAAAGTGAAAAATGAGACTGCAGGTAATTATTTTAGCTCTTCTGCTGCTAAGACAGGCACTGAAGAATTTAAGGGAGGGGATGCGGGGGGGGGAAAAACTTGGAGCTGCTTAAATGGGTTTGCATCGACGCGTACTGCACGCTGACGGGAGGCCCCGATCCTGTGCTAGCCGATACTGTCGTATGCAGCAAAAGCAACAGTCGGTCACTGTCAGCCTGTGCAAATATTACAGAAATTGCCAAACGCCTTTCCATGAAAATGGAATGCCTTAGAGACCAGGCAGCCATTAGGAAAAAGTAAGGTAAAGAAACTGTGCTGTATCTTTTCATTTTTGCTGGTTTTGTAGATAAAAGACAAAATACAAAGTATGGAGAAAAAAAAGGGGGGGGGGCAGAAAACAATCTCAGTGGCTTCACTGTACTGGAAAGGAAAGCTGGACAAAGGGAATGTCTGCAGGTTTTGCCATTTTCTTAGAGATGCTCTTTTCATTCCTGTATTAGCCAATCTTCTGGGAAAAGCCATGCTGAAATCTGTAAACTCAGGAATACGAAAAGAAGTAGAAGAGGAAAACTCTGCACTTGTATTATAAAATAAAGCTTGTTCTTCAGTGCTTGTGTTTAAATTAAGCACAGTTAGTATCGCATATATTAAAACAAAATAATTGGAAGTGTACAGACAAGCAGGTTCCTTGGACTTTCAGTTCCTGTTCAGGATGTAGGAACTGTTGGCTGCAGAGGGCACGTCATCTGAAAAGGTGTGAGCGCCACTGAAGGATGGAAATTTGAATAGAAGACAAATGGCTGCGTACCAAAGGCACTGTTACAGCAAGAAAAGGGAGTCCATAGTCACAAAGCCCATTCTGAGGAGAGAAGGGTGGTCCTGCAGTTTAGGCCCTGGACTTGAACACGAAACATACAGCTCAGTTGTCAGCATTACTACAGCTTTTTTGTGTAATCTTGCGTGGATGCTGCAGATTTGGGGGATTGGTCTTGTTTCTTTTTAAGGAAGCTAGCACATATGGTTCTTGAAAGTAAACTCAAGTGCCTTGCTATTACTACAAAAATGTTATGAGACTGGAAAAAGTAGAGAACTATGTAAAGTACTGGCTGTAATAACTGTCCAGGGGTCAACATCTAATTTCAGAATGAAGAAATGTTGGGGGAGAAAGAAAAATAGCAATGCAATGACCTTTCTGTTCTCATTGATGGTGGAAATAAAACAGAAACACTCTTAGTTTAGAAAGTAAAGATTGTCAAATCTTCACCTCTGAAAAGGTGGGAAAGTAAAAGATATTTGGTCCTTGCATGTGTGCAGACCACATTTATTTACACACAGCACCTCAAGGTGCCAACACCAGAACCACCGTGTCTGCACCAGCAGTATCAGCCAACACTGTGGTGGAACCTGGAGCTCTCCAGAGCCTGCCCTATCCTCGACAGTCAGTTGCTGCCTCTGTCCACTCCTGTCCATGCACAAAATCCTTTCAACCTCAGGATGTCCTCTCTGCTTACACATTGGTACCATCAAGTTTTCAAGGTTGTGCACAAAACCAATCCTCTTTTTCAGGTCAGAGAGAAAGCATGTCAGCAGCGACACCAAACAAGCCGGGGCCTGCTAACTCGGGATCAGGAACATTTTCTTTATGGACACGCATGGCCTGGTATGAAGCTGAAGCCTCAGGTACAGGGAAGTGTCCCAAAACAAGGATCCAGTCCTTCCAGCAGCTTTGGGTGGACTATTCTGGAGTCTAATATTCTGAATTTTGTACCTAGTTATCAGAAGCGAGTACAGCACAAATAGCGGCTGACAATGCTACCTACAGTTCAGAAAGGTAACTGAGCGAGCCTGTAAATATAATAAATGGGAAAATATTCCTAGAAGTTGACAGAAATAAGAGAGGAAGCCTTGAAAATAGTGGTATTTGCTTTGTATAAAATGGCCCTAGTCTATCTGATAGAGCTGATTTATTTTGTCCCTCCCTGATGCATTATCTTATCATTTTGGATTTGTTCTTGGAAAGACAAAAGGTTTTGTGAGTAATGCACACCAGACATGAAATCCTGACTCCCTGAAGTCAGTGGTAAAGAGTACAAGGAGCAAGTTTACACCCAAATACACAACACCATGGTTAGACCAATTTGAATCAAGAAGGCACTTCCCTTCAGCATCCATACAGAAGATATTCAAACTCTCTGGTTGTAGAAAAGTAACCTAGATGCTTCTGTTACGAACCTAAGCTTGCTACGTGCTCGGTGAAGCTCTGGGGGGGGAAATTCAGGGCACTGGAGTCAGAAAATCTCTCTCCATTTTGTATAATGGATGCTTAAGACTCCCACTCAGACACCAAGATACAGTATCAGAGTGTGGGTTCCTCTGTGAAGATGGCACTGAAATGTTCTTTTAGCAGCTTCCTCTGATTCCTCTGACAGCTGTAGCTGGAAGAAATGTCACCTTGCAGGGCATTTGATCCCCAAAGTTAACCAACACAGTTGACTAAAAATGCATTGCAGAATTTACATCTACAAACACAGAGAAAATGAACACGTTCTTTCCATAAGAATGAATTATATTCAAAAATATTATTGAAAATAAATCAGTAATAAATTACTTGAATGAGGTACAAAGTCTGAAAAAAGCCACACTGATGGTTTGTGGGAAGAAATGCAAATCATTTTTGTAAATACATCTAAATTTCTGTGACCAAAGCTTTTGCAATTTCTATAGCTCCAGAGAGCCTCTCGACATAAGCTCAGCAATCACTGTCCCTCACGTGTCCTCAATCTGTTGAAATTTATTATTTTTATGGTCTACCATTGTAAGCCTGCCCCCCTGCCCTTAACTGTTAAGTGCAGTGTTTTCATTTTTTCCAGGAGCCAAGTGGACTTCTTTTTGTGAAGTCTATGTAAAAAACTCTCACCCAGAGATAATTTTCTCCTCTCACTATTTGAATTAGAGACATTTAGAGACAACCTCCTTGGGCATCACATCAAGTTTATCTTGTTCCTCCCACTTTTACGTTAAAAATCTCATAAGGAGGAATGGAATGAGGAGAAAGCCTTTAACAAAACCAACAGACAATATTCCCTGTGTGCATGCAAATGCCTTCCCCAAGATTATGAGCCAAATCCTTACTGTGTGGCAAATATTAGTTGTCCACCAACTTAAGTAGGTCAGTTCACATGAGAAAGATTAGCAGAATTCAGCTCTAAATTTGCAGTGCAATGCAAATCTGTGAGACTACATTCGTGGATAACCTGCCATGCCATTTAAAAATGCTGCTTATAATCAATCCCAGTAACAACGTACATAATCTGGTCTGGTCAAAATATACAAGGAGAGGACGAGGGGAAAAGAACCTTTGATCAAAAATATATTTGTTATTTGTTATTTCACAGTATTTCAATCCTCCTCATATAACATCCCACTAATTGAGCTGAATACTGTACTAACAGAAGTAAAGGAGCACCTTATCCTAAAGAATTTACAGGCAAACTACAAAATGGAAGAGCTAAGTACGGATCGGTCAGAGACATACAAGTAAACACTGAGTCAGTAATGAGGATGGAGGGCCTGGTTTTGAGCTTTCTTTAAAAGAAGGTCATTAGAGGCTTTGTGGAGAGCAGCAATAAACAAAACCTGGCTTCAAGAGGCTGAAAAATAACTGCATAACAAGAATAGAGTGAACTTAGAGGTAAAAGGAGGAAGACAGGCTGGCAGGTCAAGAGCTTTTACTATTTTATTCCCTCCCCAAAGATGGAAAGGACTAAGTGTATTAAGAAGTGTTCTAAAGAGTGCAAGATGGTCTGAGAAAGCATCAGTAAAGAGTGAGAGATAAGGAGGAAAGTAAAAGACAAAAGCAGGCTCAAGACAGATAGCAATACAGACTGAAGGTGTCAGTAAGAAAACAGAATAGTTAAAAGGAGGATAGCAAACTAAAACTCAACCTGAGCCAAAAGAAAAAAAAATATATCCTGTGGACTGGGAGAGAAATGAGGAAGAAACCTGTCAACCTCACTATGTCACGAGTTTTAGGGAGAAGGACTGGAGAAAGTTAAAGATGGGTAAACAAGAAAGGATCCACAAATTGAAGCAGGCGGCAGCCGGTACCTTAAGAAAGAAATCAAAAATAGCAAAAATATAAATAGGATTGAGAAGTAAGGTTGGATAACAGTGTAGTTTAGCTGGATGATGAAGGAATTGGAGCAGAACAGAACAAACCTTGGCTAAACAACCATTGACCATGTCTGCTCGTTGTAGTTCCATCAGGAAGCTCCGCAGCATGAGAGTGGGAAGAATTAGGTGTTTGAAAACAACTGGTCCTATGTGATACTGTCTATAAATACCTGGTGAACACATGGGCTTCCTGTTTTGCTCTGGCATAACATTTCTGTTCTTCTCTTAAACACGTTCACACAAAAAGCTTCCATTTAGTTTTGTTAGCAACTGGTATCAGAGCACAACCTTTAATAATTTAAACTCTCAGTATCTGAAATAGAGCAGAGCAGTCAGTACTTCTTTTCCATTTTACTACCTCCCAACACACCACAGTCTGAATTAGAACAATTAAGCTTGAAAAGCAATTGAAAGAAAAAAAAGTGGTTGAATACTTCAGTACTTTCTTTGTCTAACAAAACTTCATATACAGATCATTCAGTAGTTCATTTCCGAAAACACGATGACTTTAAATCAAATGGAACTGAATTTTCAATTGGCATTGAACTTCAAACTAATGGTTTTTGAAGGACAAGAGATTCAAAGTACTGTGAGGTTAAAAATCCTTAGAAGTTACAGATTGTAACAAAAACAGACTATCTTCTTACTTTCATGTTTGTGTAGTCACCTGAGTCTTTTTAGTGTTTTGACATAATTTGCTTCTAACCATATCCTAACATCTTAAAATTGTATGAATCAGTACCAACTTCCTCTTCTCATCTTGAAATGGAACAGGGTAACATATACAATCAGTCAGCTACAGAAAAATACAATAAAATATTTAGCTAACCCTTTAAGATTATATTTCATTGCAATTGAATTTGTTCACCAACAGATGATATTTATGAGCCAGATGCTTTCTTCCCTGTCTTCATATCTAGTTTATGTACCAAGACATAAAAGCTCAGCTACTGACCTCTCCAATTAGGCCATTGGCGCATTAGCCTGGCTTTTTATTTATTTATTTTTAATGCCCAGGAAATTAAGATTATATATTACAGTCATAATCCTGTTCAGAAATTCTGGAGCTCATTGTCTGCCACTCATCTGAAGGAGAAAACAAGGCATTATCCTGTGATAGAAAGCTCTTCCAGCCTTGCTCAGCATGACAGAGGAGGGACTTGGACCTCCCAGCCAGGGAAAAGCATTTTGCAGGATAGCAAATATACTCCCTCTGGGTTTGAGTAGTTTTACTTCTCACTGTTGGAGAATACTACCTTTAAAATGGTGTTTTTCTCTGCTGTCTAATCCTCCTTTAGTACTTCCATCCAGAAGGAACATTCACTCTGGATCATACTCCCCTAGGTGAGACAAGACCTACACTGCAAGTAGCAGTGGGAATACCCAGGCTCGCTTTGAGTGAGTTAGATCTTAGAAACCTTCTAGACCTGACAGCACAGACCTCTGCACGAGCTGTACACCTTGGAGGGAAGTTACCCAAGATGATTTAAGTAGCAATGGCACAAACACATTTCCACCTTCCTTTATTTGGAAGACATTTGAGTACATCTCATTACACGATGTCCATTCAGCAAAGGAATTAATCTAATCACTTTGTTATATATAGCGATGAGTGTACCATAAATGATCCTGATAAGAGTTTGCATGAAAAATAGAAATCTGTACACCGATATATATCTGAATATTTATATTTCTTGTCTAACAGAGACAAATATAAGATACAGAACTATTATATGATTTCATTCTTAATTCTTTGACAGCTTAAACAAAAACTGCCAAAAGTTAACATATAAAAAGTAATAAAAGACAAATCATATCAATCATAACCCTCAAGTAAAAAGTAAATCATCGTCTTATGCCAGCAGCTCTGTAGTAACTGGTCAGAATCTTTAAATTTATAGTCTTTCATTTACATTTCAGTATGCACTCTTTGGTTACTGTATGTTGAATGGAATATTTAATATGGAAAATGATGAAGTAGCCCAACAATTTTGGAAAACCTAATAGCTACCATCACAACTGGAAACTACCCTATTATTCACAAAGGGGCAGCTTCTTTAACACGCTACCTTTTGCCACGTTAAACCTGAAAATAACACCACCCCAGAAGAAACAATTTATTTTTCACCAATATACTCTAGACACAGAATAAAACTGATGCCTCCCAGCACCTGGCAATTTTAGAAAGCAAGCAATTAAAAATTACCACCAAGCAATTTAAATAACAGAGCCAGACCTCCCTGAACATCCTTCACCCTGCCTGTTCCTGTGAAGGTGGCATGAGGATCACCATTCTGAGGTGTGCAGAGAGGCAGAGCCCGGGGTGAACCCAACCCACAGCACACGCACGGGTTTCCACACTGCAGCCAGCAGTTCTGCTCTCCTCTTCTGCAGGGGGTGGTGGTGATGGCAGAGCTAACCAGCACGTGCCTAGTGTAATAGGCTTTTTCACAACTGAGAGAGTGCAGCCAGGCTATTAGGACGTGGTGGGTCCTGTGAGAGGTCCCCTTGAGACAGCGCCAGGGTGGATGCCCTTTGCTGTGACATACCTGTGCCCAAAGAATGTGCTCCCCTGTTATGCCAGCTCCCCTCTAGGGCCACTGTCTCATGCCAGCAGGGAAGGGGCAAGCTCCCCCATCCTGTCCCAGCAGCTGTGTACACCACAGCCCTCTCCAAGCTCTGCGAAGTCACATTAATCCAGTCTGGCAACCCTGCACTGGGCACTATGTGCATGTGTTTCCCTCAGTGAAAGGAAGAAATTGGAAAACTAAACTGTTTCTTGTCTACTGGCTTAAGGCTGCTCAGAGAAAGCCAGCAGTGGAAGAGCAGGAGCTACCAGGCAAAAATTAGTGTCTAGCAAGGGGGAAAAGTGCCCAGAGTCCCAAATCTGGTGAGCTCACAGCCTTGGACAGCACCAAATACTATATTAGAGAAAACAATCACATCTTTGCACCAGTCTTCTGTGGTTTAAAATCACATCTAACCCAAATCTTGCAGTTTATCAGCTGAGGAGTGCCAGGAACAGGTTAACAAGGGCATGGAGAAATTACCGTCAACACTAATGGAGTGAACTGTGTGTGCTCTAGGGGCAAGTTTTTATTTGGCAGATTTCAGAACACCATAACAGACTCCAGAAGGGTCTAGGTTTCACCGGAGAAATGGAAAGCAAGGATGAAAAATTACAGGGGAAGGAAAAGCAGAAAGAACTGGTAAGATGCCAAACAGAGAAGCTGGAAATTCTCCCAAAACTTACTAATTTGGAGATGAAGCCTATTAAGTGACCGCAGCAGGAACAGGAAGAGAGGTCCAAGAGAAACAGCACAGGACTGGGAATCGGAGACCAAGACTTTCAGCAGAGGTTACTGCACTCCCAACAATTTCTCAAATGGAAAAACACAAATATATAATACATACATACATATACACACACACACATATATATATCTTCCAAAAGAGAAGCATATTATACATTTTGAAAATTGAGTTTGGTTTTATAAATACTTTACACCAGTGTTCATTAACTTATGTACTTAGAGCATCACTTGCCTGCTGCCTCATACCTAGCATGTGAGGCAGCGTGCACCTTGCTGCACTGCCTAGTGTGTACTGGACACTTCCTTTCTAAAGTGATGCCTGTGACAACAGCTTCTCTCCAAATTACCCTACAACAGCAATTCACTGCCACGTTCTACTGTTGTGAGGGGAAGAAAAACTGCCAAGATGCATGCCTCTGCATGCAATCCTACATATTCATGATATATGCATTTTATTCAAATTAACATTGTTATTCCATGCCTTTATCCACATAAAAAGCAGGAAGTCTGCCCGCACCACTTACAATTGATTAACCTGCAAAGCAGGAATAAGTCATAAGAAGCACAGGTCCTGCTGGAAGGGGCTGGAAATCATGAAGGGAAGAAGTTTCAGCAACTGCTCCTGATCGCAAGGACAGGTGACAGGCAGCGCGGCACAGCGTTGGAGGATGCTGACAGGCACTGTCACAGCAGTGGAGCCTCGGGAGCTGAAGTGCACCTGCCACCGCAGTGCTTCACCCAGCACATGGCCAGACAGGCTCCCAGGGGAGACATTCCAGTCCACAACCAGCCAGGACAGCAATTACAAACCAATTTCATACTCTAAGATCTACACACCGAGTATCTTCATGACTGTCAGGCTCTGGACTAGGGCGTGAAAAAGAGGCAAACAGAGAACCTGCAAATATGCACATGGTGTGAATAAATGTGAAATTGCCACTCAGAGGTTGAAGATATAGTCCTGAAAAACACAGAACAGAAAGTGGCGTGAAAAAGGAGTTTACAGCAGAAGAACCAGTACTGACAGAACTAAGACACTGCTTGCATATTTGTGCGAGAAAAGAAATGGGAGGAGAGGAAGTGTGGTGAGAGCAGGATGCAAACCTGCACGGCTGGTCACGTTCGTGCTTCCTGACTGGCAATGGATTCCCAAAACATTGGGAAAGGAAAGCAGTTTCTAGAAGAGCTTCCAAAAGCAGCACTCTGAAAGGATTCAGAGTTCAGAGGAGGGCTATGAACATGATGAGGGGACTGGAGCACCTGTTATACGAGGACAGGCTGAGAGAGCTGGGCCTGTTTAGCCTGGAAAAGAGAAGACTGAGGGGAGACCTCACTAATGTATATCAATATCTGAGGGGGGGCTGTCAAGAGGATGGAGCTGGTCTCTTTTCAGTTGTGCCCAGCGACAGGACTAGAGGCAACGAGCACAAACTGAATCACAGGAGGTTCAGCCTCTGTATGATGGGACATTACTGTGAGAGTGACAGAGCACTGGGACAGGTTGCCCAGAGAGGTTGTGGGGTCTCCTCTGGAGATATTCAAACCCCACATGGATGCCATCCTGTGCAATGTGCTCTGGGTGATCCTGCTCAGCAGGAGGTTTGGACCAGATGATCTTCAGAGGTCCCTTCCAACCTCAGCCATCCTATGATTAAGCTGGTAAGATACAGAAATCCTGGACAGATGGAGCTGGAACAATTCCAACAGCAAAAATTAAGAGAAGACACTTTAAAACAGACATAACGAGACAAACTTTTTACACAAGATCAGGAGAGGAAACAGAGGAAATTATTTTAAATATTATGACCTGTCATAAAATACCAAAAGTTGCCTGAGAATTTGTAAAAATATCAAAACTATTTTTGAGACTTAAGCAAATAATTAAGAATCAAATCAAATCAAATGTGTTGGCTTTCACATTAAAAAGCAAACCACAGTCACTCTTCTTAACATTTTGCTAATTCAAAACTGGAAATACTTCTGGAAATAATAATTCAGGAACACTTCCAGCACATGACAAGTCTATTAAACAAAATCGGCATAGAGGATCATTTATTACTGTCTTTGCATTCTACACACAATCACACTAAGATGACAACTTTGAAGGGAACTTAGCCCAAAAGACTATGCTCTTCACGGGGCTGGAGAGAAATGACATATGTGACATGACATTCCCCTGCCTCCTCCTTTTCACCAATGGCTTTAATTAATTCAGAGAGCTAAAGCACAAAGAGCTTTTCCTCCAGAATTTCTTCACACCACAAAGCATAGTTATGTATTTCTCTGCTCTACAACAACTGAGGAGCACAGGAACCTGGGCATTTTGGGGTGCCAGCACACCCCAGCCATGCTGGGCCTGTAAGAAGGAACTGCTGCAGAACAGAAAGGCTGTTCTACAAAGTAATACAGCACTATATTTTTTCTGATATAAATTTTTTCAGATAAAATTTACTGTAGGCACAGCCTAAAGAGAGATGCAATCTCTCAAATTTAGAAAACAACAAATTGCATCAACGTAAGCAATGATTTTGTTATTAGACTCTCCTCCAAATCATCCAAATATTTAAGCTACAGTAGCATCTGAAGCACCTGCTGCAAGAGCTGCAGTCTCTGAAATAATACTCACCTGGTAAAACAACAGCTAAAAATAAATTTAAGCTATTAAATGCACAACAAAAACAAACAAAATACAGCTAGCAGATATAAAAAAAAAAAATACATAAGCATTCCATGCACTAATAAAACAAAGCTTGTAGGCATAAATGTAAAAATAAAGCTAGCACTGAATGGAAATAGAAGTTTGTGAGGCATGCTTAAGGCCAAATTTTGAGGCCATTTCACATAATGGAACCCTAAACTACATTGCAGTAATCAACAAATGGACCTATATGTCATGTTACACTTCTGGCCACCTTTATACCAATAGCAGAAATCAAATTCAGAAAAAGAGCAAATCACAGAGGTGATTTGGCATTGGAAATGGATAATTACAAGGTAAACAATGACTGCAGACAGCTCCTTATAGGAGTAAGTTGGAAGGAATGTAAGCAGAACCGTCCAAAGAAATTATTTGTATTGCACACAGTGAGCGCAAATTAAATAAAGGAAGCTACCCATTGCTTCTTTTGAACAATGCTTACAAGGGTGGGTATGGTTGGAAAGCTATTAATTGATTTTACAACCTAATAAAAGGACCAAGCACCTGTAAATTAAATGTTGCAATGAAAACAGAAGAGGTGCCTGGCCCCAGGAGGATCTGGAAATGCCGGATGAAGTGCTTCGCCTACCCAGCACAGAAACTGACAGCAGAGGAGGGGGCTCACTGGAATCTGCCAGCTGAAAACACTAAACACAAAGACAATCCCTTTCAGACTTTTGATGTCTCAGATAAGGTCACAAAGGACACGTGCTTGTTGATGTAACATCTTGGTGCCACCAAAAATTCCATGAAAACTGGGAGACAGTCTCACCTTATCATACAATAGCATGCTGATAACTCGTATGGGAAATCCAGTATCATTTCATTTTGTTTGAGAGAACTATATTTGGGATATGGGCATTTATGGGATATGGGCATACCTCCTGCTGAAGTTGCATCAAGTGGCAACAACAACAAAAAAATCTATTTGTGGAATAGGAAATAATCCCAACTGTAAAGAACAAAAATCCGTGTTTTAGTGATTTAGATGCTCACGTTGGGCAAGGGAAATTTCAGGCTCTACCCTGCTTTATAAGAGAAAGAAGAAACAAGCCCTCAGGCAGCGCCAGTAGGCCCTCAGGCCACCTTTAGTAGGTCTGCTAAGCAGACACAAGCCCTACCATTTCACAGAGTCATTTAGGTTGGAAAAGACCTTCAAGATCATCTGGTCCAACCATACCCATATATCAGCAGCCACTCCAACAAAGGGAGGGGAGTGGTGGCTCCTTAACCATAAAATTTTTGCTGAACTCCACAAAACTGTATTTAAGGTTACTTACAGCCAGATAGACACTAACCCAGTCACCATGCAAGCATAACGGCTAGACCTTAAAATATCCTCAGACTGTAACAGAATGAACTAATTTTAACTAATGAATTGCTGAGCCAGCACAATGAAAAGAACAGAACATAGGCAAAGTAATGCAATAACGGTATGGTTACAACAATTATAAATCAAAGGAAAGAGAATGATGGCTCCATGTTTCAAGGAACAGCCCTCCGGGGAGGGTCGAGGAAGACCATCTGCGAGACAGGGACACCATGCCCAAGGGCACTGTGACCAGTGATCCGATCACATCGTGACCTACCTCTGTGCCTGCCTGCTGTCCTTCCTTGCTCTGATTATCCCACCGCTGCAGACCACCAAGTCTTAGCTGTGCTGCTGGTTGTCCATAAATAATGCCAACAGTACAAGCTGTTAAAAATCATATCTGCGTCCTCATATAACCAATCTCTGCTCTTGCCAGATAACACCATCGCACAGCCATTCCACAGAAGCTAACCTATACTAACCTGGCGTTAAAAACAAAAAGAAAACACCATTGCATTTTCTGTTGGGCTAAATGCATGCATGCGAGAAATGCTCTAAGCCTGGGCTGAGCTTCCAGGAAAACGCACTGCTTAGTTTCAGAAACTGCGTGGAGCTTCAGTACGGCCTCACCAGCTCGCAGCTCAGGCCATACTATTCCAGGCTTCTGCCCACCAAAAATGCTAAGTGTTCAGCGGTTTTTCAGATCTCGATGGGAACAATCTAGTAAATGCAGCCATTTCCACAAGTAGGCCAGCAGCAAAGCTGATGATATTTGTATTTATCACATTTGTATTTAAGCACATACCTAAGCCCTGTTCAGGACCCAACTATAAATCTAACATCAGTTAAGCACTTGTAAAAAAACTTTAACCAGATGAAATTAGATTATAGAAGAGCCTTTAAACTAAGATATGACACACAGCTCTGGTAGGATGTATATTGCACAGTTCTATTTAAAGAAGCTTAGTCTAAAAAATTTCTTGGTAACATACTTAGTAGTTTAACTTCTATGACTCCTTTAGGCAGTAATTAAGAATGACTTCTTAATTATTCAACTTATCTATAATAAAGCAGGAAGATTTGCCATTCAAATGGTCCAATGTGACCAGTGGAAATAAGCATTTCACACTCAACGGAAAACACATGAATAAACCAGTAATTTAATACAGTATTATTTCAGAAGAAGCCCAGTAAACTATCTACCTATACATATGGGTAAGTAAAATAGAAATCACAAAAGCCATTTAACCTGAAAGTTTAATTGCAGATTTTTAGGAACGCTGTAGCCAAGAGAACCCCTTTCTACAGGCATGCCATTCACCTGTGCACAGTGATGGAGAGGCAGAGACACAGAGGTTCAATCACTGCTTAAAACTTCTGAAACAACACTTCAGAACTGCCATCTTGCTCCTCTCCGTTAGCTGAACTGAAGCAGGGTTTCACCTTAGAGCCTGTGGGGAGAAAGACCCCAAATGGGATGAAGCAGTGCTGCAGCCCCACAGCTCGGGGATCTGAGGGTGTCCCACCAGCACCTTGCCCAGCCGCACACCCTCAGGAACCCCACTCAGCCCCCGCGTTGTGCTCAGACAGTTTTAAACATTGAGATTTCAACATTTCCTCTGTGTTGTCTTTTCCTTGTAGCACAACACCGTAATCACTCACTTGCTAAAGGCCCCAAACTCTGAGAGCCCCAGATGTACCACGGGCAGGCACTGGGGGCTCTCTGGGCTCAACTCCTTCACCCTTTGGCAGCATGACCCTGACCACCAGACACTCACTGGAACAGGGATTTACTAACTAACATCTCACTTTACTGGAAACAATTTCCTCTAGCCAAGCCTCCTAAATGTCACATTTTTGAAAGCCTACCAATTTTTTTGGACTTTTTGCATGAAGCAAGGTTCTCTACGACTTTGTATTCTGAGAAAAAAAAAAAAAATCATTTCACCATTTTGAAATTCAGCATTTTGATGGCATGCAAATCAGAGTGAAACACACAAGTTATAATGTAGCATTTCCGTATTTCGCCACGTTATGCTAATTTTCCAAAAAGGAAATAGTCCAGAATCAACTGGGAAGGCATGTTTAATCAGGGTTAAAACGTCAATTGTGCTTCAGAGTGTGGAAAGTTTTATAAAATGGTAGCTCACCTTTGAGGTGACAGCAATTAGAAAGAGAAAGAAGCAAGTAAAGAAACCCAAACCCTCTGTAAGCTACCAAAGCTGTGGGGTTGTCCATTCACAGCTTCCAACACCAGGAACGACGAAGTGAGTACAACCAGAAAGCGCAGGCTGAGAGCACAGCAACTGATTAAAGAGGCAAAATCACTCCAGCCCTTGGCAATAACTGCTATTACCACTGTAAATATATCAAAAAGAAGCAATACAGACAAAAAAAAGTTGATGGGAAGTTTGGTATCTGAAGCTATGAAAATCTTCAGTAGTGTTCTTTAACAATATGACAGCTTTTCTGCAGCATAGCTGGATTTCTAGGCAATTGCTGAGAAAAACGCAATCAGAACTAGTATCTACATTACATTTCATGGTTACCTCATTAAGATTTTTTATTCACACTTGAAAGTCTTATTTTTGAGATCTGACCATACCAGCCATTGCTCCCGCTTAAAATACTGTAAGCCTATGAGGTCTTTAAGGCTTTACAATGACATCACTCAAATACTGCGATCTGAAGTCATGAAATGGTGATGGTGTTCAGTTCTAACCATAACCAAACGAAGGGAAGAGTTTATAACACCAAATAAGAAAAGAGTTCTGAGAAGCAGTGTATGATCTTGAAATAAAACAGAGACAACCTGTGGAAAAAAAAAATGTATTTTTAAGTCATGGTATGATCCATGATTTCTTCTACTCTTAGAAACTTGCCTTCCCTTCCAACATCACCAGTCCCCAAAGTCAATGCTTTGCAGCTGTGGGAGAAGGCACATGACCCAGCCCCCAGCTATTCACTGAAATAGCTGGAATTTGTCTGATAACTCTAAAACCACCTTCTTATACGACAATTTCAAGAAGAAAAGAGCAGGTAAACATATGATGGCAGATTTTGAAATAGTAACAAAAGGATTAAAAAGGGAACAACAGAAACGCAAATCTACATTTCATTTATCAGATTCCTCCACAGTCACTTCACCACCACATACAATTTGTGAAGATGGCACATTTGTCCCAACCTCTGCTCTGCAACTGGGCTGTCCTAAAGCTTGTCCATACAAGTAGGCATCAGCCGCATCCTGTAAGAAAGCTCCGGCCAGCGTAGGTTCAGGGCTTTGGGACCATCTGGCCCCTCCCTGGCTTTGAGGACAGCTGAATGTGTCACACGAGCTACCAGAGGATGCACAGTCACTCTCCTCTCTTCTCTTCCCTGGCTTTGGGGGCTCTCCCCTCCTCCCCACCTTTTCTTACCTGCCATTTCTGTTGCTCCTGAATTAGCACATTCCTTCCACTTCAAGATCAGTTGGCTTATTTCTCTCTCCCTCACACACACACACATTAACATGAAAACTCCTGAAAACCTTTGAAGTCACATATCATGAGAAATAGTTGTTCTAACAGAGGTTCTGCTAAATTAGGTTGCTGCCACCACAGCAGAGTCTCAGCCATTCAGGACTCTCACTCGTTCCCACTTTTTTCTATGGTGAAGAGCTGTTACTATTGTATTTACTGCATAGAACATGTTTGGAAAAAAATAATAATCCAATTAGAGATGGATTCGCAACAAGCTAGACTTTGACCCTTAGTTTTGACTTTGCCTGTCTTTTGTTTGTTTGTGAGGCCCTGTAATTGTTTATATTCAATATAAATTGAATCTGCAGCATGCAAAACCTGGACTCTGCAGACTCTGTAGGTAACCTAGGGTTAGAGGTTAAAAAACATTGACATCATGACAAATTGCTGTAATTTGAAGAATAATCTGAAATCCTGCTGGGACACAATTGAGTCTGTGAGCCTAGTTGTTAATGATAATAAAAGCTGACATAGTAAAAATGATAAAATTAAAGAGAACACCCAGTAATATAAGTGCCTCCAGCATATGACATTGACGATCCAGTTAAGAGGGCTGGTAAAAATCTCGTTGGCGAGTATCTTAATGCTCCGTTTCCAGTTTCAGAAAGCTCCACTTGTTTGGGGAAACACAATGACTGTGGGCTTTTGTCTTTTCTTGCTTACATGCTATCTGTTTGTCATCACTTTCAAAACATGCAGTTTACATAAGGACTTCAGTAATGCAAGGTCGTAACTCAACCTTCCTGATTACTTTATATCTATGTAGCAATAGATAAAAACTGTATTTTTAATGTACTACACCCATGACACCTTTCTCCGTGTCTTTGACATATCATAAACCAGCTGGCAACATAAAATATAAATTGGCTAGCAATAAGAACAGATGAATCATTAATTACTCTGTACCAAAATGAGAAAGATCAGTTTTACAGTATTAAATGGCATGTGTAGCTGGTAATTAAAAATATATATATTTTTTTAAAAAAAAGATCTTGATAAGCATTATTTAGAACACTATTACATATTGCTATTTTAAATGATTAATATTTCTCAGGCAGAATTTTAAAGTCTACATTACTGGATTTGCTTTGGTTTTGCTTCTTTATTTCTTACTCTTGACCAATACCTAGGTATTATGGACTACTGCATATCTTTATAACATTGTAAGATTTTCATTAAAATTTCATACTGAATTGTATTTTTCACAGGCCTCATGCTTCAGCTTATCATTCTCAGCTTTGCAGGATCAGGTGTTAATGTCTTCTCACAAAGACAATTTAGAAGACAAGTAAACCATATGCTGCTAATGGTAGAAACAAAACAAAAATAAAGCTCCCCAAACTAAAGCAAAGAGAACTCTTGACATCTCTTCTGATGGCATGGTGAAATGGGGTAGAAGGTAGTCACATCAAGAATTGCCTGTACAATTGGAAAATGAATACAAGAGAACAGGTAGAACAGCTAAACCCAAGAAACCACTTGGATTTGCTTCAGAGGTGCAGGAAGACTCAGATCCATCCTTTGAACTGGATGCTGTGATGAAGTCTACAACAGTAACACCACCGACACTGGCTTGTTTCCAAACCTTTTCCAGCTTAATCCCTAAAATAAGCACTCAAAATTGAAGACTGCAAGGTTAAAAATGCTATGTCTTTATTCATAATTAGCAGCCAACTGCTACTGCTACCCTATCTTATCGTATAGAAAATGAATGCAATTGATCTCTACCTTTGAATGGCAAATCGCATTTGCAATTATTTCCAGGGTGGGTTTTTTCTTCTTTTTTTTTTAAAAAAAAAAAAAATCCAGTATCCTTTGACACACTTCTACGTTGCACAACATGTAGGTGTCATTTTTGATTACTACTTAATCGAAGAAGTTCTTATATTTCTACTTATTTTCTTATATATTTAGCTTATTCTCATCTGCTAGGTAGCTTGCTCTCATCAGTTAATTTCTCCAAAGATCTTGTCTTCCCTCTCCTCTTTCCACATCCAGCAGCTTCTTAGTGACACCTGCCAAAGTAAGCATCCAGGCTGAGCCAATCAATTTTCTTCTTGTGAAAATAGGATTATTATTTTTTTTTTGATGAAGTAGGGGCCAAAAAGGAAATGGCTTCCACCTGCCCATCTCCTGAACAAAAAGGAGAGATGCTGTCCAAACCAAAATATTTGCAAATCATGTTTTCCTTCAGGGCACACAATCCAACCATATCATGGCAGCTATGGAAAAGCAGCAGGAAGCCCTTCACTGGTGTGAGGCACGTTGAAGAAACAGTTCAAAGGCAACTTCATGAAAGCCACGAGTCCCCAGGATAAGCTGAATGCTCATTTCTTCACCCAAAGTGCTGTCATTGATCATGGGGCTGCCCAATTGGTATCTTTGAAGTGCTGCAGGCTCTTCACAGAGATAATAAATTTCCTCCACTCAAAGTGTTTCAGAGTTCCAGGTTCAAATTTTAAGGTAATACTCCAAGAGGTCTATTTCCAATCTAGAAATTGGAAAAAATGTCAGAAAAATGTTGACAGTCATGTGTTGTGAATTGTATTCAAGCACACAATTAATTAGAAATGAAAACTGATCTCACTGAACACTGCAGGATATGGGAAGCAGACCTAGTTATTTGGTTTGTCAAGAGAAGGTGAATCACATTACCCAATTTTAATTTTCACTAACAATAAAGTATTCTAAATACAAACTTATTTTAAAACCATACCAAAACAGAGCAATCCTAATTATACAACGGTGATATGTGCTCTGTCCTACCTCTTACATAAGATTTTTGCAGCACCTTGTAACCAGGCTTTAACTGGTTTTCTATCACTAAAAAGCAGCACTATGCAAACAAACAAACCGAAGCTCCACGCTGATCCCCGTCCCTACTTCCCATGGACCGTCACAGACTTCACAAAGAAGTCCCTCGTAAAGCAGGCTGATTTTGTTGGAACTTTTGCACAGATCAGATTATGCAAGGCTGGGGCCCTGCTTGCTTTGTTCTTGTACGAATGAGCATCTGCTTTGGCACACTTGGCACTAAGCCCGCATTTCTAAAATACAAGTGTTTTTCTGGGCACATCCCCAGCCCCTTGAAAAGAAACGAAGATGAAAAAACTGCAGAAGAGTGACATAGTTTCTTACTTCAATGCTATCATTGGTTTTTGCGAATAGCATAGGGTCTTAGATAAGATGTAAAAATTATAAATTTACTCCTCCCAAACACATCAAAAACCACAACCAACTCTGGAACACAAATTATGCTCAGTTCAACTGCACTACAGGTTAAAGGAGAATATCCAGCAAAAAAAAAATTAAAAAAAAAAAACTTTACAAAGACATTTTAAGAACCAAATCATAATGTCTGATAAAAGACAGAAAAATTCTAGCAAGCGGTACTGCATTTCCACAGAAACTAGGTACAAGTCCAAAAAAAATGGAGCTAAAAATGGATGCCACAAACACATCACACGAGGTCTCAGGAGTATTTTTGCAGACTTGGCATTAAGACATTAGGGCATCTAAGGAAGCAGCTAATCTTTACTACACCAGCAGATTCTCTCTAATCTTGCCATTCTGACTTTCAAATCTTGTTCTACGTATTAGCGATTAGAATATATTGAAGAAAATACATAATTACATTAATGTAAGTATATAATAATATAAAATGTATATAATAAAGAAAAAATAACTAAGTTTTAATGATTTTTGAAAAGTTGAACAAGAAAAAGATGAATACACCTGATATTTTCTAAAGAAGATTCAGAAAAAATGAGCCATAGAAGCATTACTCTTGCTTAATAAGAGTACTTAGGTATTCCAGGGTTCATTGCGGAGGTGTTATACACACAATAAATTTAGATTTTCTAACCACCTCAATGACACATATGTACCTGGATTTAGAGTTCCCACTGGGAACCTAAAGAATGAATAAAAAAGCCAGAGCAAACCATGACATGGCTTTTTCATGACACACCAGCACATCCATGAAATATTAAACAGCTCAACAGAACAACTCAAAAGTTATTTTCCATTCTTAATGCAAACACCGCAGTTTTAGAAAGTGGCTGCCTTCAGGTTTCAAAGTGAGCCTGACAACTTACAGCCCAGGGGTCAGGCTCAGCTTTTATTAATCCAAGAAATGCCTCTTACCTCACATCAGCTGTGCTTTTGGAAGGCTAAGGAGAAATCATTTGAACACCACCATCAATATTTAACACCATATGAAACTTTATCTTCATATTAAAACTGGGCATATAAAACTGCACATGGGAGGCAAATGGGCATTATTTCATAGCGTAGAAAAAATTGAGATTTCGCTACTTGCATACATTTGGAACTTGGCTTTCATAGCTTCTAAATTAAACAGTGGCTTGTAAAATGACGGGAAAATGCAGGTTTTGGGGACAAATCAGGAAAGAACAGCTCTCAACTGTCAGGACTAAAAATAGACTTCAACAATTTGTGAACACAAAACGTGGCTGTGGGTGGATTTATCAATTTCATACCATATTAGCAAGGCTTTCATCTCTCATTTTTAAAAATATGCTGAACTTCAAGTAAACTTTAGTCAGGATTTCAGGACATGACCCATTTTTAGGATGCACCTGACTTTATACTGAAGATGTATATTATCTAACACAACACAAATAGGTCAGTGCTTCTGTTCTAGTTCTTTTTGTTACAACCAAAATCAGCACAGACTAAAATTAATACACAGAGCAGATAAAGAAAATAGAACTTCTTACCATCGCAATACTCAAGAGAGACAATCAGGTCACACAAAGTGGAAAAAAAAGCCAAGTGTCACTTAGAGATATGATCAGTTTAGTTGCTGCAAAAACAATTGTGCATTGAGCAAATAATCACTATGTAAGGAAGGGAAAAGGTGTTTAGCAAACATGTTCAAAAATACAAGTTCAGTAATACACGCCACCACAGTACTACTAAAGCATATGGCAATATATCTGAAAGCATCTGATTGACCTTACCTGTGATCTGATCATCTTAAGCAAAAAAAATTAATAACTTATTCATAAAACTTCATTATCAGAAAGGTAAGGAGCTGCCAGTATCAATTTAAGTCTATAAACCAAAGCTGTTCATGTTTAAACCCACAAATCTAAGTCAAATGCTGTTTTCTTCTAGAATTACAATATGCTTAGTAAGGCATGAAGAACTGAAGTGTTTTTCATCATACATACGATGTAGCACAAGTTAAAAAACAAAGTTTAGTCATGATTCTCAATTTTCTTGTAATCATAGCTGATGGTCAAAGAAAAGGACAAAAAAAAAAGCGAAACTGATTATCTGTTGCAACTACAAGCTATAATGAATGTCCCTGTTATTGGCAGCATGGGGACAGGTAGCATGTGGATTGTGATACCAACCAGATGCCCTTCGTGTTCTTGAAAAAAAAGCTTACCTGTTGTTTTTTGTTTGTTTGTTTGTTTTTAACCTGGATTCCTGTGACTTCTTGTGCTGGCCCCTTCCCCTCTCCCACTTCCTTCATTGCTTTCTCACTTCTGCATTAATTGCCAATATACCAAGTTATAAATTAAAATTATAAAAACCTCTAGTTTCATTAAAAAAAAAAAAAAGAAGAGGCCTACACCACTACTTGTACATAACCGAACTGTGCCAGCTCTTTAATATGCTCCTTGTCCTGTATGCTATATTCTCATTCCACAGTCACCTTCTATTTGTATCTTTCGGAAGATCAGCCCTAAGGGATAAGGATACAACATCTGTATGCTCTGCAGTAACATTCATGCACCATCATTCTCTTACATAATACTGCTATGGTATGACAAAGTTTCTAGCTCTGTAAAGTACAATGTCAACAAGAAGCACATGAGGAATTTACTCTTCATGTGCAGAAGTTTCTTGTTTAAACAGCTCTTATTCCCTTCACCAAAATGGGACTGAATATGGTTGAGGATAAAGAAGATCAGAAGTCCAACACTTGCAACAGCAGGTATTATTGGGATCTGTGAATAAGAATAAATAAATCAGGTGTATGTGGTCAAAGACCCCTGCAGCTAAGCATCCATCAGGAACCAGAACCTCAACACACTCTGAAGAGCAAGGGCAGCGCAGAGCCCCCTCCTGCACTCCAGCCACATGTAGGTCAGGAACGACCTCAGAGTGCAGCTTTTGGATTTCGGTCTGTCTCTCCTGGATCTTCCTTCCATGAATGGATGGAATTGTTTTTAAGCATGTGACAGCTATTAATGTCCTGCCCTGTGGCTGGAAACTCCACCAAGTCTCTGTCAGGACATTCTGAATAGTGTATAGGGACACTTACACACGAGCAACTTTGGCCCAACTCATGATTATATACATTTTAATCAGTAAATAGAAACCTGGGGGTGGGTGGGTATGTCCATTTTTGGAACAGAAATACTTTTCAGTTAGAGCATCTCAGGATTTAATATAGGGCTTTTTAAATGCAAGATCAGTTAGTGCCTTTAAGTCTGAATGTTACCATATAGCAACTTCGGGTAAGACATGGCAACATGTGGCACTTCACCAATCCTAACAAGAGCAGCTTGCCTCAGGCAGAAACATCCATGGGCCTCACATCCGTGGAGCAGACACAGGCAGCCTTGTCGCCTGCTCTAGCGACAGCCGTTCGTGTCCGCGTGGCCGTGGCCTTTCTGATCGGCTGGGCTCATGATCGCACAGCAAAGCACTTGGCTCCTCAGGGCTACGTGAGGTGCCCTTGTGACACAGTGTTTAGTCTTTTCAGGTCAAAGCACTTGAAAAGCTGTGGAAGTTGTGCTGCACCATGCCAGAGCGTGATGCAAAAGGCACAGGCACAGCGGTAGGTCAGGCTGGGGCACGCGAAGATGACAGGGACAGTGCTGAAGCACTGCCAAGAAAGGAAGCGAACTTGCCACGGTCCATGGCTTTGCTCTATCCTGCTCACTGTGCCCAAGTTTCCTCCTGAATGGAAGAGCTAAATTGCCACACCAAGGGAGCAAAGCGCGGAGTCAAGCCAAACCGTTACTGCGGAGGCACGGTGGCTTTGTCCACAGCACTAACCACAGAGCGAGACCATGGGGCTGGCTGATGCACGCCACTTGGGGGCTGCTAAGTTGTTAGCACTGCTCCTGCCATGGTTTTTGTCTTGGACAGCTGGTGTGCTCCTACAAAACGTCCAGAAATGATTTGGTGGGGGAGAGGGGCATGGGCCAGGGACTGTTGCCAGTGGGCAGTCCGGGTGTGCCATCCAGCTTTCCTCAGGAGGGTAGAAGGGTTTGTGTGCTCTTCTTGCTATATCCCTTGGCTGTAGAAGCAAAGCAGAAATCCTGGTCCTTTTTATTTGCTTTTTTTTATTACTCCTCTTTATGAAGTGTCCTATAAAATGCTGTTTTCCCTCACTCTGAACTCCTGATACCATAAGACTACATCTCTCAAACTCAGAACATATCTTTTAATACAAAAAATAGGCAATGAGTAAAAAGCAGGAAGCAAGCTAATACCTGGTTATCAAATGCTGAAAGGAGAACAGACTAGTAGGCATGTAAACTGTACAGATCTCTCACAGTCCACAGACCTGTCTATATATGCATTCCCATCAACAGATGCTACACTGGTTTAATTCTTTCACTCTAATTGGTAAGATTTAAGGGGATCACACTGGAGATGCATTCACACAGCTCACTTTTCCCAGTTCAGGTATTTCTGTTCATTTCTCCCACCCATGTTATTCCATATTGCTTCACATTACAACAATTTGTATTGCAGTGCAGTGTTCCAGCATTCACTTTTATGCTTGTAATTTTCTTGCTGCACCATCAGATGGTGACTCAAGCTGATTATCAAACAACATGCTCATTAAACCTTGTCATTAATCCCTACAATGAAATTATTGAATTACTATCAGACAACAACGTGAGACCCACTGTTGAGAATCATGACCATTAGAGCTCATAAAGCAAATGGGATGACAAGCATGCCTTCAGAGCCGCTTTGGAGCTGGCTTGGTATCTTCACAGAGCTCTTTGCAGAAATTTGGTGCCATTTGCAAAAGAGAGGATTCTCCACAAAGGCTTTGGGTTGCCGTTCTCATGTCTTTTGATTTTCAGAGTACATTGGGGTAAGGCATTTTCCAGAATTATTTTCCCTACTGTAGCCCATAGATTGAGGGAGTAGAAAGGCAACTGATAGCTGTGATGATCTGCAAAAAGCCTTAACTGAAGAACGCTATCTGAGGTGAACTACTAGTCAATACAGAAAGATCCTGGTCAAAATGTGAGTGAACAAGCCAGAAGGATATACGCTATGGTTCTTTAACAAGATGAAAATCCCCTCTGCTAGTACAGAAGTGGAACAAAATCAATAGCTATACAAGAAATCCCCAGAGCTGTCCTGCTTTGCAGCTTATGTGAGACGAGAGACTACTGCCTTTGCCTTAAGTAATTTTTTTATGACAACTACAAAACTTAAAGTATCGTGCTGCAGTTGTTTTACACATACAGTTACAACATTTGGTGATGCTTTAGTTTCAACCATTTAACAAAAGCAGAGTTCATTAATAAATACTTTCCTGAAAATTTTCCATTTTCTGTACCAGGTTTTGTGGAGATGGATTTAAATGTATATCCACTGTGTAATTTTTTTAAGCTATTGCATGATCTCATGAACTGCAAGAGCTGTGGGGAGTTGCTAGAGTAAGAAGAAAGGCAGGCTTACTGTTAAGAAAAGAGATGGAGACATAAAGGACCTGAATTACAAACCATAAAAAATATCATAAAAGCTCATACAGATAAACAAAGATTAATATGCATTTGACCAAAAGAAAATGCTGCATCTTGGTACCACAAGTACACAAATATCACAGCTGGAATGAAACAAATCACTTCAGCTTCCTGGAGTCAAATTAAAAGGTTAAGTACATGTACTTAAAAAGGAAAAAAAAAGGGGGGGGAGGGGGCTGGGGGGGGAAGGCTAATATTTAAAAATGTGGAAAACTCTCTATTTCCTCTAATGCTCCCTGTCTGTGTCCTCTACAAAGAGCAAGAACATGCCAAATATGCATGCCTGTTGTCTCTGTTTTTCTGCAGGGGCTGGTAAAAACTACACGGTAAGAAATTGTTTTGGTCCACTTCAGCCTTGACTCACCATTAGGCATTGATGTTTTAGTGCCCAGACTGCATAATCAACATTAATTTCCAATCAGGATTCCCAGCTCTTCAGGTTCAGGCTTGTATTTGGCAATCTCACTATTCACCTCCTCTCCCACCAGCACTACTCATTATGGCTGATAGCATAATTTGCTATGCTAATGCCTACTGTAAAAGCAGTAAACATGGCTTTTTTCCAAAAGACAAGAGGGAAGATTATAAAGTCGTAATTCCTGATCTTCTCATAAAATAGCTGTCCAGGCACTCTGTTCTCCATCTGCTCTGTGGTTATCAATCTGTGATGCACCAACTCATAGCAAGGACTCAAGCTGTGAGGGAGGTGCCATGTCAGATGAAAACAGAAACACAGAATTCTCCTACCTGTGCAGTTTTATAAGGCTGGAACAGTGTTGGTCATGGTTTGGTAAACCTCTTCAAACAGGTACAATTATATTTAAGTAAGGACATAAATTCGTAAGCAATTTCAATTACCTAAAATAACTTTGGAATATTTAAATTGGAGCTGTATTCCTTTCAAGATTAATCTAAATCATGGTAGACTACTTAATTTTCTGATTGTATCTCCACTCAACGCTATTGGTGAAACCAGATCCTACCATATTAGACCTCACTGTTTTACATTGCTCTCAGCTTCCAAACATGGTGAATACCAACATTTTTGTTTTAAAAAGACTTTTTTTGTGACTCACTACATCTCATGTTGCCTTGGTTAAATGGCAATGGCAATGCTTCAGTTTCAGCTGGCACAGTAAATGCATAGCTGCTGTTTGTTCCATTAGGCAGGCTGAAGCCTCGCAGTCTGGGCTTTTGTTTTGTAATCACTCAGACAGGAGAATGAGAGGACAGATTTCATTATAAATATTAGGAAAATACTTTAATTCATGCTTTCAAAGCTAAATAGGCCATAAAAAATAAAGACCCCCAGTTATTCCCCATTCCCTCTCCAGAACCTTCTAATTAATTTTCCATAACAAAAGGAAGGTTAAAGATAGGGCAATTGGCAAAAAACTTTACTGCTGAAAGACAGAGTGGTCTATTATGCCCCCAGAAAACACACCTTGCATGACCTCTTTTCAGGCAAGAAAGATGTATGAACAAATCTTGATTCCACTTTAATTGATGCTCTCTATGCAGTACTGCCCTGATCATCTTACTTTTGTGTTTGTAAGCTTCCACACATAGCAAGCTTTCTCATATGCAATACCAGTCAGCTCAATACCTCTGAGCTCTAAAAGTCAGTATTCACAGCCACCCATTGCAGGTCATTCACCGAGACATTCACAGCAACACTAATTTATTTTTTCCCCCCGAGATTCAAAACTAAACTCTCAGATGCAGTCTAAATAACAGCTTTAAATATATATATATAAAAATTAGAAAACCTTGAACAAATGGATACCAGAAGCTAACTAGACTTGACATTTCCAATGTCTGTTACCTGTATACACATGTGGAAGTCATCCACTTTCAGGGTTCCCAAAAAAGCTGTGAGACACTGGGAATCGTGGCTATTTCATATCCATTTAGTGGTGTTTCTACTTAGCGCAGTTATTCTTTTGATTCTATGAAGATCAATAGAAGAAAGATTCAGACTGATGGGTTTCAGTGATACCAAGATTCATAAGCAAGCCCCAGGGTGACTTGGCCTGACCTTCTGAACACACTGTGCAATTTTTAGCAAAGTAAACTAGATTGGGCAGGGCAGCAGGCTAACGCATCCCTTCAGCTTCCAGTGCCCTCGCATTACTCTGGGTAGCTCTACCTCTCACATTCATTCTTGCTAACGCGGTGATTTTTCATCAGTTACTTACCTGAAGAGACACACCATCCATCATCCACTTACCAGTTACAAAATAACATTTTTTTGTTTGGCCATTAAAACTGTTATAGATTAGCTATGGTTTTGTATTGGGTTTAGATGACAAGGGTTTGATAGCGGGGGACTGCAGGGGCGGCCTCTGTGAGCAGAGCCCAGCAGCTGCCCCATGTCAGAGCAGAGCCAGCTCCAGCCAGCTCCAAAGGGACCTGCTGCTGGCCAGAGTCAAGCCAGTGAGCAACAGTGGTTGGGCCAAAGGAAGAGCAGATTGAAGAAAGTGGAAAAAAATAAATGCTGTGCAACAGCAGCTGGGAGAGAGAGGAGTGAGGGAGTGTAGGGGGCTGCAGGGCTGCTTCTCTAAGGTCAGTGAGATGCTCCAGGCACACAGCAGCAGTTCCCCTGCGGCCTGTGGAGAGGCCCCTGGTGGAGCAGGCTGTCCCCCTGCAGCCCATGGGTCCCACACGGAGCAGATCTCCATGCTGCAGCCCGTGGAGGAGCCCCCGGTGGAGCAGGTGGATGTGGCCTGGAGAAGGCTGCGGCCCATGGAGAGCCCCCGCAGGAGCAGGCCCCGGGCCGGAGCTGCAGCCCGTGGAGAGGAGCCCACGCAGGAGCAGGGGGTCTGGGGGGAGCTGCCGCCCGTGGGGGACCTGTGCTGGAGCAGTTTGCACCTGACAAATGGACCCCGTGGTACAGAGCCATGTGGAAGCAGTTCCTGAAGAGCTGCTGCCTGTGGGAAGAGCTGCTGGACCATTTTGGGAAGGGGCAGGGAGTGACCACAAAGTAGTGGCAGAGACCAAGTGCTCTAGACTGATTGCAGCCCCCATTTCTCTTCCCCTGCACGACTTAGGAGGAGGAGGTAGAAGAAAGTGTATGGGGGGAAGGTGTCTTGAGTTTGCTTTTAGTTCCAGTTTGTTACTAATTGGCAATAAATGACATTAATTCCTTATGCCTAATTTGTTTTGCCAATGACAGGAACTGGTGAGCAATCTCCCTGACCTTATCTCAACCCATGAGCTTTTTTTTCCCATCATTTTTTTTTCTCCTTTTGTTCTGTTGAGGTAGGGGAATGAGAGAAGAGCTGTGTGATGCTTAGTTGCATATTGGTGTTAAACCACAACATTTTGACCCATTTCCATCATCTCTGTGTCAGCATATTCACATGGTTCTACTTGAGCTACTCAAGAGTGATTCCCTTTTATTATTATTATGTCTCTGATTACATTTAGTTCCTTTTTTCAAAACCAAGACATTTCATCATCAACACTAGTTTCAAGATTTTTTTTAACTGTGACTGATTCTATCATATTTAATCATTCCACTTCTTCAAGCTAAAATCCCCATCTGCTAAAAGTTATGCTCACATTTAACTGTTTTAATTCCAGAAATTATGAACATTGTTTATCTGAAAATAAAATGAAGTATTTTTTTTAAAGTTATCGAAAAATATGATTGCGCTATCTTTATTTTCAAGGTCATGAAGTTAAGTGGCAGTCCTGTAACTACCTTGATTTATTTTATTGCCTTGCAAGTAATCTCAAAAAGCTCTTCATGCAGAGAATAATAAGATTATGCAAGCTATCTTCAACAGAATTGAAGAATTCATGATATTGTCCCACCTGTGAGGGAAAATGGCTTCAAGAAAGTAGGGATAACTCTGGTTACATCTTCTTATTGGTACAGACTTTCTAGTTTTCTTACTAAGTGCAGGCTGAGGCTGCATGCTGCCACGCAATCAGATGAAGCTCACCAAATTCTGTGCTGCTGTAACATATTTAAAGAAGCTGCCAGGATGAACTTCCAATTTTACAATTTACATCATTACATCTGAATGCAAAAGCCATCCTTGAATTCTAAAATCATCACTCTCCTACTACACAAAGGTAATTCTGAGCAGCTACAAGAGGCCTCTAGGGCACTGCTGAGCATGACAGTGAAAAAAGTGAAAGCTGAAGCACCTGAAGTCTGTACTGTGCAATGGTGACTTTTAGCATTTGTACTTTACTAGTGCCTAGAGATCCCTGTGATAGACCAGCCCTTTGTACTAGGCACCACACAGAGAGAAAAAAAAAAAAAAAAAAAAAACCACCACTGTAAATCTTCCAGGAATTCCATCTCTTAAACTCATTAGAACAGTATTTCAGTGCAGTCACTATTGCCACTTAAAGCTTAAAATAGGGCTTTCCACTCTGACAAATAAATATGCAGATTCTGCATGTTACAACCTGTCAGCAGACCCAAAAGAAACCTAGTAATTTCACAGAAGACATAGCCAGGAGATAACTGGAAAAGAGACAGTAAGAGCTTGGGATCAGTTCCACAGGACAGATTCAAGAAAAGGAAATCAGAAAGATGTGTACAGATAACAAATTGGTCTCCACTATGCAGAAGATCAGATTAAGGCATATTCCACCCACATTACAATGCTCTGCAGAGACAAACTAGCTTAGATGCCAGAAGCAGTACAGAGCAGTGTTCAATATGCTCTAAGAAGAACAACTGTGGAAAAGGAAAACAAACCCAAAAGAGTGCAGCAGGCTAAAATGACTCTTCATTTATGGGATTATAGCTTGGATCTCCCTGCAGATCACAGTTCTGCACCATGGAGCCAAATCCATGATATCCCCAAGCTGCCTTACATGTTTTGAATTCTTACCAGACGAAGAGCCCAAGTAGGAGCAAATACATCTTCAGACCATCACCAGACTGCAGAGTTGGTGCTGCCAGCAAGGATTTGGCTTCCTCAACCACAGCATCTTGTCTGCAGCAAAGAACAAGAACCACTGCTGGCAAGAGACAGAACCCACCTACCAGGAAGGACTCTGTAAGCAGGCTTACTACCAAGATGAGGTGGCTTTAAACATTTTTTTTTCAGGGAATGGGGACCAAGACCCTGAGGCATGAGCAGAAGAGCTCTACTGTTGTGGGCAGGGGTCTGCTGCAGGTTTCCTGATGAAGTGGAGGGTTTCCAACCACCTGCACATCTGCTGAGACAATACCACTGCACTACACTGGCAGGCCAAGTTCTTGCCCTGCATTGGTGACAATTTCCTCATACAAAAGCTGCAGGGGCTCACTAGCAGTAACACTGCCTAAGTTGATGCTCACAAAGAGGAGAGAACTGGCAAAGGAACCTTGTCCAGCAGCTTGGGCAACATGGACCTCAAGAGGAGTGAGTTGAGGATGCAGAGAAGCACTGCAAAGGTACCCAGCAAATCAGGAGGGATTTTAGAAGAGCTGATTTAAGCGTGTTCAAGGGAGCTGTAGGATAAAATCTCAGGAGAGCTCCCTGATTTTTAAAGAAACTTCACCAAGTTCAGGAAGGAATGAAACCCTTGTGCTGGAAGACCAGGAGTGCTGGCACAAGGCCCTTTTGGCTTAGAAATAAGCTTTTTAATTAACTAAAAAAAGGAGATGAAAACATGGACAGACAAAAAAAAAAAAAAAAGAGAGAGAGAGTATGAAAACATTGCTGAGGAGCCCAGAGTCAAAATCAGGAAGGCTGGAGCTCACCTGACGACAGAGCAAGAGAGGAGCACTTCAGGTAGCACATGGGGAAGCCATGGGCCTGCCAGCCGCAAAGGGGAGTTCAGAGAACATGTGGGTGACTAACGGGAGAGAACCTAGTGACAGACAATGAGAGAGAGACTCAAATGTCTTTTTTTGTCTAGATCAGTGTCTGTACATACTGAAGCATGCTTCAAGTGGAAGGCTGGTCTAGGTAACACCTAAAGCTTTTCAAACCAACACTTCTGTGACTAAACCAACAAGCCAAATAATGAAAAATTTCAATAACATACTGAAGCACAGTAAAGGACTTATTTTGTAATCACTGTGTACTCCTTAGTTTTTCTTTTACTGACTCTCCATACTCAAAGCTAGACACATCCTTTAAAGAAATATTCTTGTGGGATTTTATGTATAATTTACTTGCTCCAATTACAGTTGTGCATCAGTATGAGCAAGCCATTTTGAAATAAAGTTCTGAGTCCGTTATTCTCTGCAAATTACAATCAGAGATACAGACTGTCTCATCAATCAAGGCAAGTCTGAAGAACTATGTTGACAGTAGACTTTAACTGCTCATAAGCAATGATAATTTTATCCTGTTGCATTGCTTAGCTCCCTGTAACACCACTGTAAAGGACAAGCAAGCTAGAGCTCCAGCCAGAAGCAATAGGGGAAGCAGGAGGAAAGCATTGCTCCTGTAATGTAAGGAGGTCTTTTACTACCCTCTCCATCAGGGCATGTGAAATGCCTCCCTTCAGTGCCTTTCTAGAGCTTCCATCGTGCCAGGGGATGTTTGCTCTCCTACGCTGTTCCCCTGGGTATGCAATGGTGCAGGAGAAGGTGGTTTTGATTTTAGCACTTACGCAGTTGTCTGTAACCGGAAAACATAAAATGCGTTCTTTATGCAAGAAAAAACAAGCAAAGCTGCTTTTACTGTGTTTAGAGGGAATGTTTTTTTTTTTTTCCCACTGAGAACTCATAAAACATACTCATGCTACAGAAAGAGCAAAACATGAGATGATTGCCTAAAACAATCTTTTTAACTTCTTACACTTGCCAAGACCTTGCTATATTAATGAAATCATTGATTTGAAGATAATTTAATTTTAAAATATCACGTGTAAGAACTTACCTACAAAATACTTACTCGTCTCTGTTCTCACCTAACCTGAACCTTAGAGAAAGCCCCATCCCTTCCCCCAGAGCAGCCCAGCAACAGTTGTTTCACACCATCTTGAACAGAATGGCAAGCACCACAGCTGATAACACTGTTCCTTTACCTTGACAGTTGCTTTCTAAAATTAACCTTTCCTGTTTAGTTACTTAATGTTCCTACAGTCCAATTATAAAGGCATTTCTTATTGAGCACAGTATTAACTTATAAATATTAATGAAATCATAAGCCTTGTCTGTTGAGCATGATACTGACCTGGTATTCTCCTGATTATCGTTTAAATCTATATAAAGAAAATTAAATTTCTCAATTAAACAGACAAAATCCCACAAAAAAAACTATACCTTTATAAATTAGAGAACATCATTCAGAAAAATTAGTAATATTGAGTTATAATCTTTAAAAAAAACTTTCAAGGCGAGACATATCTACAATAGCTTAGTATCAAATTCTGTGAAGAAAGAATCATGCTGGAGACAAAACCTATTTTTCACTTGGATTTCAACTTCGATTTGGTATTATCCACTTATAAACTACTTTGTATTTTTCTAAATGACTAAGCTGGATCAAATTTTTGACACTGTAATAGCTATTGATGCATTTTTAGTTTCTTAAAGGAATATTTATGTTTTAAAAGTCACACTGGATTGAATCAATAAAAGGAAATAAATGTCCTTATTTCTGTGAAGCAATCAAACATGGACAGTAGTAAAAACATCTGCTTCCAAATATTCGTACTAACTCAACACTCGAAAGATATTCTGTTATAACTATAAAAGTTATAAACAGACCTTTTCCCCCCAAGGCAGGGAAAAAAAAAAAAAAAAAAAAAAAAAAACCTCTAGCTTCTGTGATCTACAAACCAAGTTTTAATGCAAAAGTTCATGCTAGTGAACCTCAGTGAACCTCAGCTTCCATCAGACAGACACACCCTGAATGTACCACGAGTTCCCCTGGACATAAACACCACAAACTGCCAACACATATTGTGAAATATTGAAAATCATATCCTAAAATTCACACCAAAATAACATACTAACATGAACTTCTGACATCTTAGTACTAAGAAATATAATTCTTAAAGGTTTTCTACAAAAAAAAAAAAAATAATAAATTGTGCCAAAAATACTGAGATTATTGGGTATTTTGAAGCACCTGAAAACCTCTCTCAATAGACTTTAATTCCCAATGAAGTCACTAAAGTGCAAAAATCACAAAGATAGCTTTTAGGAACTCAACCAAGACTGCAGCAAGAGAGAGTTCTGATCAGAGCACAGACGTAGATCAGAGATGAGAGGAGGTCAGAGGAGTCTCTTCCTGTCAGAGCCCATCCCAAAGCATCTCACCACTACGGTGGAGCAGCTTTAGAGACCTGGGTAACAGCTCAGAGCTTTGATTCACTTGATAGCAGCAAAAGCTGAGGCAGAAACCCTTGATGCTGCACCTCAGTTTAGAGTCCTGGTGGAAGGTGGCTTCATAACCCCAAAGATGTGATCAGAGATCATTCAGATCCAGGGAGAAACCACTGTGGCACCTTTTCATCAAGCTACATCTCTTTCATCCATTGAATTATCCCTCACTTGCACTGATGCTTAACAACCGTAAGGCTTTTAGTGCAGTGAAACAGAAGGGACAGCCAAACAAATTGGCCAGCCAGGAGGCAGACAAGGGCTCCACGGTCACTGAAGGGAACAAAACCAGCCATCACTCCAACGACTGGAAGCACAGCTATGCAAAGCTGTGCAAAACAATAGCATTTTGTTAGAGCTAATTATAAAATATCAAGCACTTCCAGCTGTGCCGTCATGTCCTTAATACACACCCATGAAGGGCTGGGATAGGAAGGGTCTTTGTTGTGTGTGCAGGTTGGGACAGAAGGGAATGGGGAAGATCACTCAGATCACCGCCTCGGGGACAGGGCAGCATCAGCTTCCCCCAGCCCAGGGGCACCGGGAGGAGCACTTACCTTACGGTGCCACGCCGCAAGAGTCCCAGACAGAAATTCAGCAGCAGCAAAGTTCCTGGGGCCGTCAACTCCCAGGCCCAGCATAAAAATATCTTCTAAAGGTATCCAGAGTGCAATGCCAACCCTCTGAAATCAATTACAGTGCCTCCCTCCGCCAACAGAGTGATTCAAGTTCTTACCTAATTGGGTATAAAGTGTACCTCGCTAGGGCATCACTCATCAACAAATTGTTTGTGCTACTTCTTTGATTGCTAGAAGCCACTGGAAAAGTTACGGCTTTCTCCTCCTTCCTAGCTCTAAATCCTCATTCTTTCAAAAGCAATCACGATAATATTTCATTTTGATTACATTAAGAGTTCCTACACACTGAAGAATTACTGATTATATTTAAATGATGTATACAGTTGAACAGAGGAGTACCAAATAACCTAATTAAAAAGCATATTTGAATTTACTTCAGTAGTGTGTTAGCAAGTAAATAAAATTTTATTTATAGCTTCCAGCCTTTGAGAATTAACAGAATTGTAACCCTAATGCCATCAGCTGCCAAACTAAAATAGAAACCTCTCTGGTATCACAACCTGCCAGGCCACAATACTGCATCTTTCAGATACTGAACTGTCCCTTTCCTTTGACTTCAGTAAAAATAAATTAATGAGTTTGCTATGATTGTTTCTAAGCCTGTTCTTTTTTGCTCAAGCACAGGAGCATTGTATCCCTACCACAAGGAGTTCCCAATAGGTCCTCTAGAAGCTTTAAACGTACTACCAATAAAATGCAGTATCTGTCAAGCAGACAGCCAGAGAGTGAGGTTGCTGTGTCATTTACAGCAAGTTTCACTTATGAAAAAATATTAAACAAAATTAATAACAATATTTTACACATGAATCCTCTGAATAAACCAGTAATTAGTTACCATATGTGGTGCATATAGATTGTCTCATTTTCGTTCATAAATAGCTCTTGGGGAAATCAATTTGCAGGGTCACCATCTAAGTCCTGAAACAATAAAGCACAGGCAAAATGCCAAAATGTTTGCTCCTTATGTGAAAGAAATGACCATTTCCTTCAAACACAACCATTTCCTAATGTGAAATAAGCACACTGCCTCTCCAATCTTACCCATCACTTTTACTGGAGAATGACTTAGATTTTGCTGAGTCTCCACAAAGTCTGTGCTATACCACAGACACATTCAGCTCTGGACAATGATCTCGAGAATTCAGTGGTACCGTGGACCTGGACTGGAGATCTGCACGTGAGCCTGAGTTTAACATTTTTGTATAATAGTTATTCTCAGGGAGTAACTCTAAGCTTCAGCTTGACAAGTGAGCTAGGTACTGCAGAAACATCTGAAGACATAAACTTTCTCTAAAGGGATCATGGTACAAGTTAATTTTAAACTTACCTAAAAGGTAGTGTCAGGTATAAAATTAGAGGTTCAGAAAAAAACAAAGACGCTTGATGTATTGGATCAATACACTTACCACGAGTCTAAATCCTGCACTGTATTTAAATAGCATTTGAATACTTAGCTAAATGGAAAGCACTCAAATTATGAGCTACAGCTGTAAAAATAACAGCTGCTCTACTTATTCTTCCTTGAGGATCTGCCTAGATTAACACACATGTAACACTTATGATTTATTCATTGGTTTCTGCGTAGAAACATAAAGTAGCTAGACAGAACTATAAAAAACAGGTTAGTATAATTTCTCCTTTTAACATACTTCAGAAATAGCAATGCACTCCCTCTCAGCTTGTACAGGGCTTTTTTCTTCATTTTAGAAAAGCTAATATTTGTACATGATTCAGTTTTCATCACAGCAGTGGTAGATTTGGACAGGAAAATACAGTCTGCAGCATTTTAAGAACGTCTTGATTCTCAGCTCCTAAATTCAAGTACTGTAAAATCCAAATACAAACTTAAAAAAATTATACCGTCATCTGGACAAAAAGCTTCTCTAAGCACACATTCTTTTAAGCTGTTAATTTAAAAAATAATAATTAAATCATTGAGGAGTCTGTTGATGCACTGAAGTGGTTACTACGAGGAACTACAAGTGCAGTTCCTCCTTAATGCCCGTATGGACAAGCCTGAAAGCATCACACACCTTTAATATCAACTAGATTAGCAACACTTTGGTAAACGCTGACAGACATTGCAGTTATGTGACATTTATCAGTTTTTTACATTCATGCTTACAATTGGAAACAGAGGTACTAGGCTTCTCTAGCAGAGATGAGCCTGAAAAAGATGTTTTCCATGAAAAAAGAACCCTTCCTTCTAAGTTGCTCTAAGGCAGGTGCAAACGGCTTCAGTGCGCAGCAATTAAATCTCTCTTGCGTTTGATTTCTGAAGTTCATTTGGCAAGAAAAAAGTAAAATCAGCATTTCTCGAAGAGCTCTGATCCGTTCTCTTGTCAGGCTGTGGGCAACAGTTTTACGAAATCCCCCCATTTTGGCTGATACTCAGAGATATCTGGCAAACGCACCAAGGTTATTTTGTTTTTTTCTTGGAAGAGAATGATTTGCAGCTCCTCATTCTATTGTTTGAGTTCATACGGGATCTCCAAATAAATATGTGCTATCTACAAACTAGATTATTTACAGATTGCCCTCAAACAGATTCTAAAATCACATGCAATTTTCCCACAGGCTTCTACATGAAGCTATATAGTCCATATGTTCCCAATTTCAAAACAATCACTATGGAAGTAAACATTTTTATTAGGTTTTACTAGAACACCACCACAGTTGTTTGAGTTAAACAAGTACCTGTTGTTATTTTATTATTATTATTTTAATTGGAAAAAGATGACTAGGTAATCATAATGCAAGCTGGACTGTGTCCACGAAGACGTGATGGGCAAGGTGTCGAGCAGACTGCGGGACATGGGGGACTGCCCATCACCAGTCACACTATCAGCTGGTGTTACAGCAGACATTTTCGCAACGAGAGCCCACCCCTCCCGTCTTCCTCCTTTTTCCACCTTTTATTGCTGAGCGTGACATCACATGGTATGGAATATCCCTTTGGTTGGTTTAGGTCAGCTGCCCTGGTGATGTTTCTTTCTCACTTTTTGCCCACCCCCTAGGAGGATTAGAGCAAGTCCTGATGCTGTGCCAGCACTTCTCAGCAGAAGACACAACTCTGGTGTCATACCACTGCTGTTCTAGCTGCAAGTGCAGAGTGCAGCACTGTATGGGCTGCTGCAGGGAAAGTTAACATCCCAGCCAGATCCAGTACACCAGTGTACATGGAATAATTAAAAAAAAAAGAATAAAAGCAAAGAGAAATACTATAAAGCATCTTACTACACTAAAGATTATTATGTGTAAACACCTAGGTCTTTAAAGTAAATGAGCCAAATCCTTCCAGTTTTCTCTTAAACAATTTCCCAATAAAGCCAAGGACAGCTTGCTCGTTCAGGCCCCACATGGGCTGCCCATACAGCCAAGATCTCTCATACTGAAAGTAGCATGAATATTACGTATGCATACAAGTTGTCTTTATGGAAAGGCAATTATTCCCTCACCCTGCCACAAAGTACTCCTTTAACACCCCATCACTGTGTCAGGGAACAGGACGGCCGACACTGTTGAAGTCACCTCTCTTTACTCAGCCTCTGTCCGAAAACTTGCTAGCGGGCTATCAAAGAGGTGACAGCTTTCCCCATCAGAAGCTTTAATAATGCAATTGCACTGAGCACGTTTCCTACACTTTAATTTTGTAAGCAATTCCCCTAGATAATAACAATGCTTTCCTAACTTTTATAGGTGAAATTAAAGTACACTAAAGCAAAACTGCAAAATCTCTATCTAGTCTGTTCATCCTCTACTTGTGATCTACAACTGAAAAGCATTTTAGACCAGAAGAGAACAGATCAGTTCAGTTGGCAGGGACCCACCAAGATCCCCCAGTCCAACCGCCTGACCACTTCAGGGCTAACCAAAAGTATGTATGACTACACTATATAAAAAGACTGAAAAAAAGAGAATCAAAAACAGAGTTTTACAGATTAACGTAACATTTCAATAACAGGTAGAATTATAAGAGCTACTATAAAGATTGTTCCTGAGTGGAGTTTGCTTTTTATATGAAAACAAATGTACAGCTCCCCAAAGGGCTGCTTTTTGTTGCAAACACCTTCACCCGCCTGATCTCTGATGCTGGACATTTTGGTACCAAGGATCACGTGCTGGGGTACCCCAGTGACTGTGCCAAATAAGCAGGCGTAAAGGGCTCTGAGTTAGAAAATTCTAGCCATGTCTGTTAAGAATAAAGAGCTTGCATTCTTACAAGGGTGTTACCTACATTCCTTATATATGGCTTTATTGATCTGCCTGTAAAAAAATCGTGTCTTCAAGAAATGTTTAAATATTTTATAGTCAGTTAAAATGTGCAATAGTTGTGGCCTTAGGTCTGCAGTTTACATTTTCTGTTAGTATCACAAATAAAAGTCTGCAATAGCCTGCCCCATCAAAACTGTGCTTTCACAATAATGAAAGGAAAGCACGCTGACTGTTAAGTAGCAGTATCACTATGATGGACTCATGAAAAGATAACATCCTCTACATGCCACCAGGGAAAAATGAATGGGCTACCTGAAATAACAGACACAAATTTAATAGCAAATAAAAAAATGAAAAAGTCTGAAGAACAGGGAAGAATAAGGAACATTACAAACATTTGTTTACGTAATTCAGAAAAAAAAAGACTCAATACAAACATCTAACAATAGATAAGAACAAAGAAAAATGCAGTATCAAAAGATATTTGTAGATCAAGCTTAGTTTATTAGAATTCTTTCTTTGAGCGTCTTACTCAAGACAGTGTTAAAAATAAGAGTTTATTAATCTATGTGTACCTACAGCACTAGAATGATAACCAGCTTAAATCCTGCACATCTGTTGCTTTATTTTCCCAGCCTCTGAAGGACACTGAGCTTAAACTTTGCCATACACTCACCTCCCACCAGTCAGATTCTCCTTCTATAGGTGATGGACTGTTACTTTGTCAAAAGCCAGGGCACTGCACCTGATCTAGGGTAACTGGAGAGAGAACATCTCCCATCAGCTGCACCAGCACAGCCTGGCAAAGGGCTAAAGAGGTAAAATCAAGCACGAGCCAAACTGCAGGCTGGGCTTCAGCACATGGCTGTCATCCTAGCTCCTTCTATCAGCGCCCCTAATAATTAAATACACAACATGCCTGTCACGTTGTAAGTCATCTGAGCTGTAGCAATCACAATTGCTGTTTGAAAAACATAAATCATGATAATGCAACCTAAGGCTCCCCTGTACAGTCAGCAGCACCAACAGTCACTCTGCCGCGCTGTGATGGTGACCTCCGAGACTTCAGGCAGAGCTGACTGCCCATTGACAAGCCTGGAAATACGGCGTGACAGGCTCGACCATAAAAAAACAACAAATAGCCCTTCTGCTTTTATTACGTGTCATCTACTACCTGTATAAAAAATATCCGAAGCAATTCTCCTCTGGGAGGATTTGAAGAGCTGTGATTTAACAGACATTTCCCCGCTTTCAGAAAAGCAGCTGTCTAGGCTCTGTGTCCCCGAATCCCACCCCAAAGAGGGGAACAAAGACAGCAGCTACCACTTCATGGTTTCAAGCCATACTTTATAACTGTTCCCTATAGAAAAACAGCTATCACCTCATCAGCAAGAATTGATATGAAAAGCCGGGCTTCTGCTCCTAATGAAGTCCATGAAAGTTTTACTATAGCATTCAGTAGGTTCTAAATTGACTCCCATTGGATAGAAGTCATTTTTGAAGGATCTTTTCCTTACAAAAAAAAAAAAGAAAAAAGAAAAGAAAGTGAAATAAGTATGCTTTTCTGAAATATTAATTATGAGCCACCATCAAGTACAACAGAACCTTGTTACTTCTTACTAATGACACGGATACCCATGGAGTAATACAGCATTTTGCAAATTAGCAATTGAGTGAATAAACACAATAAGCAACACTAATTTAATAAATTTAGTTTAAATTGTTTATGCTACTTCATAATGTATCAGTTGATGTGCTATGCTGTATCTCAGTAATAGCAAGTCTTTAGAACCTTCACCCACATTCCCATACTATCTATTATCTATTCTTCATTGAGGACTGGAGGGAGAGCTGTAAAGGACAGCATGCCATCCTCCTGAACCCAATAATAAGATCTTCCTTTCTTACCTAAGTCCAAAGATCCATATTTACTTTAGTTCTATCTTGCATTCAACTAGAAATGAGCCCAAAGCCTCAAGGCTGGAACGGAAGCTTAATTTTCACAAACGGAAACTGAGTTCAGATTTCCTACATTTTAAACATTATTAGTCTGTTCCAAAACATGATACATGAATTTGCATTTCTCATGGTTATCACCACAAGTTCAATACCACATAAAATTATGACATAACATTATTACAGCTGAAATAGATCTGTAAAAATTCTCTCATTTACCTTTGCCTTTTATAGTAATTTGTAAGTGTTTAGTCAAGACCTCCTGTACTTTGCATTTCACTTCTGCACACAATTGTTTTTCTGCGTTTGTACAGAACTTCCAAGTTGCTTAAGCCAATTGGAGGAAAAAAAAGTGAAGATAAAAAAAATAATTTGCAAGACACTATATGGGAAGATATTGTACATAAAACTATTTCAACTTATTTCTTTAATAAGTTGAAATAGTTTTTCAGGCTAAATATTTTTAGGAAAAAATATTTTTCCAGCTAAATATTTTTGGAAAGCCAAGCCATTCACCAAAAATACACTGAATTTTGATGTACTTAATAATGTAAAGCGCCTCTCTTTCTTCCTTCTACACACAATTCTTAAGAAGTCATTTACCATTTCAAATGCAAACAGCCAGAAATTAAGAAATGCCTAAATACGCATACCATTGTCATTGGTACATATTCTGTACCATCTGAAAATGTTTACCTTAATTTATTCAACACTTGAGATGGATATAGCTCACTTAATGTCATACCTGCATCTGTCTTCTCCACATTATTCAGCATGTGGCTCAATACCTTATGGCTATTACATTGTTTATACCTTTCTGTAAGGACAGATTTCCACTGACGTTAGTAGCAAGACAACTTACTCAGCAATTCAGCATCTCCACCTAGTCAAAACCTGTGATTAGATACAACATGTTTAAAAGTGTACTGACTCCTACCTTACATAGAAACCTCACTACAAGGGCACTGATAAATTCCAGGTCTAAAAATGGTGATCAGCATCTTTACTAACAACACGTCTTCCAAGTTCTGCAACAGAGCAGGCCAGGCTCCCACAGAAGAGCCTGCTTCATTTCACTGCTCTGATTCATTTGCTCAACAGCGTGAAAACTAAAACTGCACTCATCATATAATTATTATACTACAATGCATACACACAGGGCATTTAAATTAGGTTGCACAGGCAATTGCATGCTTGATGCGGCAATTCTGAAGTTTTGCTTAAAAAGTATGCAAAGGTATAAAATTTTCAAATTCTTAAAAAACAAAAACAATTCCAATTAATTCTTATTAGTCTCAATGGACAGGAGGTGGTCAAAAGTGGAAACTGGAAATATTACCCTGCAAAAGGAAGTGCCTGCTTCAATAACAGAGCACTGCCAACTCCTCCATAAAAGTCATATCAGTTAACAAGTGTAATTCAAACATATTCCTGGTAATTTTGACTGGTTGACAGCATAAATGATTACGGATAGATGTAAAATACTCTAAATTCTCAAAATTTAAACTGAAAAATTTGGAAAAAAAAAAAAAACATTTTTTCCCAGCTAATTGTAATTGACAAAAATATATATTTTCAGACGAAGAGAAATGACAAAAATCCCTAACAGATGGGACACGGCATACTCCATATGAGCAACAACCAGAAAGCCCTCCCTGCCATTTACTAATGGCTACTAACAAGTGAAAGTCAAATCGTATCTCACACCTAACAGCCCATGACGCAAGCAGATGGTTTTAGTCCCGCTGCGGAAGATTTTCTTCTCTGCTGAGAACATTGAGGTGACACGGCCATCCACTCTCATCAAAGTCCTCCGTTCCATTAGGAAATCCGCATCTCTGGGGCTGCACGTGCACGCTGGAAGATACATGCTTGAGGAAAAACACATGCATTAGGAGACTTGCACCAATGGGATCTGTCTAACGAAAATGAAGTCCTGAGATCCCTGGCAGTATCAACAGAACACTTCACTTCCTTGGGCTTAAAAGCAGAGCAACCTTGCATACAGTAACAGTTCATCACTGCCCCCAGTTGTCCAGCAACACTATTATTACCCACTTGTAATGAAACTAATGCAAACTTGGTGTTTCCTAGCCCCTCTCCCTATGTATATGTCACCATTTCCTAGCAATAGCTCAGTGACAGGTGAATGCGTTGCTGTTTGCTGATACCCCTCATCGTCCCAGGACGTTTCTTAGCTTTCACTGAAGTTTGCTCTTATTTATTTCAGTCCAGACACTAACTCCACAGTAAGAGGATAACCAGAAGAAAATAAAGCCATCCTTACAACTATTCACGCTTTATAAACGCCCGAAATCGTTACACTGGAGCAAGAAACATCAGGATGTTGGTGCAAGCTTATGACCCCAACTCTTTACCACAGGGTAGCCAGAATGTAACCTCATCTTTCTGCATTTATCTGCATGTATTATTCTGCATGTATCAACAATTTGTTGAGCCATTGGGAACGTTTTGCTTTTAATTTTCAGATGGAGATCAAACTTCAGCACATAAACTCTCACACAAGCAAACCTGCATCTCCTATCAACAAATCATTTTATTTTTAACAAGCCTGTGTACAAAAATACACCTGCCTTTCATAAGCAGCTTTTGAGCAGAAAAATAAAAGCTTTGGGAAGGCTGTGGAGTGCAGAGCAAATTCCCCTACCCCTGCCTTTGAGGTAGACTGTGACGGTCCCTGTAGGACCCTGCCTAGCAGAGATAACAGACGCTGTCAAAACAGGTTTCCTGGAGCAGATCGCCTAACTATCTTGGCAGGGCAGATCCAAGGATTTCCCAAGGAGAGCATTTTCACATCCAATCAGCCTTCCAGCTCTGCCCAGACCGCCCGTAAAAGGGCTCATCTTGGAGGCTAAGATTTGACGGAGGGCTGACAAAAATCAGTTTGGTAAAACCAGATGGAGTCTGAATTATTTTGTACCCTACTGAAGAAAAATCATTATCATTATCATTAACCATCATTAAATCAAAATCATTTAACCAAAATCATTATCATTAACCTCCTTTATCCTGTGTCACTTCCTACATGTTGTTTTTTGTTTTTTTATTGATCGGTGGGATACAGTTACATTGGGATGGATTTTATAAATAAATTAGGAGGTATTAGCATAGCCTCAGTCAAAGGGGATGCAGTTGAATAAAAACTGTAATAATAATAATAACAGTTCAACTCGACCTACCGACAATGAGAATGGGGCTTTATACACCAACTTCAAACATCACAGTCTGTCTCTACTGGCCAGATCCAAAAGATTCAAGTAAAACATATCACAGTTATATTTTAGCCAACCAACTTCTGGAAATACTGGAAGTAGTTTTTATAAAATACTTCCTGTGCCAAGTATCTACCATACTTGAAATATTTACATACCTCTAAGTTCAAAACAAGGACACGTCCACCTCTTCACTACTGCTAATAATGAAATGTCCGACATGACCAAATTAAGAAACGGGCAGACCCAGCTGGCAAACAAAGTCCAAATAAACATTGAAAAGAAATACATTCCATATGCTCTGGGATACTTTATAATGGAGCTTTACGCCACGGATGTGGTTGAATAACAGGATGCAGGGCTACATGTGGATAAATACCTGACTTCTTTTATCCTTGGTAGGTAAATGAATATACCTCATTAGCTGCCATTCAGGAGTAGGCCTAAATGAAGAGGAAAAAATAGGATCAGATAAGGAAGCAGGCCAGATTACATTTCATTTTCAATATTACTTACTTTGAAATAAAGGAAAACTTTACAAAAAGGATAGATAGGAGTAAAATCAATGCATTGTTATGCATTGCAAGAAAGCAAAAAGACACACTAATCCAACTGGCCTCTTTTCCTCAGTTTTTCATTACTGCACCATTTCCATAAAATACAAATAATTATAGACACAAACCACGAATCCAAAAAACCTCTGGAAATTAAAATTTATGGCTCTCCTAGCAACTGTATCTCACACACTTACATTCAGTATTCTGTATGGTGTTTGGTGTGGGCTTTTGTGCTTTCACAGCAATGAGGTTGAATTGTGGTTGCTGTGGGAACTATATCTTTGAATTTCTTGACTTGCGCTACCATCTCAACTAAATGTTACATTAACATAGGTAAGCACGTGCTGTTTTTTTCCAGAAAAAGGAACCTATATGGATGGTTACATATTTAACTGTTCTTACCAAAGAAACAACACACGGCTGTGTCTGTCAAAGTACAGAGCTCTAATTGTGCTCACACTGCATACACAAGAAGTAAAACAGAGCCACATAAAACCTGTGAGTCAGATGTGGCAGAAAATAGCAGAGAAGTGATAATGTCACTAAAAGCTTGTTTTTGCAATCTTCCTAAATTTGTTCGACTTTTTAATTTCAGAGTTTGGGTACATGCTTTCTTCCAGGGCTCTAGCAGAGGATATATATACATCTGTCATCTTCCTCACAAGTGAGCACCAGTATGACAGGGCTGTCACAGCCGGTATTGCCAGCCCCAGTCAGCATAGGCATTGCTCTGGGTACTCTGAACATACAGCAAAAGGCAGTGATTTCTGCCATAAGAGTATTGAGGACTGACATTTGATGTGCAATATAGGTCACAAGCTGCTACAGCGGCGCACGTCAGCGTAGGAGGAGAGACAGCCTCTCGCTGCCACTGGAGATGCTCTGTAGTGGAGGTGAGCTGTCCCATGGCAGGACCAAGAAACTCAAACTTCAAGGTCGGTTTCTTCGATCCAAAATATTCTTTTTGCTGTTTCCCCACTAGTACACTTTGTCTTTTGACACCACCAGGAAAAAGAGAGAGAGTCTGACACACCTCTTCTTATTTTGGAATTGGCACCCAACAATTATGCCTCTAAAACCATCAGATGAGACATTGCAGATACCAAGTTAATATTACATTTTAAAATTGGAGTAAATTCTATTGCACAGTTGCTACTTCCAGAAAAGTAAACATAGGTATTGCTCTTTTATTTTATTTAAAAATATATTTTTTATTATTTTTTTTTTACCTTGGAGGAGCCTGGGGAGAGGGCGAAAATCAAGAAGCAGAACAATGTCACACAGCTGCCAAGACACAGTGGCACATTTCTGAAGAGCGTAACGCAATGCTCAGCTGCTCTGCCAAGGCACTCAACAGACCAGCAAGGTCTCAGGAGCTTCCACTTAGAAAGAGGAATGGTGAATGTCCCACCAGGGCAAGCTGGAGCAAAACATCAAAGAAATCCAGGGAAAACAGCCAAAGTAAAACACAGCTGGGATCTCCTGGTTTGGAATAAAGGTGACAGTGCACTTGAAAGTAACACCCCGGGAAACTTAAGAAATTATCTATTCATGTGGAAAATTTCAATTAAAAAAAAAAAATCACAATTTTGCATATTTTAAGTGCATGAAAAATAAGAATTAACTTAAAATGTGAGTTCACAATTATCTGAAATTGCCCCTATCTCTTTTACATAACATAAAGGACTCCAAGTGAGGGCTTCTTTCAAATAAAATCTGAAGCACTAGGTATTTCCTCAGTAAATATTCAATTTCCAAGCAGTTTATAATGGTAACACAAGAGATTATCAGAGAACATTCAAAAATAAGAGTGACCCAATCAATAAAAACATAGTCTTGGTGTAAAACTTTCAAAGATCTAGAAGATTACTCAGTGTCACAGACCTAACAAGAAACTATTAAGTGTTGCAAGAATAATACTTCTAGTGTTAGACTTGCACCTTTAAAGATGCAGCTATTTAAGTCTAGTCATAACACGAGAAATTAGTCTGGGTACAGAGAAAGAAGATTACTATACTTTGTGTCTGCCAACGAAATTGTAGATAATTTTAGTTTCAGGGTTCTAAGACGACTATTAAATACAGTAATTAAGGTAGTTGGGTGAAATGAAAAGGCACGTCACTAACAATACAACTGTGCCAAATAGTTTTACAAGTCACTTTTGACTGACACGTGCCCTCTGTAAGTACAAAAGGCAAGGCACTGGCCCCTCTTAGTATCAAGACTTAATTGTCTCTGAACCGAACACATTGTCTTTAACTGCAATACCAAAATGGTTCCAACTGAAATAATGGAACTGTCTCTTGCATCACACTTCTGAATATTTTCTGAAAATTACTTAATGCAATAGATGGAGAAAGATTTATGAGGTTAACATTTTACGTATTCCTGCAATCATCCCAACTGTCAATGCTGCTCACTGTGACATGCGCCTCTATAAAGTGGGCTTGTAAATAAATGTAGTCAAAACACCTGGGAATGTATGTGTTCAGGAAAAAAAATTATTTTATGAAAGACTTAAAAACATACAAATAGGTCATCAGTATTAAGAACATAAAAACAGGTCAATTCTTTGCATATTGCTAAATCTTTTTATTTGAACCATTACAAACCTACTTAACGTGTAAAATATTAAAGTGAGTCAAATAAATAGTATTTATTCTAAAAATTCCTGGAGGAAGAAGAAGTCAAACACATATACATTGATCTAATTTAAGTTTCTTTGATTTTTATATAAATCTCACATGAAGCCAAGAAAGTGTGTACGTACATGCATTTATGTGGCTATAAAAAAAAAAAATCTCAAAAGTATTTTACAATATAACTAAAAATAAGTCACAGAGTTCTTCATCTTGGTACATTTAAGTTTTGTAATACTGTACACAACTTCTTAATGTAACATCTAAATACTCTAGCAGTGCAGCTTGCATACATAACCTGAAGAGCACATGACGATACCACAGAGAGGTGTGAAGGGAATCCAGCGGTACTCTCCCGAAAGCAGCCGTATTTTAAGATTTACTAAAATGAAACCTGAAGCGGGCCAACAGCAGGACACTACCAAATCCAGGAGCAGTCAATGTCGCTAACAAGAGAAATGCTTCATTCTCACCCTCCGGTGGCACTGCAAGGACATTTACCAGTTTGTATTTCTCTCCAGAGAAAGAAAGCTCCATTGGCACCTCAAAACTCCCATGAAATTTACCAAGGTGATTGCCCACGAGAGAAGCACAGTGCTGTATTTACTCTTCTCGATGAAGAACAAAGACAAGTTTCTTAATGCTGAGAGCACTTCCCAATGCTCTTAAGGACAAAACAGAAGGAGCACAGAACTCAGGTGGAAGGAGACCCACCTGTTTCCCAGAACGCTAAACATGAAATGAAGAAATGAAGTGCCACCACTGCATCAGTTCTTCACAGAAAATGCCCATCGATGACCGTGGAGGTATGGCAGCTTTGACAAGTTATGGCGTCATTATCACATGTAGTGATCTAGAGCTCCACCAGCCAACAACTACCAAAACCGTGGGACAGCATGCATTAGTCATGCTATTTTATTTACATATTGCCATTTTCAAATTCTGTCTGCATCTGCTTACTGAGACAAACCAAAGAAATACCCCTCACACAGAAAACAAAGCCTAAGCCCAAACACAATGTCCCATTGTCCCAAATCTCAAATGGAGGAAGAGGAAGGCCAGCCACCACAAAGTTCTCCCTGTTTGCTACAGAAAATACCTGTAAACAGGTATTATACCTGTAAATATCCACGGCACACTAGGCAGATGATCAATGTTTAGAAAGGACTCAGCACATTAAATAGAAGAGATCGCAGTGATTATATCAACTACAGGTGTTACAACTTTATACTAACACAGTATTTGCAGACGAATGCTGAACTGATACTTGAAAACTGAAAGAAATCAAAGAACGAAGCCTAAAAGAAAATCCTTATAAATAAGCAAGCAACGAACTGAGCGACAAAATAAAGCATCACATGAAATCTCTGGATTCAGTCTTCCAAAAATAATAATAATAATCCATAATGGTTCAAGACGATGTTCAAAACGGCTGGAACTTTATGACGTAGCTCCCTCTTCTGGTTTACCAAACAATGGCAATCCAACATAAACGTCAAGAAGCAGAATTCAGCCTGTAAACAATACCTTTCGCTGTTTCTTGGCTTCGGTCCTATATCCTCAAGTGATCACACAGAGGATTAGGGAAATGTGAGCTGCTGCCCATTATTTGAATAAGGATTTCGTAGCTGAGGACAGAAAGGCCCTGCTTAAACATGCTGGGACAGAAAGGTCCGCCCTCAACGCACAGTACAATCAAAAGCTGGTTGAACCCCCCGAATAGCTTGGTATCCTTGCAGACATTTTTTCATCAGACAGCACAAAAACACAGAAGAAAAGAAATTCATTTCTCATTTTAAGCTCTCAGCATGTTACTAGAAAAATGCATTTCACTACATTTTACAAAAAGAACATATAAATAACAATGTTAAGAACAGTTCACTTTCCTACCTATATGGCCTGCAATATGACTTCTGGATTCATGTTTGTACAACTTCCTTTGCAACTTCTGGGTTACAATTCTTGAAATGGAACAATTTATATATATATATATTTAATTTATTTCAGCTTTGACATCTTCATACAGATCAAGACAAATTGCCCAGTAGTGTCTGACTTGAACTGTTAGAGGAAGCTTGGTGAAGAGCTGGTTATTTTTCCAGCATCCCAGCTGGAGCTACAGGCAATCCTATACCCTTCAAATTGTTCATCACTATTGAAGTTGAATGTTTGACCAAATACAAAAACTAGCGTAAATGGCAAAGATGCGGCACCACTGAAATCAGTTTCCTTCATCAGTGTTATTTATAACAAAATCATGGTATAAATTAAATTATTGTGTATTTCATGAGAAAGAGGGAGCATAAAGGATGTCCCTGTCAAATTCTGGACGAGGTAATTTGAAAGCTTCATGTCTGACTTGCTAATTCCTGCATAATCAGGCACACAACAGTGTGATTTCATCTTTCCTGATATGTGCACCAAGTGCATCTTAGAAGATGCAGCCAACTGAAACACCCAAGGAAATTCTGATCGTTCAACCACAGATAAAACCAAAATTGCCAGGAGTTACTTGGATGAAATTGAAAGGATCATAAAAAATGGTAGGCCTTGGAGACCTGGAAATAGTGAGAGACAAAGGGAAAGGAGCTAAGATTTGCTGTGCAGGCACCTGCTGCAAATGGCAGACTTCCAGTGACTCGGAGGGAAGACCCCTCTGCCAGGCTCTGCAACAGTCAATGGGCTGAGACCCCCCACAACCCTCTTGGCAGAGAGAAGAGTTAAAGGGACAAAGAGAAAGTGAAACAAAAGCTGAGGAAAACAACAGAAACTAGAAAATGTGACCGAGAATATAAGTGGGGATATTAAATTGGGGCAGACTAGAAGGAAAGTTTGTTACTAAGAGTTGTTAACTCTCAGTAGAAAACATACTCTAGCACCCGTATCAAGTTCCAATAAAAACACCGTGAAAACAGAGATTTTATAAATCAGTTCAATTCAATCTTCTTCACGTATTCATTAAATTAATTCATTCCATAAAAAAATAAACCAACTCTTACTCAAAATACAAAATTACAAAACAGCAAATGAGAAGTGTAAATAAGCTGTTCACCTTTTCCTTTTCATAACATGAGAATACACAAGTATATTTGAGTATTTATTGTCATTTTGTGTAGTAATCTATTTTTTTTTAATTTTGTGTATTTCTATTTTTTAGTATTTTGTGTAGTAATCTACAGAATATTTGAATGAAAGACTATTACAAAACTCATGTCACGTATAAATAAAGACTGAAAACAAAATGAAAATACCACAAAATGGACTATTGCTGTAGATAAGTATCATTATTAGCAAAGCTATCATATGAATAAACAGAGCCTCAGTGTACCTCAAAACCTTAGTCTATATTGAGGAACTTTTCATATTGAAGCTAAGCATCTGATTCTGCAGCAACGAAAGAAATACCCATATTTTGTTGTAAACTTCATCTGCTGGCTTTGGTCTTACACAGCCACTTACAGCATCATAACAAGAGCGAAGTATGATGGCAACACTTTTCAGAAAGTTTGCAAGCTAACAGGATCCTAAACGTAATCTGGGGTGAGACGACGGGTATCCCTCTCAGAACCGTGGGGCACAGAAGAGGCATGGTTCAGATATGTACAACACCAATTTGGACAGCTGGGAGCCCAGAACTGCAAAGCACGTCCATCCAACTAAAGCCTCACAGAAACACAACATCATTCCTCAAAAGAAATGTTGACTAACTGTAAAGAGCTTCTACCGTGCCTTTTTATAAGAAACAAAGGGAAATCAGTTGTTATGTTCAGCCAAAAGAGGACTGAAACACCAAAGCATCTACGGATAGAGACTTCCTATGTAATTGCACCTGACTAACGAAGACATGACTTGCAAGGACATTACTTCAGTTGCAAGCCTGAACAACTACACTGTCTTCCATGGAATTCACATAATACTGGAAAAGACAATATTGAACCAAAACCACACTTATTGGCTAAGACTGAAAACTACAGAAAGCAATAAAATATTGCATGTAAACCTGACAATGATTAAATTCAAATTCATCGCTTCCCAAGGCTTTGAGCTCCTTCAAATGGTATGTTATTCAAATGGATCTTTACAATAAAAACAGTGTTTTATCCATGTCATCCACTCAATGCATCTCTCCAAATTACTCAGGAAAAAAAAAAAAAAGAACATAGAACAGTCTAAAGTAACTAACAGGAAAGGTCATATCCCATGATTCACAAGGTACTGTTGTGGCTTTCAGTCACTTGAGAACATAAACTTACAAAGCAGATGAAAAGAAAATTCAAACTGCAAATCAATTTCAACTTACCAGTCTCTGATGAGTTATCTTTAAGACTGAAAACTAAAAATATGAATTTTGACTCAATCTTTTCACTAACCATATAGTCATTAGTAAATATAATGCTATCTACAACATCTATAAGAACTGACAGTGTGGAGCTCACCTCTCAGAATATCTAAAACACACCTTAACTTATACAAAGTTCTCAAGAAGTTAGTATGAACTGTAACTCAAAGCGAAGGGTCTGGAAAAAGCAGTCCTGCCATCAGTCCACTAGACAGCATGGGAAAACAGCATGAGATCTGGCTTTTCAGAATATCCAAGTACTAACTGCTTGATAGCATAAGTTTAGCTCCTACCAAATAAATCACATCCTTAATTCAATATTTCATTTGCTAGCCTGTAGGTGCATACTCTAATACTGTTCCTCATGTAGCTTTTGTGAGGCTGCACTTAATGTGAATAAAGTGCTTTGAGATCTTTAGCGTGAATAAAATATATTTTGCATTTAGATGTTAATTACAGAAGTAGCAATATTTGAAATAGGGTTTTGTTTCAAAGCAGCGAGACTAAATCAAACATGAATATCTTGACTTTGATTGTTATGTTTTACTTACTATGCTCTATTTTTCCTTGCATTTGAAATATGCAATTTTGCATTTCTGTTATGTAAATTAATGTTTTTCATCTAACATCTATTCTTGGAAAAAGAATCATTTTCTTTCCTAGTCTAAGACATAAGTGTTGCTGAGCACAATTCTGGAGTCTAACTGACAGAGTCCTGCAAGGCCATTGCATGCATTCAGTAACAAAAGCAGCAAGCCCAGAGAACTCGCTGAACTTGGAATATTAATATATAAGTGGTTATCTATTCAGATATATAACTCGTTAAACACAGAATTATATTTAATATAGATTAATTAGTCCTTCTGTCCATTGGTTGGTTAGGTGGCCCTAACCAATGCAGCTGCAGTCACATTGCTTGTGGCCTTTCTCTACAGTAAAAGGAGGTAGGATAAGGACTGAAGAGCAATCTGGAAGTCCTAAGAACAATCAATTGTAAGCTAAACGTTCTTTTTACCTCTGTGTAATTTAAGCTATTTTAGAGGCCAACTTCAGGAAAATAAAAGGTTTGGACTTTATCCAAAACTGTCATGCAAGAGGGTCAAGGCACCTATCATGGTTCTTCCTTTTAAATGTTAAATGTGTTGTTTTTCAATTCTGCAAAGTGTGCCAATTATACTGCTGTACATTTCCCTAGATATCAGTGGCACTTAGTAGATAACGTACTCTGGAAAATGGAAAAAAAAGTACAAAATGCATGCCATATATGAGCCTATTAACATAAATGGGGTTTACTACCTGCAGAGGATTTTGATTCTATGGTTTTTGTGGCCAAATTATGGCGTTTCTACCTGTCTCTCGTTCTCTGAAATTCACATATTCCCTGGCTGAGTAAGGAAGAGAAAGCATTTAAGATTTCCATTTAAATCATGGAGTAAATTTGGGCATCCATAAATTGCCAGTGTTAACGAAAACTGAAGTCAGGGTTAGCAAACCAATTTAAAAAATTGTGGTTGATGCTGTCATGTGGCAAAAGACAGTCCAATAAATCAAAGGAATACAACACCTGTTTAGAAGTAAACATTATACTCTCAAAGCAGTGCTGAAACACTGATATTTACCCAGACAAGTAAGGTTAAGAAGCATATCCCACTCACTCAAATCTTTAAATAAAATTAAATGCCATCCTAAAGCTTGTTTTCAACATTCTATGATGCCTGAGAAATGCTGTCACTCACTCATTACACTCCCTCACACGGATGTAATTTCCACCCCCACCTATCGTCATCACATCTGGTTTGGTATGCAGTTTCAGACAAAAAAAAAAATCTAGGCACCAAATTACAACATATTTTGAGAAATATTTTAGTATACATGTGTGTAATTATAGACAGCATTAAGTATTATTTTATATTCAAATATAAACCATCATTGAATCTTTTTGAGAAAAAAATAGCCTAAAGCCTTAATAGCACTGTAGCACTGGGGCTTAAACCACTTCTCCAAATAGCAAAACATAAGACAACCCAAAACTTTGCATCCCACAGAATCACAGATAACATGACTGATGACCTCAAACCATTAGTCTATCTACCAGCCCAACAGCACGAGCTGCAACTTTATCACCTCAACCAATGTTTGCGAAACAGACTTTAAATATCTCAAGTGAGTGAGATTTTGCTGTCTATCCAACTATCCACCCGACCTATTCCAGTGTTTCATCACTAGAAAGCTTTCCCTAACCTGACCCGCAATCTACTACAGCATTTCACTTTCTTCCATGCTGGGAAGTTTTTAAGTCTAGCTTGAACTTTTAATGCATTTACACCCTTTCAAACAGTAAGGCACTCCTCTCAGAAGCGCATGGTAACAACAACAAAAAAACTTTGAGACAAGGTCCTAGCTCCAAACAAAACCAGTGGAGACACCAGAATATGTTCTCTGACACTCACAACGCTACATATAGGACATACTACAAAATACATGTTGACACTTAAGTTTGAAGCACACTGTGGATATTCAAAACCACACATGGTTCAGACCCAGAAGGGAAGGGTTTTTGCCCTGGCACCCAAAGGCTGCTCCTTCTGTTTTCACAGAATATTCAAAAATAAACCTTTCCAGGTTACCTCTTCCAAGTCAAGAAAACAAAAAGCAGGCAAGAAAACTTTCCACATGTAGTACACAGCCTCACTCACACCATCAGCCGCCGATGTCAAGGCCAAGAAGACTGATGTCACCTAGGCCCCGAGCAACAAACCCCAACATCTTTCAGCAGAAGACAACCAGCATGGACACTTACATGAGGCTGGGGCACGCAAACCTCTAGTGGCCCCACTGCGATCCATCCTGCTCCAGCAGCACCTCCACCACCCAAAGCCATCCCCGCTGGCCACCATGTTGTGCCACAGCCAGCCTCGAGGCTGCCAGCCACCCACGGGTGGCAGGACATGGTGGTGGCCACGGGGTCGAGCCGCAGCACCCCACACTCACCTTCGGAGACCTCAAACTCGGCCGCTCCATTGAGCTGGTAGAGGCACCAGTCAACCGTGCTGTTGTCGCCTGGGGGGCCGCCAACTGGAGGAGGAGGAGGAAAGGCACAGTTAGTCTGGGGCACCCAGCACCCACACGGAAGAGAGAATGGGGCCACGGGGAGAGGGCTGAGGAAGGGAAAAGGGACAGTGGGGTGGAGGAGAGAGGGCTGAGGACGGGACAACAGGCAGTGGGGCGGAGGAGAAAGGACGAGCCGCAGCAGTGGGGAGGAGGGCAAGGAGAGGGCAGAGAACAGAACAGAGGGATGAGAGGGGGCTACAGCGAGCCGGGAGGAGGGAAAGCGTTAACGAAATACCCTGCTTTTGGGACATGTGTGCCGCCCTGCGGAAGGTGCCCAGTGCTCTGAACTGTTATTTTGCTTTGCTCCCAGCGCCGGTAGCTAGCTCGGGGCGCCTCCTCCTCCTCCCAGCGGAGCGGGCGGTGCAGGCAGCCTGCGCTGCCTCGGGGCGCTGAGGGAGCCGGGGGAGGGAGGACGGGCAGGAGGAAAGGCTCCGCCCGGAGCTCCGGGGGAAGGCGGCGCAGCATCGCCAGGACGCGCCGCGGCCCCAACAGGTGCCAGTGGGCCCGGCTGGCCTGCTGGGAGCCCCCCTCAGCACGGCCGGCTGCCATGCTGCCGCCCGCCCGCCTTCCTCCATCCTTCCTCCGTGCTCCTGTTTCAAGTTCACTCCCCGAGTTCCCCTTCAGGGCGTCCCGCCGTGCCATGCTTCGCTTCACTTCTAACCTGCCTGGGGCAGTGTAGCCTGTCAGGGATGAAGGTTGCACGTGCCAGCTAACTTCACAGGTTTTACATAAGCTAAAATTGCGAGGCTGGAGAGCGTTTCTCATCTTTGGGACTGTGGATCTGCAAGCTGTCTTCACAGCATGCATGAAAGGTAACTAAGAAAGCAAACCTTTTATCAAGTAAATCGAACTGCTCTGTGGAGTGACACTTGCCTCCACTGAAAAATTGTTAGGGGAACAGAAAATTTTAAAGTACTGAAACAGTCAGTTATACCAAGCATACTTTATAAATGTCTTTATTCTTACAGACATCCACCCCAAAAACACCACAGGAGGGAAATCTAAAGGTATGTTAATTGTTCTGTACACCAGGTGGCTTTCTTGGCATTTTATTTAACACAAAGATTGTGACTTTTTAGCTTACAGCTGGCAGCATTGTGCCTACATCTGTTTTTTTAAGGTGACAGTGTCAGAGGCCCACATGTACCATAGCTCATGTCAAAGAAAGCAAACACACTTTGTACGGGCAAATGAGAAAAGCTTAAGAAATAGTACAGGAAGACTATAATCAAGCCATGATAAGAGATTAGGAGCACAGGAGAATAAAACATCAGTGTAGGCAGCTGTCATGACCCAATTACACTGGATCCTCCATTATCTTTGGCATAAATTCTACGTGATAATGCCAACATTCATTCCTTTTTGTAGTGTGTGAAGACCCTCCTGATGACTTTAGATTTGTATGTACTTTCATAAGCTGTAGGTAGTTTGATTTTATTTTTACTACTGTAAGCTGTTCAAACAGGTATGTTCTTTACTCTGTACAAGACAGTGTAATACCGTGGCCTGTGTGAAAGAGTAAGGAGGACAATTACATGTTCTGATGGAAATAGGTTTAAAATGGGAGTAACAGTCTGCAAACATTCTCAGCTACTTTAGCAGCAGAGCAAAATGCCAACGCTTAAGCTTTCCTGGGAACTTCACCTAAATTACAAGACCATAATGCCTTCTGAGGTAAAAGAACATCACTTCATTTAGACTGTGTATATATATTTATCTCTAAGCCATATGTTTGCTGGATGTGCGCGAGCTTTCTTGGAACTGAAAAGGTTTAAGCTGATGATTTGGGGAAAAACAGTTTCATAGAGCTGTATTAAAGCTTCATCCAGCTTCTTACAGATACTAACTCTCTCATTAAAGTACCTACATACCTTGATTGCTCCCTACAAAGTATTATCTTAAATAAAATTAACCTTAACATTCCAGTACAAGCCTCTTCTTTTTGGATAAAATTATAGGCTCACATATTAATAAGAAAACAAGGGCACCGCTGTAGGAGTATCAATTCATATTAGCCATATTTTCATAAAATGTAGTGATTTTATGCTCTTCAGCTCAGTATTATTGAGTTACATACTGTTTTTCATTATGGACTTCAAAAATTTACACACTTTATATGTTAAAATATCAATTTAGCATGTAAGGCAGTACATTATATATTTATTTTTCTTCCTAAAATGGGAGGATAGATGCAGATCTTACTTGGAGTGTGATCTGCTTCTACAGGTACCTTAAATATTGAGATGGGTTAATTTGCACCCAAGGGCTAGGAAGTTCAGCATGAATTTATCTTTTATCAGTGCAAGTCTGTAGAGAGATACTGTAAAACTATTTGTGATGGTTTCATCACAAACAGTGATGTGACTGCTTGAACTAAATCTAGTTAAACTAATTCTAAATCAACAGACAAGCTTGAAGGTGGGAGCAGATACCTCTTTCAGCTGACTTCCTTTACTTTTGAATTGCTGGAAATGAGAGTTTGGTATGATATTTTTTATCATTTCAGGATTGTAACATCGTTAGAAGCACATAATTTACTCAAACTAGAATTTAAGCAGGGTAGCCAAATTATACTACTGTGTATTTTAGAAGAGTGAATCAGTGAAAGAAATATTTGGGCTTTTAATATCATAGTGGTGTATTGGACAGAAACAAGCGCAAAGGCAGACCAAATTTCTGGGGAGACTGGGCTGCCTTATCTATATAACATTTTTTAAATTATGGACTTTTTCCCTTTTCACAACGGTTATCAGCAGACCTAGGAGTATGGCTTTTTCAGTTTTCAGCACAGCAGCCAGCACTCAGTAACGGTAAGAAAGCAAGTGAGAAAACCAATTTAAATGGGATCAAAAGGTCAACCCCATAAAATAAAATTTAATCTCACTACAACTTTAAAACGCAAAGACAATAATCCGTATCGCAGTACCAGGCCCAGAAATAAAGAATTCAATTCAAAATAGAATTTCCACCAAAATAAATCATCGGAATTTCTAGTCAGCCAGGATGCAGAACTGAACACCTCTCTGACCAATATGGTTTTGTAGAAAGAAAAAAGAATAATAAAAATAAAACAGCTCCAGGGGCAGCACTAACAGCTACCTCCCCGGGGGGGGGGCATGGTTTTCACGGGGTCCTGCACCCTGCTGCAGGGACCCCACGTACCAGCAGCAGCTCGGGGTTATCAGCCACCCCCTGGGGCCAATATCCTCCGATTTAACCAAAAAGTGTTTTAAAGGAAGAAAAAAATAAAGGCAGCGCCTTCTGGCGAGCAGACCCGCGGCTCCCGCTCCCTCAAGATGGTGGCGGCCCGGCCGGGAGGCGGCGCCGGAGCGGGACGCGGCCGGGGGCGGGACGCGGCGGGGAAAGCCCCGGCTTCGGCCCCGGCCCCGGCCCCGGCCCTGGCCCCGGCCCTGGCCGGCTGTGGAGCTGTCATGGGACCCCTGCTCCTGCTCTTCAGCCTCATCCTGCCGGCTGCTGGCCGGGGGCAGCTGCGGGCCTTCGTGGTCGCCCACAGCCACATGGACGTCGGCTGGGTTTACACGGTGCAGGTGGGGCCCGCTGAGGAGGGAGGCAGGCCGGGGATGGGGGCCGCGGTGGGGCTGAGCCTCCCTTCCTTTCCTCGTCTCGATGCTGGGTTTTAAAAAAAAAAAAAAAAAAAGGTGTCAGTCGCTGAGAGGGTAACCCCCCGGTCTGTCCCGCAGTGCGGCTGGTCGCCCGGTTTTGTGGGATCACCTTGGCGGGGGAAGGCAGGGTTGGCTTAGAGGCTGGGCGCCTCGCTTGGGGTTTCCTGCTGCCCGCGTTCAGTGGGATGCTCGCGATGTGTTTCGGTGTTGTTTTTAAAAAGGAAAACCTTCCAGCTGTCAAAGGGTGTTTTAGCTGCTTGGCAAGCTTTTTTGGGCTTTCAGGGTATCCTGTCACTGAGACAAAACTGAAAGAAATTCACAGTCCTTAGAGACACCCTACTGGCCAAGGTAGAGTCGGTGCCTAGGGCCACGGAAGTGTGGCAGCAAATTTTTTTGCTCAGTGAGTGAGTTGCAGAGCAAAAATAAATCAGGTGGGGCATTAATACCCTTTTGTATTTGTTAGTCTAAGTCCTGCATCTTTTTTTTCATTACAGTGAATTTCTTTAGATGATGCAGAGGATACTCGCTAGAGTGATACGACATTGCATGCTTAAGAATAACTATAACAAAAAATACAGTGTCTTATCAAGAAAATTTTTACTGTTGCTTGCAAGTAGCCTGGCTTGTGAGAACAATAATTTTCAATTCCAACCCCGACCACTGGGCTTTATAAACTTTGCAGGAGTTCTGGTGTATTTGAAGTTTGTGTCGTGATGCAGATGGGCTTGCTTTAATCTCCAAAATATACCAAGAAAATATTTTCAATAGGTCACCACACTGAACATGTTAGTAGTGTATTACATTTGAGGAGTCCTTGATCAACTCTTAAAATATAGAGTACTCTACTGAACTACTCAGAATTAAAATTCAGCATGATGTTGCAATCCTTGTAAATATACTTGGATTTTAGGTTGTATTGTTTGAAGCCAATTGTGAGACAAATGAAAGCCTAGCAGTCATTTGAGCGTGTCACTATTGAGTAATAGTAAAATTTGAAGGCTATTCCCTTAGTTAAAATTTCACATTGTATAACAATGAGTGTCTAATCATAATCTTGGTTTTTAAAAGTCCTTCAGAAATGATTGAAAAGCCATTGAACAAGCAATTATTTAGATAAGCTCTGAAGTATTTTAAGCCATTCCTCCTACACTCAAAAATTTTTGCTTTTCTAGCGACAGTTAGCAAAGATAGCTGGATTTCAGTTGTGGAAAGCAAGGGGATAGGAAAAGTTAGTTTCTGATTTGGATCACATCATCCTGTTCTTATTTCAGAGTATGCTTTTCTTTCTTACAGGAAAATAGCCCAAATTAAAACTATGGATTCATATTTTATATATCATGCCCAGTAGTTGTAGTTGGATGAGGGTGCATGTTTGTGTTGTAGTGGTTATTTTTTAAGCACATACCATTAGCTTTAAGTAGAAAAGCAGTGTTGTTGGTGTTAAAATAACTATGCTCTTAGATACACTCAGAAACTGTTGCAAGAAAACACTGGCACTGCAGGAAATTCTAGGATCTCTGCTGTTGCTGTTAGGTGTTGTCTATCACTTTGATGATAACTAAGGGGTGAAACACAGAATATGGTCAAGCAAAAGTTTTTCTGGCAAGGAGAAGTGTACCCAAAATATCATTTGCACAACTATCACAAACAACTAATGTGATATTGTTTGTTTGATACCATGTAATACAATATAACTGTGTGATAGATTATTTGATGAGTACAGCTGACATGTTTGCATTCCAATAAAATCCATAGGCCTCCTGGAATCCAAGTTGCTTTAGGAACAGGAGACACATGGAGTAGATGCTCTGATTCTCACACTGGATGATTCTATGTCAACAGATTTGTTCTGAGTCCTTTGGCTCTGTTCTAAATCATCAAGCAGAATGGCATTATTTTGCGTGACTAAAACTTCTAGGGTCATAGTAGCATAATTTACAGTTTATGTATAACTGTATTATAGCAGCAACACACACCCACAGCACAGTCATACTCACTCTACAAAAACAATTCTGGTAACTCAGGACACCAGCAGAAGAGCAGAAATGGAAGAGTAAAGTAAGCATGTGGATTTATTTCCAGCTACATGGTGGAAAGACTTACCTCTGCACTGATGACAGAAGGTAAGCCCTGAGGGACAGGGTGAGCTGTTCCCAGTAGATCAGAAAGAAAGCTTTTATTGATGTCGTCTGATCTTGGGGGAAGCTACAGCATGCTCTGGTCAGGTCCTCACCTCAGTCAGAGAATGTTTGTTGGAGCCAAGGGCCCACAGGGTATATATAACCAGAGAGAACTTGGTCTTTCTGAGAGTACAAAATAAATTTGCAACAAACTTGACATTTTCATCTCTTTCTTCTCAACCCCCATGAGTGTTCAAAACAGCCCCTTTAATATAGGCCAAGCACCTCTTTCCAAAATGCAGTTTCTTTTCTGTGTTATTTTGCAGGAGAGTATGCATGCTTATGCAGCAAACGTCTACACATCTGTTGTAGAAGAGCTAATGAAAGGAAAGCAACGCAAATTTATTGCTGTGGAGCAGGAATTCTTTCGACTCTGGTGGGATGCGGTAGCTACAGATAAACACAAGCAGCAGGTAAGTTGTACTAGAGCCAAATGTACTGCTAAGAAGGAATCCGTGCTTTTTTTCAGAGGGTAAGAAGGGGGCAAAGTATTTTAGCATTTGCTTTTTACCCACATCTTGTGCAATCTGTCTGGGAATCTAGCACTTCTTATGAAAGGACCTTACCTCGAAAGGCAGTGTCAAGAGGTTAAAACCCCAGCTATAGATCAGAGTGGTAGGAGGTAGTAACCTTTGCTCTAAGACTCTTTACACTTTGCAATTCTTCTTTCATCGGTGACTTTTTTTATTTGGGGGCATGCTAGTATAAGATCTGGGAGATTTTGAAAGAGGCTGCACCCAATATCTGTCAAACATCTGAAGCTTACAAACTGGTAATGCTGCTCACAGAAAGGAACTTCTTTCTTTCCAGTTAAGTGTTGCTCAAAAAACCTGCTGTTTCTAAACAAGGTTAGTGCAGCAAAAAGTAAAATGTAGGATTCAACAGCAATAGCTGTTTCTTGGGTTTGCTTATTTGTGAACTGTGATCCCTTTCAGTCTTAAGATTTTTTAACTCAAGGATTAATTTATTTTTTCCTAGTAAAGACATTGTGAAGTTTTTTTTGTTATTTCTTTCATGCCAGAGGAAAGAATCGTGCTGAAAGCAAAGACTGGACTGGTAGCACATTGCAATGCATAACATTTAAGCTTCGGACCCTAACGCTAGTGGGTATGCAGGTGCAGTTCCCTGTAGGTACTTTTGCTGAACTCCAAGCAACAACAACATATTACTTGCAGTACATTAAAATTTCATTTGGTTTAAAGACACATGGTTTGATTTTTGGCTGGTCCTGTGCGGAGCCAGGAGTTGGACTCAACAATCCTTGTTGGGTCCCCTCCAACTCAGGATAGTCCGTGGTCCTATGAAAGTGCTAGATGTGTAAAGTGTGGGATGAAAAAGTCACCTCCTGTCTGGTTTTTGTTTAAACCTAGTCCTTCAATAAATTCTGAGTTTTCCGCAATGTTTATTATTTAAATAATAGCTTGCAACCTGTGTGCAGCTTACCTTTGTAAATAGGTTTTGCTGTGGTGGCAGTTCTTTGCCCATACCTGCCCCATGCAAGACAGATCCCTTGTCTATTCTTAATTAGAAAATTGTATGGCAAATCCAGGGTGAGGAAATTAAAGAACATAGCACAGGAACTACTTTGTGCAGGACAGGAAAATACTCTTTCTAATGGAAGTTGTTCTTATTTCAAGGATGTTGTGTGGCAGTAAGCCAAGCTATAAGGAAAAGGCCTATAATTCCCTATTCTGTGGTATCCAAAACAGAAAATGTTTATCATTTTTGACCTCAGCAGCACCAAACTAGTAGATGGGATTCAGCCCTTAATTTTCTTGTCTGATTCTTGTGCCTTTTCTGCATTTTAATCAGTTCTCTATTACTTTTACAATAGCTTCTCGGAAAATTAAAATGATTAAAAACAAATTTCTGTGAAACCTGTTTGTCAAACGTTGAATCTCTAGAAGCTACGATGCTTGTTGATAAGTGACGTGTTTTTCACATTAGCAAGTTGCAAATATTGGGCCTTGAAATTAGGTCACTGGGGTTATTGTCCTGCTTTTTCCACTTGAACTGTAGCATTAACTAGTTTCTGTGGTACAGCCCACAGGTTTTAATGTAGTATTTTACTTGAAATACAGGATTTAATTCTAGTTTCTTTTGGAAAATCTGCTTTGGATTAGTAGTATCAGCATTAAAAATTAGTAAAAACCACAGTCTGAGCATTGAAGCTGGTTTTACAATTCAGACAAGAGCAGGAGTGAAATGGGCTGCAGCAGTACACAGCCAGATGTGAACCTCTTAAGTTCTCCATGCATGTTGTTCCCACATGACATCTGGGTGTTTTAACTAGGGGGGAGAAAAGATAGGTAGCCACTTGTAGCTGGGTTGTACAAATGGGTTGATGTAAGGGTAGTACCAGTTGTCCCAAGGTCCACAGATCGGTTCTACTGCTGTAACAGCCTGCTGCTTGTACAACTGCTGTTGTGTCTCTTTCCTAGGTTCCCATTGCCTTTTTCCAGCTCAGGTCAGTGCAAGGGCATGTCATTACAGATTTTTCTGTTTTCTGGGCTTGGTTATAATTTAAGTTATTTGAAAATACTAAATAAAAAATAAAAAATCAACTTCCCTATGATTCCATGAAACTTAAATAAAGTTTCCATGGCCTAAAGTCTGGTTCAAAGGTATCTTTTTTGGACATCCATCCAAATGGGGAATAATAGCTACAGATGCCTTTCATGTAGGTCAGGACCAGTTCTGTGCTGACAGCAGATACCAGTTATCTGGTCTCCCAGCATGCTAATCAGTCACCACAGTCAGCTGGAACTAATTTATGAATGCTGAGCCCTGAAGCATTTTCACAACATTGTGAATGAGAGAAATGATTATAATCAAAATTGACAATCTGCTATCGTATCTGAGCAGACACAGGGGCATTCACTGAAGGTTCATGGGGAAATAAGCATAATAGGTCTGAAACTAGCATCCTGCATGACAGATTTAAAAATAAAAAATAAACAATGGCGAAGAATAAAATCTGTATTTAGACTTTCTGTTGAAAGTTTGAGGTATGTATATTTGAAGTTTTAGGTAGCGAGGTAACTATGATAAAACCAGAAGCCTCTCTAAGACTTTCAGAAAGGGGAACAGATTATTACGCCCTCCCATCCAGCGAGTTTGCTGAAAGCTACACTTAATGCCATACTTGCTGTTTCTAGTCATTGAAGTTAAATAAAGTCTTGTACAGGTCATAATACATTGACAGGCTTTAAACTAGGAAAAAGAACAGTAAAGAAGGTCAGCAGTATGCTTAATCATATGGACAAACCCACTACATGTGAAATATCCATTTCTTGATAAAGCTTAGGGAGATAAGGTTTCTCAGGAAAAAAAAAAAATCTGGACACTTTCCCTTTATTATTTTCTAGGAAGAGTTGCCATCCTTCAGGTTGTTTTTTCTTTTTTTTTTCAGTTGGTTGGTTACTGGTTTTTTTTGGTTGAGCGTTTTGTTTTGTTTTGTTTGTTTGTTCTAAACTAGTGTTTGTAGTTCAGAGTTATTTGAAATAACCTTGACTGTACTCCTATGTCCGACCTCTGAGGGCAAGGTAGATGCTTACAGTGTTGAAGAGGTGTGAGCATAGCCACAGCACCCTGTCTTCCTCCTGGATCCCACAAGGTTTGGTCTCCAATCTGTTACTGAGGTCAGGAACTAGAGAAAGCCCCAGGCCTGTCAATTGCTGCTTGCATGGAGTTGCACCTTGCTCACTCATCCAGCTTCCTAATGCTGTTCCAAAGCCAGGATGCAGCAGGAGGAAGACTTTGGGAGAAGCATTAAAACCTTTTTTTAATCCTCCAGCTCTAGCTGCCTTGAGGCAGGATTCTAGGCTGCTGCAAGCATGAGGAGACAAGAGTGATGCTTAGATAGTATAAACCATGATGCTGAGTACTTCATCATGATCAAAATCTCTACTGAGGAGTACCAAGTCTGTATGGCACTACATCTTCCATGCTGTGAATCAGTGCACTGTGCAGCATATTAGTTTGTTTCCCCTCCCGTCACCCTGCCCTTCTCTTTTTGATAGCACACAGTACAGACAGCCTGTTATCCCACTTTTGTCCTGGATGCCTTCTTGACAAGGGTTGTGTCTGGGTAATACTCTGCGATCTGAAATGATTTTGCAGCCATTTTGGATAAGACTGAAATGACATTTATGTCCTGTGTCTTAATTTCTATATCATAGGTCCATCAGTTGCTTCAGGAGGGACAACTGGAATTTGTCATTGGAGGGCAAGTGATGCACGATGAAGCTGTGACACTAATGGATGATCAGATTTTACAGCTGACAGGTATGTGTATTTGCATTTAGCTTTTGTTTTTCATTGTGATGACCTTGGGGGTAGTTGCTTTTTCATTTCTCTACCCCTATTTTGCTGTTATTTTCTTTTCTATTCTTCAGAAACTGATTAAAGTACTTCTTACTTCTTATTTGCTGATGGGTCATCTGTATAAAAAATCTTTGCTTTTAAAAGAAAAAAGAACTACTGGCCTGTAGTTTGGTCTATGTTAGTTATAAACTCTTTTGAAACAGAGGCCTTTTTAGTTTGTGTCTGTAGTTTGTGTCTGTTTGAGAGCTTAAGTTCCTGCAGAGATAATTATGGTGAAACTGAGGGTTTGAAAAACTGGAAGAAAATACCTGATAACGATACAGAGTGTGAGGGGGTTTTATTGCTTAGGCAAAGTCTTCTGCAGAAGATGGGCCACAAAATGTCACCAAGGTCATCTTAACTTAGCTCAAAGTCTTGCTTGATGAAGAAATCCCTCATTATAATGATTAACTGAAGCCTCTGTTAGAAATTGACACACGTTTCCAAGAGATGCACTATATCCCATTTTAATTCTCATCTGCTTCCAGCCATTTGTATGTTATGCCTCTCCATCAGATAGCATAAAGGGTCTTTTAGTATTTTGGCTTATCTCCGTTTGGTTAAAGAAAGAAAAATAAAAAAGGACAATTCATGCCACCGTCACGCTGGAGATGACTACAATATGTCATGAGGGAGTGGTGTGGTTTTGGAGGGTAAGAGGATATATTAGTACCAGCTGTCCGTTGTGGCTGATACAAACCCTGCCTGTTTCAGGGCTATACTCTGGGCAGCGTTTTACAGGAGAGTAATGCAGTTCAGACAGCAGCATCTCCATTTGCTGAACCTGACCACACACTAACACTGGCCATGTTCCCTGCTTGTCAGTGTTTATCAGGAGCACAAGGAGAGCAGCTGATTTGCTTCTCAGTGAGTCACCACATCGCACTCTGGCCGAAAGGAGGAGGGAGAATGAACATCTTCTTTCAGCTGACTCCTGTATTTATAGGTGGTTCTGAAGGCTTTGTATGTCGAAGCCAGGATTTTTCCAAAGAAAATACTTATATTGGCTGTTGAGTCCTTTTCTTGAATGCTAATATAGCTTCTTATTTCAGTGGAGTTAGTTGCATAAATCATTATTTCTAATCTAATATTTAATTTGTGTATAAACTAAATTTTGTTTAAAAGAAGATTAAAACTTACTAGTTAATTTAGCTGGGACAGAAATATTAATGTTTTTTAATGTCCCCATTAATTTTTCCTGAAAGCACTCAGCTCAGTTTCCACTGTTACGAGTACCTGCAAGCAAAAGGTGTATCCTTGTGTTTTGTTGAGTATACCTTGAAAAGAGAAAGCCAGTGCAGACATTTGGGGTCTACATCTCCTATCTTCTCCTAGCCTTGTTTAGGAAGGGCCTAGCAAAGTGTGCCAAAAGTGTGCTTCAGTGAGAAGAATTAAAATAAACTCATTCTTTGAGAACGTTTTCACAAAAAAAAAAAAAGACAACAATCGTGGAAAAGATGAAGTAAAAAGAGGATGCCTTGCAACCTCAGTTATTTAAACATGATCTTTGGAATGGAAATAACCCAAAATGAGCAGAAGTGGTTGTATGTTCAAACAGTTATGTGCACAATTCCAGAACTATAAAATTAACATCTCCTTTTCTCTCTTTTTTTTTTTTTTTTTGACAATAAGAATCATAGTGCAATATACTAAAATTATTCCTAAGAGCAACTGCTTATCTGGTTGGTATACTTTTATTTACATGGTTTGTCTGAGTTGATCCTGTTGGCTGGTCTCTCTAGTTTTTGTGGTTTTATTTATTAATTGAAACTCAATAGTATATTAATAACATTAGTTGTAAATAACATCTAACAATATTGCTGCTAACCTTTGACTTTTTCTATTTTTTATGATCTTCAGTCACATTCATGTTAGTTTTGTTCACTTATTCCTGTCATTCACGAGACTGAAATTTCCTGAGACATGTCTGATTTTTAGCAAGCACAAACTCAGACTTGAACCTTAGCCTTAGCCTTAACATAATCTTTCTCTAAGTAGTTTCCCAGGCCTGTCTCTTATCACGATTCCTGTTTGTTGTTCATCTTTTATGATGTTAGTAAGTTATACTTGGCACAGCAAAATAAATATTGCCAGTGTAAGTTTCTGCTGTGAATCTAAATTCCCGAAACTTTAAATGCTTTGGAAAACATCAACGATGAGCTGTCCTTTAAGTGTTTATCTGTAATACTACATGCATATTGCATTGATTAAAATGAACTTGTAGGAGTGTTCCTAAGGTAAACGTATTTTGCTTTGCAGAAGGCCATGGGTTTTTATACGAAACTTTTGGGATCAGGCCTCAGTTTTCTTGGCACGTTGATCCTTTTGGAGCTTCAGCTACAACACCAACTCTTTTTGCTCTGGCTGGTTTTAATGCTCATCTTATCTCTCGAATTGACTATGACCTGAAGGCTGACATGCAGAAAAACAAGGTAAAAAATACCCAAAGACTGAAACCTGTGTCAGTGTGTCCTTATCATAATGTAAGCTATTCAGTTAAGAAAGGCATCCCAGATTTGTGCAAGAAAGGTATTTAGGTATTTTTTCTCTAAAAGTAACACACCAAATGCATGTTTGCAATGGTAAAATGCATTGTGTCTGTGTAATACTGTCAGTAATATCTTTGACAGTCTGGGGGGTTTCCAAAATGGTACTTCTGTGCTTGTCATTGGGGTAATGGTTTCTTATTTTGCTTGTTTTCCAGAGGCTCCAGTTCGTATGGCAGGGCTCACCTTCTTTATCCGAAAGTCAGCAGATCTTCACCCATGTCATGGATCAGTACAGCTATTGTACCCCATCGCAAATACCTTTTTCAAACAGGTCTGAAGATTTCTGAAATAGGCAGAAATATTGGTTGCTTCTGAGAGTTGATACGGTCAGAGCTTTAGCGTTTTCTTTGACTGTTTTCTTTCAACAGTATTCTCCTGCTTTGTTTCACAGATGTGTGGTAGGTCAAGGAGGAGTCTAGACTCTGGAGATGTGAATCAGGGTTATTAAGCACCCCCCCCACTACCTACCATAATATGTGAAGTTTGCTTATTACTCAACAATTGAATCCTCAGAAGTGATGCTTTCTACTGACAGGCATTAGAAATGCTTCAAAATATTCTCAGACTTTAAAAATAATCTTTTCTACCACAAGGAGGCTTAGAACGTGGGTTTAACTTTCATCTATTGTGTCAGTTCCTATCAAAAAATAAATATAGAATAAAAATGTGAATCAAATCAGTTACTATAAACAGAAAATATCCAAAGCAGGACTGGGATTTTTGTTTCTCTGCCTGAAAAGTTAAGATTTAAAAACTCCGTGAAGCTCAGCAGGGACTTGGCTATTGCTAATTGATTGTCTATGGGAGATTTTCAGCATTATATTGGGCTGAGATTGTGTATATTATCTGTGTATAAACCGAAGAGGCTCAAATTTTCCATTTACTTTGTGGAAAAACTCTGAGAGCTGTGAACTGAAAGCTTTATTTCTTTCTCTGTCTTATCCAGTAATCCACGCCATGTAAACAAAGTTTACTTGGGGTGATTGTTACAGAGCTTGGTGGTTTGTTCTGTGATTTCTTTGTTCTATGCCAGTAAACAGCAGGGACTTGGAAAGATGTATGGTGCAAAAATAAAATGGACAGCCTTCCCCCTACCACACCCCCAAATGAACACTAAAATCTGAACACTGGCAATGAATAGAAACTGAATTTCTTGCTTCTTATTTCCTGTGTGTCTGCATTTTATCCCAGCACCTTTCAATGTGTTTCGCCCAGTTAGATGAATAAATCCCGTTTATAGCCTATTGTTTTCTTTTTCTACTTAGATCAGGGTTTTATTGGAATGGATTTGCAGTATTCCCAGATCCACCAAAAGACGGTGTTTACCCAAACATGAGTCTCCCTGTTACAGATAACAATATCCATCCGTATGCACAGGCCATGGTGGCAAACATTAAGGAAAGAGCGGCCTGGTTCCGAACAAGTGATGTTTTGTGGCCATGGGTAAGTGCATTGTCATCCGTGTTTGCTTGAGAAGCGCCAAGAACACCTGCAGAATGGACAGTAGGTAGTTGCTTCTTCACTGCACTATGTACTGCCCAAATCCACGTTCATACCACATGACTGTGAAGTGTTTTTCTAATACATGGGGCCTACATGTCTGACTAGTGGTTATTTTTAAAAAGTGAAGCTTTCTTGTACAGTCTGCCAATTGTCTAGCAAGTCTTCAACCCTACTTAATATAGAAAGAGATGTAACAGAATTGTAAAGATAACCTCTTGCCAAGCTCTGTACTACGATACTGCATCCTCTTTCCTTACCTTGTGTTGTCATTGATCTCATTACATTGCTGCTTGGCAGAACATAATTCTTTGTTAACAAAAATGTTAGTGTTACTGGAAAATGTACTAAGTATTAGGTAGACAAGGTGTTTTTGAACTGATGTGTTAATCATTTTTTTATACAATCTATGTATTTGAGTTAGAAACAGAAACATATCCCAGCTGGGTCATCCAAACACTTCTTTCAGCAATCTGCTATGTTAATTACATCCTCATGTACAAATCACACTGGTATGCTTTTAGCTAGCTTTAAGTCATTAGAACAGAAAAACTTTGCCCAAACTGAATGTACAGTCTGTTTCTGAAACTTGATAGATGCTGTAGGTTTCATCATTACAATTAAAATGTGTGTTCTCAAGGCAGCTATTTTACCAGAATATCTGTTGTCACAAAGAGCAAACGTTTTCTGAGTCATTGTTGTTTCTCTCCTCTATCTGTGCCACTGTCACTTATATTGTGCTGGATTTTTGTTATTTTGTGGTTTTGTTGTTGTAGGTTGGGGGTGTGGGAGGGGAAGAGAAGTGAGCTATGACACTCTGGAGTGGTGGTGTGGGGACAGTTATGCTAGAATGGGAAGGAGGGAGTCTGGAATGGTGCATTTAAATTCTAGATGTCTTGGTCCAAACATGCAGTTTTGCAATAATGTAAGAAAATTTCAGTCCCTGATTTCCTTACTTGCTTTGCTTTGTGATTATTACTCTGTTTAAAGCTTGTTAAAGTTTGCTACCCATTCAGAGCAATTTGTGAGAAAGTGGAAAGAAATAGACATTTGGATATCTCTGTAACTAAGCTGATTTTTTTGTATACTTACAGTTTGAAGGACTTTGTTTTTTGTGTTTGTTTGTTTGTTTTTTCTCCAGTTAAGAATTAGGAAATAGGCACCTTCCTGTTTCAGGTCTGACCTCACATCTAGACTATTGGCAGTTTTGTGATGAGCTATATGGACAAACAAGTGTGTGTTCGTGATCTGAAGAGCCTGTTTGTGCAGGAGGTGCCACTGGGTTGTGGTGCTGTGCAAACTTTCAAACCTGCCTCTAGAGACTATAGAAAGATGTAGGTGGCGGGGAAGGAGTTGCCTTAAGGACTAGAACTGATCCTTGAGATCTCATTTGGCCTGTGTGTTTAAACTAGTTGTACAGTAATGCATAGCATTCCTATGTAAAGTTTTGTTCACGTAATGAGTGGATGCAATGACTAAATGCAGCAGGTTCTCCTGGATATCCTTGTTCTGCAGGGCTGTTCCATTAAGCTCAGTTCCTTAATGAGTTAAGTCACAAGGTTAAAGTTACTGTGCTTCTTAGGTAAAAGGTTGGGGTGAAAGATGTGATTGCAGAGAAAATAGAGCTTCCTTAGACATCTTGTTTCAAACAACTTCTAATTTTTGAAGACCAATCACTGAGAGCATCTTTATTTTGAAAATGAGATCAGGATATTTTGTAGCATAAAAAGAGTTGACCTGTTGTGCAACATTTCTGTCTGAAGCATAGAGACATGAAGATGAGGGTGCATTAAGCTGGTGTCAGTTAAGCTCCTATTAAGCCCTTTTTTTGTGGAGAGGGGGGTTCTTACTGCATTACTGTGCTTCAGACAGATGCCTATACTGTAACACTGATATTCAAGAACATACATTCCATGGCCAAGTAACTCATTTTCCTGTTCAGCGACCATAGGTGAACAAAGACATTCATATCATGCTTTTTTTTGAATGTTTGTACATGCACATTGTACGTATTGAGATGCCTTCTACAGAAGGCAGAGGTTGTGCAAGCATACTCATAAATGAGGCTTTACTACACGGTGTATTACATCGCATAGAAATAGGATGAGCATCAGAAGTACTGTAGTCTACCGTTGAGGCAGGGGATCAGCAACACTGTGTGACTGCAGGGTTCACTTTCAAGAGAGTTTTGTTTTACATCATCTCCACAGTACTTCCTAAATCTTATTTTCTGCTTTTAAGAATACTAATAGAACTTCCTTATTTTCTGCCAAGTGTTAGCAATGCAGTGTAAAAAGAAGCAATGACCTCTCTTCTAGGCATATATGCATACATTTTCCAGTTGCTGCCATGAAATTTTACGTTCTTGCACAATATGGTGAATCAACACACTTCTCCTTATCTGGAGGGACCTGGTCAGCTGGTTATCAGCTGATCTGTGCGAGTGACCCTACCCCTGTGTGATGGTTTTGTAACAAAAAACTTCTATATGGACAGTCAAGATAGAAGAAATACCACTTTAGCATACACTAGTGTTAAAAAAAAAAATCCAAATTACGTGACCCAAAGTTATTTTACTGTTCTGTTTTCTGAATTTCAGGGCTGTGACAAACAGTTCTTTAATGCATCTGTTCAGTACTCCAACATGGACCTGTTGTTGGATTATATTAACAAGCATTCTGATGAGTTTGGAGTGACCGTCCAGTATGCCACTGTCAGTGATTACTTCCAGGCAGTTTATAGCAAAAATCTCACATGGGAAATCCGGGATTCTCAAGACTTTCTTCCATATTCAACAGGTAATTAAGTTAATAGCTGTGTAATTCCTGTCCCAAGCATATATATTTAATAAAGGGAAAATGAAAAAAAATGAGAGAGAAAAGAGCAAAATTAATTTACGCTATCAGATCCAATAAAATTGATCCAAACAATTGATCCAACAAATTGGTCCAAAGTTAGTGGTACAAGAAAGATGGTAGGGCAGTGGTTGAAATATTTCTTTGGGATAGCTAGAAGAAGGGGCTGGAGGAAGAGAACCCGAGAGAAAGTGTATAGAAATAGGAAAACTTGGCAAGAAATCTAGCTTGATTTTTGTTTTGCTGCCTTTGAATAATAATAGAGTGCAAAGGACATCTAAGCATAAGGCATAGCCTTAAGTGTGTGATGTCATCTAAATTTTTGTTAATGACCCAAATAAATTGATAGATACTGTAGGAATTGGTTTCTGTTACAGTGAAAACAGTGAGCAATGAGTTATGCCTTTAGGTCTAAGCCACCTGACTGAAATTCAATAAATTCTAAATAACATGTATACTACATAACTATATAGCACGCTGCTGTACAGTTACCAGGCAGCAGTAGTAGCAGAGGTGCTTCACAAAGGTGTGTCAGCATAAGATGTAAGCCTTCCATAAAATCAGAGCGGTCTTGTTCGACGTCTTGAAAGCAGAAATCCTAGAACACTATTCTGCTTGAATTAATTTTTTTTGAGTAATTTGGTTCATGTTTAGACATAAAACTTGGAAATAATTGTTTTTTCTTCCTCCCACAATCAGCATGCATAAATACCTGTAGTCTCCTAGGTGTTCTGCAGTGTTAGATGTGTGTTAGACCTCTCTGCCTCTTTCCCCGACGTGCTCTGTAATAGGACACAGAGGTGCTTCGGGATCCAGGGAACTGAAAGGAAATAAACCAAAAGATACCTTGAAACAGTTGGCTGCATGGCTAAACTGAGCAATGGCCTATTATTAGTGTTTTAAAAAAAATGGTTTGTGCACAAATTAGAGCAGAGATCAGAGCAGTGACACGGAGTAACCTGTGAATGTCTGAAGGAGAAGTGAGTCAGGTAAGGACAGGAGGAGCAAGATAATCTGAAAGCTGAGGTTCCTGGTTCCTTCTGTGTTAGTGCAGTGAAACAGCGGTGGATCAAAGTGAAACAGTTGGTACAGCGGATTTGATGTCCACACTCCATGCATTTCCAGGCAAACTAGATGGAATCTGGTCACATGGACTAAGTGCCCATTAATGTTTGTTTAATCCAGTTTGAGAGCTCAAAAACTTTTTTATATATATACACCAAGTAAAACATAATAAGTAAGGGTGACCAGTGAATTCCTCCAAAAACATGTTACTAGTCAAAGCAAAACAGTATGGCAGATGTACCCACCCAAGTCTCCTTAGCTCTAGGAGAGTCTTTTTCATTAAAGAAAACTGATTTAAGTTCTGGAAGAAAATGTGTTTTAAGTGAAGCCTCAGAAATACAGGGTTTTTCCTTTTTAAAGTTCCATAGTACAATGCAGTTTATTCGTTGAAGTTGCTTGCTTGTTACTTTCTGCACTATATCGGTTCTTCAGATAGAGCTGGGACTATATGAAGGCAGGCATTCCATATCCAACATCCCTTTAATCACTTTCCCCAGTAAACTTACCCTTGAATCTTTTTTGGTTTAGGTCTCACATATCAAAGTATGCAGAGAGAAGACAACAGCAACTTCTCAGTTTTGAAACTCATTAATTTGTTGCATTGCATGGATAAAATTATCATTAAAATACCTTTTTATATAACTGTAGCTACCACTGCTTCATCACATTCTTGACACTGGATGTATATCTTGCACTATTATGACCTAAATTTAGCTTATATATCCAATATTCTGTAGCAAGTCTGTTCACTTTTAAATGAATAAAAATAACCATTGCTTCCTGTGAATCACTGCATGGACTGATCCCTGACTCACTCACCTCCCCCCAGGGATCATGTCATGTCTAACAATTTGCCGATAAATGCATTGCCAGCTCTAACTGCTAATATCCTTTCACATCTGGGCTCTTACCTGTATCTTTTGGCGTAATTCACAGGCAGTAGTCACTTGTTGCTAGCTTGCATAACAGCAGCACCCATCATGTTCCAGGTGGGTGCCCACACATAGATGCAATCTCTTCCCCACTAAGATGCAATCTTTTCCCCAAACGTCTTACTGTGCCTTGCAATTGCAGGATAGATTTGAGTGCACTTTCTCCCACATACTGTTTTGCCTCTTGATGATTAATCCTCTCTCATTCTTTCTATGCCATTTTATTATGAGTCACTTGTTGGGCTCAGTGTCACTTCTGGAATATGCCTTGGAAACTCAAGTTTTAAGTCTTAGAGAAGTATTTCCTTCTTTTACTCTGTTCATGGTACCATGCTGCTGTGCATATGCAACACTTGCTTGTAACCTTGAAAACTCTTTCAATTTCTAGCATTTTTTCAGGCCCAAGGAATGTCCTACAGTTTTTGACCAAAAGATCCTGTTTTCTAATTGTTGCTTTTAATTATAGGGTGATAGCAGTTTGTTAGTTGTACATATTCACTTTAGAACACGCTGTCTGCAACTTCTTTCTGGAAAAACAATTCAGCAGTGGTTTATCCATTAAAAAAAAAAAAACTGACTGAGATTTGGAGGGTTTAAAATGTATAACTTGTTTTTCTAGTTTACTCTATGGGATACTGGAACTCGTTTGCACAGATGAACCACTGAAATACTTTCCACTGACCACTTGAGGGCATATTTTGGTGTAGTTTGAAGCACTGCAGTAGCATGGAGTCATATTGTCACATCACTGTTTTACTCCATTTTGAGGATGTTAAATTTAAGATCGGTCTTTTTATCTGACTAAAAGTTGGGAGTATGGAGGACTCATTAACTTTATTAACAAATAACATGCGTCAGCTAAGCTTAAAAGGTGTTTTGTGCAGACAAGACGTTCCTGCAGATACAGGTTAATGTAGTAGATAATGGCTTAGTATCAACAGTCATGTTGCTAGGCCTGTAGGAAAGGCTGTACCCTTCCAAAGGGTGTGTTTATGGCTCTGTTTCTTTGTGGGGCTTATGACTATTCCCTTTGGTGGCTGACGTGTATAATCCACAGCAGTTTTCATGTAAGAAGCTGTATGGTACTAGCCTAACAAGCAATAACTGAAATGCTTTTTTGGCATGTATTGGGTCTCTTCCACTCTTAATAGAGCCATTTCAAGCATGGACTGGGTTTTATACTTCTCGAAGCACATTAAAAGGAGTTGCAAGGAGAGCAAGTTCACTGCTTTATGCTGGAGAGTCCTTTTTCACACAGTATGTCCAGCAACACCCAGCAAGTTCTATTTGCAAATGTGGAGCCCTAAAGCAACTTCAGAGTCTTAGATGGGCAGTATCAGAGGTAAAGTTTTATTTATTTATTTATAATAAAAATGTTTCTTGTCTAAAGGCAAAGCTTTTATTTTGCATTCCAGTTGGAGTGTCCCCATGTCACTTTTATATTTTTAGCAATAATTTTCCTTTATAGCAATTTGTTTGTGATTTAGCAAACAACCGTCATGAAATGAGACTTCAGCCCCTTAGCCACAAATTCAAGATACAAGTTACAGGCAAATGTTTTCTTCAGCTGGGGGAAAGGCACATGGTTCCAAACTTTAAGCACATGAAAGTCCTTTTCTCAGTTCTATTATTTAGAAAATGGTTACAATAAAAACCTGAACCCACTTGAAGTTGCTAATAATCTCTATTTGTGTAAGTTAGAAAAGACAGATTTGTTCCTTCAAAGTTAAGCAGCGAAGTGATCAGTCTCATGCCACTGAACATTTACAGACCACAGTCCTTTTGCTGGTAATAAATGTTTTGTCAGCTAACTTACTGACCAGATATTAGTAGTAAATGAAAAACCTGTCTTTCTATGGTATTTATGAAGTATAGTTGTTGTTTGTTTGTTTGTTTGTTTATTCGCATTTTTTCCTCTAAATACATAACTTAGAAATTTGTAAATATTAAAAACCAAGTATGTGTAGCTGGAAATCTGTGTGTGTCTTGTCTTTGACCATTTAATTCTGACAGCAATATATTGCAAGTAGCAATTTGGAATAGGCAAAAAGTGAATGTGTGAATATGGCTGTAATACCCTTTTTAAAAATGAAATGACTGTTACTGGATTGTGTTTTTTTTTAAAAAAAATATATTTATATATATATATATATATATATATATATATATATTATTAATATAAAAAAAAGGTTGGGGGGGGAGGCAAACCAGTTGCATTGTAACCTTTGAAACTACTCTCAAATATAAGGTCCAGCACCACGATGGTATAACAGGCACAGAGTCTCCCAAGGTGAAGAACATGTACATGGATAATTTAATGTACGGAATGTTCAACGTAAAGAAGCTAATGGCTTCCCTAATCTTTGACATGAACAATGCTAAGAAGAATGGAGACGTCTATTCTTCTGTTTACAGTAAAGACTCAGGAAAACCAGGTACTTTTAACACAGCTTTTCCAATTTCCAGGGTACCTTATGGAAGTTAACGTGCTGTCCTTGGAGAAAGTCCACATGCTGTTTACCACTGAACCACTTTTGGAAAATCCTGCTTGCCTTATGAGACCTGCTAGGCCTGTGGAAACTTGCATGAATTTTTGAGCTCTCAGATCTCAAGCACCTGAAAACAGGACCTTTTGGCTGTTTGGCACTGGGTCAGAGCTCTGCATATATCGTACCTAGCTCCTAGATTCAGACCTCAGCTGTATAACAAAGGGAAGAAAGAGGTGGTGATCAGTGTGGTTATTAAACAAAGCTTATTACACAGCATAATCCTATGCAGTAATAATCAATCACAGTTAAAGGTTCTTGCTATGGCATACTGCCAGCAAGTGTAAAAACTTAGAAGAATTTTCAGGAGTCTTCTAAAGACTGCATTGCTTTTTTTCTTGACTTTGGAATTTTTTTAAATTGTCAAATGTAAACAGTGCCAAAGGCTGCACAGCAGACTGATTTGTTTTTTTACAGGGTTGTTTTTAGATGAGGCTTCTCATTTGATTTTCTGTATAACTCATAAAGTTAATACTGCGTAACATTGAGTTGTGGTAAGCCGCTTGTTTTCACTAAATGCTTTTACATTCAACTCAGGCGTCATTGGCTGAACACAGGGTATCTTTTATTGGGTAAGTAATAAGGGGAAAAAAAGCAGAGGGTTTTTTATGAAGTACTGTAAAATGTACTACTTCTTTCAATCAAAATTTTACTGCAGGGTTTTACACTAAAATGTAAGATGGTTGTGCCTAGACAGATCTCTTAACTATGTTATTTTGAAAATGAAAGGTAGTTGTAGTGACTGATAGCTCTTCTTGTTCCTTTGTGTACCCAAAGGTACTACAGATGTTGACCAGTATGTTATTGTCTATAATCCACTGGCATGGAACATCACCACCTTTGTCACTATCTCTGTCAGCCACTCATCGATGAGTGTATATGATGAACTGGGACATTTTGTACCGGCACAGGTACTTCACAACTTTTTTTCTTTCTGTTGCTTCTCTCTTACATTCCAGTTCTCACTGACTTGATGCTACATGGTAATATATAATGTTACAGTGAAAACAAGGATTACTTCACCTTGGGGTTTCCTAGGTGTCCTTTAAATGTTTTTCCTTTTTTTTTTTTTTCTTGCCTGCACTCTCAAATAGAGGGGTTTTTTTTACCCTTAATGTCCAAAAGGGATTCCTGCTATTCTTGTCAGTTTGGTTTGTCCTTTGCATGTCTGCTCTCTACCATGCTGCACTTCTCTGTGCTTTTTATTTAAAAAAAAAAAAAAAAAAAAAAAAAATGTTTCTTATAAAGCCCTGTCCCTGCCTCCTGCACATGAAGGCCTGAAGAGGCTGCTCACACTTCCAGATGCTCCCCTCTGTCCCCAAGATGCCTGTTAGCTCAGCAGCTTCTGCTGGCTGGACAGCGTTGTGAACATTAATGCTGTGGCTTATTACTACCCACATGCGTCAAGGCACACTGTGGTCAGATAGCGATACACAACAGCTGTCTGGTGTTTCTGCATTTCTACATGGTGATGGTACAAGATTATAAGATTATCAGAGGTTGGACTCGGTGATCTTAGAGGTCTCTTCCAACCTAGACTATTCTGTGATTCTGTGATTCTATACTGCCTTCATCTGGAAGACATCAGCCTCTTGGGTTAGTGCATATGGTCATGCTTACCTTTCAGCCACTTAACCTTGCAGAATTCCTGTCATCTTAATTATTTTATTCTTGTAACATACAAGTGGGAGACAGAAGTGTATTTTAAAGTATTTATTTCATGATTTAGGATGCCCTGAAGTCTAGCTTTCACTTTTTATTTAAAGGTTCTCTGTTCAGAGTTCGTCTATGTTTTTTTTGTTGTTTGTTTGTTTTTGCTAGAAGCTACATATATGTGCACATGGATGGCACTTAAGGCTAAATGAAATCTTTACCAGTAAAGAGAAGGTGGTTTGGGATCTTTTTCTTCTCATATGTGCTGCTCAAATGTTCATTTATATCACAAATTCCTTGCCCCAGGAGAGAAATCTTTAGTTTAGAACCTTGATACAAGTATAGGTTGAGGAGAAACGAGGGCAAATACTCTGCCTCTTCTGTACCACTCCCATAAGTTGCATAGGGAAGGCAGAGAATAGGAGGTAGGCCCTCTTGGTCCTAAGGATAGGAGGTCTGTGGTATGAGTAGGTGGCCATGTGCCAATCCACAGTGCGAAGGTACAGACAACCGTTATTTCTGGTTAGTGGTAACTAACCCCTTTGTCTATGTAATCTGTACAGTATTCATGGAGTCCACTTTCTTTCACCAAATAGATAGTAACAAATTATATAATATTAATGGGAAGGATATGTGTAATTAAAAAGGTGATTTTATTAAATTGTTTAAGGTATTTTGATATTCAACAGCACTGCTGTTCTCTTTACACAGAAGTATGGCACATGCTTCTACCTCCCTCTCTTTATGTCTTCCTTAAGGTGAGGGTGTGCCTGGTTGCTTTGTCCTCTTGCCACCAATTTCCTCACATTCACACATGTCACTTCCTTCATGTTTTGGTCTGTTACGTCACCTAACTGATTAGATTTACTTGTGGTTATTTCTGCTTACACTTGTGGTTATTTCTGCTTACATATACACTCTGCAATGTGATCTTAAATCAAGATCTGTGACTGCACGTTCCCATTAAAATAAGATTCAACTTTGGACTTCACTTAGCAGACCTCTTCCCTTCAGTACTACGGCAAAGCTTAATCTGAGGTCACTAAAATCCTAATTAAAAGCAGCATGGATCTACATTATAATTAAGAAGTATAAAACTGACATGTTTAGAAATGTATTTTTCTAGCACTAGTTAATTTTCGTAATTTAGGGCTTCCAACACGTGAGGTCAGTTGCCTTGCTAATTAATTTTCTGTAATGGAGCATTGTTGTGTGTGTTAACTTACAGATTCAAAGCTCAGCAGAGTCTCATTCTACCTATGACCTGTATATTCTTGTTGAAATAAGTGGTTTGAGCTACAAAAAATATATTGTTAAACCCTCGAATGGTAAGCAATCTGCATTTATTGGAAAATCAGTTAAATACCAGCGGAAAGACACAATACGTGGGGTTCAACAAAGCCCAGATCTGCTTCCTGTGGTTAACGACTGCTACCAGATCATGTTTGACCGAAGCAATTATCTAATGTACAGCATTACAGACAGGTGGGATTGCCTGCTTTTTTAATAACACTTCAGATTCTGTAAAACCTTGTTGTAAAAAATAAGTGGAAGTACTCTATCGTGTGCCGTAATTCTGAGACTTAACTAACAAAGTGTTTGTTATAATTATTGTTTTCTCTGCAGTTCACATTTCCTGTAGAAAGGAGGACGCTATCATGGACATGATTCCATATTGTTTCTGTGATGTTGTTACCCAGTTTAACCATGCAGTCAGCATAAGATAGCATGACAGATCACACTATTAACTAGTAGATCTGAAGATCTGCCATACTTTTAAACTAAAGAGAGGTATGACCGTGTATTAAAGATAAGTAAACACATACGCTCTGCTTGCCCAATGAGCAGATGAGTGATAGAGCAAGAGCTTACTACTCATTACTGTTTTATAAGCCCTGTATCACTGTTTCTATAATAGGAAGCTACAAAACTTTTTGAAAGTATTTTGGCAAATTCTACTTATTTAGGCAAATAAAATGGAAGAGCAATCAAGATGGAGGTGAGATACGCGGTTTGCAGCTTGTCTTTCTTGGCTAATGTGAATTGGCCTAATTTCTTGAGCTTCAGTGGAGCTGTGCTGCTTAGTGCCTGCTCAGGATTAAGATTCTCAGCTATGTACTGCTGGAAGATCTGACCTCTTTTACTCTGTCCTAGTGATGGGAAGATCTCTTTCACCTTTGTGGTTTTGTTAGTAATTCTGCCTCCTAGAGTGAGAAATCATTGTCTAGTATAGTTAGAAATCAGCTTTAAAAACTATAGATGGGCATGAGCCAAGAGCCCTGAAGTACTTTCTGTAACTGTCTCCAGATCTCTTGAGGAATCCTTAAGGAATATAATAAAGACAAACAAAAATCTGAATTCAAATTCCATTTTTCTTCACCCTGTTCTGGCAGGCAGCAAGAGCTGGAATTCAGCATGTAGGAAAAATTGGGTATTCATTTTTGTTATACAGCTTCAGACAAGCCCAGAATGTTTGGGTTTCAAAAAGTTTGTTTTGGAGTAGCAGAAAAGAGTGGAGTATTAGAGCTGGGAATGCCCCCAGGAGTAATAGGAAAACTTGGATATGTTTTGATCCTCAACTATTACAGTTCATAGGTTGCTATATTAACACTAGCAAAAACTGTTGGCAGTTTACATTTGTATGCCAGACCAAGTAATTTTTTTTCTATTTTGCCAGCAAGGCTTCAGTAGAGGAGCAAAGCTGATGGCTGAGGGCAGTAGCATCTTAGATTACCTTCAAGTGACTGCAAAGAGTATGAAATGAGGTCCTAAATAGTTTAACTGTAGGCTTTGGGGGGAAAATAAGCAGACAAAGTAGGTACTGAGTGTGTGATTTTTGTTACCCTGTTGCCAGTATGTTCTTGTTACCATTGCTAAATATAGAAATCATTGTTAAATATGGTTCTGTATAGCTACAAAATCACACAAAATAATCTGATTATTCATTATTATCTCATGATGTACCTTATTGTTGTACAGCGGGTTGTTTTTGATCCTGTAGCAACTCTCATTTTTCTTCAAAGTATGAGGTAATGTAAGCGTTGTTTCTGTTTTAACATGTTGCTATTTTACAGGAGTATAAAAGAATGAAACTCCTTTTATTTACACACTGACAGCTGTATTAGCAGGGAGCACTTTAGTTCTCTGCTGTTCTCATTTCCCAAGTTTTATCAGATCTGTTACTTTGAGGAAACGGATTTTTCTTACATTGCAAACCTCATTCCAGCTTTGCATCTGTTATGTACAAAATGTGCTTATAGGTAATACAACTTTTTTCTTCTGTGGATTTGCAGGGAGACTAACCAGACTGTCCAGTTGACCCAGGAGTTCCTTGAGTACCACGTGAATGGAGACGTGATGAAAGGACCCATTTCAGATAACTACTTATTTGCCCCAAATTCTTCTGCTGTTCCAGTATCAAAAGCAGTGGAAATGGAAATAGTTTTTGGAAACTTAGTGACAGAGATACGGCAATATTTCTACAGGTGCAACACCATCACAGCTTCACCTTGCTTGAATGTTTAATCATCTAGATATATGTGAGAGTAGCTCTGTGTAATTCCTCCTGAACAGGGGAGTCTGTGTTCTGTGAAAGTTTTAGACAACAGAACTATACTTAGCAGATACATGCTAATGCTGAGAAACTGCTTCCTTTAGATCATATTACTGGGGGGAGGAAGGGGATGCTCAGTTACATCTGCAGTATGTTTCATAATGTAGTTTCTGCTTGAATCCTGTTTCCATTCAATTCAATGAAATTTGCAGCTGACGTCTTCTGTACGAGTGGAATTTGGACATAATGGTTCATTTTCCTACCAGTAGAAATCTTTCTTACAAGTAAATTTAAGACAAAGCAGTAAATTTAAGACAAAGAAGGGAATCCTACACAAGGACGCTCAGGCTCTTTAATGAACTAGTGACTTTTCTGTGTTAGTCATATCCATTTATAACCTCCTTACCTTCTTTTAAATCTGGTAATTTGATTAAAACCTTTTGCTTTAAGTTTAAGGATTGTAGCTGAGAAACACTGTTTGAAAACAGTGGAATTCTACGGCATGTATTCTTGCAGTATGTGCATTGCTTAGGGAGTCATAATTGGTTTTAAACTTTATTATTAATTTTGAGGAAATACAGAGCCTTTCTAGTTAAATGAACGGTCCTTTTTACACTTGCAACACTAAAGAAAATTGTCAAATATCATTTACTTCAGCTGAGTATCTGTACATTAGAAAATTAAAATAATTTCAATAATTACATAGGTTGAATACAGGCAACAAAGTTTGTCTGTGTGCGTGATAGTGTCATGCAAGATTTGTATGTCTTGACATAACTGATCTAGTGCTCCACCTGATAAACTGTGCATATCCTTCTCCTTACAGTAACATTACTGCCCGGTATTATGTATATGCCATGTATACCAGGCTGTATTTAGTACCAGAAGGCTATGATGGGAAGCTGCTTTGCCATAGGATAGAGCAAGAATACAGTGTTGGGCCTTTGGAAGTAAATCGTGAGGCAATTCTAAGAACCAGCACAAATTTGAACACTGGACAGCTACTCTACACTGATGACAATGGATATCAGATTCAGAAAAGACCATTCAAGACATATGTGAATAACACAGCAGCTCGGGTGAGTGATAATGCATAATCCAAACTCAATCATGTTTTATCTTCATTCTCCATTACTTTTACCTAGGTTAACATCAACACTGTGTGATTTACTATGTGTTTTCAGAACTATTATCCTATGGTCCAGACTGCCTACATTGAAGATAATGCTACAAGGCTGACACTGCTTGCAGAAAGAGCTCATGGTGTCTCAAGTCAAGGGAATGGACAAATGGAGGTAAAAAATAGGCATGTGTGTTGGTTGGTGGCTCTTTTTGTCTCCCAAGGAGTCATTTTTTGGCTGGTAACTGTTGTGATACTTACCTTATCAATACAGGTGATGCTTCACAGAAGACTGTGGAACAACCTTCAGTGGGACCTGAATTTCAATCTCACTTTGAATGACTCTTCAGTAGTTCATCCTGTGTTTTGGCTAATTTTAGGAACCAAGTCTGCAACCACTGTTCTGTATCGGACAAGCCAACAGGCTTTAGAACACAGGCCAATTGTAATGTTTGGGCAATTATCAGGTAACTCCTCCATCCTCTGTGCTGTCTTTAACATCTGAATGACTTATTTGTTTTGCTTTGATTTGTGCTGTTAAGTTTGTAAATGCAGACTTCAAGCCTCCTGTGTGATGAAGTTAGTATACAGTGAGTTAGAAAGCAGATTTAGAGACTGTTAATTACTTTGCATTAATTTCAAATATGGATGTTGTCCAAGTCTATGAAATGTTTCTCATTATGTAATTATCTCTTATTCTTGGAGGAGAAAAAATTTTAAAGCATCTAATGAGAACAAAATGTCCACATGGGGAATTAGTGCAAAGTAGCTGGTAGATCATACATCAGCTTCCTGGATGCTGAGTCTTTAATGGCCTTTTTTGAGTAATTCTTTTAAAAACATTTGTTTGACTTGTTAACTAAAACTGAAGCCTGGTACTGGAATAGCAACTTCAGGCTGCAGTGAAATCTGCTTTGTTGGAAGCTTCTCCAGCAGTTAAAATCATTCTGCTTTCTGCTTTGTATCTCAGGCGGCCTCGGAGGAGAAAGTCTAGCATCTGCTTTTGATCTGCCTTGGCAGAAAAAGCAAAAATCTCTTTACCCTTGCACAGTACTGTAGCCAGCCGCGTGTGTGTAATGAATGTTTGATGTCCATTTTTGTTTCTTTTTGTATGGAGGAGATAAACCAGAGCTACCCGGGCGACTTCAGCAGAAATCAGTCCACAGTTCTCCTGTAACTGTCCCACCCAATCTTCATGTCCAGACCCTGAGCATTCCAGGGTGGAGATACAGCTCTAATCATGAAGAGCAGGTCCGCAGCATTCGCATGGGTAGGTCCAAAATAGCAGCTGGATGTTGTATTTCAAAAAGCTGGCTTTCTATTTTTTCTGTCTTCTGTGAATAATACATTTATTTATTCAAAGTGTTAAAATCCTTTATCAAGACAGTTAATTGTACCCTATGATTGTTCTACTCAATTACTAAAATATGTCTCCTGTATGAGTTAGTGTTATGTTCTGTTAACAGTGGGAACTGGGTACTTCTTGTTGTTAGTGCTCTAGCTAATCTTCCAAAATATGAATTTAAGTTCAAACCCTGAGAGTATAAAGCTCAAAAAAACTGCTTGAAAACTGGTTTTATTTTTCAAGTAAGAAAATGCCTGCATTTTGTTTTCTCTTAAAGATAAACAGAAACAAGGTGATGCAGACTTCAGTCGTGTCCTGCTAAGAATTAGGCACCTGTATGAAATTGGAGAGGATCCTGTGCTGTCTCAACCTGTAACAGTAGATTTGAAGGTAAATCTAGTCCTTCTAGGCTGAACAACACTGAAGGTGGTTTTGTTCCAGAGAGAACATGTCCTGTGTGCTACAGACACCACAAAAGGTGGATATGATACTATATGATCTGTATGAAAGGTGGATATGATACAGTTACTACTGTAACTGTAGCCTCAGAGGAAAGCAGGTCTTATTTTTAGTCAGCTTTGCACCACTTCATATGAAGTTGCCATAGGCACAGTATGAAGATCTGCATAAATATCTGTAGGACTGGTTCCATTGAGCTCTTGATTGTATAACACTTCCTTAGCAGAGGGCAAGTCTGTTTTGCTGTTTCTTTAGTTATGGCAAGTTGTACTTACAGTTAAAGAAATGTGGACAGAATTAAAGAAAGCAAACATTTTTTTTCTCTGTATTTTATTTCTGCGTGTTAATGAAACTTTCATCGCTTTTGTCATACTGTGTATTTTTAGTTTCTTGTTTGTCCTATCTTTCATATAGAAGTAGATTGTTTTATAATACGTGACAGGTGTATATTTTAAAGCATGAAATACTGATTTTGATGACAATAACAGGTGAAACAAGGTGTAGGGTTCTCCATTTTGTTTTTAAAAGTTCAATAAGAGTTTCAGTTCTTGAAAGGAGAGATCAGTAGGCTTGGTACTCAATGCTACTCTGCTACAACGCAGAGGAGGCTCTCAGCATCTCAGCTTCTGAGCTGTTGCAGCCTGGTGTGTCTGTAGAGTTGCCTTTGTGTTGTGGGACCTAGCAGACTTTTGAAGTCTCTACTGTTCTGCTTGGCAGATCAGTGCTATAGATGAAGTTATGCTCTGGACTAACTGTGTACTAGACCGGTGGGTGTTAAGCTAGTGTCAGCAAATTGTGTTTCTGTACTCACAGTCTTTGCTGAAGGGATTAGGATCAGTGAAGTCAGTGGAGGAGCGATCACTCACAGGCACCTGGGACATAAACACTTTGAAGCGGTGGAAGTGGAAGACCGAACAAAATCCAAGCAAAGGTACGTGAAACAAGATGGTTGGTGTCTGTTGAAGCTTGATGAGTTGTCTGATTGAAAATACTTCTGCATTTGCAAGACAATAAGTCTGTTCATCTATATGACAAACCTGGTATGCAGCATAGCCTGGAAGCAGTAGCATTTAGCAAAGATTCCCTGCAAGCCCTGATGGCTTGTTTTGCCTGGAAGTGTCAACTCCAGAAAGATTTCAAGCTTTTATCTGTTTCCAGATACATGTGGTTACTCTGTGAAGTCATACTTGTTACACTTTGACTTTGTTAGATGCTGATGAGTTGGGTTAATCTAAATTTAAGCATATGCTCAAGAAAAACAGACAGCAGGAATTAAAAATCCACCACCATAATCAGCTTGAAGGACTGTGTGTGGATAGGATTCAAATTACAGCTGACAGGTTGAGTTCTCTGGGTGACTTCGTTTCATTTCTCATTCCAGTTAGTTACTTGGACATTCTCCTTACTGTCGCTTACCACTGCATATGTGCCTTATAAAAAAGCTTGCAGACGTTTTGGCCTGGGCTAACTAGGAGTTCATAGCTCTACTTGACTTGCAGCTAGGAACTTGCTTGCTGTTTAATTATAATGAAGAAAAATGCATGACTGGGGAGTTGCTTGCATTTTCTGGTATGAGTCAATATGCAAAAAGTAAATGTATATTTTACTATTATGCATAAGTGCATCTTAGGTCCCATGCTACTTATAGCTTTAAGAACCTACTCACACACTAGCTTTCATGGAACAGATGAGTTAAAACTTTTAACATAGAACAATATGTACATTTGAGTAAAGCTTCTGCTTGAGTAAATTACTACCTTTTCTGTGTCTTACAGGATTCTCCAACAGTAGAAACATATCAGAAAGCTACATAGTGACTGTTCACCCAAAGGAAATAAGAACTTTCTTTGTATACTTTCAAGATCAATAAAGTTTGATGTTATATTTCAGGACTGAATAAGTAGTAGCTTCCAACTTCTGTTTAAAGACATGAGTGATGGTCATGGAAAGCATTCTACTGCTGTTAATGAAAGGAATAGCCATTGGAATAGCCATTTTGGAATAAACTCTAAATTTAATTAAACTGTTGGCCTGTGTTGTGGGTATTTTTGTTGGTTAATTATTTACAATGCGTGTTTTCTGAAATTTATTCAATTTGAAAATACAAAAATGACCTTAGTGTTTCAGTGCAAGCATTCTTGAGCACTTTCATATTTGCTGTGGGCAGTTTAAAAGTGATTGCTTCTATCATGTTTCATTGGGGAGTACTGTCAAAATTGTATTAGTCCACTAGTCTGGAGTTTTCTTTCTTACTGTGGTAACTTCAAGAGTCTTTTCTCATGGTTTTTATTGTTAGAGGAGATGACTTCCAAGTCACAGAGCAGACATTTGCCAAATGTCAGTCTGTTCTATATGTCTGTCATATTTTTCAGCTACTTTGTCTTTTCGGGCAACAACTACAAAGCTTCTGCTTCCCTGTAAACTGAAGTTGAATGGAGTAGTGGTATTCCTCTGCACTAAGGTCATTAAAATTGACTAGGTTTGCTTCATGCTCTCCCATCAGTCTTGTGTTCTGGGTAAACTGGAGCTAGTCTGGGGACAGAAGATGTATTGCCACATGGCTCCTAACTAATTCATTATGTACCTTGAAGCAAAAACACTGTTTTTACGGCACTGTGAACTTTCATAGTTCTCAGGATCAAAGAACATGCACAGTAGTAACAGGAAATGTTACATTAGCATTAAGTTCTAGTTAGTTATGATGGGCTGTGTTTAGAGAGAAACTGGCAGGAACTGTAAATTCTGAGCAGGTCTGACTGAGCAGCAGCTAAAGGAAACGCAGATTGGCTGGCTTTCCTAATAGCTGTTATGCTTTGGGGTTCAAAAGAAGAGTTTCATTTTTCTTCCTAGTTCTAAACAATGTAAAGCTGTAGAGTCCGATTCTGTTCATGTGCCACTGGGCATCTCCACTTATTTTACTTGTTCACCATGAAAATATACGTGGCTAAGATGAGAATCAAGATGGTCACTTTACGGTAGTGGTAGTGATGAAATATCCTCGGTACATACAACGCTGAACAAAACTAGTTCTGACTAGCAGATGTGAAACTAGACGTGAAACTGAAAGAGAAAATACAGAGGATATAAAGGGAAAAAATAGGTGCATTTTAGTCAATTAATAATTCCAAATCTAGAATCAGGTAAAAATGACGTTTTGCTCTGGTAATTGTTCTGATGTAATTCAGCTGTTCAGCAGTAATTTCCTCCATGTGGAGACACTGTTCAAGAACAACGGAGACTGTAAAATACAGCTGTTGTGAAATAGCTCTGCTGGAAGAGCTGCACTGGTGGTCAGCTTTTACACAGAGACAGCCTGTTTATGCTAACTGATGGCATCTCATTAAAATCACCACAAAAACTACCAATTTTCAGTTCCTGGGTGAAGAAAGGCTTTGTCATATTTTCCATTGGTTATTTTTCACACCTGGCTATAAATACTTAGTGATACACCAATCTAACCTGCCCTGCTGCAGGAAAAGGTATTTTTCTGCAGCATTAAGCCCCTAGGGCAGATCACACTGTAACCAGGATGCAGTAAAGCATGATGGCAGCTATTTTCATTTTGTTTTGTGTATGTACCTGGAGAATGAAATGCGTTTGGCTGCGTCACTTTGCTTGGTAATCTTTTCTCAATCCCCACGTAGGGTTACCGTGTGTTACAACAGGTGTACTGCGTAGCTCACACAGCAGTATGATTCCACTTCATGTTTTTGTGACTGGAATGGCATTGAATAATACACGTGCTGGCAATAGCAGGCCATGCTGGTAGATTATAAAAATTGAGCTGTATCTTTTATGGGCAAGGCAAATCCTGCCCAAGAAGTACCTGCTCTGCAAGCAGTATAGGATGCTGCAACTGCTAGCTCTGGACACTGCTTTCCCAGGTCGTTATATTTCTAGTATCCTCTGCTGGAACAAATCCTGCAAAAACCTGTATGCAGAATACTTTGAACAGGAATACCTCATCAGCAGCTGATTTATCCATTTTGTTTCGTTTTTTTTTTTTTTTCTTCAATTTGTACAGACTTTCTGATTTAATGGGCGGAGGAGACAGGCATGGGACAACACTGGAATATTTTATCTGGAGTTATTTGAGTGCAATTGGCCTACAGGGAATAATTTGCCAGAGCAGAATCTTATATTCCATCAGAGACATCCAGGAAGGTGGTCTGTTAAAAGCATGGCATTCCTCTAGAAGATGTTACTGCATATTTGGTACGTTTTTTCCTAAGACATCTCAGCCCAAGCAGATGGAAGCCTGCAGACATTCAAATCTCTGTAGAGGGGCCATCAACCAAATGATCCATCCTTTTTTTTTCCTCACTTGCATCAGGACAGGGAGGGAAGATATTGCAGTGCAACATCAAAATGTAATAGAAATCAAGGCATTCAGTGCTCACCTACCACTTCAAACCATAGATCAGGAAGGACGCACAAAAAAGAGAGTGAATATAATATCACAAGCAGAGGAAAACGTCGTGCATGCAAGCAGCACATTTGTGCTGTGGTAAGTAATCTTTGTTTTAATTCTGGTTGGAGTTAGGGAAGTAGCAGTCACAGAGTAGAAGAGTTCAGAGGGCATAGGAAGGCACTTGGGTGTTGAGAAAGGAGAACATGTGAAGAATGAAACTCATACAAGAAGTCCGAAGTCTAGGATCTTCTGAAAACACGTTGTCTTGGTCGCAGCTCCTGGCTGTGGAGCCTGCAAGATGCTTCTGTTCTGGATCTTGTGAGAGACCAGTTTATTCGGCCTGGGAAGCCAAATTGTATCTGTTCTGTCCTTTGGTGCAGTTTGGAGGGGTAGGAGCCTGAATGTGCTTCTGAGGTGCTGGAGTTCTACTTTGGGAATAAAGGGTGGCTCTCAGTAAACCCTGTTTGAGCCTCTCTCCCAGTGCACGAGGCTGCCTTTCCATGTGCTCTGCTGTCTCCAGGTTTTAGCATTGCTCAGTATCCGATATGGCTCAGGCAGCAAAAACAACTGTCAGATACCAGTAGAAGAAAACCATTTCCAAATGTCGAAGATAGCAGGTTTTGCCCATTTGCCAGCACATGTTCAGGTTTGTTACCATGCACTTTTCTTCCCATTGCCCCATTCTATCTCAAATAATTGCAGTTACATCCACCAGAGTACACACCGGTTATGTGGGCTCACAAGAGAAATACCTTTTTGTTAGGTTTTTACTTTCTAGGAGTTCATTCACAGCCCCTACTTTACATTAAGGCCGATGCAAACCTAAACTAAAGCTAAATGAACTGGTTCCTATTTCAAGATAGCATGTACCTTGTTTGAGAAGGTACTCTCGATGAATGTATCAATACCACTACCCTGACCGATTTTTTTTCTGTTGTGTAAGAATTACACTCTTTTAAGGGAAATTACTGCAGATCACTTCTCTAATCACTAGGTCAGGCAAAAAAAATGACTTTCACTCTTAAATTTATTTGAAAATTAATTGTGGTATGCACAATTGGCCTATTTGGTTTGTTGGTCTGTGTGTGCTGTGGAGCCGTTTTTCTGCTCAGATGTAATTTATTAGTCATTGTTGGAAAACAGACTGGGTGGGTTTTATTTCCATGCAAATAAGTGCTTTAAGTCCTGGAGATGATATCAAATTAAGTTGGATTTTGTTTGTTTGTTTGGGTCATAGCTGGACAAAATTAATATTGTAGATGTATCATATAAAGCTCTGCTGATGGGAATGAGAAGTTATGAGGTTTGTTTTGCTGAAGCTGGGTACTGAATAAAAAGCCCGAGTGCTTTGCATGGTGTTCTTGAGTTAGAGGAGGGGAGGATTAGGAACAATAAAAGACACGTTTACATTTTCAGAACTTTCTTTTGGCACGTGTTCAACTTTCAAAAGCGTTATGATTTGAAGAAGAGGCTGAAAGGGCCAATGTGAATTTAAATGTTTTTTAAATGTTTCTGATGAAGTGTGTTTGACTTAGTACCTCATAGCTTTGTTTCAGTTATCAAAATTTCAGGTTCAGTTTTCATAACAAATAAACGTGAGTGCTCCATCTTCTCTTTCCACTGCAGCAGGATTACAAACTCATATGGCCACCTTGAGTTTCATGCATACTGTCCTCGATGCTGCTGCATTTAATGAAGTTTCCCAGGTGATACCTGGAAGTGCTGCTGACATCAATACTCATGTTGCAAGATTTCTAACAAATCTCATGCGTAAGTAAGGGAGAGGGGGCTTAGATCCTCCTTAGATTTAGATGATTTAAATGTCTTTTCAGTATGCTTCAACTGGTGTTTTCTGAACACCGTGGGTTAAAGTTTTGGGGAGATGGATTTGCACAAAGCATGTGGAAGATACTGGCTGTAACTGTCCCTGCCTCCCCAAGAATGCAGTGCCACTGTGCTGAGCAGTCATTCCCAGCACACCAGTGAGCTACACATTTACAGAGTCCAAATATGTGGATGCATTTTCAAAGGATTAGCAAGTTTCAGATGAAGAAAGCAAGCTGAAAATAATCTTTCTATAATAGATATCTTCCTGACCCACACAATCATTTTGTGTGATGCACTTTCCTGGCAGCCCGGCTGACTTAAGAAATTTTCTCACCATATTTTTCTACCCACTCAGTAGTACCACGATGAGAGTTTTGGCAGTTGTGTTGTAAACTGGTACAGTGAACTAACCCAGGCTAAATATAAGCTTATTTCCCAACCCCTTTTTCTGTGTGCTAGTTCATTTCATCTCTGACAGTAGATGCTTTTGATTAGAACCAGAGCATCTTTCAGAGTAAATACAAACTGCTATCAGCACTGTTGGGCAAGTTTCACCTGGTCTCTAGACAAAGTAGCCTGCCTGCTAGAGCTGCCAAGCTCAATACTTCAACACTAAATGCACAAACGTACATGTTTATATACAATAAAAGCTAACTTCTCCTGCGGGTTTACACGTGTACTTAGCCTATGCTAAAGATAATGTGAATGTCAATACTAATACAGGTAACGGAATTAAATAGTATATTTAAGTACAATTATTTAATATATCCTTTATTTAATATATAAAGGATTATTTAATATATCCTTTAAATCACTTCAATTTAAAGATATTTATTTTGTCCTCACTAGTGTAGCCAGCTGGGTAGCATCAGATGGGGATAGCCTACAGCAAAGTCCTAAAATTCACTGTCTTTGTGACATGTTTATCTTTGCTCTTGTCTTGAGGGTGGTTTTGTGTTTAACCTGGCAATGTAAATGACACTGGAAACTACTTCAGTGAGGCAGATGCTGAGAAGCAGGCAGACTGATGCACCATGTTTTGTTGCTGACAAATGAGAACAGTGCTTCAGGCTTTAAATGTGGCTGTGTCTTCATTACAAATCACAGTTCTGCTGTTCTGGACATGTGCCTGGTGCTAAAGCCAGATGTTAGCACTAGAACTTTTCGTGGATAAGACAGGTTTGTGTCAAGTCCTTCATTTAACCAATTCATGTTCTATTTTATTTATCTATTTTTAAAACTTCTGTCACTGCAATTTTGATGTAATACAACTGAACATGTTTGTGGAGCAATTTTGTGTGGCCTGCTTTTTTTGCATTTGAAACATCTTCTGGTAAGGGAATAAGACTGGACATGTTTTGTCTTCCCCATTTCTAGCCAGACAGTATAAGTGATTCTGAATTGGAGCCAAAAATCAGTGCTGGAAAACATTAAGCACCATACAGTTGTCTGTATTTAAAGATTTTATTTTATTTTATTTTTAATAATTGGAGGGAGATGAGTTTCATCAACATGGTCGTTAACTTAATGACATAACTGTAGCTTATTTTTTATAACCCATGCTCACAATCTCCCCCAGCCAGACCTTAGGTAATATCCAAGACACTGATAATGCATGAAGGCAGCAGCACGGCAGTGCTAATAGTAGGGCACATGGCATGCACAGAGTAGAGTCCTGCATCGTCTCCTGCTGGTTGTGCGTGGTGTTGTGCCCATTGCCAGCGTGGTACCTGAAGTCAGCTTTTTCCCAGTGCTCTCTGCAATGGGACTATGCTGCTGTAAAGGCAACAGGAGGAAAAAATAGGCAAGACTTCAGCAAGATGACAATGAAATGTGTAATAAAGAAAGACAGGAGTAATACTTGGTATCAATGTAACGTATGTATAATCATTGTCTCTTTGGCTTTGGATAAAATCACTCTGTTTGGATGGAAGAGTCTACTGACAAGTATGGAAACAGAGTACCTAAAGAAGCCTAATCTTCATAAAATGAAGGATTGCAGAAGTGCCATGCTAAACTTTGAAATAGAATTTCTCAAGTACTGAAAATCAGCTCTTCGTGTCGTACAAAAAAAGAGGCTCACCTGCCGGTGTGGAAATTACGGCATAAAGGGATTTTCTGTAAATGTTCTGATTTCAGATGGGATAACTGGCCTGCGAAGCAGAGGCATCTATGACTGCAATCTCAAAACAGAGTGTAGGGAAAAACTGGGTTGTGTGTAGGTCTCTGTCGTCACCACAGGAGGGAAGAGGAAGCTGGGTTACAAATCTGACACGCTTTCATTTGTTGTTTTGCTGATCTTCGACAAAGACAACCTGATGCAAGTACTAATAATCCTGCGTGATGATCATAATTTCACTGAAACTTCTTTTGACAATGTGTTTTGGCTCCTTAGGTAAGTGCTGTTCATTGCTTTCTTTATAGTTAGTCACTTGTAGTACTTGAGCTGGATTTAGAAAAAGGAGAAGTAAAACGTTCTCAAAGTATATCAACCTCAGATAGACTTGTGTGTGTGTATGAGACAAGGAGAATGGAATGTATATTATAATGTAGAGATCAAAGTCTGTGGGTAATCAAAAAGCATTTTTACCAAGAGATTGTTGTGGAAAAAGTGTAGAAGAACAAATCTTAAACACCTAAGATGATGCTAGGTTACTGCAAGCACTGTTTCTGTTAGACCTTTGCACTTGAATATTTATTGTAGCAAACACATACAGTAGAATTTTAAAACGTTGAGGCTTTCTTCGAGATCATGCAGGTACTGAAATACGAGGCAGGTCAGGTTTCATTGTTCTTCTACACAAATTGTATTGGAAAATACTGAATGCTTGTCGTCTAACCTTAAAAAAGTTAAGAGGGAAAGAAAGGGAGAAACGAGCTGAAGCAATGGCAAAAATATGTTTTTAGTGGTGAGGTTTTCAGAAAGACAATAAAGCAACAAGACCAATATAACAACACCAGTATAACAAAGACAACTGTGTTTTAAATGACAAAACAAGTGAGCAGAAGAACTGAAATTAATGATCAGTTCTTTGAATAGCTTCTAAATTGTTGTTTATATGCTACAATTCTTTCCCTTATTTTTCTGTTGGTTATTACCTCTATACTGTCCATGTTGTTCTCTGCTTTTAGTTTAGGCAGATACCCTGTTTTAGTCTTAAGTCTGATCTTAACGCGAAGTAGTGCTGTTATGCACACATTGACAACAATAAATATACTGCCTTCTTGTTTGGAAGGAGCATACATGGCGAGTGAAAAAAAGGTTGGCTTTTAACATCAAGTGCTCATAGCTCATGATAGAAATTCATACTGCTTTTATAAGCCTCTGCTGCTGTTTTTTCTCCCATCCGTATCCAACAAGAGGTTAAGATATGCCTGTGAGAGGGGTCTGGGTTCTTCACAGTGCAGCTGGGAGCATTGGGGTGGTTGAAATGGAGCTGTTGTTGAGCACTGTACAGTGAAAAAAAAATAGCGATGCCAAAATCCATTAGATATGACGAATATTTTCCTTCTTCTAAGTGCAAAGGAAAAACAGAATTTATGTAATTCTGATAAAAATTGGCATTTTAGGACCAGATAAGGGCCAAATCATTGCATTCCTTATATATTGTTGTAAAGTGAATCTGAGTTACAGGATAAAAACTGGAAGAAAATCATGCAGGTTATGCTCGCTATGAGAGTTCCTTACTTCAACAGTACACATGCTAGAACAAAAACAATTCTTCACACAGCATAAGTACCATAGAATCATAGAAATTAATGGTCTCAGCAGTCTGAGAATAAATTTTTATAGGATTGGCATATTTGTGGTGAGCATCAATGTCATTAGAATTGAGGGGGAAAAAAATGAAGTTATCTGATAACCACAGAGAAATCTCCCATCAGAGGAACATTTTGTACATCGTTGCACATTACTTCATGTAGATATCTTGCATCTTGGCAGCAAGTAATGAAGAGATTCAAAGCAGGAAAGGTCTGCTTTCCTCTGATACTGTCCGAGTCACACTTAGCTAAAAGTTTTGCCACAGACCTTACGAAATTACTGTGGTCTGAGTGGAATACTAAACCACTTCTGCAGCAGCAGCTTAAAATGAAAGAAGTCTAAACAAAAGTACAGAACCCAAAACAAAAATGCTGTAATTCTTGTCACTAATTAGAAGCAGGGCAGGACAAGAACTCCTACATAGTGACAAAAAAAAAAATGTAGTGGGTTTTTCTTTCATTTTGATGAGTATTTCATTATTGATGAATCATTCTGGATGAATCCTTTTGGTCATTCTTTATCTGGCAGACAAAAGCAGAGTGTTTAATAAGTTTCAAGCTCAACTCTTCTAAAAGCTTTTTATTTTTTAAAAAAAGTGTGTATCAGCAAGTACAAAGAAAAACTTTGTGTTACACACAAACAATGATGGAGGGATTTAATGCACTGACTAAAAATTTCCTTTAGCTGTAATGTAACTGCCAGTATTTAAGACAGAAGTGGGTAGTAACTAATGCTTTAAAATTAATGTCATAATTATTTTATAGTAATAGCATTATTTTAAATACTATTATTGTAGATATTACAGGTGTTATGTCATCTTCTTGCCTCTTTCATTTTAAATGTATGTGTATTTCTCCCACTAGCTACAGGTCCCAATAATTTAACAGTCATCCAAACACCAACAAAAATACATCTGTCAATTGGAGACTCCACTGAAATTGCCTGTATTTGGGAAAAATCAATTATAAGATACAGAATAAGCTGGTATCTTGTCACTAAAGAGAATGTCACCAAAACTATATCATCAAGCCTTTTCTATGTACCCAACGTCACCCATGGCAACAAAGATGTGCTAGTGCTAAAAGCTGTCAATGTAAATGACACTGGATTTTACTACTGTGAGATAATTATTGAAATACCTTTCTGTAAAAAAATCTGCGGAAGTGGAACAACACTGATCATTGAAGAGAAAGGTAAGCTAGCATGAGCTTGTGCATGCCTTAGATTGTCATCATAGTCTTCAGTCTGAACTGCTACACATTTCCTCCTTCTCCCACATACTTCTTTCAACACTGAACATCTCAAAATGAGTGATATGAACAGAGGGAGGGAGGACTTGACTGACTCCTTATGACAATCAACTTACAGTCTCTGCCTTAACATCCCCAGTGTAAGGCATTTGTTTTCTTTTCTAAGGGTTTTTCTAAGAAGAATTAGTACTGTTAGGATCCACAGTCTGTGTATCAGAAGTTTGTGTATCAGCAGTGTATTTCATAAAAGACCCAAACACAATCCCTTCTTTAGAGGGTAAAATGTATACGTGAGATGATGAATTTATCTGTTGTGTGATGGGGAGCTGCTGAAATAATCACACGGTCACTCTGTTCAGTAATATGCATTTTAATCTTTTTTTTTTTTAACATGTTCTTAATAATAAAAAATGGGGAGGAGTCAAATCAATGTGGGAGATGGATAATGTCTATGAGAATTTTTGTCCATTGAATTATGACAAATTCTTTCCTTGCGGCTGTTGTCTTTAAAGGTTAGTACGTGACATTAATAGAGGGGAACAATTAAGGTTCCAGTTCTGAATTAAGCATTCAGAAGCATTAATACAATGAGTATTCATTCACAATTAAACTTATAGGCAGTGAGGATGAAATATTGCTTTACCTAACATCAGAGAGTGTCATACCTAGAAATCAATTTACCTCACTTCTGTTACACAGCTGTCTGAAGATACTGTGCATCACTTCTTGAAAATGCTGATTTTTCTTTTTCTACCTCTCAACTAGAGAGAAAGACTAGGTGACTAGTTCTGACCAGACCTTTAACGTTATCACGTTTGATATTAACTGCTTGAGTCATGGGAATTAACCTTTCTACTCATCCAGACCAGACCAGTTTTGGACACTACTTTACATTTCTAACCAACTGGTAGTCCAAATGGAGGCACAAAAATGATCAAAATTTTTAAAAATACCAGTGAGTGTTTGAAAAAAAAAGAAGAAAAAAAAGAGTAAATGAAAGTGTTTTTCTTAAAGGAATTAAATGATATGATCTATCATTTGGTCAAGTATTAGTAGCTTTAGAACAGAGCAGAAAAGATTCAGATTCACTTGGTGGGAGGAGAATGACTTTCATTACTGTAGGAATAGTGAGCTATAGGAGGCATTGATGTTAATGATCATCATGTAGGCATCCATCATGCATGAAGAAGTATGGATGGATGACCTTGCACATGGGTAGGGAGGATAGACTAATTAACTCTTGAAGTTCTTTCAGTTCTTCTGTTTTATTTTGATGTGATGTTGTTCTTCAATTGTGTCTTTGAGTTGCGTATAATTTTACCTTAAAAATGTAATTGCAGAAGCTCAGTCATCGGAGAAGAAAGTTTTGGCAGTTTGGGCCATCGTTCCTTTCTTAGTGGCAGTGGGAATCCTGTATTGCTGCTACAAAAAGAAATGGAACTCAAAATTTTCTGGTGAGTGGCAATATTTCCATTAACACATAGTTTCTAAGCTGAATGCTTATTTTGAAGTGGCTGAACAGATGCACTTGAGGCATCACTGAGAAGAGTTTCAAAGTATAACTTCTGCTCACCTACTCTTGATCGCCAATGGGTGACTCAAGCTGAGCAAATTGAGAGGAGGATCAGAAGGCACTGCTCGCTGAAAGTTCACTGCTCAAGTGAACATTCTTTCTTGCAGCTTCTTGCCTCTGTTATTTCTTTTTCCAGAAAGAGTGATTACTTAAAAAGCAACCTCCAGAATAACCAGATCTCCATCATATAAGGTGTGCTGAGAAACCTGGAGGTAGTTGATTTCATCTGCAAGCTGAATACTGCTCTAGCACCTGTCATTGACTAGTCATACACGAGCTCTTCACTCTTCATTTCAGTGCTCTATATATCTCTTTACATTTACTCTGGTAAACTTACCAGTGTGAATCTGGAAATGGACAATAAGGAAGAAGTGACCATAACTTTCCTTTTGCTAAGGTTCTGCCCCACTTCCTGTGCCAGAAGGAGGGTGTCAAGAGGAGCAGACCCTTGAGGCAGCAGAACTTTATGGGAGAAACGAATCCACCAGTGAAGAAGCCGAATGGGTAAGTGGTTTATAAAAACACTTCCTCTTGGTTTAAAATATGCATATTATATATATATATATTTAATAAGTGCCAACACTCTGAAATAAGGAAAAAGATGTTACATACTAGGAAAGTATTGGATTATGCTTTTATGTTTATATTTAATGACTCTCTTGAATCTGGAAAGAAAGGCAGCAAAAAGTGGAGAATGTCAACAACATAAAGACAGCATGGACGAAATGTAGAAATAAAAAATGGCAATAATGTCACTTGTGTGTGTCTCTCTCTCAGGAGATTGATCCCATATTCCTTGAGTTGAGATGCTCAGGGAGTGTTTCCCCAGTGGTTCTGCCAGTTGCAAGGGAATCTGTCCCTTGAGGAAATTCCTGAAGCAGCTGATGATTTTTTCCACTGCTAAATTTTGCAGGTTCCAGCTTAAATCTAAGTTTGCTGTAGGTTTAATGCAAACTCTCAATCCCATGGAAGCACACAAAAGCCACCTCCTGAGGGCCTACGACTGTGCAAAAATGAGTGGAAGCATGGTGCAGATGAGTTAGCCATGCTTCCTCTTTGATATTCAGCCAGCAGGTCTCTGTTGGTGATCTGAACATCTGTTATTAAAGCAAAAGCAGTAAACCGCCATAATGAAGTGATGGCTTTTTGTCTTCATGCTTTTACAACATCTACCTTTTCACTATTTTACAGTCAGTTTGTTTGTTTTTTTTGACGTGTCTGTGAGCACAGACCTGTGTGCACGTTTCAGAGAGATCACTATTTTTCAGGTTTTGCTAAAGAACTTACTTGAAGATCCAAATTTCTACATATGCTTAGAAAATGAAAATAGGATGATTTTTGCACAGTCCAGGATCCGAAGTTGTATCCAAATACTAGCGCAGAATTTACCTTTACAGACTTTACCTTTCAGTGTTAGCAATGAGGCACTCTTACCCTTTGACATTATAACTCCATGGTTCTGTGATGTGTCTTGAGTATAAGTTCCTTTTAAATAGACTTTACTGGTAAAAGTTTTGACTGAAGTTTTCCTTGCTTTTTAAGGCTGTGTCTACACTTTATGAATCACTTGATTCTTTTTACAATGAATCAAAATAAAAGATGACAAATCTACCATCACTACTGTATCCGGTGCAACAGATGAGCAAATCCCAGAACGAGGGCAGCTGCAAAGTGTAGAACAAGAGCGAGGCGAGGATCTGCCATCTACTTTGACATTCAAAACTAAAGGGCCATATAATAAATACAATATGGTTAAACATTTTATGAAACTGAAAACATTATAATAATATGCTGCTGAAAAATGGATTACATGAGTTTCCTGTGAGAAGCATGCAAGAGGGACAATATACAAGAAAAAAGGTTGGTTTGAAAGAATTTTGAATGTTTTGTCACTAACTTTATTGTAAGGAGTCTGAATTTTGAGAGAATGTAAGTTTAGAAGACTGTCTTCAACTCTTCCCCCCTGTATCCAGAGTGCAGGAATAATAAAAGGTGTATTATACTTTGAAAAATCTTCTGGACTGAACAACTTTCTCCAACAAAAGCTTGTCTTTAGGCAGCCCTTGTAAACATAGCAGAAGGTAATGACAAACTGCACATCATGGTCAGCACTTGAATAAACAGACAATACTACACATAGGATGAAGTCCAGTCTCTGAGAAGATCATCTGTACTGACCACAGCATAGCAAAAGTGGTGTGCCAGGAGGCTTTATGTTGCTGTGGAAGGGCACTATTCATTCACAGTGCTGTGAGAAGTCTTCCAGAGAAGGTAGTCTCCTATGTACAAAGAAATACTTGGTTTAAATGAAGTTATATATAATATAGTTATGTATAATCATTGCCTGCTCAAGGGGATTTGTCTGGAACAGATGTGAATGCTAACACTTTTTCCCCTTTTGCCAGCTCTAAAACTTTATAAAATCACTGTAAGACTAAATCAAAACTGGAAATGTAAGTAAAACCTGGCTTCCGAGGTCTGATCAGAGGTAAAAAGCATTGAGAGCAGAGCGACTGGCAGTTGTCCAAGGACTGCCAACTACAAAGAACAGATATCGGAAATGTGAATGTATTTGTGTGACAGCGTTGTTTTGTCCTCTGAAGGATTTTCAGAGCTTAGCTGGAGGTGAGACCATCTTGCTGATGCTGTAGGGAGAAACAGCTCTACGCTCTTACAGAAGTTTATTACAACCTGGGCAACTCAGTAGGCATAGACCAGCTTCCCCAAAGGCTCTGAAAGCAGTTGGCAGTGTCTGAATGTGACTTGCTGCTCAGCATCCTGCAATGAAATCTTTGAGGCTGTACAGCACAGCTCGTGCTCTGACTCCTCCTGTGCTATAGTGACTACAGTTGGCAAAGCTAGTTCTCAGAGTGCTGTAGCTTGGCTCTGGCTCCCTGCCTGGTGTGTGTCGTGGTCCCTGGCATGTTCTGTAACCTGCCCTGAGGTATTCTGCAGACTGTGTTGCTGTCCAAAATACTCTGTAATCGCTGCTTTGTGAACATATCCTGTATGAGAGAAGCAGTTTCTTATACTGCATCTTGTACTATAATATATGTATAAATTAAATAAAGCAAGAGGATTTTGTTTTCCTCCTTCTGAACTTAAGTAATTTTAAAATCTTATTTTTTGTCCTGAAACTCATTACAGATGTTTCCTGTGCTGCATGGTAAAATACTACCCTGTGATATATTCTTCTGAAGTCCACAAACATGACTACTGGATTTCTGCAAGCCCTTTAACTTTGTCTCCCACACAAGATAGTCAAAATCAGTAAAAGGGCTGATGACCTTCATACCAGGTCAAGGAAGCTCTCTGTTGTGCATCAGAGCTATACTATAAGTGGGTGTGGTAAATTTTGGTCACTCCATGTATTGCTGGTTATTTCTGTATTTAAGCACAGTGAGAAAAAGTACAATATTTGGGGAATTTTTCAAGGAAATCTACCAAATGTGGCTCGGTGGCAATCTCTTAGTCTGTGAAACATATTTTCATAAAAACACCATAACAAAATGTTGATTAAATGTGGTTCCTACTAGCAGAGTCTCACCTTACTAACAGCTGCTTGTGTTTTGTGTGTTAACATGGTAATTTCCAACATCTGGCAGTTGAAGATTACCCCCAATTTATCATGACCCATGAGCCCGCAGGCTGTTTTCAGAGCTCCAGCTGGTGGCCCAACTCAGTCCAAAGGACACCTGTTCATCATGTGTGTCACCCTTCTCTGCTCCTGAACCACTTGTAAGTGACAAACCCTGCCCCAGGCAGGCAGACTTGTCCGGCAGACTTTACCTTCTTCGTGGTTATTTTGCTAGATTTAAAAGAAAAAGAATTCTTGAAGAGAATCCTAGGCATTTATTTTTAGACAGTTTTGGTGGTCATCATCTCTTGGACAGTCAGCTGTGAAGTGATATATCCAACAGTTTAATTTGAGGTTTAAAATCTTGCTTTAAGCACAGGCCAAAACACACTAATTTAAGAGCGAGACTGGCACAACATACTCTAAAGCCTTGTATGTCTTCTGCTGTGCTTTCAGTGTCTCAGCAAAGTACTGGGCTTACTCCTAGGCCTACAGCTGAAGCTCCCTCTCTGTTTTTGTCATGCTCAGGGCACTGGTTTAGAGCACTGGACTTCTCAGTCTCTTTTATTCAACTTGAGACTGCTGCCCTCAGCTCTTGCTCTTCCTGCTCCATTGCACACAGATCCAGCCTTGATTAATGCACCTGGCTCTTGGGCAGCCAGTCTTAGCAGCTGATATGGGTTGTCTCAGTCAAACCACGCTTACTTTCCAAAGTAGTCCTTCATAGCATCTGTAGAAGAGGAGTCTGGAGCAGTATTTCTGCCTGCATGTCAGGCAGAATTGGTAGCAGGCAGGATGAGGCGGAGCCCCAGCCGACATTCTGGCTAAATCGTCGTGTTTTTGTGTGTGATGCTATGACTAATGTTTTTGTGTCTGATAATGGTGCTTTCAGAATGGCAGTGACATTAACTTGGTTGACTAAAATTCATTTGAAACCTGGTTTTATCTAAAGTAATTTCTCTGTACTGCTGACATCAAGAACTATTGCAAAGCTGCCACTGTTCACAAAAACACAACACCTACCGCCCAGGCTTAAATTGACTTAAGGAAGCCTGTGTGCATTAGTTAAGAACACTCTCAGTTTAAAAACGCTCCTCCGTTAGGCAGCTGTACCGCTGGATCCAGGCTACGTCTATAGAGAAAAGCCCATCTACGCAAACAAGAAAGGTCTTATTTGAATGGTAATTCTTGCCTAGCTCCTAGCATTGCTTAGGAAATAAAAGTTGAAATCAATACTTTGTCTGAGATAAAATGTTTTGTTTGTTTTTCTATTAAAGACTATGATCCTCAACTACGTCACCCATTCAAGGAAAAATACTGCTGTTATAAGAAGCACCCGAGGAGGAACTGGTGTGTGTCATGGGGTCCATATGCTCTGTGTTTCCACTGACCTAAGGGCTTCTTGTTTTTATTCTGGGCCTTCAAACCTAAAGGCTATAGTGTGTGCTGTGTTTATTTCAGTCAGACACCAAACCAATGTCTATTGCCACATCCTCTGTAAACAACAGCAGAAACAAACCGGACTAAATCTATGATATGATCAGAATTTATTTTTGCCATTATGCTTGTATTGGGTGGTTACAGTGAGGACAGCCATAGGCATTTTTTATTGTTTAATGTCATCTTGTATCGCTCTTTTGGGAACAGGAAACAAAACACAACTGAAAATTAGATATGAAGATCAAAAGAACACTAATCAATTTTCCTGAATATGAAAAAGGGCAGCTGATAATATATTAACACTTCTCATTTTTCTGTGTAGTATAAAATACTATCATGAGAGGAATGGTTCTGACAAACCAGTACTTTCTAATAACAGGGCTTTGGCTGTGTTGGGCTGGTGCTGTGGGCTGATGGGCTTTGGCCGATGGGGTGTGACACCAGTTCAATTCCTCATCCTTGTTCCTCTGGCCGGAGCAGAGCTGGGTGGCAGTTCTCAGCAAAGCCCTCCAGTCATGTTAAAGGGAGAGCATCAGTCATAGCCGGGGCAGTCGGTATCCGAGTGGGAGCTGAGACCACGGCCCGCATGGGTTGCAGTGCTGTTCTGAGGGTGGAGGGGGAGTAGAGACCATCAGAGAGACCAGGCAGAAACATCATACGTGGCTAGAGCTGTTCTTACCAACATAACTTGAGAACTTTTTCTCGGTGAAGTATCGGACAGTACAGACAGAAGATAGAGATGTTAGGCAAGGTAAGGGTTTGAGATACTAGCAAAAAAATTGGGTCTGCCGCCTACATCCGCTCTGAAATGCTCCATGCTCTGCTGTCTGCTCATGTGCTTGTCTTGTTCTAAATGTCAGGCTCCGTGAGCTGGGGGTGAGGTACCTGTGCTGCCTGCTGCAGGGGAATTGCAGTCCATGGTTAGGGCTTCTGAAACTGTGTGAAAATAAATCACGTAAGCAAGAGATAGGTATTGTGCTCTGTTACTTCATAGCTTGTAATTCTGGAAAGAGGAAAAAAAAGATAAACATCTCTAACGAACACAGCAGAAAAGGTTAGGTGGTAAGTTGACAGACACTACAAAAATACCCCTGGCCTGACTGGGTTTGCTCAGGCAGAGTAGCTCTCCTTTCTCATGTTAGCAGCCGTACGATATTAAATACAGTTGGTCCTTTTAAGTTTTCTTTTTACATGCGACCTGACCTTAACCTGAACAGTCTAGAGCTAAACTACATCAGGCCTGCTATTGAGCAAGAAAGGAAATGGAAAAAGCGGCTCCCGTGTCATTGAAGGACTGTGCGGGGGGAAAGTGACCTGAGAGCCTCTGCGCAGAGAAGCTGGCGGCTGGTTTGCCGGCTCGCCCTCCCGCCACAGCATGGCAGCGGAGCTCTGAGGGCAGTGGGCACCACAGGTGGGCCGAGGATGTCTGCAGGGGGCCGTAGCCTCCCTTCTGGCCTGGGTTGGTGTTACTCTGTGCCAGCATAGCCCAGAGCAGTGTGTTTGTCGCTCATTGTTTCTGCTCTGAAGCTGCGTATATTTTAACAGAGAACCGGTGTGCTACGTTTTGGTGGTGTTTCACCTCTGCTGTGGTGCTGTGCTGGAAGTTCACCTCATGAACTATGTTAAAGTGACTCCCGCTGAGCGCTCCCCGCCCAGGGATGTTTCACTATGGAGCTTTAGTTAACCGGCAGAGGGTAGGCCCGACAGGGTGCCAGGGGGAACAGGGCTTAGGGCAGGGTCTGGAAGGAGCAGTGACCGGTCTCCTCCCATGGGGTCCGTCACAGCCAGGCAGCTCCCAGCCCCATGGGCAGAAGGAAGGAGGGCAGAGCAACGTGACAGCAGGGCATGAATGCAGGGAGGTGATGGCAGAGGGCGGGGAGATCGCGGTACCCAGGAGATGGATGGATGGGAATGGAGTAGGACACGGGCTACAACAGCAGCTGGAAACTAATGTTCCTTTGGTGTCTGCTTTGGTGACCCAGGCTGAGCAGTACACACCTGGCACAGCTCTGTGTATACTAAAGCCCTTGAAACTGAATATGCTTTGAGCTGTAAGTAACTGCACAGGCCTCCTCTCCTTCTGAGGCATTTTTGAGCTTGTGACATTTTAAAGGGAGATGTCAAGTATGTCCTACTGGAAGGTGGCTCATACAAATTAAGAGTACACAGGAACATGCAACTCAATGCTCCTGTATTTATCCATTTAGAAATGAATGCAAAGCAAAACCTAGGATTTTATAAGCATTAAGGTAGGGCAACTCACAATTGAACTGCCTGCATGAGAGTGTGCAGTGCACAGAAATCATGACTGAAGCACTTGAGTGGACAACTTCTCTTACCTCGGGGTCATTTCTGTCATTACAATAAGAAAACGAAAGTAGTCTTGGAAGCCTTAATATGAACCCTAAACCCGAATATAGAAATCCTGTAAAGAGCATCCAGGAAATTATTCAATCATGGACTGAAAACTAGACAGAAGTATTTACATTGTAAATATTAATTTACTGTCTGTAGTATATTCATTGATTTTACAATCTAATATGGCTAAATCTAGTGCACTAGTAAATGTGTTTGAGTCAATATACAATGGTAAAATACATTTCTCATGCTTCAGCTTTGCCTGACAGCAGTACTGTAGCTCTAAACACAGAAATTCACAGCCAATTAATTGACCTCAGTCTTCATAATTTTACCTGTCTTTAAACTTAATTTAAATAGTATGTGACTTTAATAATTGGATTTGTGAAATAAATGTTAAGGGTATTTTGAGAAGTATACGATAATAAAATGATAAAGACTAATGCATGTGGAAGAACCCTCAAAATAGCTAACAGAACTGATTCATCGTGTCACCGAGCATCACATGTGCTGGTAAGACCTTCCTTCCTGTTTACACATCACCGTTGCCTGTTTACTTTAATCTCTTTGTGTTTTGCAGATCAACGTAGTAGTTGCATCATTTAGACATACGTAAATTTGCCGTGCATTGTGGAAACAAAATGACCTTTAAAAATCATTACCCAGGCTTACAGCAAGTTTTCACAGTCAGTGCTAAGGAAAACCCCACTCTTCAGTAAATAAAGTGTGTTGGTAGGCTACATTCAACAGAATATCCAGGACGCTGTAAAAGATTTTTTTTAATATATATAATTTTGTCCTAGTGTGGAATATGCAATGCTTGTTTTTGAGTAAAACGCTACCCTCAGACAAGAGAAAAATAAAGTGCTTTTTAGTACTGCTGCTGAGATGGAACTTATGAAAAACAGTGAATTTGTCATTTCAAATTGTGCTTTCTTCCCCCTGTGCTTCTTACATTCTAATACATAACAGATTTGTGAAAATTGTCAAAAGGTTGTTCTCCTGTAACTTCCTGAACCTTTTGGAATAAATGTTAAGGGATGATAAGCTCTAATAGAAGTTTAACTTTTCATCTGTCCCAGTGGTGACTGTGACACAAATGGCTCTTCAGTGCTGATAAATGTATTTATTCAGACTTTTCCAAAACAGAAGCTGCTCAGAAGAGCATAAGATAAAATTTATTCTCAAAGAGAAAATCATCACAAAGTCACACAGATCTCATGTAAGCCTGAATGTCTGGCCAAGTGCCATGAAACTTAACTATCTGGATGGTTTTTGGAAATGACTGGACTCTGCACATGAGCATCATATAAATAATTTAATTTCTTGGCTCAAATCATGGACAGCAAGACCTAAATCTGGATAAACCCCCAGTAAGACCACACCCAAGCTGTTGTCTATACCGTTCCTTGAAGAAAGAAACCTGAGAGAAGTGACCAATGGCAATTACTTGCATGAAAATAATAATATAAAATGTAACCCCACAGGAAATGGCTTATCTCACAGGGAAGCTGGATAGGCATCAAAACACTTCTTGCTCTCCTACAAATACCTCCTATTTGTGCTCTTCTTTTTTAGTGTGTTTTGTTCCTATTTTGCAAACAGTTGTAATAGTCTGTTTTGTGCCTTGTGCTCCAAGCTGCTACTTTTAATGAAAAACAAATTAGAAGAAAATATTTAAACAATACAAAAAGTGTGAATTGAAAAGTCTGAGCAGCGCGGATGTATGTGCATGCACATGAATACAAATATGCCATGTTAAAAAGAAAACAAAAGATAAAAAGCAGATGTTACTACTATGGTGACCTTTCCATTTGTAGAAATTCAGGTCCTGTGGTTTATTTTGTGTTATTGCACTTTTGGAGGCACCTTCTCAAAAACTGCGTCACCTCTGTTCACACAGAAAAGTGGGTCAAGAAGGAGGATATCTTTTCTGCCAGGTTATGTGACAAAGGTGTGGCCATAAGACATAGCCTATTGACTGAAGCTAATGATCTCCCCCTTTCCATCTTTTTTTAGGTGCTTTTCTTTTTCTCTTCCTCTGCATTACTAACATGAACGAAAATGATTCAAAGACATAAAAATGAGTGAAGCAGACACCTTATTTTGTTGGGGTTTCTTCCAGAGGGAGGAACTGATTTCTCTCCAATGGCCATGTTTAACATTGATGTTACAGATGTGTGTCAAACAACAACAAGTTCATGGCCCTCAGAGCACCAGCAACTGGCACTTTGTGTGCATGCAAACACCAGACAATGCTCATTGCTGGCGAGGCCTCATTGTTTGCTTTCTTCTTCTTCCTTCTTCTGAGGAAAACCACAGGTTTCAACAGGCACTTTAATGTAAAAACCTTCAAACTTTACCAAAAACCATTACCCATTTAATACAAATCAATTGCAACTATGTCATAAGGCTGAAGCCACGGGAACAAACAGTCCTTGTGAGCTGTTTGTATAAAGCATGCAGCTTGAGACATTGCAGAGGCTTTCCAGGAGATACCAAATCAGGTACTGGGGAACGTAAGAAGGAAAATCATGCTGTTGTTTCTTTCAAAGGAGGTACTAGATTTACATATTTTTATGATGTGTTGTCTTGCTCTGAGGCATCATAAATGTCCCAGAACACATTTTGTCTGATGAACAAGTGGCTACGGCTGTCTGTCGGAAGAGTTAATTTTTAAAATTCTTCTCAATTCAAAACAAATTTTGGCTAAACTACTTTGTAGCATAACACAACTGGAAACTTACCTTCATGTAGGCAAAGGTATGCCCAAAGACATCCAAACTCAGCCTTACTTTTGGGAAGCCGTAATCAGGGTCTTCTTCTACAGAGTATGTTTCACCATGGGATGCATCACACTATTCATGCACAGTGCCCTAGTTTTGAGCGGTTCCCTCAAATCATTTTCTCACACTGCGTCCACTTACCTCTAGGATAGACATAACACACCTTAAATGAGCTCCTGCATGGTTAGTGTAGCTGCCTGGCATTCAATAGAGTGACCCTGCTGCTTGGACAGAAGTTTCAACCTGTTCCCTGTTGAGTGTAGCTATACCTGGTCACCTTCTGCCACCTGAGCTGCCACTTCCATGTAATGTCCTCTGCTGTGTGTAGGCAGCAGCTGGAGACTGAGCTCGATGAGTGCAGTGCACTTAGTGCCAGCCAGCCGCTGGAGCTGTGAGTATCTGTCAGTACTGAGGCATGTAGTACCCCGAGCGGCACTCAGTACATGGTTATTTGCTGACAGTTGTCCCTGGTGAGCAGCCACTGGATGGGACAGGGGCATGAAGCACCTCCAATAAGGCCAGTCTCCATCCTTCAAAAGAGACCAGGAGCTGTTCCAGCTGAGGAGAAAGCCAGACCCCAGCAGCAATATGTCCCAGCTGGAAACTGCGATGGGAATGACCATTGCTGTCTTTGACAAGTAGGCAAAGACAGAAGGCAACATGCAAACTGCAAACCCTCACCAAAGCAGAACTGAAGACCCTCCTGGAAAAAAAGCTCCCAGATTTCCTCTCAGTAAGAGAAGAGCATGGCACAATTTCTGTATAATGACAAGGGCCACAGGCTGCCATAGGTGTTGTACGTAACAGGGGAAGTTGAATCCAGAAACATGCAGTTGTTTGTAGAAACTTTTTTTAAGTACATCACTTGACTAAAAATGGTGTAAATGTAAAACTGATTCTGATAGTCAGAGGTATTCTCCATTTACTGAATTCATCATTCAATTTGTCAGGAACACAGCTTTGAAATAGGTTGGTTTTTGTCTTCAGAATTAATCTACTTTTTATTCCCGGATTTATAACCTTATGTGATGTCACAGCTGCTGGGAAGCTGATTATCTTGTCAGCAATTGAAGATCTTGACTGGAGATGCAGAACCTCTCTACCTATTTCTACGCTTACTTCCCTAGGTATTTATATCTACACACTCAGTATGCGCATCAAAAGGATGCATAAACACAAAGAGCAACAGATGAATGCAGATCAAACTGTTTAGCACCTGCCTTTAATAGTAAAAGAAAGGCCTGGAAAAGTATTTTACATCACAGGTTTCCATGTATGCCTCATGTACATTTAAATAGTTTATATATATATACACATATATATAAATAAAGTATCTCCACATAGGTATTCAAAATTCTTAATATATTATAGCAAAAGCTTTAGTTGCCTGGGAAACCAAGTGCTTTTCCTTTTCAATTGTTTTTTATTTGCTTCCCTTCGCTAAAAAATCTAGAAAATGTTTTTTAAAGTCTTGCTCTTTGTGCAGAGGACTAACATTTATTTGTCCATTCCATTATTCTTCTTAAATGCAAAAATCTAGAATGAAATGTTCCAATGTGGCTACCACATTTTGCATCCTGTATACTTCATTTTTTTAACAACTACTTCAGGGCACTGCAGACGGTACTTTACATGAGATAGTCTCTTTACAAGCAAGCTGCATGAAATCATGGTATGAAATCCATGCCTGTTGGATTTATGACTCACAAATTAAATACAGATTCAATATTAAGAATAAAAATCTGGATGGCTCTGTGTGAATAGAAGAAAATGTCTGTGAAGTTATTTTAGATCAGTGGTTGTGACCCAAAAGATTCACAGTAAGCGTCCTGTTCCTGGTCATGGACTTGTATGTTAGTCATGGTGCCTCCACGTGAAGAAAATCAAAACCAAAACACAACAAACAAGCAACAACAACAAAACATAAAGGTGTATGAAATCCCCCCAAGACCTGACATTTGACATTTGGCCTATGAAGAGCTGGGGAGCCCCTGCCCCAATTACAGCCAAGTGGGATGAGAAAAAGGAAACGGAAAAGGAAAAGGAAGAGAAAGAGAAAGAGAAAGAGAAAGAGAAAGAGAAAGAGAAAGAGAAAGAGAAAGAGAAAGAGAAAGAGAAAGAGAAAGAGAAAGGAACTTTTTTGTTAAATAAATTAGAAACAACAATGCCATGTCTAATAACTACAAGAAAGCAACAGAGAATGTGTCTGATTTCAAAAAAAAAAAAAAAAAAAAAAAAAAAAAAAAAGTTACTAATTTACCTGCATTTTACTGAGGTTTGTTGTTGTTGTTGTTTTTGTTTGTTTGTTTATTTTTCCAAGAATGTCCTGGGAAACAGAATCCTTTAAATACACCTATATTTCTGGTTTTAGGATTAGTTACACCTGGCAGAGCTCTCAGCTGCCTGAAAAGATTTTGAAGCAGAGGCAGAAGGGTTGGACTAGGCTATAAAGAGTATGAAAAAAAAATAATTCCCACATCCATTTGAGAAGCTAAAACTAGTTCATGTGCTTCACTGGATAATTTCAGCTATGCACTTATAAATATAAAATTGATGAGTAAATAGGAATAAAACTCTCCAGACACGTTGATCCATCAAATCTGGGCAATTGCTTTAACTTTTAGGGATCTAAAGGATCATATTTTTTAAAGTGAAGCATTTAATTACAGAATGTGATATTAATTAGACCGTGATCAAGCAGTGCCTTCAGGTTTCTGCCTTCAGGCAGTCATTCCTGTAAATTCCTTGAATTTTTCCGAAGGTCTTTATAATTTCTTTCTATTATAATAGCCGATTTGGGTTTGTTTAGCTTCAACAAAAGTCCCGCGGTAGTTTCCTATGTTCCATGGGTCTCTACTGCCATCCCCTGTTTATTTTTCAAACTGCGTTTTTTGTTCTGGGAACAGAAACTATTCCTTTAGAATTGCTAACATCATTCCACACACGCTACAGGAAAGATGCATAGTTTATGTAGTTGCACTGTGGTACATATACTTCAATGAGATGTACTGGGAGAAGGAGTTGTTCCGTGGGGTGTGTTAAAGACCTTTTATTTGCATGGATGCTTAACTTTGTCAGTTCTGATTTATAAATCTCTGGATTCTGGATTCCTAACTAAATACTAATGGGATAGCATCTGCCCCACAGGACCACAGTGCTCTATAACTGCAGCTGCTCAGCAAAACTGTCACCTCCAAAGATCAGGTACTTTCTTAGCATCCTAATCTGTCAGAGGATTAATAGTTAGACATTTGTTTTACATGTCTAAGGCTTGTAAAACAAAATCATTGCACTACGGAACAGGTGGAAACATTCATGTTCTCTGAAGTTCAGGCTGATATATCACAGCAGACACCATTTTCTAGAGACTGATAGTTTATTATTAGTTTATTTCTCATAATTAGTCTATCTATGTGCTCCCATGGGCTTCCTGAGTCACATCTCAGCTCATTTTCTTGGGAAACAGACCTAAAATTGGAGTCGATCAGTGCCAAGACTCAAGCATAAAAAGACCTCCTCTGAGCTTTTCTAGAAAAACCTTTTTACCTTTTTTTTTTTTTTTTTTTGTCGAAATGAATACATATATACATATATATCTTTTTACTTGGCCATGGTCTTGCTTAATATCATCCTCACGAAGGACTGGAGTGGTCTGGCAGGCAGAAAGATGCCAAGTTGGAAAGAACAAAGTTTCTTTTCTAAAGATTTGCCTGTGATGCCTACAGCCCAAGCCCAGGGGGCACCCGGGAATTGCTCAGGCTGTCCGCAGCATTGCTGGGACAGTGACACTCAATGAAGCTTACATCTGATATTTGCCCCCCAAAGCATCGTTTTGGCTTTTTCTGGGCTGCAAAGCACACAAGCTCAGGTAGAGCCCTTCAGGGGAGCAGGTGGGGAACGCACAGCGTTGAACCCAGCTGTGTAACATCCTAAGGGCTTTGCACACACAGCTTTAACCATGATAAAGGCTGTTTTAAAGGTAGAAAACATGCCTCTCCGTGCTGGTGCATGGCCACAGCTCCCAGCTGCAATAAAGCCAGGAGCATGCCGTTAGCAGGAGGCGATGTGCTTGCTGCTGCCGTTAGCACCCTCGGCATGAGGATGCCACCAGCACACAAACTTGTCCCCAGTGCCACCCGAAGCCCCTGACCTCTGCATGCTCCCTGTGATGCTTCTGGGCTTTGTGCAGCCCCCCCACTGCAGCCCCCTCCTTTCCTTTTGCAGACGGGGGAAGGACAAGGACCTTATTGATAAAGTCTTCAGGGATCTGGATGAAAATGGTGATTTCCAAGTGGACTTCAAAGAATTTGTCATCTTTGTGGCAGCTCTGACTTGCTGCTGTCATAAATATTTTGAGCAGAAAGCAGCCAAATAGTTGTCAAAATGCTCACAAGACACTGTCTTTGCCTGTGCTCCATATGGTAATGCTATGGATCCTGTCATCCCTTCCATGTACTGCACTGCAGTTTACAAGTATGCTGGGCTGTAAAAATAAACCCTCCTGTGCTTACATCCCTGTCTTGAGTGCTAAAATCTGTTCCTTTGTGGAAGAGTTGGGCTTAATGGATCCCAGTAACAAGTATGGAGCAGTTTATCTCTTTCTCTGCTTTTTCAAATGCTGTTCTTATCCTAAAGGCTCAATATCCACCCCAAGGGTAGGGCGGTAAACCTCTCCAAGCTCATACAGATTTATTTCATATTACAAGATAAGGCCCTTGTACCAGTACAGTGATATTGCTGTGCAGTTGCAAGGTCAGTAGGGCTGCACACTGCAGCCGTAAAACCAAGGAAGGCTTTGGGTTGGAAGGGACCTTGAAGACCACCCAGTTAAACCCCCTGCCATGGGCAGGGACACCTCCCACCAGAGCAGGTTGCCCAAAGCCCCATCCAGCCATGACATAACACTGAGTGAAAATGAAGCTAAGTCACAGGTTTGACCCTTTCATAACCACGTGTAGGTGGGCATATGTTGAACTGTGTTCATCCTTTCGGGAACCCACTGAGGACAGTTTGGGGCCATTGGATTACTTTGGGCTGTTTTAGGTTGTTCTTTTGCCTAGCCACCTTTCATCCCTCAGTTGGCTCTACCAACTGAATGGAGCAAGCACCATCTAAAACTTCATTCCTAACACCTCGGGCACAAGGTCCCAGCGGACATTGCTGGATGCGACTGACGGCTGCTTCAGGAAAGGCACTGCCCTTCTCTTCCCCATCACTGGGTGGGATCAAGCAATCGCCATCCAGGGGCCGGGATTCCCTCGGTCTCCACCAGCCCCTGGCAGAACCCCAAGCCCCACAACCCCCTCTTCCCCCATTCCCCCCTCACCCCGTGTGCCCAGTGTTGACGCCAGCACCATGCCTGGCACCACGGTCACCCGCAGTGGGTGCAGGTGTTGTCTTCAAGTGCGTGTGTGCCCATCCCCTTCCCAGGGACCACAAGAATCCAGCCCCCCTCCAGCGCTGCTACGGACTAGCTCACACAACACAACATTTAGAGCAAGGGCCTGACTTCTGTCCCCACATCATTTTGGTCATGCTGGATGACACTCAGGGGGGTGCTGAGGTCCCAGAGACAAGTACATAACATACATTACACCTGCAGGAGTACCATTACTTGCTGTGTTGGCTGCAGTGATCATTTATCTGCACTACCTGAGCAAGACAACTACTAAAAATGAAAAAGCACAAAATTCTTGCCAAGCCAGGGTTCCCAAATCAGCCTTTTTTCTCCATATTATTGCATTTGTTTGAGGCATCTTCACAGCTCTAACCCGGTATGGCCCCGCCTGATGACTGCGGTGCAGCTCAGCCCTTGCCAGGCTGGCAGAGCCCAGGATCCCCTCGCTCACTGGTTCGTCAGGGATCACCTGAGAAAAGCACTTTCCTCATGGTGAAGGCAGTTGATTATCATTTATGAAGTATATGAATATTATATATTCAGAGGTATTTATAGAGAAAAAAAATCATGCATAGCATGGCTGATAGCTAGCTGTATAAACCATCCTCAGGTGAGGAAATTCAGTTGTCACCAATTGATTGGTGTTCATTAATTTATTTTTTTAAATGTATTTTTCCTTTTAACATTTAGCATTAGTGCCTATAAGGTTTCCCCTGCATTGCTTCACAACATCCATCCCCACAGAAGTTATATTTTTTACCACGGTGTGGCACTACACACAGCCTTTTCAGTACCTGCTGAGTCCTAAACTCTACATCACAACCGAGGCAGAATTTGAAGAAGTGGTAAAACTCAAAAAAATCCCACAAGTGTTCTTTGCACCGTGGCAGTCTCCTCTCTGGATCATCGCTGTGCGTCCCATGGAGAGCAGGACATTTCGCCCACAAAGGTCATTTCACCAAGCCCTGCCGAGGCTGCATCTCCAGGGTGCACCCCGCAGCCACCCAAGGAGTGCTGCCCCTGGCTTGCGAGTCTCGGGTCTCTGGGGGCATCACCGCAGCACAGTTCTGAACACCACCGTGATCTCCTTTCAAACGTATCTTTTGAAGCAAGCACGCAGGTGAAAAGCTGTCCTGTCAGCCAAGATGCGCCTTATTACTCCTTTTTATCTCTAATTTCAAAGAACGCACTGTTCAGTGGTGCGAGCTGTATGAGCAATACTGTAATTTACCCCAGATTGCACTCTTATTTCCTAAACTCCCTGCTGCTGGTGTCCGCTAGCCTCACAACTGCACTCACTCTCTAATTCCATTTTGCCCCTTTTCCTGATTTTGTGAGGTTTTACCCATGTTTGTAGGACACTTGAAGGCCTGCTTTACTCCACTTGGCACAAAGCTAAACCCTTTTTGACCCATTGCCCCCACAGACTGTGAAACACCCTAAATCCTAGCACTGTGCTGAGCTCAAACACGCTGCCTTTTGTGAGGGAGGACCTGAGCTCTGTCTCTCGCCACCAACTCAAGCAAGATAGGAAATGAGTGAGATACCATTTTTCTTGTTGTTCCTGCAGCCCCCAATCCTGTAAACCCTTAGGTTTGTGTTTAACTCCCATCAGGTCCCACGGTTGCACCAGCGGTACCTGTGGGGATACCTGGAGAGCTACAGGAGCATCCCTGGGAGTGCAGGGCCCCGCTCGCTCCAGGGCTGCTTGGGGAACCAGAGGGAGCCTTGTGTGTTCGCTGGTGCAGAGAGGGGGACTAAAAGGGTTTGGGGTTTCTGTGTTTTGGGGGCATTTTGTTGTGTGTGTGTGTGGTTTTTTTTTTCTTTTCCCCTGCAGATCTTTCAAAGCTCTAACTCTGTGATGAATATTCATTTCAATGTAGTACTGAAAATTCAACTGATGACACCTCAAAGAGAAAATGATCCAGGAATAAAAGAAATTAACATATAGCTCCCACCTTAGCATAGAACAAAAGTGACTTTTCAGAATATATTATTCAACCTAAAAGCATTTCGGTAGAGTCACTTAAATATCTTTCAATCCACTGATTTTCTTCCCCAGTACTATTAATTTCCTCCACATCTACCCAGAATGTGCCATGCATTTTCTTCCCTGGATGAACTTTTATAATACAGAATTCAAGTTGCAGAGATGCTAGACCTGTCTTTGTGCCTGCAGGTTCATCTTAGCTCTTAGGCCCAAGTATTATGTAGGATGAGATCATTTAAGAAACAGTATAAGGCAGCTTTATGGGAAAGAAAATGACAAGATAAATAGCAGCTCAGCAAATATGAGCTAACAGTTGCTGGCAGCACGTTTGACTTAGTTAGGTTAACAGAAAATAAAAGATATGGGAAGAAAAATTATTACAAATAAAATTTGGGAAATCATCTGTGGTGAGTTTCGAATTAGACAAGGCTTATAAAGGCAGTGCTCAGAAAGCCAGCTGAACAGCAAACCAGCCAATAGGTATTTTTATTTCCTTCCACAGAACAATATACATTTACATTAACAGTAGGTACCTTCAAGAGATTAAGATACTCCAGTATAAATATTTGGTTTTTGGGGGGTTCTGCTAAGCCATTTCAGTTTTAAAAATGAAAGTGTATATACCGGAGACAATTGGCACACTGCTGCATAACCCTGAAGAGACTTATGGTCACTTACCTTGTGGTTTTGCCTGAGAAAATCCCTCATTATTTTACCTTCAAAATAATCATGGAAAAAATAAGGATTCATGGAAAAAAATGCATCACCCAGGCAAGCATTGTGTTAATCTTCCCAATAAACCCAGTTTGGGGCTGGAAACTAGACACTTCTCTCCCCCTGCATATCTGAGCATGCCATGCTGGCAACATGTACCTTCAACACCTGACCTACATTGCCAAGATCAAGCCCTTTACAAAATACACTTCAGCTCCCTGTTTCATATAAAAAGGGAGTAGAGAAGGAGGAGGGGGTGGCGGAGGAGGAGGAGGAGATGTTACCTGTCTTTTATGCAATAGTGTCATGGTAAAACACTCTTGTAAGAGCTGGGAAATTGCATTCAAGTCTTTCCTCGAGTGAAACCCACACGTGTCAGCTGAGTGCACTACATTGCAGGAGCAGAGCTAGCATCGAGGTACCTGCCACCTGCTCCCCCTGTTGCACAAGAGACAGGTAAGGGCTGAAGAAGGGCAGGTGAGAGGCAGCATGTCTCTGTAGCCTGGCAGATTTGAGTATTTTGCCAGCAGTGCAGGGGTCTGCATAGTCTGTAGGGTCAGATTTTATATTTTAATCAGTAACCACTTAAAACAGAGATCTGGCATAATTAAAAGTCTTTGCCAGGTGAGTTCCTAAGCCACTGAAGGGCTGAGCTACACTCCAGCTCCATCCCTCTCTCTAGAGTCATGCAGCAGGCTGCAAGGGTCTCAGCACAGCAGGAGACATCTCCTCCTCCTCCTCCTCCTCCTCCTCCTGCAGCTCACAGTAGTCACCCCGGTAAGATGGTGTAACATGTTGGGTGATGCTTGACTCAGCCAAGTCCTGCCAGCACATCCCCATCCCCAGGTGTGTGCAGTGCTCCAGGAAGATCTTAAAAACAGACAAACTGACTCCTGCTCAGACACCTGGAAGGAAGGGTCCAGATGTCTCTAACAGACAGTTTCATGTTCACAGTGTCCTGTGAGACCTTACCCACCATCTTGTGCTCCCTGCATGGTCCCCAATGGACGTACTCGTGCTTGGGAGTCCCTTTCTGAGACCCCTTTCCTCCGTTCTGGAAGAAGAACCTTGGCACTTAGCACAGGTTCCTGCAGCCTGCTCTCTGAGCCACCCACCTGGAAATTAGTCATTACAGCACCTAATTGACTGTGCTTTTATATGGCTTTTTCAGGCCATTTTCTTCCCTAGACTCATTCCCCCCCCCTTTTTTTTTCCCTAGTCAACATTTTTATTTTCACTCCTGTACCTGAAAACCTTTCAAAACCTCGAGAAAGAAAACTTAAGTTTTTATGGGCACAGCTCTTCTGCTCTCCAGCAGGTGATAAATAGGTACATATATCATATAATGCTGCAGGACTAGGCAAGAGAATAGACTATAAATAGGCTTAATTTTGCATAGTAAACATTTATATTACAACCAAATAAATGCACAGGGTTTTTTCCTCATGATTTTATAGCTTCCCACTTTGACACGATTGCCAATAACAATTTCTTTTGTTTTATGACAGGCAGAAGTAGGTCTCTGAAGCATTAGGTAGCTATTGACTGTTGCATTCAGAAGGAACAAAAGGTTCCTGAAAAGAAATGGGTAACAGAGCTGAGCAGAGATGTGCTGGGAGCACCAGAAGCTCCCTCCCCAGGATGTAAGCACCAGCACAGAGAGGCTGCAGCAGCCTCTCTGCAGCAGCTCACTGCACGGTTTTAGCCTTGCTACCTACAGGGGTTTAAGTCTGATGAAGGCTGGAATCCTAGGATTGTTTTGATGCTCAAAAAATTATTGTTTCTTAATGTCTCTAAATCATCATTACAGTGATTATAGTTCCCAAACCCTGCTCTGTAATTCAAGTCTGCTCTGCTTTGACCAAGTAGTTTCAGCTCTAGGCATTCTGGAAGCTACCAAAGCATCACAGAAGTTATTTTTATGTTTCTGAATTAACATTCTCACCTGTACTGACCTCAGCTGGTTCAGTCTCCCCATACACTCCATGGGATCTTGGATCTGTCAGTGTAAGTTAACAGGTTTAAAAGGCTGAGCAGTAAAACCCATAGAAGAGGTAAAAGGCCAGAGACCCTGTGCCCTCGGCTGCTCTTCCTGGAGGGACTAAGAAGGCTGAAATGCATATTTGGTCTCCGATGGCAGAAACAGCTTCTTCTTCCCCATCACCTACTTCCCAAATGAAACAGCTAGAGAAAGAGAAAGCACAGGCCTGCAGCTGGAGGGGAGCTGGAGCGGATCTGACGTAAATCCTAAATCCCAAGTAAACCAGGAGTGATGTCACGTTCATCCTCTGAGGGATCTGTAGTCGGGGAAAAGATGCATGCCTTGCCTGGGGTTGGGAGCAAGGGAAGGCGCAGAGCTGGTCTGGTCCCTCTCCTGCTGAATGCTTGGTTAAACATGGAGCTGGGTCCCCACCAATGCCACCTCCTGCTCCCATGTCAAAGGCATCGGGGCTGAAAGCTGTGCACTGGTACCATTCCCAGCTGTAATGTCAACAGCAGGAGGATTTTAGCCTGGTTTTGGCAGGGATGAGCACAATCCCAGCACAGGAGGGACCACTGCTCAGTGGTTTATGTTGTGAATAGCAAACTGGAGCATTTCTCTCCTGCTAAGCATCCCAAAATCAAGCAAAAGAGCTGTCCTCCTCCTAATACAGGAGGCTGCAATTTAGACTTGCAGCTTAGCCGGTACGATTTGTCAGCTCCATCTTTCAGTCCTCAGAGAAGGAGCTGAATATAAGCAACATTTGCTTCCAATTTGCTCAAGCTATGCCCAATTACTTTATTAATGGACCGGTTTGCATCATGGTTCAGATAAAGCTGTGCTTTAGGTTTGCTTTTGCAAGCCCTCCCAGTTTTACAGCAATAAAGATGAAGCAATGTTAACTTTCATTCTGTGGGATATCATCTACAGAAGTATAAGCAAAAGATCTCTCTGCAGGCAGCCTCTTTTCTGCAGAGCTCAACATTAATGGAAGCAGGACAAACCTTTTTATTTTCCTGATACATTTGATTATGGAAGGATGGCTCTTCAAGAGTCAGTTCAATAGCTCTAATGATCTATCTAAGTTATCCATTTAATAATTTTCAATAATTAATTTAACAATCCATTTAATAATTATTTGGGGGTAATGAGTGTGGTGCTGACCTCCACAAAGCCAGTCCATGGTAATTTGGGGTCTCCACCTGCAATCCCACTTTTGGGATGAAATTTTCCTCCACAGGAGTTTCAGGGCCCTGGAAAGCTGCTTTGAACTGGCCCCAAGCTGGGACAGAGACCTGGCCATGCCGCGTGCTCTCCCACCCCCAGGCTTCTCTGTAACTCAAGGAGGTCGCCTTTAAACTAAAGGCTTTAGTGGTAGCTACCAGCGGCTGGGCTGTGTAACCTGTGCTGTGACCTCTGCCACTTTTTAAAATCTACCTGTTCTTTGGAAGGATAATCTTTAAATAAATATGATTCAAACCATGGTTAGGATATTTACTGTTCTGTGGTGCCTATCACTGTATTTCTTTTATTTTTTAAAGATTTGGGCTTCATATAGCATTGAAAAAATAAATCAGAAATTATCTAGATATTTTGCAATAAATATATACCTCCTTTTGATTTTTTTCTTTTAATCTTTGTCAAAGTACTCTGTACTGAAGCACACCTAGAAAAGAATATACGAAGGAAAGGAGAAAGTACAGATCTGGTAAGTGTCCCGCTTTGTAACCCCATGGCCTCTTCTGTCAGCACCAAACGTCAGCTGTACCTGGGGATCAGAGATGGTGGCCCTCCTCCTCACAGCCTACAGGAAAGCTGGTGTATCGTCATCACACAAGGCACGGGTCTTGACAGAAAGATGTGGGAATTAAAATATTTGCTTGGAAAAAGCTCTGAAAGCAATTCAGAAAAAGTGCTGGGTCCCCAGTCCCAGCTGATAGCAAAGAGCAGTAGGTTTTGCAACTTGTCAACACTGTGGGATGATGGAAGAGATTCATGATAACAAACAAAATGCTATAGAGGCTTTGTTATAGGATATCATTTGTTCTCTATTTACATATTGCCTTTGTTTCAAAGTACAAATGAAGGATAACAGCAGTGAAACGGGAAGCAAAAACTGACAATGAAAGCAAACAAGCCATCAGCTCAGGATCTCAAGTGAGAACAATGCATTGGGATTACAAAGGAAAAGATCATGACAGTGGGAGAAGAATAAAAGAAAGAAGATAGGTTCTGATGGCTATATTTAGAGTTGAAATAGTGAATGCTAAGGAAGCACTTTTTTGCTGCATCATCTTGAGGAAATAGGCAGAGGCCACGAATAGACCCTTCCTCATGTCCTTCTTTGAAGGTGATGGAGCCTCAATGAAATAACCTATTGCTAAGGATGATGCAAGTTTTAAATCACCTTCAGAATATGCCTAGATTGCACTGATGCCTCCGACCTCAGAAGCACTGCAGGACTCAGCAAAGACATTTTAGCTTTGCTTTTGTCTCTCAAACATCTGAATCACCAATGCCCCATCCCCAAAGAGATGAGAAGGCCTTAGCCTTGTCATCATCTGCCAGGGGCTCTGTCTCCACTCAAGAGGGCTCTGAGACAGACTCTTGAACTGAGACAGAAGGTATAATTTCTGTCTAGGATCAAATCCTTTTATTGTTGTCCAGATACAAAAAATGTATTAATTTTCAGAGGCCACAGGCAAAGAAGTGCTATGCAGAGCCAGCAGCTGAAGGACAGAGGTGGTGGCCTTGGTGTCCTGCAGTCCATTCTGCCCTGACGTGTCTTCCTGGTGCTCCCTGGAAAATCCTGAAAGCAAATGCTCTGGGACATGTGGAGTAGGACAGGGCCCCAAAATAAGTGAGAGACTCTGCCCAAGATAGGCAGTTTTAGCAGACATTGACTACGGCCTTCTAAAAGCCCAGGAATTACAATTATAATTAACAGCTGTGACAACAGGTTTGGGCTCCACTTAAGAAAACCCCTCCAACAAACTATCTGAGCCTTCATTTTCTTTCCAGGCTAGCTTCTGTTGCAAGATCAAGGACTATTTTCTCCACCAGACTGGCCACTGACCTACATAAAGCAGCAAAGCTAAATGAAATAAAGGGCAAAGCTGAACTTCCTGTTTAAAAATACTCTAAGTTTAGAAACAATTTAGATGCTGGTGGAGCCATGTGACTACAGAAGCTGCGGAAACCTAAAGCTGGTGGGTACCTGGCTCTTGACAAACCACGAGCTGCTGTTGATGATTTTGTACCTAAAAATCTCTGTTCAGGGTGTTATTAATTCTGACTGGCAGAGTCATAGACGGAGGCACAAGGAATACATATTTCTTAATATGTATCAGTCTCTAAACATAATATTTTGTATTAATTTAAAGAAGTCTGCCCTAATTTACTCATAATGCCTAGCCCCAAGGAGGTTTAGATTCCTAACTTAAGGCTCCAGGCGCTATGGCATGATAAGTAAAGAATGTTAATAGTATCGTTAGGCATCTCTAGTTGCTTATATGTCCTTTAACAGTTCTCATGGCTGGGATTTTGAGAACTACTCAGTGCTGGTCTAACTCTGACCTTATTGCTCCCAGTGACTGAGGTATTCATTCAAAATAGATACCAATATGAATATATCATTTGAGACACAAGTAATTATTTTTTTTTCTAATCTTATGGAGTTATATTTTATTTCCTTGTTAAATCACATTAACTCAATCTTATGCCAGCCCTGAAATAATTTGCCCTAGTAGATCCTATATCATCTTGCTGTTATTGAAAGTGGGTTATGTTTGACGATCCAAGCACATAGTCAATCTTCTAATTTCTTAATTTGTATCAGGAGACTTTAAAAGTTCAACTTATGTCATATCTAAGCAAAAACCCATTACATGTCAGAAATTACAGGCCGTCCATTTTGTGATCGAACACGTACAGCAAGATTAGTGATCATCTGTAGCTCAGCTGTTATTTTTACTGGGTTATCAAAGCCCTGGGGAGGATTTTGTAAAGCTATTTAGCCTGAGGGAAGGGATTAAAGAGGTTTCTCCCCATGAAACATCTGTTGCAAATGTACTTTCTAATATTCAGAGCAGAATGTTAAAATTAATCAGAAAGGGGAAGAGTTTCTTTACTGTTCAGCAGCCACCCCATGGGTCAACCCACTGTTTTCTTCCTTCCACAGAACAGAACCTGTCCCCACCACTGTGTAACAGAGGACTTCTTTCAATGTCGTGTCCCTCAAAACTTTGATGGAATACTCCAAATTCTTCCTTAAGTTCCCTTCCCTTTTGTCAACTAATTGGAAGCCAGGACTTGAAGTGACTGTTATGATCAGAAAGACCAACCATCCATGATTTCCTTCCCTTCTTTCCCAGATCTTACACGTTCTCATGCTTTTGTGGTATATGCATGTGAACAGGCATTTTTTTCGGTCAGGTGCCTGAAGGAATAGTGCATGATCATGCCTACTTTGAGCAATAGAAGCTGGTTATTTTACAAACACAGCACATTCTTACAGTTCTCTTATTTGTGTCATTTTTTAAAAAATGCTCACCAGAAAAAAGGGCGGGGGGGGGGGGGGAAGAAAAATTCAATGGAACATTAAACAAACTTGCATACTTGCAGTTCTGATACTGATATGGCCCAAGATTTTTCTTGTATCCTTTCCCTCCTCTCTCAGTGCTCCCTCAAGCCCACATATCCCAACCCAGCATAAAGCTAGGGACAAAGATAACCTCTTTTCCATAGGACTGTGTTGCACTAGGCTTTTACTGCTTACTGTATTGCTTTCTATAATATCTGAGGGAAGAGGAGATACCAGTAAAAAATGAGCACATTCACTACAGAGCAATATATACTGGGCAAACTTAAGTGCTAAAAGAAGTTGGATGAAAACAAACTCTAAGTTTATTCCCCTGATTCACACACAGGAGATTTGCAGAGAAATTGAGGAAAGCAGACTTGATGTTCCTTAATCTCTGTGCTTTTTTTTTTTTTTTTTCCCTGAGTCAGATTTTTTTTTTTTTTAAAGCAAAAGGAAAAGTAATTTAATTCTTTTCCTCTATATAAGAGGAGGAAGAATTACAGGCACGTGTTTATGCATGCTAGGCTACTGAACTGAAGATTCAGAAGGGTGAGAGAACTGCTTCCTGGTAGCATCACAGCACTATCCATAAGCTCTATAAATTTTACTGCATTACTGTCTTCAGTTTTGCCATGGGCAGGTGACTAAATGTCTTTTTAAAACATATTGTTGCTGCTGCTGATATTCTATCAAACACAAGAAGAGGGATAGCATGATTGTGGGCTGCCAAAGGCTTAGCAGAACATACTTGTCCTTGTCATGCCATGCTCAGAGGGACTGAAGCATCCCATTCCCCCCAAGCCATGTTTCCCTGCCCCAGGTGAGCTGCAGCCAGCAGGTGTGAGCTCAGAAGGGGCTGGTGAGGCAATGATGCACCTGCTATGCATGCGTTATGAAATAAAGAAGCAAGGATACTAAGGTTTAAGATGCTTCTAAAGCTGGATACTTGGGAAGCTCCTCGTGAAGCCCAGCATTTGCAGCCTGTGGTCATCCAGAAATAGGAGATGTTTCTTCTTGCAAAGCCAGGCTGTAGTAACAGAAAGTAGAACAGAAAATCTTGTAAAGACTGTTTCAGGCTGACATACGGAAGAGTTAGAGATGCAATTTCTAGTGCTGAGTATGAGGATAAGGATCATAAATAAGAAGGCAGACAATAAAACAACAGCAAATGCCTGCGCCTACTGGAATAAATTGCATCTCAAAGATTAACTGGTATGGTTATACAACTCAAGCTTTTCTACTTTGGCATGGGCTTTAAAAAGTCCTTAGGCACTTCACCTGGTTGAGGTTGCACCAGAAACCCTGGCAATACAGCCTGAAACCTGAAAGGGATATGGTGGCCAACAACCAGGATGGCCTTCTGAGGCAGCGAGGAAGGGGATGTCAGGTTTATCCCATCACCAGCAGCATGGGTTATGCTGTGGTAATTCAGGAGTCTGCTTTTTGTGCATTTTCAGAGCATTTGGTTGAGAATACAAAAATGGTGAAACGCGTGAGCTTTTGTCTACCAGAAATCAGAATATATCCAGAGTCATATTGCAGGGATCATAAAACAACCTCTCAATAACTGCTGAAAACCTGTGCTATATTAAAACCGGTGATATGTGGTTAAAAAACAGCTGTCATTGCCCTCAGCCACTGCCCACACCCAGGTGACATGCTGTCCCCCCCTCAGGGATGGCTGGGAAGCAGCAGTTGACTTGGCAACTTCTGCAGTAATAAAATATTTGTCCTCCGAAAGTATTAAAAACATACTGACAAAATGCACCCTGCATTTTTTTCATGTAATAAATCTGCTTTTATATTTAAAGACCATACTTCTTCCCTTGGCAGGGATACACTGTGCCAGCCCAGTCTCTGGAGGGCCTGTAAAGGGGTGATGCAGGAGTGCAAAAGAGGAGCTTTGTGCAGGTTGCTGTGACAGAGGCACAGGAGATGTTCAAGGGACATCTATGGGCTTTACCAGAGATACTGCAAGGAGCAAACCATGATACAGCTCACAGCCTCGGCTGGCTAATGCAGGACAGAGGTCTGCCAAACCCCTCCCTAGCCTGTGGAAAGGAATGCCATTCGGTCATGGCAAAAATGCCCTGCATTCCCCTTAGTGCATGAGATCCCACTCCAACTTGCTCCTGAGCACGGCCCAAGGCAGGTCAGAGCATTTAGTCACACTGTAAGAACTCTACAAAATCTGTACAAGCTATTGTGATCTATTTTGTTGAGAGCTCTTCAGATTGTGTCTCCTGCTCGGGGATGGATGTATGAGAAGGAAGCTCAGACAGCCTCCAGGTAGGGTACAGCCTGCCTTTGGGGCTGCTGCCTGGCTGTAGAGGGCATGGAGCTATACCCTTGAAGGAGTAACCAGAAATAACTGCGGCCTTACGTGACATCTGCAGCCATCCCAAACAGATGACAAATATCATGCCTTGAATATAATCTTAGCTATTCTGTTTGATAACGGTATATATAAAGTAAGTGGTGCTCAGTGCTTATTTTGCACTCCCAAGCACAGCAGAAGCAGGACTTGTGGTGTGAGCAGTAGCTGCTGCTTTTTCCTACATTTTTTGCAGAATAACTCTGGGGAGGCACGCAGAGAAGCAAAGCCTCTGAAACACATTTAATTAGATAAGCTGAATCTGCAATGTAGCGTTTGGAAACCATCCAGCTTCAGGACGGGTAATTCAGTAATCTGGCTGGGCGATAGCAGATTCTGCTGATTTATGTGTGAGTCGACTGCTGCTCTTCTGGGTTTCCTTCCCCTCTCCAGCCCAGCAGTTCATTCGGCCACTCCTTCTCCGAGCTAAAGCTGCTGTGGTTTTTCACATCACAACCTCTCTGCCCTGCAACCCACATGGACTCACTTTTTGAGGACTGGTTTTGCAGGGGTGGAGGCAGGGGTGGACAGATGAGAGGGACCATTGTACTCAGGGGTTGCTTGGGCCCTGGGGGAATGTGGCTTCTCCAGGTCCTTGCTCCTGCAGGATTGCTGCTGTATCCTTTTCTTAACCAACAAGCTCCCACTGCAAGGGGAGGAAAGAAGGCTCTCTGTGTCTCCTGCTGCAGGCCTCACTGATTTTTATCTCCCTGGAAGCAGCCTGTAAAAACAGAGGAATCAAAGGGACAGGACTACAACTTGCACTAGGGCTGAGGAGCTTCTTGAAGTAACTCCAAGGCCAACTACAGTTGCTGAGCTGCCATGAATTAGCAGCACCGTGTGGGTGTTGAAGGACACCCAGATGAAGAAACACAGATTATCCTTCGTATTGGCAAAGTAATATCTGGGACAAGCTTTCACAACATTATAATCTAGAACTCAAGGTGTCCATGGCCAGGTAGCTGCACCCAAAGCTGTGACTACTCGCTGCTTGAGGTTAGTTCACTAGAGCTGCAGTCATGACCTTATAATTTTGTCTGAAAAGTGCTGTAACCATCACATTGCCTGCATGCTCATACCTGGAGGCCAGATCCAAGACCCGAGCTGCTCTGTCAGATCTGGGTCAGCAGGGCAGGCAGAACTTGCAGTGGGCAGCATGGGCTCCTGCTGTACTCCGCCCTGGCCAGGCCTCACCTGGAGTACTTTGTCCAGTTCTGGGCTCCCTGGTACAAAAAAGACAGGGATCTCCTGGAAAGAGTCCATTAGAGGGTCACAAAAGTGACACAGGGCCTGGAGCATCTACCCTGTGAGGAAAGGCTGAGAGACCTGGGTCTGTTCAGCCTGGAGAAGACTGAGAGGGGATCTTAGCAATGTGTATAAATACCTGAGGTGTGGGAGACGGAGGGATTTGGCCAACCTTTTTTCAGTGGTTTGTGGGGACAGGACAAGGGGTAATGGCCACAAAATGGATCACAGGAAGTTCCGCACCAACATGCGAAAGAACTTCTTCATGGTGAGGGTGACGGAGCACTGGAACAGGCTGCCCAGGGGGGTTGTGGAGTCTCCTTCTCTGGAGATACTCAAGGCCCGTCTGGACGCCTACCTGGGCAGCCTGCTCTGAGGAACCTGCTTTGGTAGGGACTTGAACCTGATGATCTCTTGAGGTCCCTTCCAACCCCTACAATTCTGTGATTCTGTGATTATTTTGTTTGTAAAAAGAGGCAAGCACAAGCTAGAGCACTTGCTGCAGCCCTCCCTTCCCTTGTGTAAGCTCTCTGGTTCTTAGTCATGTATTTGCTGTCCTAGTGTCTTCTGTCTTTCCATGAGGAGTGCTCACTTTCCTCTGTTCTCCCACCTAAGTTTGGCAAACCTGTGAAAACAGACCATGTTTGAGATTTCTAACATAATTCATTTTGGTTGAAAAGTTTGGTTTTCCACTTGGGGCAAACAGTTGTGGTGCAACTCCATTGCAGGAGGACACATAGAAAAAAAAAGCAACATCTGATGTCAGTTCAATACATCATACTTGCCAAAATATTTATTTAATATGCCAGAGCTCAGCGAAAGTACAAGTAAGTCACACACATGCAATATATATTACCCAGTCAACTCTAATATCATTCAAGCTTTATGAGATTTCTTTGCTGATACCTGGGCCCACCAGCTCAAAAAGTTCTGCATAAATCTAGTCTCCTCAAGTCAGAACTGAGCCCATTTTTTGTGACAGTGGGGAAGGGAGGCTGCACTTCACTATTTTTAACAAAAGAACAAGAAGCAGCAGACTTTGCTGTTCTCAAGATTCTCCAGTGGGTATTTTTCACAAGTAATATATTTTCTTATTTCAACATAAATACGTTGCTCTCTTGCTGGTTGAAACACAAAGCCAAGAAATCTATATTAATCTCATCACTTTAAGCTGAAAAAAGCACCTGTACTCTAAGAAGCTAACAAGAACAGATAGCTGACCAGCATCGAGTTTTCCACCATGGTTTGACACTTACATGGTGTGCCTGCCGTCCAGACATTTCTTTGAATACAAAGTCTAGAGTGAAAATGTTGCCTTTTATACTGTATACATGCACATCAGCTCAAGCAAATTTAGCCACAGACACATCCTGACTCCATTTCTTCTAATGAACATCTCATTGCCCCTCTCACCACTGCATACCAGCACGTTTCCAGCCGAACAGTGACTACCACTGCTGCTTCTGCAAGCGATATATGCATGCATGCACCCCGGAGCAAAGAACTGAGGAAGCTGCAAGTCAAACCAAATGGCATAAAGCCCAGGTATTGTAGGGATATGATGAGGCTGGAACAAAATAATTCACAGTTAACAACCCAATTTTCAATGGGAGCAAGAAGCCTTGCCACAGCCACACTAGCAACTTTTATTCTTTCTAAGAAATCCATTGTCACCTGAGTCATGCAATTACTAGAGCTATTGTCCCACAAGCTGCAGAGCCAATCAAGTCTGGTTCATATAGATTTGGTTATATAGTCTGGTTCATATAGATTTTGGTAGTGTGGTTTCATATAGATTTGTGCCCTACATCTTTATATGTGTATTCCCCTTTTCCCCTGTACCAGACCTCCTCACCCCCATGTCTTCTCTAAGCTCTCTCTCATCACCTAGCCTTTCTCCAAGATGCACACACCTTTGTCCCACATGTGGTAACTCCCAGCTTGAGCAAGAGGTGGTATAGCCATGTCTGGTTCTGAAATACATGTATTTAAATATATGTCTGGTTTGTGTACTCGCACTGGGTTGGCTGCCCACAGCACACATAACAATTTGCTAGCAGCAGATCAGATACTGCTGAGCACACAGTAAAAACTTTCTCCTCGTGGATGCCCTTCTCCCACAGGCCTTACAGAAACTGTTTGTGAGACTTTCATTTTCCTGGCTAATTTCAATCAAATCTGATAAACAGGTTCAGAAAATTACTGGTGTGAGTGACAAGAGAGGTGAACAAGCAGACAGAAGGATCCTTATGAAACCAGAACAAAAATAAATGTATCCAGGGACTGCTCAGCTTAAAGAACATATACCCACTCATACACAAATTTCCAAAAGGAAATTTTCAAAAGAGTGCAGGGACACCAGGTGCCTGAGGCTTGGCTCTGGACACTTCACTGCTTTGAGATTCCCTTGAAAATGCCCGGCTGTACAGAAGGACAGACAGAGAAAACTGCATGGGATGTTCTACAGATGGTTTTTATGGCTCACGTAGAGAGTGTGAATTATAAATAAAACAGTTACTCTTTTAACATGTTGTAAAAGGGGAGCATTAAAAACAAATGAAACATTAAGAATTAAGTAGTGTTATATTGAACAGTCTTTTACAGTGCTTAAATTCGTCCTGCACTCTCTTTTACACCAAGACCAGTCTAGCAGTGTATGGCCCAAAATGCATTTCCCATGAAGTCCAGAGGAAAATCCTTACATCACACCCAATGTAAATGTGAACACTGGGGTAATCTGCTGTCCTAGATATTTTCAGGCACAATGTCTCATTTATACTAAGTTACCACTCCGTGTCTCGAGGCTAAACTGCCAACAGTGGCATATCCACTGGAGTTGATTAGTTTAATATGTTGGGTTTTATTTGGATATTTTTTTAATATGATAATGCAAATGCAAATTCTATCCTGACATCATGAATAAAAGGCTATTAATAAGTTCAAAACGCCCTATTTGGAAGTACAAAGTTATCTTACTCCCCAAACTAATACGTGCTAATAGTATTTGGATGGTTCCTATGTGCTTCTACAACAAGATAGAATGATGTAGAAAAGTTTCCAGCACTGCTCATTGATGTATTAGCATGTGATTTAGAAGGAATAAATTGTTGTAAAAAGCATGCAGTGGAGAGGCAGAGCTGCAAGGAAAGGTGTCAGACAGCCCCCAGCTGTGTGTCACTTTCTGTGGGTACCCACCAGCATGGCCTTGAGATTACAGCCTTTCCTCCCAGACTAAGGATGGACTGGTGGGCTGTCAGATTAGCCCTACCCCTGAGCAGATTTGCCTTTCCCTTTTATCTCCCAGCTTTCACTGCCTGCTGCCCTTCTCCAACTGTTTATGTGAACTGTCGAAGCATACTTTTGGGATGAGCAGAGAACCCCATCCCAGTGCAGCAGGGATGGATTTGCAGAACCTAATCTTGGTTTTGGTCTGCCTTTTGATGGACCAAGAAGACAAAGCCTATCAGTGTGTGCAGCGAGTCCAACAGCTCTCCTGGATGTCTCCTGCAGCCAGGGCTGGAGCCAAGCCAAGCAACCTCAGTGGAGTTTATCAGCTCGGGATCTGCTAGCCCCCAGCTCGGGGTCCTGGCCCCCACCTCTGCTGCGCGAGGCACTGCGGAACCTCAATGTCACCCAAAGGCACCAGGGACCTGTGGCGCTGTTCCCTTCTGCTGCACGCTGCCGCGACGGGAGCCTCCAAACACATTACTATGTCTACATATCACCACGATCAAAAATAGTAGCTTCAGTCTGGAAGTCAGTATGAGCACGGTGCTGCACCCAGATTAATAACCGCACGCACCCTTGGCAGGGTCAATGAGCTGGGGCAGGCTGCTAGGTCAATTCAGTTCCAGAGCCGGCCTGTTTTCTGGTTCCAGAGCGTCCTTGTTTGCCTCTCATTTGGGTCTCTTCACGTGTTGTCACACTGCATCTTGAGACCTCACAGCATCTGTGCCACTTCTGAAATGCAATGTAGCCATTTCGTTCCCATAAACGTTGTCAGGCTCAGCAGAGCTGTATATAAATGTTTTAGGTATCTGAGCACTAGCAGACTTCTCAGGTGGATCAGGAATCCTGCTTATGCATCAATGCCAAACTGAGAGGAGCTGATTGCTATTTATTTCATGCAAAACCTGGCCTGACGCATTGTTTGCTACCTCCATCACAACAGTAAACCAACTGGCAATATAGAATAGAGGAGTTAAGTGAAAATACTACTGATTACCTCTTATACTGCTTTGCATGAAGAGGGAACAGGCAGGATGGATACCTAAACGTCTGGAAATCCACTGGAAAATATAAATTCAGCGGCAAGCCTTTAGAACTGCTTGCATTTATTTAAAGAAAAAAAAAATGAAAAGCCAGGAGAAAACACACCTTACCCATTACCCAGTGTACCCGCAACAGTCTGAATTACTGTACCGTAGCCATACTTTAGTATTACCCAGTCATCAAGGTTGAAATACCCTGTCATTGCTATAATTCTCCAAGAAGCAATTGTCCTACTAAAGATATTATGGGGGAAAAAAAAAAAGGAGGAAATTTTCTGATTGGTATAAATGATGCAGCAGGACAAATTTTATATGATTGTATTCAGTATCTCTGAGGAACAGACAGAACCAAATTTCTGAAAAATAGCCTATTTCATCCCTCAGAAAATTGAGCCTGTAATTATATTCTAGATCTTGATACAGTCAGTATTTATATCATTGCTATGCACTTGTTCTTTATAGGTATGTCAACGTGCCATTTTTTAAGTTTACCTAATTTTACATATAGATGATTCATTTCTTAGCAGCAGTAAAGGAACCTTGAAAACTTTAATCTTTTTTCCACACATTTTTTTTTACAAAAATCTGGGCACAGCTTCCCATAGACAAGCTCATAATGGAGCGTTTGCAGCCTCTGTATTTACAGAAGGCCGTCTGACATGACACAAAGCAGAGAGCAAAAGCTGAATTATTCCTCAGGGGTGCAAAAGGGTGAGGAAATACTGAAAACCTGATCCCCTGGGGGGTAACTCAGCCAGGCTGCACATGCAGCAGCTCCCGGCGGTGCGAGCAGGGCTTGGCAGGACGCACGGGGGAGGCAGGCAGGTGGGGAGCTGCGATTAGCCGGGGCCTCAGCGGGGACAGACGGGGTTATCGGCGGCGGGACGCCTGCCAGGTCACGTGCAGATATTTCTCTGAAGCGGGCAATCGGCAGGAGTTTAGCAATAATAAAGTGGGATAAAGCGTGTTTGCGTAAACACGGAAAGGAGGCAGGTTCACGGCGCGAAAACAGCTGCAAAAACTGATGGTGTTTTGGGGTCGGACGCTTTCAGGTTTAACTGTAAAGATATGCAATTCATCACAGAGTATTTAAACTGGAAACAGTGTTTGTGAGTAGAAGTTAAAGGTGGGAAAAAAAAAAAAGTTTTTTCAGGGCCATACAGTGTTTGGGAATTTGCTTTTGCAAAACATGGTAAAAACAGGGAATTGGGGAGGGAAAGGAAGTGAACTTTTTTTTATCTATCTACCGTTTTTTCCCTCAGAGTGAATGGTGAGGCCAAGAGGCTTGTTTCAAGTTGTACAAATCTCCAGTTTAGGGAAGTACGCGAATATCGCAGTGGAAGTTTCAGAATTAGAAGTTGGTCTCTTTCAGACCCAGATGCTGTACGGAGAAGCCAGAAGAGATTTCTTGAGCCGTGCTGGCAGCTCCAACATTGTCTCCGTAGCTGCAGAGACCCGCTCACCTTACACTCATTGTGGGGTGGTTATTTTCCTCCATGGCTGTAACGCTGCTGCCCGGCGATAACTCAGGATGAAAGTGCGTGGGGCTCCTCTGGGTGCTTTCATCTCTGCTCCCATGCTGGGCTGATCTTTCAGACCGAGCCACACCAGCTGCACTGCTGGGGCTCCGGGTAGCTATATGGCATGTATTTTATTTTTTTTATTTTTTTTTTAGAAACAAGAGTTTTTTTTTTTTCTGTCTGCATTATAATATCTCTCTAGTTCATGCTATGTTGATGCCTTCTTTTTTGTTTATTAAAAGGTTTCCCTTTTTAATGCCTTAATTCCTGTTTGAGTTGTAGGGATTTGCCAAAAGATTTTTAAAAGTGCGTAGGCACCTAAATGCTCAGCATAGCTCCGTGTCTATTGTGAGATGCCTCTGGCCTCCCTCATGTACCCTCGCAGGGATCAGGAAGCCTGTGCTCGCAGATCCCTCGCAGGACTAGGACCACACATCACGAGCTAAGAGCAGCTCTCCACGCTCAGCCGTCTTTGGCTTTGGCATGTTGCATATGACAAGGCCAGCTGTACTTGTAGGGCTCTGGACGTCTAATCGACTAGGAAGAGCAAGCAGCTATCTCTGATGTCCTCCCCCGTCCCCCAGCAGAGCACATTTTTCTAGGGTCACTGATACCCTCGCAGCCAGCAGCTGATTTATGACCGGTGCCTTTCGGAGCCACTACCATCATGAATGTGGTAGCAATAGCAGCATGGGCTGAGAACATTTGCAGGGGATCTTTCTGTAAATGCCATCGGACAAAAAGTTGAGTTCCCAATTTCCACCTGTTCAAGTACATTAAGCAATTAGCAGCACTGCTTTGGGAATTAGTTTCTGCATCTCCTGCCGGAGGGGCTGGTGTCCTCGCTTTGCAGGAGGTGCTCTGTGCTGAGCTGCTGCACAGGCTGAGCCTGCAGGCCCCTGCCATTTGCTGCAAAACGGTCTGATGTGGCAGCAGGGTCTCTCCTATTAACTGCACTATTTGCAGATGAGTGTTTTTAAGCTCTGGACATGATTCGTTTGATGCAAGGCAATATACCAAGGTGAAAAGCCGCCGTGCAGGGCCATCCCCGTGACCGCAGCGCCGTGCTCCGCAGCAGCACGCAGCGGCCGCGTGGGCTTTTTGTGCCCAGGATTAGCGGGGATTGGGAATGATGCAGAAGCAGCGTGCTGAGTCCAGGGGGGGAAATTGCTTTGCAGGGCAATTTCTCTGGGAAGATTCAAAACTGGTGATGATTTCCAAGTACAATCAAACATGTTCATATCCTATATTCAGAATCTGTTTAATCTCCTGCTTATTTTTTTACTGCACGTTGTGCAACTCAAGAGTTTGGAGTTCTGTTGAGCTGACTGCTGCATTTCATGTCACAGAGGTTTGCCTGCAAGTGAAAAAACTATCAGAAAACTTGAGAGAAGTGAATGCAAATAAGTTTGTTAAACTTTGCCAGCAAATGAAAAAAAAAAAAAAGAAAAGAAAAAAAAAAGAACTTGTTTTCAGTCAGAGACATCTGTGTCATGCCCTGCTTCCCGTATCAGGAAAGGCAAGGAAGAGTGTCTGCTTATGCCAAACTTACTCTTGTAGCTGCGGACACAATTAGTTTCAAATATGCATTATCTTTAAAAATCTTTACCTCCTAACTTCATATTGAACTTTGGGGAAAAAAAAAAAAAAAGAAAGAAAGAAAGAAAAAAAAAGATTCTCATGGGTCCGTGCTCAGTTAGATGGATTCCCACCTCTATGTGCACACTTATTTTTTTTCCCCTCATGTTTGTTGGGGCTTTTTTAAGGATACCGTACTAAGGAAAGTGAAACTTTTTTTTTTTTTTTTTTTTTTTTTTTTTCTGCAAATGCTTCCCCGTGTAAAAGCAGCATGCTTCTTTTCCTAATCATCTTTGATCCTTTGTCCCTTCACTCCACTTCTCCATAGTCTTCATGCATTATAAAAGCCACAGCTCTCTTTTCCATAGGTTTCGAATAATTACCTCTTTTTTCTACACCCTTGCTCCTATTCCCTTTAAGAAAATTGCCAGCCCTCTACAAACTGCATAATGAATAATAATGAACTATTTTATTGCACATTTAGCTGTAAGCACACTTGTTAATTATCCAAGCTGCATTGTGAATGAAGATTTACACTTAACCTTGCTTCAGAAATGTAGGTGCATTAAGAATATTTGTAATATCTGTGGCAGATGGAAAGATCTCCAAGTTTCTGTAACAAAGGAGAAAATCATGTCTTGATTTGCTCTTCAGCAGTCTCAATAATTAATGTCTATGGAATAAAAGTATTTTTTTTTTCTTAGCTGAAAGACAGAGCTACATAGTTCACTGTGGCAAGCTAATATATTTATGGTCCAAAGGGCTCTCCTCACCCCCAGACTTGAGGCTTACAGAGGAATCCAAGGTATGTAATGATGATGTGAACATGATACACTTTACTGTAACCTGTGCTGCAGGCAGCTGTTAATGCCAGTCTAACTTCTGCAGTGTGCAGCCAAAGGAAAGCTGTCTGCAGCATATGTATAGCTTCAGTCTGCAGCATACTTACTGTGAAGTCAACGGCATGCTGAAGTGGATGCCGCAGAAGCAGAGAGCCATTTGTTAAAATTCAGGTCTCAGATGTTAATATATATTTGGGATAATTTCTCTGCCTGTGAAAGAAATTCATTTCCTCCCTGCTATATTACAACTGCAGTAGCTTCTACAGTGTCGTACAAGGATTCAGAGACGCATTGTGCTAAATACTGGGGAAACACAGGGAAAGATCGACAGGCTCCAAAGAGATAAAAGTCAAAGGTGGCAAAAAGGTCAAAATACATAAAGGAGAAGCCAAGACGTACAGTGGGAAGGGAAAGAGAAAGAAACACCGACCTTAACACAACTGCTGAGTGGGTCAATAACAGAAGGATTTGCATTCAGTCTGTTGGCTCCTCATCTAATCTCCTATTGTACGCTGCTGCCTCTGACAGTCTTGGCCAGGAGAGAGATGCCTTGCTGCTTCAGTATTGCCCCAATGTAATCTCTTTTTAAGTTGCTCTTTTTATAGAGACCCTTAAATTTTCAGCCCCAGTTTATGCAAGGTCTGTGCTGCTTTGTAAACAGGGCGGTCATTATATTTTTCACCAAGTGTAAATACTTTCAGTGGCATGTAGGTCAATAAGATCTCACTCCCTGCTTACTTTATGAACATCCAACACTTATACAAATAATCATCTAGGTCCAAAAATGTGCACAATAAATTTCTCTGCAACATCTCAGTTAGTGGTTCTGGTTCTGAAGAACCAGGGAAGGCAATGCGTCCCGATGGTCTTCCTTGGATTCTTGCTCTCATTGATCTACAAAACCATACACAATTAATTTTTAAGTTCAGACATTTAACATGCTGAGTAGTGTGGAAGGATTGTTTGGTTTTACTTAAATGAAACACTCATCTAAATACCACCTCATAGGATGTTTGCTTTTGTGCAGCAATGTGTTGTTGACTCATCTGTGCCTTTTTTCTTCTATCATCTTCAAATACTTTTTCACCAAAGTGCTGCTAGTAAGCAGTTCCCATTTTTAAATTATTAATGTTACTTTATTAACATTAAATGATGTTTATTGGTAGTATATCTCAGCAGTGAAAACACCAAGTGAAGTACTAACCTCATCATATATACATACAGTTTCTCCCTGTACTCTTATTTATGTGCATACATTAGTGAGAGCAACAGCAACATGTATTGATTGTACTGTGGATTTAGATTTTCATTATTACAGTTTGTAAATAAAGACATAATTAGGTTCATGTAATTTACAGCTGCTGTAGGATAACTCTACCTTCTTTGCAACATTTTCTAGAAAATTTCTAAAAAGCTGTGACTGTTTTTAATCACACTGCTGAAATGTAAAATTTTCTTCATAACCCAGGTGCTGCACACCAAGTACACCTTCAGCATGGAGGTCTCAACAGGTTTTTGGAATGCATGGGCATCACCCATGCTTACGGAGAGGTGGAGCTCAGGTATGGGCCCAGCTATCACATGTGTCTGAATTTCTCACCTACACAGCCAGCCATCAGGTGCCTGACAGAATTTGCAGGTGCACACTGAGAGGCAGGCTTAGTGGATGACAGAAGGTAAGAAGGAGATGCAAGATTTGCAGCCAATCAATTTGGACAGCATAGACCATTTGTCTTCCTGGAGCTCCTTGGAAAGGGCTTGAGATACCTTCAAGGGCATTTCCTCTTACAAGGAGGAAGCTGAGCACCTTTGTGGCTAAATTTTGTAGTGATCTATAACAGTTTAAGCATTAGGGGGAAACATCAAGAGCCAAAGTCCTGTCATTGATTTTTGGCAGACGGGAGCACTCAGCAAACCACACAGATTTTGTAGTAACAGGCAAAACTGATTCTTCAGATTTAGCACTGGGGTCACTTGTTTTATATGTATATATATATTTATATTTATTTATAAAAAGTGCCTATCACCATATTGATAAACACTCTTTGGAACTGCTCTGATGGCAGGGGTAAGAACAGGAGTCGACCTGTTAGTACCTCAGCACTTCTGAGTCCAACCAATTAAAAAAAAAAAAAAAAAAAAAAAAAGCAACAAGACTTTGCTGCCAGCCTAGCCAGCTGGCTGGTGTTTGATACTGCTACTCCATCAGAGTTGGTGAGAGACCTATTGTGAATGGCAACAGTTTGCACCATGACCCCTCGTGTTTTAACACACAGATGTGTTAAAAGGGTATAGAGACAGGAAAAAATGACAACAAGGCAACAGGGCAAAACCAGACAGCAGGAACAGGCCACATGTTAAGAGAAGAGGAGGAAAAAAGTCAAAAGAAATGTGTCAATTTTCTTTCCATAAAAGCCTTATTTTCTACTTGATTTTTTTCCATTTTACCATAGCCTTTGACGTCAGTGAATGGTATCTGTTCATTCTAGCAATCAATCCAACCTCCAGTTTCCAGATCCCACTATTCAACAAGATTTTGGAACAATGTCGTTTGATTATTTGCACTTTTACGTCTGATTATTTGCACATTCCTATTGACGTATTTGCCTGTGTGATATTCTGACTGCTATATCCATCACAACACACCGTGATACACCTTGGAGTAAGTGTAACAATTGGTTTTGCTTGCCTGAGCTTTTTAAAAATTGAAATGCAGTGCACTTCCAAAAGAGGAGCTAACCTGCATGTGGAGAATCATTAGACTAGTTTAGCATCCTGCAAACATGTTTGGAGAGGACAAAATTAAACATTTAAGCATGCTGATTAAGGCATTGATTCTGCAAATACTTACTACTAGGCATAATCCCTTTGAAATCAGGGGGACTATTCATGGTCATAAAAGCTGTGCCTGTGAGTAAACATTTGCCTGGCTGAGCCCTTGAAAGCATTGCAGACAATGCTTTTCTTCTAGATGGACTGTGCTTACTTGCCAGCAGTCCATAGCTCTGAAATTACGTATATTGTAATTGTGGCTGTGTGGTGAGGTAAGGAGCGCCTCATCACCTTGCGAGAGGCCTACAGGAAATGCCTAGATGGGCTGTTGTAATTAGACACATATCATTATTATTTATTAAAACACAACTAGTTACACTGGTTGTGCATATTCTGTAGGTAGACCTCTTGAAAAAGTGAGCAATCTAGCCTTGGCTGTGCAATATAGGCTTTGTTGACGAAAGAAAGTCGTGCTGACCTGACTATATTTCTACAGCTAAAACTGTACTTCACCAATTTAGGTGGCACTGTGTCAATATGTGTTCTCCTATGAAGAAAGGCTGAGAGAGCTGGGGCTGTTCACCCTGAGGAAGAGAAGGCTCTGGGGTGACCTTATTGCAGCTTTTCAGTACTTAAAGGGAGCTTATAAAAAGATGTAGAGCAACTTTTTGCTCGGGCAGACAGTGACAGGACAAAGAGGGGCTATTTAGATTAGAATTTAGGAGGAAATTTTTCACTCAGAGGGTGGTGAGGCACTGTAAAACATTGCCTAGAGAAGCTGTGGATGCCCCATCCCTGGAGGTGTTCAAGGCCAGGCTGGATGGGGCCCTGGGCAACCTGGTCTGGTGGGAGGTGTCCCTGCCTATGGCAGGGAGTTGGACCTGGGTGGTCTGTAAGGTCCCTTCCAACCTGAGCTGTTTTATAGTTCTATGATTCCATGACTGTAGCTCATATTTTCCTTAGCAGAAGGAAAAACAGTGACAGTGTAAATCACCTTCATACCAGTATAATTACACATCAATTTAAACAGTACAATTAAATGGGTTGTAAGAGCTTACGCAGCTCAGATAGTTAAATTGCTATATGACTTATGAAGAGATCAGATTCCCTGTTCCACAAATAAATGATAATAAGTGAATCTTACCCCTCTAACACACAGGAAGGAGGAGGAGAAAAGAGAAGCAAACATGTCCCTTGTTTAAGATAGAGCCTTTCATGTCTGAGCATCTTGTGACTTAACCAGCATTTGCAGCTCAGTGAAATGCAATGTATTCGTCTGGCTGCTGCCTGTGAAAGTGCTTGAATCAGTCTCAACTGATTCTTTGAACAGGCACAAAGAGGGAATCACAAAGACTGTAGGGAAAGAAGCTGCTCATTTAAAGAAAACAGGGAAAGGTCACAGAGGGATAAATGTTCCTGCCAGCACTAATTTTACTACAGTGCTCCAGTTTCTCATCTTGAAAACTGAAGGGACTTTTTCCTTGTTCTTCCAGTCTGAGAAAGCAAGGGAATACACATGTATACGAATGGAAAACACAGCATGACAGTGGAAGGTGATGCACCCTGTCTAGAGAAGGATTTTGTCTGCTCAGGGTGCCAGCAGACAAGGCTGCAGGACTAGGCTGAGGAGGCATGGGTGCTGCCTCCAGCCTGCGCCGAGGCCTCCAGGAAACCACCTTATCTCTCTCTGCCTCTTTCTTCCTCCATAAAATGAGAGAAGGCCAATTTGTAGAGCACTCTGGGGAGTAACATAGCAAACAAGTGTTACATATTAGCTGGGGAATTGCTATTAGCTCCAATACCTTTCTCTTTGCTTGTGCAATAGCCACCATTAAAGGGAGAAGTTGCAGCTCTGATTGTTAGGTAATTTGCTAATTTTGGCACCAAATCAGAATCTGGATTTCAGATGAAGTTCAAAGCTCCAAATTCTTGAATGCAATTTTTCGGTTTGAGATATTTATTTCTTTAAAAAGTCCCTGTTAAAGAAAACACAAATTTTCAAAAAGATTACCTCAATCAAAGACACTTTTTTTTTTTTCCTCTTTTTTTTTTTTTTTTTTTTTTTTCAAATTTACTCTCTCGAATACCCCAATGGACACAATTGATCAGCTCGGTAGAACTACCTCTTTTCAAAGTTTCCCCTCATTATGTATTTATAGAGAGATGGCTATGAGTAACTCCACTACCAGTTGCGACCAGTAATTCCATTAGGCTGAATCACCGAGTAACCTTGTTTCTGACACTACGTCCAGGTGTGTCCTGTGAAGCAGTGAACTGAATGCATCAGGCACTGCCTGGCAGCTGGGATGGACATACAGCTTGGAAACAAGAAAACAGTACACAGACATGGGATCTAACAAACTGAGCCAGGATTTGGAGTCCATTGTTCCTTGTTGTCCCTAAGCAGTAAATTTACTACAGCTAAACTGAAAATAAATAATAATAATAATAATTAAGAAGTTTTTATTTGGATAATTATCTGGCATGTGGCTCATTTTTTTTTGTAAAGTCTCAAATACAGGAAAAAAAAATCATATGTGAAAATATTTTTAGGACTGGAATTGTCAGGTGTTCCCATATGTAAGTTCCAGGCAGCCTGTTCTGCCACTGCAAGATCACATTTGGCCTCAGTTATATAGCTTTTGTTTTGTAAGGGATCACATATAAGCATTGCTGAACTGAAATAAAGGAAACAAAAGCTAATCCTATTTTTTTGCATGGTATGTGTGGGTGACTAGCTACATTTGTTTACTTGAAATTGCTTCTATTTCTCTTTTACAATTGCCTCTGTTTTATATATACTGGCTAAAGTTGCACATAATAGTAATACTTTCTTAATATTTGAAATGTTTATATTCTATTTTTATTGGAATAGCATAGAAGAATCTAAAGGATGCATGTGTTTTTGATTTTGTTTTTCAAGTTATTTAAAGTATTTCATAATGGACTGCTTCTTTTCTTTTTCGTATTTTCCATACTCTTGGTATATGTAAGAAATTTTCTTTACATGGCACCGAATCTTTGAATTGCAATAATGCATTATTTTCTATAAAATAGAAACTTCCTTAGGTATAGAAAATGTTAATTCTGCAAGTCCAGGTAAATCCTTCCAGTATTTACGGTATAGTCTTGAATACTGATAACCATGCTCCATTGGCTTCATCAGTATCAATTCTACTAAGCTATTTGCCAGGATGCATGTCATTAAATACATGAATAGCTTTTGTTTTATTAATTGGCTTTTGGATATCATCCCAGTGTCTTCTGGCCATTCCAAATCATGTTTGCAGTAGAGACAGGTTTGAATTAATTCTCCAATTCAATGACTTCTAAGTTCAGATGCAGGCTCTGATGTACTCCTTTCTCTCTTTTACAGATTTCTTGCCTGTATCCCTTAATCGTGTCCTGTGCTATTATCTGAAAACCCTATGCAAATTATTAACTCCTTTTAAAGAACTCTAATTTTGCCCAGATTTATATGAAAATGATATTTTCAACATGTATATATGGATGACAAGAGCAGCCTAAGACCTTAACTGTCTGTGTTTCTCCTTCTCAATTAGTTATAAATTGTTTATCTTTTCCAGCTCGTATTCAAGAAACCTCTTTAACCTGTGATTAAATCTCAGAGAAATCAAGGACACCTCAGCACATATTTAAGTCTCAGTATACACTTCAGTTTTTAAAAGAGCAGCTTAACAGCATGTACTCCTGAAGGAATATTTATCACTGTAAACCAGTATTTCACTATGACTGGGACACAGTCTTCAGACGTTGTAAACCGGTATTTCAATATGACTGGGGCAGTCTTCAGACAATCCACCAAAAGAAATTAAGAGTTCATGAGATGCTGAAAAATGTATTAAATGACATGGAGACAAATATTCAACTTCTGTGAGGTCTGACATATTAAATTTAGTAGCTCCACCCTTTTCATACCCTGCAGGTGACTCTGCATTATCTTTGTGCTCCACAACCCACACTCCCTTATCATCCACCTTCAAGAATTCAGTCAATCTCTTGAAACACACATGGAAATGATGTATGTGTATACTGAGAAATGCCCAGACATACCATTCAACACTCCTATCTGAAATACCAGCATAATTTCTAGACATGTATGTATACCAACATATTAATGTACATTTATGTCTCTATGCTTTTATTTTTATGGACTTTGCAACAAACTTTGCAACCAGTATTTTCTTCTTCCCAGGGAAGTAAGGGATTTTTTTTTTTATATAACCATAGATTCATCTCAGTATAGTTTCATCACTAACATTTTGCTGTATTGAAAATGTGGCTGTATCACTGTTATTCTGTGCTTTCTAGAAGTCCACAACCTAGGTGGCAGAATTCTGGAGGTGGTAAACATATATATGCTATATGTTCAGAAAGAGCTTGTATTGTCCTTCCCCTAGATCCCTTCCAAGCATTGAGATTTACACTGTATGTTCTCTTCTGCAAAACTAAATGCAGACCACATTTTTCACTTATCTTCAGAGCACAGTTTTCAGTGTAAGTTTTTCAATACAATATGAGCATTCTGTTATGACGTCTTGTGGACTCTCTTACATTGTAGCATACAAATTTTTTTTTCATTTTATTGTTGGAAAAAGGACTGAAAGCAAAACAACCTCTATGCAGGAAGAAAACAGCATTTATAGCTGTATGTGGTAAAACTTTTCCAACTAGATAAATTATGAAGCTTACTTCTTTTGTTGGCATTATGTTCATCTCTTCCTGAGACATTTAGCCACTGCAAACAGTAACTGATACTGTCTGCAAATATGATACACTACCGTGGGTGTTATGCAAGCCAAATACAGCCCACAGGACAATTCCTCTCGTACCATCATTACCATCTTGTACAAGCTTGGAGTGGAGATGAAAGGAAATGACTAATTTAGAAGGTGCATGAATCTCAGCAGAAGTTGCTGCTTCCACATGAAGGAGTGGTTTGCCATCACTTGGCAAGCAGAGACTGGTGTACGTATTTGTCCTCCAGCATTAAAAAAGTGGAGAATGCAGGTGCATGAACCTCCGATGAACCCTCCCAGCTCCTTCTGAGGACAGGTTGCTGCTGCAATAGTATTAGCACAAGAGCTTGTCTGTAGAGAGTTCTGCTGCTGTCGTGAGTGCAGAAACATGTTGGTACAGCCCTCTCTATTCAGCCCTGAGGAGGATGAGAGCCGGGTGAGACCGGCGGAGACACCGAGCCTTGACTCGGTGGAGCGGTCCCAAGCTGCCCACTGTGATGAAGCACACTTGACAGGTGATGAATCACGGTAACCTCCCTAGCTGCCGTAATGTTTCCATTGCAGTTGTATCTACATCTCTATTTATTGTGATGTTTTATCTAGCAGATTTTAAATATGATGTATTAAAACACAGTGCGGTGTAATCCAAATGCAATGAGGCAAGTAACTGTAAAAGCCAAAATTAGGATACAGAGAACAATGTATTTCAAATTAAGTGGGAACAAGATTACTTGTTAGCTGAAAATAATGAGCACCTTCAGTGCCTTATGTGCATGCAAATGATAGGTGTGCCAAAGGAATATAATATCAACTGACATTACAAAACCTACCACCACAGAAAATAAGAGAAGAGCATTGGAGAATATAATAATTACAGAATTAAAAAGAAATTCCTCCAAAATCAACAAGACAAGCAAAGAAGTACACTGATTAAACCTGTCGCTGCATGAACTGAAAATCTGGCTACCCTCTAGGAGACATCTGTCAAGTGGACACCTGAAATGGGATGGTGAGCCATAAAAAAGTGTGCAGATAGAATGTTCTCTGCATGTATGGGTAAAAATGTAAATAAATAAAATAAATGTGACAAATCATAGCAGTTTGTTATCATCTCATATAACTAGAGCAAGCAGAATATTTGCAATCATGCACTCAAAATCTGAGAACAATCACAGAAAAATCTAAGCACTGGTCTTGACTTTGGACAAGACTGCTAATGCCAGTGAAATCAGGCAGTTGTTAAATTCCAGCTTAGCTATTGCTAATTTAATTAGCTATATATATTAGGTTTTCTTTGTAAAACAAATGGGACAATTCTTTCTGTCACTAGCTCATATAAGTTTTCAAAACTCCCTTGTCACAAGTAACAACAAGCAGTGACTCCAGCAAAGTCAGTTAATGAGTATGCCGAAAAGAAATCAGAGCTGAATGTCTTACTTTCACTGCACAGTCCGTTATTAGACAGTGCTAAAGAAACAACATGAAGCCTACCCTAATATATATGGTTAACCTCATTCACAGAAGAAATAGTGCACATAGGCACAGCAAATCTATCAAATATCTTAAAGAGGTGAATCTGAACTACAGGAATTTACCCCCTCACACAAAAAGTTGAGTGACTGTGTTGCCTTCCACACTTTTCCAAATGAGCATGTCTTTAAAAAGAGAGGGCAAATAACACGTTTCAGTTATCAGAGCCTATCTCTGCTCAGTGGTCTTCCTACTAGCTCTTTTCTACTAGCTCTGGTTTGCATGGTGCCTAAATCCAAGAGAGCTAGTCAGGTCACCTATTACCCAAGGAAGAGCTTCAAACTTACTAAAATTTCCACATTAGACTGCAAAATCTTCTACAAAGACTCTCATACTTAGACACTTATGTGTATCCCAAAGTGAACTCTTAAAGTTGTAATTGAGAAAGTGTCTAAACTCATCTCCAGAGAGCACATTCCCACGAATAGCACTGAATTTAGCTCAAAATCCATTTAGTGCTCCCAGTTGACATTAGCAGACTTATCCTGCCTGTGGAGAGAGCTCTTCCAGAAGACTGCTCTCACCAGCAGCTGAGAGAATAGCTTAGGATGAGGTCCACATCTGCCCTCCTTGTAACTTGCAGTAATTCATGAGCTAGGGATAATATTTACATTCTCCATTATGGACTTGAATAAACTGGAAATAGAATTTGCATTCCAGAACTTATTTCAAAGGAGTATTTTCAGCAGCAGGAGATAGGGAGTTTGGGTCTGTTTTGATATTCTTTGACATTCTACTTACTCCAAAAAACTTATTGATGGCCAAAGATGCTTCTGGCAAGGCCAAATCTGCTAACTCTTCAGATGATTTCAATACCATTTTCCACTGATGAGCTCCAAGTTGATCTCCACTTCAGTATAGGGGACTCCTGAATCATCTGGCGGTCCAATGCACTTGGGGCAGAGATGCCAGTGCCTCATACAGGTGCACTGAATTCCTTTTTACAAGGGCTTACAGTTTTTCATTGAGTGTGAAAGAAATCTTTTCATAGTATTTTTGGCACTGTGGTGTTTCATGTCCAGATACAGAAATAACTTTTATGCACAACAGTGATGCATGGGCTTTTCAGCTTGTTTTTTAAGGAAGGATTTCATTTTCTCCCTGAAAAAAAGCTTTGCAGTGAAATACCGTTCACTGTGCAGAAGCACATGCCTCTGTGAAAGTATGCTCCCAGCAAGAAAAATCTCAAAAAGCAAAGTACTGCAACAAGCCAACAAGCAATACTCTTGACTGCCAATTCATATTCACCCCTCTGAATATTGACACTGACATTTAGGAAGAAAATACTTGTAAGAAAGAAGCCGTTCTCCTATTTAATTATACTGCATTCATAATATCCCTTTGATAAATAAAATCTAAGTGATCCCTCTCGTAGGAGTATATTCCTATCTGTTATCCGTAGTTCTGGCCCAAATCAGGCATCTAATATTCTCCTCTGGTACACCTCCACTGCGTTAGCTTAGACTATAGTGCCTCCTCCTTGTGCTACCTGATCAGGGTATGTTCCTGGTTTAGCTCTATCCGGACCTACAGTCAGCCTCAAAGGAAAAATTAATAAAATGTTCATATGTTAGGTGAAAAGACTGCCGTCTTCCCTATGCCCGGGGAGGCTGGTTGGGTCTAGACATTTAACCATTCCTTTATTTCACAACCTCTTCAACTGCCAAAATGTGTGTTGTTGTTTTTTTCACATCAAGACAGAATTTTCAATCAGCCAGTTAAAGCTATGCCTGCTTTTTGGCCCTCGGGAGTGGATATTAAAATAGTATCAAACTCAAAAGACACACCAATTTCAACATCAAATCCAGAAAGCAGCAGTTTTCATCTCAACAGAGAGAGCTTTCTTGGGAGAAAACACTTTTATAATGTAAATACCAAATCCAAAATAGCCTTGGAAAGTCAAATAGTTTTGCTCCTTTTAACAAGTGCCATCAAGTAAATCTTCAAATGAGCCTCTAAATATAATTCAGTAAGAATTACAAAGCAAATTATCAGAGAAGGTATTTTAGAGGGGTATCAGTGTAGTTGAAAATTATCAAAACATTAGTTGCTTCTTGACAGAAAAACATCCTTTTCTTCTCTCCTGCTGCTCAATTCTTTCTGTTTCAGCCTGACAGCCCTGCAGTCAATCACATCAGCTAGAAAACTCCCCTTGGTGTAGTTACAGTATTGGAAATTCAGGTATTAGACCTCAGCATTTTGAAATGTTTTTTTTCCAAGATTAAAATAGTAAATGGTTTTTGGTTGGGATTCACTACCCTTTTTTTAAATACTGCTTTTGTCAAATTTGACTTTTTTTTTTACATGCAATTTTTGTAATGGTTGCAGACATCAATCAGGCACTCTTAATGCTTGCTCAACATATATGAAATTAGTTATTTTAATGGCAGCACTTTTCAGATTATCAGTCAAATCTATGACCATTCTCCCTCCTGCTTCTGCACCGATAAAACAGTTAGCTCAAACAAAGAAATACAGAATAAGCCTAAGTTTATTACAGCCTATAAATCATGCATACAGATTCTTTACCTGTCACAGATTTCAAAATATGGATTTCATTTTTCACAAGTATCTGAAAACAAGCAGTATTTTTGTTTTGCAGTTTTTTACCATAGGATCAGATAAGAAAGCTTTTTTTGATCAGCTAAAACATAATGTCAAAGAACAATAAGCCTTTAACAGACAAAGGATCTATGCTTTTACCAGGGTATGCGACGGAATACCATGTTAAGAAAATACCAGTGGTTTGGATAAAAAGAGTATCTTCAGTGCTTTAAGAACTTGATATATTTTCATGTGTTTATTTCACTTTCCATTTCATGTAAATCATTAATAGAGACTGAATAACTCTCTTTGTATAGTCCTCTTTTAGTATATTCATTCAAAAATGTATGGCCAGATCAGCAGCTAGTATAATGCAACCAACTCTGTTCTCAGCATTTTCACTGACTCAAACTATGGCCAATATCTGAAAAAAAATGCTTGGTGGAATTACTGTGGAACAATAATTATATTTCTGACGAGTAAGGCAAGGATTGGATGCTGATGCTGCAGGCTACTCAAGGATGGTTAATTGTATTCATGAACTATTTGTAAGACAGCAAGCTGCCAAAACCTCAGACATTTCCAACATGGTAATTCTGGAATGCTGTAGTAAATAGGAAAAAACAGATGTCATAATGTGTTTCATCTAGTTTAAAACTTAACATGTAATTAACTTAATGGCTTGACAATAGCTGATGTAGCAACAAATATAATGCAATTGAATTAGTACCTCATTACGACTTCAAGTTTTTCTACATATGCATTACAAAAAAAAAAAAATCAGATTTTGAGACATTGGTCTATTTTACAGTGACTGTCCTTGAAATACAACCATATGTAATACTTGCTTTGTATTTCACCACTTGTGGAAATTGTTTCACTTTTATAACACTGTACTTTCTGTACCATTTTGATTACATCACTAGTGAAAGCTGATCCTTGGTTTAATTGTTTCAAATGCTTATATCTAGGCACTCGGACTTTTGCACTCATTATGTGGTATGAAGGTTTCATTTTCTTTATCTTTTGTACTGCTTGGCTGTTTGTCCAAAGTGTAGGCGATTACCACAGTGCTTTCACATCTGTCCTTATGGTAGACTTCAGGTGGTCTGTTTTAGACACAAAGCAGCATGTTGTGACAGAGGCCTGTGCATGTATTATTTTGGACTTCCCAAAGGCTTCTCAAGGTATAATTAGGGTTTCCCACCTGCTAGTGCTGCAGGATGAAAAACAGCAAGAGTACACCAAAGCAGGATGTTTAAAAAATAAAGAAATACCAACACCAAACCCAGACTTTCTTTTTCATTACAGAACCCAACCTAATAGCCTACCCTGCAATTTCTGAGGCAGTTTCCTATGGGCAGTTTTTGTTCAGAAAAAAGTAAAAGTACATTTTGAGGTTAGAGCAATGTGGTCGATTAAATAGGAAAAAAAATAACAACTTTGAATTATGAAATTGATTTTTCAAGTGACTCACCTGAAACCTGTTACAGCAAAGTCTAAAAGGAAAACGGTCTAGCTGGCCTAATGCAGATCCTACTGAAATTTAGCACTATTTTCCATTCATGTAGATGAGGTCCTGAATGCTAGCAAGAAAGTGAGTTGGTTCCAGTGGCTCTCTGCTGCTGCAGGTATCTACAGCTTGCTTTTCCACTGTGCAGTGAAAGAGGGATCAGTAAAAAGGAATCTGAAACTTGATCTAGTGCTGAGGAATGCCTTTTGAATGTGTCATTTGTACCTAGTAATTACTTCAGGGAGGTGTGAACGTTTTGCATGAGTCTTCACTCAAAACCTGAAACTGACCGTGAAGAGTAGTAAAAAAGTTATGCAAGCCTTCATGCAATTAAACAGAGTAATTTCAAAAAGATAATTATATACTTCTTAAGCTTTTCATCATGATATCCAATAAAATGCGTCACGTATCTGTTGGGCATTCCTTGTTTCACCTTACGTTAAGGTCCATCCATTTTCTGGATTTTAAAGTTATCTGCTAATTTCTGTATATTTGGATTTAGGTCTTGCAAACTTGGGTGATCTTTTTTGTTCTTACTACATTTATTCCCTTATGGATGTTGCTCTGTCTCCATTTCTAAAATGCTGAATGGGCAGACTGTTTCTATCAAGCATTTTTTACGAACAGTTTATGAAGTGTGAACAATAGGGGACTGATTGGTTATCATGAATTTCAAAATTAACAGATACAGAACCCCTGCTCGGGGAAAATCGGCTTTTTATTGCAACTAGCAAGAAATTTTAGAGAATATTATAAACTGACCAATTTCAAGGAAGTAAGATGTGTGTCTGATGGTAAAATGCTTACAAGCCACAATTATTTTAATGCTGAATTGCTCTGCAACTCCTCCTTTAATATACTCCTGAATAGGAAAAAATACTACATGGTGAACCTTATATACATTTAAAAAAAAATCACATTCATTGGAGACCCTTTCCAGTAGGGGTCAGAATGAAAAAGGGAAACAGTGGCACTTGCTGAGGCTGACAGCTAAAGGCAAAAATCTGTCAGTCATTCAGCCGGTTCAGCATTCTTTTCAACACAAAACATTTCATCTTGAGTTTCCAAACACATATTGTTACCTACAGTACACACCCAACTAGTTGGTGTAGATTGTCACAGAGGGGCAACGCAAAACATTCCCTTAGAGAACTTCCACCTTTGATAGCAGTTCTGAAAGGAAAGGCCACTGACTGGAGTTAGCATGCTCTATCGTTACAGCTTTTCAGAGAAAAAGTTCATTAGCTGCTTCACATGCCAAGGGACCAGCTGTCCTTGGAGCAGGTCTGATTGACCAGGAGGACAAGTGGGAAATAAGCTCACAGCAGTGCCAGCATGGCATATGGTCATGTACCAGCTGTTTCTGAAATACTTGCCAAAGGGAGACCAGAATCTGGTTGGCTGTTAGGAACCACCCCCCCCCCCAAAAAAAAAAAAAAAGCAAGCAAACAAACAAAAATATCCACTATCAGTATTCCTTAGATCTGACCACAAAGGCAGGACTTGATTTGAAATGTCACACAGCAACTATGTGAATATTCAGAACAACCTGTCATTTGCTTGCATGCTCTGGCTTCCTCCATTAGGAGGACCCTGATATTCGGAGCATCTGTCCCTTCCACGGAGCTTTTGGCAGAAGAAAACTATAGAAAGGGTTAAATAAGAGAAGTGGATTTGTACGAGTGATATACATTACTAATACACTGACAATACGTCCAGGAGACCACGTGGAGATTGATTTAAACCGGAGCCAATTTTTACTATAGACAAACCCCAAGGTGTCCCACATTTTACTATTTTATTTCTACCTTCAAAAGGGGAATTGAGATTCTCAGCTTACCAACAAAAGATTTGATTTTGATTGGCGCGAGTCGTATTACAGTGTTGGTGAAATGTTTCTGATAAACCAGTGGAGTGACTCAGCAGAAAACACCCAGCAGGATTTTTCCCCCCAGCTTTTCCGACTTCAGTTTCGGCTTTTCTTAACAAGAAAATAACTTAAACAGTAACTAAATAGCTCAGAGAACGACTCTGCCCTTCTAGCACTGGGTTTAAAGTACTACTTTCTCTTTTGAGCTTTCCCGTAATACTCGCTCAAGGTTTGGAGGAAACTGCACTGATTAGCTCCACGTTCATATGACATCAATTACTGCCTCGGCAGCATTTAAGAGAACGTCAGTAGCTCATGTAGCCACATAATCCTGCCTATTTAACTTTAAAAAACTTAGGCTTACTTGGCTAGCCTAAGCCAAATTTACAACTAAATTAGGTGCTTGGTAAGGGATGTTTAAAAAAAGATGAAGCCTAGCTAAAAAAAAAAAAAAAAAAAAGGAAAACTAAAGAGTAATGCTGCTCTTGTGTCACGAACAGAGGCTGGGAGGCAGCGGCTACTACCTCAGCTTGCATTCATGGTTTATGAGACATGGTTTTATGCCCAGGCTTAACTTGTCAAAAGGCCTGCATCCGGGGCGCGGGCATCCCTCTTTCAAAGGTGCGCTTGGTTCCAGTGGCTGAAGGAAGATTTTGTTCGCACAAAGGCGCCGTGTTGGCCAATGTCGATGACATACCTCGCTGTGGATCTCTGAGAACCACACGTTCAGCTGTGAATAAAAGGAAAGCAAGCCTCAGGATTAAGCACGGACAGAGGCCTGACTTTGACATCTGACGTAACACTGACTTTCCTCCGACCTGGACGTGCTCATGTACCCGAGAAACACACAGACCTGACGCACACCCAAAAAGGGCGTTATTGTTTTCCCAATTAACCCATGTAATTAGCACTTGGGTGCGCCTTTTGTCATATTTTCGGTCCTACGGTGGCCCATTTCTAACAACGTACCATACTAAAACCTCCTTACTCCCCGGCGGCGCCTACGGCCCCGATCCGGGCGGCATTTTATCGCAGGGAACCAAAGTTTCACGGCTCCCTAACGAAACCCAGCCTCCAGCGGCACCCTCCCTCCCCGGGCGGGCTTCCCCTCAGCACCACCCTCACCCGCCAACCCCTCCCAGCAAGCCCTGTCACGACAAACGATCGCAATCCCCCGATTCCCCCCCCACCGCTCCGTGGCCCCAAGCAGCACAACCCCTCTCCCCTTCCTATCCATCCCTCCCCTAGAGCACCCCCGTCGGCGGCGGGATCCGCGCCGCCCCGCGGGCGGAAGGATACAGGGAGGAGCCCGCGGCGCGGTCCGCCGGGGCG
>CM021734.1:84385594-84430163 GCA_011075105.1 Heteronetta atricapilla
GGGGGGCTGGGGGCCGGCGGCGAGGCGGGGCCGGGGGTGCCCCTGTGCGAGCGGAGCCCTGGGGGCCCCTGTGCGAGCGGAGCCCTGGGGGCAGCCGGCGGCAGGTGAGCGTGGGCCGGGAGCGGGAGGAGGATGAGGAGGATGAGGATGAGGAGAGGCAGAGGAAGGCGGCTCCGGAGTCTGCCCGGGGGACACGGGGGTGGCTGCGTTTGGGGGGGAGCCCCGCGGCCGTGCCCTGCCCGGGGGCCGCTCCCCGGCTGCCTCCCCGCCGGGTGACCGCCCCCCTACCTCCCCTCCCGGTCCTTCCCCCCCCAGCATTGTCCTTTAGGGGCCTACGGAAGGCAAAAGGCGGCCAGAAAGGCTCGGGCTGCCTCCGGAGGAGGAGGAGGAGGAGGAGGAGCCGCGCTGACGGGCGACTGATGGCAGCCGCATCCTATGGCCGCGCCGAGCTGCGCAGCCGGGGCGGGCCCGGCGGGGCCGCAGCCGCTCAGCGGCAGCGGGCGGGGCGGGGGGGGGCCAAGGTTTGGCGAAGGTTACGGCGCCTCGCAGGGCTGCCACGGCCCGGGGACCCCTGCCCGTACCCCCCCGGCCGCCTCCTCCTCCCGGGGATGGCCATTAAACGGGTGGTGGACGCCCGGCCGGCCTCGGAAAGTTTGGGACAAGTGGGCGCCCGCCGCCGCTCTGCCTTTGTGTTAATTGCTCGCTGCAGTACCCGGTGCTCAGCTGAAGGGTGACAGTGGTACGGGTTGCTTGTCCTTTTAGGAGAAGACATTGCTGTGGTTCCAGTGTTTTCTGTACGGGCATAATTTCGGGTGTAGCTTGGAGGTCCAGGAGCCGAGGACAGCGTGTTACAGGCAGTTGATTTTCCCCACGTAAACCTTTTAAACGTTTTGCTTTCTGCCCTTCCGTCGCACACCGGCTATTACTTTTCTGTCCCTGTGATGAAGTGGAAATTGCAGATGAAATTTGGTGTCTTGGCTGTCAAAAGTGAGCCCGCGATGATTCAGTAGATAATTGTGTGAAACAAACTACTCCACTGCAGTGCTTAAAACCCAAGTATCGCAGGCTGCTCGCAGTCCGTGGCGGTCTGAAACAGCCTTCTTAAAAAATTATTGTTTAGGACAAAAATATTCCCCATAAAAGTAAATGACATGTAACTAGATTGTTACTTGACATGTAACTCTACAGATTTTATTTTGCACTAATCCTCCATCTGCTGTTTCTTGTCAGTATGGATATGCTAAAATGGTAGCGTACAACCCCTCCCTTCCAATCAATACAGCACATTGTGCATGTATCAGAACCCTCGGTCCCCAACACTGAGACGTAAGAGGGCACGTAGGTAACGGAGAAGACGAGTAGCACGTTGTCTGTTTGTAATGCTCCTCATGTTCAAAGGCTAAGGATTTTAGGGAACATCCTGATTTGTACGCTCCATTGAAAGCATCAGCAGTTCATGTCCCCGCCATGTTCTGCCTACCAGGTATTCCCACACACTCCTGGAACTTTATCTCAGATCATTCGTTTTGTGCTCCATTGGCCGTAGTGATCACTTTGGACCACAGATTCTGCATGTTTGCGTTAGGTACCTGACCTTCTGCTTATCAGCAGGTGAATCAGAAGGAGGGGAAGGGGCAAACAGATTTATATGGGACCCAAGAGGAAAAATAGGAGGCCTTGAACATCTGTTACCTTAATTTGCTGATTTCAGTCTGCACTCCCCATTGCTTTCCTTCTTGTTGCTATTCATTATTCTTCCAAATAAGAGAAATTCCATAGGGGTAAAATGATGTCAGCATTTTCCTTTGCTAGCGTGCTGGGCATTCTGGCAGGAACAGGGACAGAGGAAGATCTAGGTATCTCTCCTGACTTAGTATCATCTTCGTTAGTTGTCCTTCTTGAGCATCTTGTTCCTAGGTGAATAGGAGCAATGAAGGAAGCCAAGGGGTTGGTTTTATAATTAGCACGGGTGAATTTTCTGTGGAATTTTCTTAGTTTTTAGGAATAGTGCTGTAGAGTCAGAATAAACTTTTTCTATCTACTTAGCTAATTCTCAGCAAAATCATCTGTTGGTTTAGACTCTGCTTAAAGAAGCATGCAAAATGCATAATGGTGGATGTTGCAAGTGGTATGTGCTAAATATTTCTTAAAATCCATCTAAATGTTAATATATTCAAAGAATATATGTATAGATATATTTAAATCCAGGGGGTTCTGTGAACTGTGAGAGAAAAAGACCCTTATTTCCTGCTACCCTTTTTTTCTTCCTTAAGACGTGCGTTGATAGCATGTGTTTCATACGTGTCCGATGGAATGATTTTGTGGAGCCCCTAAAATTGTCTAATGGTAATGACAACTAATGGCTAATAACTGTAGGTAATAACTTCCTACCATAAGATGATGAGTAACAACGTCTGGTAAAGCAGAATGTGATGAGGGCAGCAAGACTTGGGATTCCTGTAGGCTAAGAGAAGTAGCAGGGACTATTCTAGTTATCTGTGCTGCTCGTGGAGCCTGGAATGCAGATGATCTTCTGGAAGCTCTTTAACGTGCCCTGTTTCTTGGGGTACTTTCTTCTCTATTGGGGCACAGAGGTTGGAATCCTTCGCTTCAGTCCAAGTCCAATGGCAGGCTGCGCAGGTCATTTGGAAACGTGATGACTGAAATGAGTTGTCTTCTGTTTGCTTTGTTGTGCTTTTTTCCCCAAGAAATTTTCTCAGTAAAGTTAATTTTGTGATGCAAAATAAAAATGTTCAAATGACTATTTGAATGCTTGGTTGCATTTGAGTACATAGATAAAACGAAAATTGGCTGTTATGAGGGAAAAGCATGTTTTCTTTTTAATTTGGAAACCATTTACCAGATTTTTCTAGGCAGAAATATCAGCTAACTGCAGGACTTGTTAAATGCTGTGATAGAAAGAGATCTATACCAGCCAGTTACAACATTTTTACTGTAAGGGATCTTGTACTTTCCCAGCAGCTGGTTGAGTGCATTTATTATGGTTGTTGAGGGATCCAGTGTGCATTTTATTGGCCATGATGGTTTTCTGTTGTCTTTGAACATTCAGTCAAAAGATTCTCCTTTCACAAACTTCGTATTAAAAGTTATTTCTCTAACTATATTGGAAGCTACTGAGAATTTTGAATTTTTAATGTACTATTTCCTTTTTAATTTCACATGCAAGTGTCTGGATTTACCCCAGAAAACTATTCCTTGGTTATCTAGATTCTGCTTATAGCCTAGTATCTGTACGTCCACTTGGGCACCTGTCCTTCCAAGAGTTTTATTTCCAAGGAAGCAGTGTGGACACTCAAGTATACATTTAATTTCATTGTAAACTTTTTTTTGAGTGTAAATTAATTTAAATTCAGTTTACTGGTGTGATATTATAGACAGTATATTAATTATATCCTGCTGAGTTGATGCATAGTCTGTATGCAGGCTTGCCATAAAAATTTCATTTTTAATGTAATTTGAGAATGTTTAAATTTCTCATTTTAGTGATTTAGTGTCTTGAGGAGGAAGTTTCAAACATGCAGTCAATTTGAGCTTTACTCATGGCTGTAACTTCCTAGGTCTTATGCAAGAAAGGATTGTAGGTGAAAATTTATTCTCTGTGCCAAAGGAAAAAAACATTTAGAAATAAAAATAAATTATAATAGGGATAAAATCTGAATATTGCTTTTTGTACTTCTTGTAACTTAAAAAAATAGTTTTCCCCATGTCATTATTAAATTGATGTAAGAGTACGAAGGGAACAAGGCGTGCTCGATGGAGCACCAGGCTGGGCTGGAGAAGACTGGCGTTTTCCCATCAGCTGTGTGACGGAGTGAATCGAAGCACGTTGTTTCATCTTAACGTGCCTGTGTTTGAGATGCTGGATGGGAAGGAGGAGCTGTTAAACCATTCATATGTTACTAAATCGGGTGTGGGTTGGGTTTTTGCTGCTGTTTTGGAGGCTGGGTTAGATGAGCTAGCCGGGTTGTTGAAGAGTTGTGTAGTCGTGCCGCAGGTGGGGTTTTGCGTCCCGTTAAAGAAAGTGCAGAGATAAGAGAGTAAGAGATTAGGGGCTAGCTGAAGGCCAGAGAGAATCAAGCCGTTTTCATAAGATTGTGTAGCTTTACCATCAGAACAGCGAGGCTGAGTTGCAAGGTATGCTCTGCAAGGTTATCCCAGGTAATGTTAGCTTAGTCAAGATTTGGATTGAGATAATCTTTAACAGTAAAGTGGCAAAACATGCTCAAACATACACAGAGTGATTAAAGAAATTATTTTGGTCATTTAGGATGTGTCATATATGCTTTTTAAGAAAATACAGTGTTTTGTTAGCCTAAAGGAAAAAGGCTGCTCGAAGCATCGCTAATGAGGAAATCAGGAATGCGTATTGCTGCCACAGAATGAGTACTTAATTCTCACTAAATCCTTGTGACACCGTAATCTGTTATTACAAACTTGAAACAAATTTGAAGACTCTGTGGCCGAGTGGGAGTGCAACCTTAAAACAGGACGGGGGATTTGGGGTACTGGAGTGTCCTGAAAGAAACAGAGCTGGCTTCCAGTGGTTTGTCTGACTGGTGACTTTCCTTGGGAAATGGAAGGAATAGCTTCTGCTTTTTCACGGTGTTTTAATTCAGCTGGCTGAAGGTTTTGAGCTAATGATTGTTACTAATTAGCTAAAGGTTGCTGTTGAGTGACTTACTTTCTGGTTCTGTCTTCTGGGGTAGAAGTTCACTCTGCTCATATGCTTACATGGCCGCTGCGCGCGGCGGGGGCACGGAACGACCCAGGGGGCTTCTTGCCTTAAGTCTCCTACTGAAGTCTTTGGAACTGCTTTGCTGAAGGTCACGTTGAGTTGTGTGAGGTGACACGAGTTATAAAATGATTCTCTAGGTCCAGCTGTTAGTTTAATTTTCACATTTATGTAGGTGGTTTTTTTCACCCGCTACTCTGAACAGGATATCTTATCGGCTTGAGAAAAACCTCAGAGTTCCAGTTTTTAGTAACTTTGAACTTGAGTTGTGAAAGAAATACCTTGGTTAACAGCACAGTAACTTCCTTGAAGAGAAGTAATATAATGCTGAGCCAGTGTTTTTGTAAGAGATTTTCTGCGGTGATTGTTAAATATTCTGTGTTTCAGTAAAAATACATTTTCCAGCTGTCCTTTGAAGTAGCAAACGCTTAGTTTTGTTTTAAAAGCAACGCTAACCTGTCCTACCTGCTTAGTTTGTAAACCTTTTTTTTTGAATAATCAATAGTATTTTTAAGGAATGTGTCTAATCAAAAAAGTTAGATAGAACATGGCAACAAATGGCAGCACCATTTTTAAGGGAGAAGATTTTTTTCCCAAGGGTGTGACGATATAAACTGAACAAAATGCATACTAACGTGCAATTGAATGCCAAAAAATATATTAATATAAATATTTCCTTAATTGTTACTCTGTTCAAAATTGCTGAGTCTCCTGCTTCTGTACTCAATTTGGTAAATACAGATATATAAATATAAATTTTATTTACTAATATTTGGGGTTAAAAAACAGAGGTGATAAGGGTGCAGGGGAAAAGCCAGTGAGACAACTTCCTTTGCAGGCCTGCCGTATTCTCTTCACTGCAAAGTCAATATCTTCTCTGCTGGTTAGTCCATAGAGCTTGGCAATTCAGCTTTTCAGAGCTCTTCATTAGCATTGAGCTTCTCGTGCCTGAGATATACATTTTTGCACAATTATTAATGAAAACCTTGTCTGTTTGTAGCTCCCAACTGAATTTATGATACCATTTTTTAATGGAAAGAGATACTGAAAATACTGTATAGTCAGGCAAGTATATTTGTTTTTTAAACCCTTAGTGGGGCTGTTTTTAAGCTTTTCAAAAAGACAGTAACGAATGCTTTGAATCACAGACCAAGTACAGAAAACCTCAACCGAATATAGAAGACCTCAATAGTAAGCATTCAGAGAAGAACCACGTACAAATTAATGAAATAAAGTAAAACGTACAGCATGGTCATTACTGGGTACGGCTGGGTTATTGACTCTGAAGGTATAAATAGCTGGAGAAATACCTCTGCCTTTAAATGGACGGTAGCTATTGCATGTCTGGAATTCATAATTCATTCTCCTTTTCCCTCCCCAGCTGAAAGATGCAAAGTATGCCTAAGAATAAATTTCATTTTAACTGAATTAAATGCTGCACAGTTGTGTGAAAAGAGTGGCCATGGGGCAGTGAAGAGCACCCGATGCTTTGTCGGGGTGGCCCCACTGCCACTGGGGGGTGATGCCCCTTGGGTGCCTGTGCCTGGCAGCCCGGTAGGGCACACGGGTGGCTGTGTCCATGCTTGGAGAGGCTCTGAAGCTGGAGGCAGGTCTGCTGTGATGGACACCTGCAGGACTTTGACCTCCAGGCCATTACAGCCCGCCTGGGGACGGGGTTCAGGCTCCAGCAGAGAGCTGTTCACAGCAGGTAGCTCGAACTGCTCCAGAGGGTTGAAAAGGCATCAGGAAGGCAGCAAGCAGACGGGTCAAAACAGTAGAGAACGTGTGTCTGATCTTACCATGATATGGCTGCATCGGTGGCGTTGGAAAGGCCCCTGTGTGCTAGGTGGCAGAAAAAATAGTAGGTGTATTGAGATGCAAGTGGTAGGAGGCTTACAGATTTTACGTGCCAAAACTCCTGAAGATGATAAATGTCTTGGTGAGTTTAAAACGTGCCTCCTTTGTGATCTTAGTTATATATTTGTATTTGTTTTTTATTAACTCCGTTTCTTTTCTTAAACCTGAGAGAATTATCAAAGAGTGATGATGGTAATCAGTAGTGTGCAGTCTGCTGCTTTTGTACATGCACATAGGAAAAGATAGAGCTTTTGATAAATGTCCTTGCAAAAATTCTCATGGGTCTGAACAAAAAAGACTAACTGTCTCCTCCTTGAAGTTACAGCTAGGTAGGGACTTCTCTCCGGCCCTGCAGCAGTCGATCCAAGCATTCCCTGGGTGTAACAGACGTGAGGAGTGCTGCTGAGACCTGCAGTTTGAAATTGAAATGCTTAAATCACACTGAGACCTTCACTGGTAAAAAGAAACGAAGCAGAACTGTAGGAAAGCTGGTGTTGGCGTGGCGCTTCGGAGGTGCATGTATGCCTTCCCCTGAACCAGCACCCAGTGTTCCTCTTGCGTTCTGCACACTTTGGTGAGCTGCAATATTGCAGGCTAGCTGCAGTGCGCTGTTAACCTCTCTGTTACCAAAACGTGTAGCAGCCAGTTCTGTGACATCTCCAGGCTGCCGTTGCAGTGGGATTCTGCTTGTTTTAAGGCTGAATCTGCTGAATTACATGAAGGGGGCAGTGCCACTTCCTCTCCTACACCTGATGGAGAAATTCTGTGGCAACAAAAGTTGACCGCTTACTTGTGCTTGTTGAAGACGCACCCACCAAAAATGATTTTTCTTCCATTTACAACAAACCGCTCCCCTTCATCCATGCAGCCACGCAGTGGATAGGTTTTGTACAAGGCCAAAGTGCTGAGAATCTCCTACTGCTCTTTCCCGGCAAACCCTGGGACATCCTCTTGTGGTAGCAGTGTGCAGCTGAGGTGTGGTTTGTTACTCTGCCTGGCTTTTGTGTCGGCAGGTTTCCTTGTGAAGGTGCTGCTGGTGGTGGTCTTCTCTTGAAAGTTTGTTACTGCTAGGAGAAAAGCCCTCACTTCTAGTATTTACAAACTGGTACTTGTGCTGGCAATAATGCCTTCAAATTTTGTCAGTTACCTATAGTTTCTTAAGTTCACTTTTAATGTAGAAAATATTAAAATTCCTTGTCTGTAGATTCCAATTTGTATTTTTAAGTGTATTAAAAATTCTTATTTCTAAGTTATATGATGTTTGTACACTTTGCTTTTTTCAGATAGGATTTTTAAAAGGCTGTAGTCTTGTTTAAACAAGTAAAATTTAGTTCAAGCACCAGTTCTAAATTTAGTTCCAAAGCTTTAAATTTAGTTCAAAATTCAGTTTTGGTCAGTAACAAACTAAACTTAAAGAAAGGCTTTCTCATAGCAGTGCATCTATATTTTTTTTTGTGAAGAGAATCATTAGGATTGTATTGATAGATGGCTAACCTCGTTTGGACAAATTTTTACTGAAATGATGTAAAAGGTGCCAATGTTAATGATGGCTGGCCAGTGAGGCAGTATTTCACTCCTGTAGTTTTAGACATCCCTAAACATTTTTCAGTTTATTCAAACTGATAAATATCTGAAGGTGTTTTTAACAGTAGAAAGCCCTGTTTATAATGAATACTGTTTATAATGAATACTTTAGGAGACGTGGTGGTCTTGGTGGAGGCAATGGGAGCAGTTTACAAGTATGCTGCCCTTAAACTTGTCTGGCACGGCCACACAACAGATGTGTGGTACCAGAAATTGCTGTATTTATCAGCTGTGTGAGTTTTATCAGAACTGCTCCGGACACCCTGAAGTTCATGGAAATGGATGTACTGGTTACATCCTGTAAAATGAGGTTACTGCTTTTGGATTTTTTTAATACAGCTTTATATTGAGCCTTGATCTCCTGAAAGTTTCCTGTGCTCTGAGACAACAATAATCCTGTCATGAAGATAAAGTTTGCTCACTAATGCATTAAGACACTGTTGAAAGAGGTTCTGCAAAACTTGTTGACTGATAGGGCTTATGAGTTTCATCCGTACGTCCTGTTAGTGGAGAGCCACTTCCTATTCACCATGTAAAGGCGCTTCTTAGAAGCGTGCTGTACGTAATAGGAACCCTTTCAAAAGAGTCTGCTTGTGAAGCCACTTCCAGATCTTGTAATGCTGAAAAGTGAAGAAGTTTTGATATGCAATGGACATAGTGTGCTGTGACTATTCACAGCATCCGTAGATTTTGCTGCTCAGTCATGCTTTTTCCTCTATCTTGGCTTTTTTAAACTAACAAATTGTACATCTCCCAGTTTATATTACACATTTTGAGGAAGCGGACAGCATCCAGCTTATCAAGAATATGGGCATCTCGGCTGTGCAGCTGAACCTTGTGCAGGCGCCTCACCGGCTGACTCGGCAGGCCTCCGTGACTGTTCCCTCCCAGCTCAGTGCTCTGCTCTCCGGCAGGATTGATGTTCTGACATCTTGTCACAAAGTTCATGTATGTTAATGTGCAGCTCTGCGAGTGGAGCAGCTAAATGAACTCCTCCAGCTACTTTTCTTTGGAGTGGTGTTCTTGTATTATGGTGAGCATGAATGTTTTATGAGAACAACTGTACTGGTGCAGACAAAGGCTTTGTCAAATCTGGTACTTGTCTGCAGCAGCATCTGTAAGTGAGCTGTTGCAGAAGAAAAAAGAACGGGGAATATATTGGGTACCTCTCCCAGATAGTGCCTCAGCCCCTCACTGTTCTCAGTCTAAGGGATTTCCTGAGCCCGATGTGGTTTGCCTGGTTGGAAACTTTCAAGGGACCTCTCCTCTGGAGCCAATTTAATTTATGTTTTATTCCCTCAAAATCTTCTGACAAGGAACTCCTCGTAGCTCTTGTGTGAGGTTTTCTACGTAGTTCTTGCAGTCAGTCCCTATCCGGGGAGGGCACATTTGTTTTGTTATCACAGGACCAAGGCTCTGTGAGCTGCTGTGGGTTAGCTAACACCACACAGCTGCTTGCTTGCTTTCCCCCAGCAGGATGGGGAAGAGGATCAAAAGGGTAAAACGGAGAAAACCTGTGGGCTGAGATAAGGCAATTCAATGGGTAAAGCAAAAGAAAGAATGGACACGCTGCTTGCCCCTGAAGGCAGATGTTTTGTCATTGCCAGCAAAGCAGGGCTCCCTCGTGCCTAACGGCAATGTGGGAACACACATGTCCTAACTCCCAATGCCTGTGTGTCATCCCCCTGTCACCAGGGTTTTCCCCGAGCTTTGACAGCTGAGCATGATGCTTCACAGCATGGGACATCCCTTCGGCTACCGGGGTTGGCTGTCCTGGGTCTGCCCCCTCCCAGCCCAGCCTCCTCGCTGGCCGGGCAGCCTGAGAGCATTAACAGCCAGAGAAGGCCTTGACATGGTGTGAGCGCCGCTCTGAATAGCTCCAGCATCCCACTGTTATCAAGGCTGGTTTGGTCACAAAGCCAAAACATAGCAGGGTAGGAGCTGCCGTGAAGCAAATTAATTCTAGCCCAGCCCATGCCAGTGCAATTTCCACTCCGTGCTCCTTAATGTCCATGTGTGTGTGTTAAGCACAGGTCAGAATCATTTAAAGGTGCAGCCATCGCAGCAGTGTACAGCGTGTGGGCAAAATGTGTATGTGGTGACACAGATGACTTTGGTTTTGTAATGTGGTTTGGTCTTTGGACTACTACTGGGTCCTAGTTTATGGTTTCATGAAATTTCCAACATACTATTTAGGAGCTTGTTTCTGCGGTGAGCAATGAGTTGAGAACTCACTGTTTTGTAAAAGGAGCTTATTAGCAGTAGCACGAGGGTTTTATGCTTTGTCTTCCTTCAAGTTGATCTCCATGGAATTTTGTTTGATTTTTTATTACCTAGCCACTCAGTTTCATAAGGTCCTTCTGCAGTTTTTCAGTTGCTCTGTGCTCACAGTTCCTGCTAGCTTGCTGTAACTTGCTAAATTCTTTGTTGTGTCACTTACCCATCTTCCAGGTCATTTATGAATTTATCAAGTAACACAGGTCCCAGTGCAAAATCCTATAGAACTGTGCTCGTGACTTCCTTTGTGTCATCTTGGTTATATCTGCGTTCTTTCTCTTCACTAAGAAGCTAAGAAAATGAGGCTTATATGGTAACTCATGTATTCTTTGAGTAATTAATTCCATTAAGCATTTACACAGGATTAGCAGCTTCAGATTTTCATTTGGATAAGCATTATGAAAATAGGCAAGCAGATTTTTCAAGGAAAAAAAACCTGCAGTGACAGTCACACACTGGTTTCTGTCCCGTGTCTGCTTCTCTGACATGACCGAGGTACTCTAGAACCTATATCCATTGTGAAAACAAAATCATACCACTCTTGCACTTCTCAGTAATACTTCTTTTTTTAAAAAAAAAAAAGAATTCAGTAATTCAATATATATCTAAAAGTTAATCCACAGAGCTGTGTGTATGTTTCTGACTCCTTTAGCACTCCTTGTTTTGATTCCACTTGGGTGTTTTAATCCATGTTGTTGTGACACAAGGCTTCTGAAGCTTTGTGGCAGGAATTGTCTGAAATGGGATGGAGGGAGAGGTTAGTTTATAGCACAAGCATTATCAATTTTTTTGATTTACGATAGTGTTTCAGAGCTTTAGTCATGAATCGAGTCCCTGCTCTGCTATTTGTTGTACAATAACATCAACCATCACCAACACATAAAAAGGCTGTCCTTGCTCTGAAGACTACACAGCCAAATTTCTTAGATTGTCAAAGAATGTGATTAAAAAACAACAACTTCTTCTGGATTCACATGTCTTTTAAATGCCATGTGAAATCGATTAAGGACACAGATTCCATTGTTCACTGGATTTTTAAATAGGCTTTGTTTCTGGGCTTTGACAGTGCTTTTGCCTGTGTGTGACTGTTTGGTTTGCATATTAAGGATTTGTTGAGATTTTTCACGGAAAGAAACAAAACAAATGATGGTAAAATTGATGATTCCTCCACAATACATCAGAAAAAACGTGGACTTCTGTTACCATCGTATGATGGGACAGTACTGTTGGTTATCAGTCTTCTAGAGCGGACTGGAAGTTACTAAGGTGAATACATAATTTTTAATGTGTTATTGACCACACATGATAAAATGTTCACTTTTTATTTACACTAATTAGGGTTTGCAGATTTGCCTGCGTGTAGCTCTCAGGGAGAGGAAGGATTGGTTGTTGGCTTTTAGTAAAACTATTCTGTGGAAAAAGTACTACTTGTAAAATTTATTTTCAAGGTTAAAAGTGTGGACTTTCATATTGACATTTAAAAAAAACTAAGAATTCTGTAATTGCTTATGCATTGAAAAATTGCCATACATTGTTAGAGATGGTAGCAAAAAAAAAAAACTTTAAATGACAGCTTTTAATTGTAAACTATGTAATGTACTAGAATATTTCACAGAATATTAGAGGAAATGTTGTGTAAAACAGCACTTAACTACTGTGTGACAAGGTTTGGTCTAATTGTTAGCATCCAGAATGAAGCAGTGGAGACCCAGGTGTGATGGTTATCCCCCCTGGGAATGCAAGGAAGGAAGAAGGTGGCATCTGTAGCTTTATCTAAGGGGCTGACTTCTCCATAGTAGGTGCACAGCAGAGTGTAAGAAAGCTTTGCTGCCTGAGAGTCTTTATTTGCAGATTATGCAAAGAAGTACTAGTTTTCAACTGCCTTCAATATGTAGATCCTATTATTTTTTTCCCAGTTGGGTATAGACCCTGGTATTGTGAATTTAAGTCTGCAAACAGTTTGCCTCCTGTTTAAGCTATATTTTTATGATCTACAAGAAGCAGTCTTGTCCTTCAGTTTACTGAAAGGACAGTAATAAGGCACGTTTTTTTCCAATTTCAATGTTTTCTGCTCCTTTAAGTCTTGATATTAGGTGTATCTTCAAGAAAGCTTGTTAAAGCATGAAGTCTCTTCACTTTTTTTCATTTAAAGGTGTTTGTTCAGAACCTTGCCATATAAACGTGTAATTCTCAGGGGCCTCTTGGTGCTGATAAAATACAGATGAGGCAACCTTAGATTAATTCAGTGGGTTTTGTGGTTTGGCTTTGTTCAGTGTTTTCCAAGATTAGAAACAATTGGGGGGGAAAAAAAAAAAAGAACCTATTTTTCCTCTTAAGTTCTGTAAAATCCTTTTTTTTTGTACAAAAGGGAATTAGGGAGAAAAAAGCTGGTGAAGATGTGGAAATGTCTCACCTGGCATGATTTCGCAGTGAACTTGCTCTTTCTGTTGGGATGCTAGCACATCCTGGGTGGGCCTGTGTCAGTTTAAATGAAGTGATTTAATTACATCTTTATTTTACTGTACTCTTTAGTGATGTTACTGTAATTTTACATTATAAAACATATCTGTAGACACAACTGTTATGAAGGTATTTGTGTGGCTCAAGATGTTCTGAATTATTTTTATGAATCTGTCACAGCAATAGCTACATCCCATTTTGCTTACAGGGAAGACTAAGATTATTTTGTCTTCAAAAAAGACTATTTACCGTAAAAGACAGCAGCATAGGGAGTGGCGCGGAGTGTTCAGCTTCAATTTTCATGCCATTGGTCCTCCTCCTGTTTTTTTTTTTTTGTTTTTCCTACAGAACACTTAGAGCTGTTGCCTTTGCTGTAACTACGTGTAAGCATACTAAAACCAAGTGATTCTCCACAGCTGTTTGTTTGGGGTCCAAAGAACTTTTAGTGGTTATCACACTGTGTCAAGTTTTGAGGAAGAGAATCTATTCTAAAGTAGTCGGGGTGGTGAAGTCAGTGTTTATTTACACAATATTGCAGTCTCTTTCCTGCACAGGACACTTCACAGCTTGCCCTTGTGAAGGTCATCGGTTAGTGTTACAAAAACTGAAGGCTACTTGAAAGGAAGATGTACTAGTTACTGGAGTAAGGAGAAATTCTTTTGAAATAATTTCATCATGTATTTCTGATATTGGCATTTGTAAGTAATCAATATAGGTTTCACAAACTATTGGTTGTGTAGATTTTTATTTAGTAATCATCATGATAAGGCATGTCCCTCCGTCGTATTGTGCAGCTGGAAGTGGAGAATTCTTTCCAACTTGGTAGTTAAAGTAACAAGCTCTGCACTGATTACCTAAGCTGCATTGCAGTGTCTGCGTTCAGGTTAGCCGTGACCATTGTGAGGGTGAAAGCAGTATTAACAAGACAGTGTGAAAAAGATGAAAAAGGGATGCTAACTTACTTCTCAGATAACGTTATTTGTGAAGTTGAGCTTCACATCTGTTAGCAGAAATGTTTGCTATTTGAGTGACTTGTGTTAATTTGATATGAAAAACCTCTGTCTAGTGCTGGGTTGGGAAAACGTTTCCCTGTTTGCGTGGAATCTGTTCTGAAACATAACGGGAATAGATGGTAGCACTTTTTGTAAAGCGAAGTACTCAAGACGGTTATAAAATGAAAACTCTCAAAGACTATTTCAGATTTTTTTTTAATTTCCAGTTTTGATATTATGTATATTTTTTGAAACATAATAGAATAATGTTAAAAAGAGGAATTGAAATATGATATTCAAAAAAGCTTGTCCACAATGCATGAACATCATGGATATTTTGTTGTCTTGTTTCTTAAGTCCAGCGATGTTCTCTGTCTCTCTTGCTGCCTCTCCCCACCCATCTAAGAAAGCCAGGTGTACTGTAACTGGTCAGCCAAAACGATGTTTTGTCACATTAGATCTCAACAACTGAAGTTCTCAAATGCCTCATGTAAATACATGTATAGATAGGCAAGAGAAGCTGTGTTTTCACCTTACTCAGGGAAAAGCTGAAGTGTAAACTGAGTCCTTACAAGATGCTGAAGATCTAGCTACCATGTGTCTAAGTGACCTTGGGTTGAAACGACTCATTTTCCAGAAGCCCTTTGCTTTGCTGTGTCTGTCAGATAGTCAAAGCATTCAGGGGAAAACGTCACCACCTTAAGCAAGCCTGCCCCACACTCTCCCCTGGACTCGTTTCAGTGGTATCTTTGCAAACCACAGACTGCTTCAGATGTATCTTCTGCCCCCCTCTCCATTCTCTGAACATTCTGTCAAAGAAAAGATGAGGGGTAGACGAGAGACCTACAGGATCAGAAGCTACACATTTCTTGGTTACTGTCTCCCTGCCCCCCCCCCCTTTCCGATTTTTTTCCCTCTTTTCATAACTGCACTCCCCAGTGGAACTTTCTGTCAGCTCTGCCCAAACAGCGTTGATTTCCTGAATGTTCAGCTAGTGCTGCTCCCTGCCCCAAAAAAGACAACTCAGGAGGGCAGTTTTCCCAGATGTTTCAGATGTGGTGTTTGGGAGCATTGAGCTTGGGAGTGTTCATCACATGAAGAGATCCACATCTCTTCTTGTGCCAGTGGGAGAAGGAAAGAAAAACAACTTTGCAAGATGTTTGGATGTACCCTTACTTGTGCTTGCCTGTGAGAGTCTGCCCAATACAGACATGCGACTGCCACAGCCTGAATGCTGTTGTTACCTCCTTAATCAAACGGAGATTGCCATCGGAGAGATATTAGGTGGCTGTAACTGTGGGGTAGGCTTTTGTCAGCTCGGTAGCAACTGATCATAATGCTTCCCCCCCCCCATGCTGTTACAGTTGGTTCAGTAAAGCTCTGGAATATGCAGCTGTAATCGGTCAGTGATGCAAAGAAAAACGTGTAACTCCTAAAAACTGATCTTTTGTTGTGTAGACATAGGTGTCAGCTGTAAGGGCACCCTTTAGTTTTGTTTGGCCACCAGACCTGTGCTACGTGCACCGTCTTGTTCAGTACCGTTAGGGGAAGGCTGTTGTGAGCAAGGTGCTCCCAGTGTCTTATAGGGGAATTGAATCAAAGCAGGAGGTACTGCTTAGATGCTTCAGGCTTCTTCTTTCCTTTGCTTCAGGCTTTGTTTCCTGAAGGACCTGCCTTCCTTGGGGTTAGGGGGAGAACGCCTGCATGTGTGGGGCTTGCACATTCTGCCCCTTGCTTGGCCACGACTGGTTTGGGGTTGCAGGTGTTCTCGCTCCTGGGCTGGTTTTTCTGTTTTAGAATATGGGTTAGAGTGTAAGCTTGCTAAGGTAAGACTGGGGTATTGAGTTATATAGAGAAGGTTAAATGTTAATTCTTACGTGAACAAATTATTCTGATCAAATTTTTTGAAATTATTTCTGAAATGTATATTTATTTGGACAGATTTTGGATGATGAAATGCTTTGTTGGCCTGAGGCAAAGCAAATACTGAAACTAAAAAATTGGAAAAACCCTGAGCCCAACGATAGCAACTACTTAGTGATAGGATGTGAGAAGCAGGTCTGTTAGTCTGATGAAACTCCTGGCCAGATGAATTTCATAAATTCAGTGTTTTATAACCATTATACTTTTTTGTTTCATAAATGGAAATCACAGCAAAACAATAGGATTATATTGTTTTGTAGTGATGCAAAATATGTAGTCTTGATATCAACTAAAGTAAATTTCTTTGTTCAAAGCATCACTTTTCAGCTGGTACTGAAAGTAGTAAAATCTCAACTTGCTCATAAAGCTAGGCCAAACCTATATTTTAATCGGTGCATGAATTGTCAAGTGTTTGATGAAGGAGCCTGTGCTTCTGCATTAGAAGGTGCCTTTTTTAAAGTCTTGGAATAACGCCTGTTACTGTTGGAAAGGACACTAAACAGCTGTACTGTATAGGTGGAGTCAGCAGTATCTAAATGACTACTTTCGACTTTATATTTCACTGTTTATTATTATTCATGTATGGATATATAATATCACAGCTTCTCATTTTTTCCTCTTTATAGGTCCTGCTGGGGACTTGCATCTGGCCTCAATGTGAAATTAAGGTAGAAAAACACATCTACATATGTGTTTGCTATTAGGATTTAGTTTATTCACTGGTCATGCCTGAAGAGTGATGTTCGTCTCTAGACGGCTAACTGCCAGGAAATATAAATGATTGTCCTAGAAGTCAAGCCTCTCTCCTATTTACTGGAGTGAAAATCACCTCCAGATACCGACGGAATATCAACTACAGAAAATGCTTCACGTTATAAGGATGCCAACCACCTAGATTCATGCGCCCTATCTGTACAGTTGTTGTGGATGGTTTGCCATCTGAAAGCTCCTCAAGCTCTTATCCAGGCCCTGTATCTGTTTCTGAAATGTCTCTGCTACATGCTTTGGGTCCAGTGCAGACCTGGCTGGGACAAGAGCTAGAGAAGTGTGGCATTGATGCCATGATTTATACTCGGTATGTCCTCAGTCTTCTGCTGCATGATAGCTATGACTACGACCTGCAGGAACAGGTATTTACATATTTTAGATGTTGTCCAGTGAAAGTGAGTTTTTGTATCAGTTATGTTTTGTGTATTGTACTTGGGCATGGCTCACGTGGTGGGGGGTGGTTGTCTTTCAGTGTGTGGGTGGAAGGGGGGCATAAACACACGGGGATCAAATTCAGTGGGTGAGCTGAGGTTGGTGTAGTGAGTTTGCTTTATCAGCAATTACACTGAACAAAATTTTAGCATTACTGCAATCAATACTAGAGTTATTACTATAAGGCTTATTTAATATTGGAACATGAGTAAACTTGTGTAATTTTTGTAAGCTGTGTGTCAGATTAGGCTGCTTCACAGTAGCCAATAGACATCCCATCACTTCTCCTTACAGATTTCATCTCATGTTCTTTTCAGTAAAGAATAAAAAGGAATACATATTTTAGTATCCCAGGATCTAAAATATTTTATTGCAAATAGAGTGTTTATCTTCTAAAAGAATGTAAATGCTGAGTCCTGACAAAAGGCATGCAAAAGAATTGTGGAACAGAGAGTTGCGATACATGGCCCTAATTTAAAACGGGTTGGGGAGCAAAAGTGAAGCCATACAACAAACAACTCAGTTACTGTTCCCATGTGCCTTTATTGCTAAAGATCTTGTGTGTCCCAAGAATATTCTCTTTGCTCCTAATTTCAACTCATTTTTTATTATTTTTAGGTGTGTGTGTTTGTTTTATTTCTCTGCATCATGAAGCTATATCAAAATACTGTTCATAAAGTTTTGTGTTTTGTTTGTTTGGTTGGTTGGTTGGTTTTTTGGATGGGGAACTTGAAGTTCTGGCATTTTCAAGGAGTAAGGGTGCTGCCTGGACTTCTTTATAAGGTGGTTGCAATTAATGTGAGAAGGGGAAGGAAGGAAAGCATATACGACTTATTTGGTGGCTTCATTATTAGTTCTTCTTTCTTGCTGTTGTTTTGGTGATGCTTTGAATGCTGCAACCTAAGTCCTTCAGATTTATTTTTTTTTCTAGTCTACCTTTTTAAAAATTGGGGAAGAGCAGGTCAGGGTATTATGGAACAGGTGTGAAAATAGCTGAAAGGAGGAAAAAAAGTCAGATACTGTTAGTTTCTGAACTCTTAGCAACTGTTACTGTGCATGAAAGCCCTCGTGTTTCTGTTGAGCAAAACAGAAAACTTCATGTGCAAAAGTAATTTATGTGCAAAAGTTCATCTGACAACAGTGGAAGCCACCAGGAACAGCCTCATGATTTAAAATAATAATAAAGAAAACAACAAAAAAATAAAATGCTGTAAGCACTATTTAGAAGATACCTAAACAGAGAACTTATTTAGGTCTTAGTCAGACGTGAATGGCTGCATTTTGGAAAGTGGACAGAGTAAAGTTCCACAACCGATTAAAAAGGAGAGCTCAGGGGAAGGACAGAAAAAAGAATCAAGTGAAACCCACCAGAATTTTAGAAGCTTTAAAAATAACCCTGTGACCTGACTTTCCAGTCCATTTTGGAGCATAGTCATAACTGTAAATCACTACTGTGATAAACTAATTTTGGCACTTCAGTCATTTTAAATTTCTTTTTATCATGCCTTGCAAGAAGCAGAATAACTGTATTATGAAAACCTCATTCATTTTATTTCTCATCTCGATGTCTTAGCTGGGCACTTTCTGGGGTGATAGCAGAGCTTTAAGGAATGTTCCTGTTCTTTTTCCAAGTTGATTATCTTAACTTAACGAGCCAAAGAGAGAAGAATAGCACATGCTGGCAGAGTAGCCCAAATGCATGTTGCTGCACTGGTGCTGTTAAACACATACAGAATGTCTTCTGAATGGCATCTAGATATTAAGCTTGAAAGTTTCTTTTCTACCTCCTCCAATTTGATCCCTGCTTAAACACACAGTTATAGTATTTGTTCACATTATTTCAATTAGCGTTCTCTAAGTTTTGAGGTCCAGTATCAACTGTATCAATTTGATTTTGTGATGGCACTCCGTAAAAATGATTGGATGCGTATGTTAGGAAACGCACTGCTACCTAATTCCTTTCTTGAATAGCTTAGTCTTTGAAAACTGAAAATATATAGGAAGAATTGAAATTAAAAACACACACTCCTCTGTATTTTCTTATAACCTTGCACTTTAAAAAGAATTTTGGTTTAGTTAAGTCATTCAGAAACAAGAGTCTATATTCTGAAAAGCAAGTTTGCATTGAAGCAGTTTCAGTTCAGTTTTGATGATGCGTGTAATATTAAGACAGAAAGAACAAATACCAGCACTGTTTACAGGTAGGCATCAGGGAAAAGTGCAGCAATTAAATATCTAAAGGAGAGAGAAATATTTTAGGAGCAAAATACTGAGCTGTTCTAATTCTGATTAATTCCAGGGGAAGAATTGGTTCTTGGCATCTCAGGAATTTTTCCCCCATGCAATTCTTTTGATTCTTGAGAAATGTGACAGTTTCCAGGGGTAGAAATATCCTCAATAGTGGATTTATTTAAATGATTTTTCTTTTCTTTCTGTGGGGCATGATTAGCCATCACTTCTTTCCAAAAATACAGCAATGGTGTCAGTTTTGAACAGGTTAAAGGGAATCTCTAAGCGCTGCATGGAATAACAGATGATACTGGAATCCATTCTGATGCTTGGGGTAGGAGAGTGCTGCAGGGGACAAACTATTTAGGAAATACTAATCTGAAGGATACTGTATAATCATCTTCATTAGAGATTATGTAAACTGTAGTTTAGATAGTCATTAAGATCTTTCCTCCTCAGGATGTTGATGACATTAGGACTGTTAATTGCTTTAGGAAGCCTCCTTCCTTGCTTTTTTTTTATGGTGTTTTGGTGTCATCAACTGCAGCAGGGAAAATTGATGCATGAAGTCCTGGACTGAGTTTACATCAGGTAAGTACAGAAAGATGTAAAATAAAAAAAAAAAGAAACAAAAAGCATTCCCAGCCTTACTGGGGGAACCCAGCTATTTAAGATGTCACTGTGTTAGCAGTTGCTTCTGTTTACAGTGACAAAATAAGTATTTCAAGAGAATATTATGGGAGTCTTAATTGACTAGCTCTTCAGGGTTTAGTGTTGCGAATAAGCAAGACGTTCCCTTCTGTTCTGTTAGCAATACATGTGGTTCCCATTCTTGATTATGCTGCTGACTTCTGTGCCTCTTGTCACTTGATCGCTTTTCCTCCAATATTACCCAGTTCTGTACAGTGAGGTAGTTTGATATCTGGATAGAAGATACAATGTCGTTACAGGTTTGGATGTGTGGTTTTTTGTTTGGTTGATTGCTTTTCTTATTTTTTTGTTTTATTTTCACTGTTAATTCCATGGCTTGCCCAATTAGAGTGGTTTCTGTTGGGTATAGTTATATCTTAGCAGGTGTAATATTGCTGAATGCTAAATAAGTAAGCCGTGAGTTCTTGGAGACTTGATACTGCCTTTTTTCAAGGCTTGTCTGTAGAAGGCATAGTGTTTTCTGTACAGAACTGATAGATGAAAGTGAAACCCTAATACGCTGCAACCAAATTTTGCTGGAATGTTTGCATTTTTTGTTCTGACTCACTGGCTTGAATCTAAAAATATTGGGAAAATGGATAAGCAGGTATGTTTTGCCTAGCTGTGTTTTCAAGTCTTAGAGAGCCTTTCAGGAAGGGATCTCACTTATGCTGAATTGTGCAGTGCCCCCAGAGTTGTTACACATTACATGCTGCAGTTACACGTGTATTAGACATACCTATCAAGTATTTCTGTAACACCTTCTAAACATAAGCACTGTAAATGTGAAGAAAAATAAATTATAGAATCATAGAATATCCTGAGTTGGAAGGGACCCTTAAGGATCATCAAGTCCAACTCTTGACACCGCACAGGTCTACCCAGAAGTTCAGACCATGTGAAATACTGAAGTTAACTTGATTATCACTGACATTTATAACATAATTTTCATACAAGCTAGTTGTATCTGTGAATACTTGCTGCCTTTTGGAAATCTAAAAACTTAAGATTTGAAAGATCTCAAACAGTCCTTAATTCTTAGTGCTTTTGGTCTGTAAAGGAAAACCTTATAAAAATTGGTATGAATTTAAACATTAGACTCTGGAAACATAAATGCAGAATGTTTCTTCTAAGTGTGTAAGTTTTCATTTGCATTTTGTGTCTGTTTGTTTAGAAATAAAGGATAAGTTAAAGATTAAAACCCCATGAAATTACTGGGGAATCTTTAAGTGGGGGACACGAGAAATGCTGCTGGGGGATAGCTGAAAATTGTGAAACACCCTTTCGACTGCAAATTAAATTGACTTTTAACCAGAATGCCTTGATCTTAGTGTTCCCTGATGTTCAACCAACTAGGTGCTTTTAAGATTCCTGACTGTAGTTCAAGTGCTAATTAAAAGTATATTTATAGATCCACGTGCTCTTAAACCAGTTGGTGATACAGAAATACTGCACTAAGATAGCATGCTCTGCAGCACTAAGCATTGCCCTAAAATACATTGTGTGAAACAGTGTTTCACTGGTCTTCATTTGCTCTGTATTAAAATCAGTGTTCTGTGATATGTCTCTCATATCCTAGTTGTAAGCACAGCTGTTTCTGAATATGGATCATCATTTTTTTTTTTGCCTGCGGACAGTTCTTCCTTTTGAAGGAAACAAAACAAACAAACCAACACCCCAACACACCGGCAAACTGACCCCCAACAGCTAGACACTCTGCGAGATAAAGGCTTTGTTTGTAAGCCTCTGGTCATGCAGCAGGAAGGCCTAAATGCATTTGTTATGCATACTTTCCATATCAAGTGCTGTCTGTTGGTTTTTATCTCCTTCTTTTCACTTTTTTCTTTTGAAGTTGACCTTTTTTCTGACCCTCAAAAGTAAAAATCGTAGAGAAGTTTTTTTAGAAAGGTAACGCTTTCCAAAATCTTAGAATTAAGTAAACGTTGTACTGCAAAATGTGCTCTTCTGTGACTACCATGAGATTATCTCTTGATTTTGAAGTTTGGAGGGGATGGCAGGAGGCCTTTCCCGAAGATTTTTTTATTTACAGACTCATTTGAGATAGTTTTGTTCATGTGATCTTTTACATAAGGGGATAGAAACAGTCTTCAGAATAACAGCTACACTTCTGCTGACTCTGATCGTAGTTTCTAGTCTTACTTTTTCATCATTAGCATATACTCAGAGCCCCCAAATGCCATTTTCTTCTTTTATATAAAGGGAAGAACAGGGTGGTGGAAAAGAGGCCTCAACCACACATGCTAAATTTTAGCTCTGTGCCCTGTGGCTGTATCTCCACAGATGCTTTCGGCCTAGCTTTGTGAAATGGGCTGGGGATGCTGCCACCAGCCGTCCTGCACTTGGTGACGTGTGCTGGTGACACGAGATACTTCTTGCTGGCAGCATTGGGCCACCAGCTCGGGTTATAGGATCCAGCCCAATGCGGGATGGCATAGCTCTGCCAGCCATCCCACAGGAACCCAGCAGAGGGACCCGATGACTGGATTCATGTTGGAGTAATGGGTATCTAGTGGTTAAGGATTTATTTTAGGGAGATAGAGGTTGTGTTTTTGTTGTGGTTGTTTTGCTTTGAAGTGACAATCGCATCTGCAACATAAAGGTGTAAGGGGAAAGGAGGCTTTGGTCCTCTGCACTAAACTAACTGTGTATTAAACATTAACTGGCTAGTATGCCTATCTAGCAGAACATGACAATGCAGGTTGCAATTGCTCTTTTGTCATCCCTAAGAAACAACTGGGTCATTGAGAAATGATTTGTTAATGCATTAAAATATGCAGAGTACAGTTCTGTTACAGTGGGGTAACGCATGTGACTGTTGTGTGCAAGTGTTACTGAGTTCACCAGCAATGTATAAATTTAAAGCCCTTAGAGTAATCCCATGTATATGTGTTTGCGAGATTGGGAATACAGCTTTTTCTCATACATAAACCTGGAAACTGAGGTTGACCAGCACAGCTCAGTTTCTTACCAGTGCAGCACCTCTAAGGATCTTATCCCCTCCCCGCTCCCCCCCATGACTTGCCATTTGTCCTGTTAATTCAGAGATGATGGCTCTATTCCGTATTTCTGTCTTGGTGACTGCTAGACAAGGGCTAGAGTTGGTGCACCATGGATGTGCATTTGTGTTCTTACTCTGTTTTAAGGATAGGAATTGTGATGGCAGGGTTGGAGCTCAGCAGCAGGCTCCTCGGAAGTCTGCTTCAGCTGATACCTTAGTGCAAAAGGCTGTGGGAGCTATTGGGAAGCATTTGTTCTCAACAAGTGTGGTTACCAGATTTTTTTCTTTCATACAAACTTCTTTGTACTGGTGTGTGTGAACATGTTTAAACACCAACGCCTTCACGAGCATGTCTGTTCTGTGATGGGGAAACATCATTTCAGGACATCAGAGTTACCTGGGCTCTTTGGTGCCTCTCAGGTGTGCTAGCCTGCTGAAGTAGGCGCATCTATGTAATCTAGTTAATGTTACCAGCTTCTCTTCTGAGGAATAAAGCAATCTTTGAAACATGTACTATGTTACCTTTTTGTGACTTCCTAAATAGCATCTAATGCGTAGTTATCGTGTATCTCTCACTCACAGTCACCCAAGAATAATAGAATCACTTTTGTGTTGTTACCACTGCTGATCTGTTCTTACAAACGCTTACAGAACACAAAGCAGGGATACAAAATCAACTGCCAGGCTGGTTATTCTTCCTTAGAGTCAGGATTTATTAACAGCCAGCTCTGCTGATACAATTGTCCTGGTTCTGATTGTGGGGCTGGCTGAGGTACCTCGTTAGTGTTCTTCATACTGCAGACCAGCGTATGACAGTACGCTCACCATGTTTCCAAGCACAGGTGTGCACTACCTAAATTCTGTGAAATCAGATGATTAGAGTAGGCTGTGATGTTTGACACACAACTTAATTCCTGAGTTCAAGAGAGCAAAGATAACATGCTGTGAAATAACTTCCCAAGTCATAACATGTCCCTGTCAGACATCTGGACCATGTAGCGGCAGTTTCTGTTGAATTTGTCTTTTTCTGCAATGTAGGTAAGGCATGTAAGCAACATGATTTCTTTGTAGCCCTGGCTATAGCCTTAACTACGTTTTCATTTCCACGTTTACTTTAATTGGAAAACTTTTAAGGCAGCCCGCTCTTCAAACGGGATTTCAACAGATGCAGCATTTGCATGTTCTCTAGCTCTTGGGAGTGGATGTGATCAAATTTCTTTTCCTTGGTTTCAGCCTAGAGTAACTAGTGAATAACACATAGATTGCTCTTTCAAGTTGGTAGGATTATAAGCAAGAGTTTGTAATTGACACGCACTCAATTTACGTTATTTTATACCTGGTTTGATTGGCTTTCGTATGTCCAGTTCTTCCCTGCCTGCAAATTGTGGACTCATCAGTTCTGAATGCCTTGAGGACCTTGAAGTCATAGCAGTGCATGCTGTGGTCTTGTGTACCATCAGCTCTTCTCTTACGATTCACGTAGGATATTCGTGCTCCACTTGGAGCAGCTGGGAACGAGGTGACTGCAGTGGCTTTGCAGGTACTTTGCTATACCCAGAGCTTATAATGTGGTACTCTGCTTCTACACAAAAAGTCCAAGGTGAATTCTTCCACTGGTAAGAACTGTATTTAGAATAATTGTCTAATAATAAAGAATGCTTTTCAGTCTCCTCCTTTTTGTGGCCAGCATGGCTTCTGACACAGAGAAAGCTTGTGCTGCTCTTGTTGAGTGTCTTTTAGAGAATGTAAGCTGAGCTGGTGCCGCTGTTTTCATGTAAGTCTTCTGAATTCTTGCATATGTATTAACTCATTATCTTTGTCTCAGTCAGGAATGTCAGAGCCAGTCCTTAACCATTAGACCTTTAATTTTCATTGTAATGAGATGCAATGTCTCTTAAGCTTTTCACAAAAGCCACAATGAATAGATAGATATCTCTGTGGCTCCAAGCAAATTCTGAAAGTTTTGTCATCAATTGAGGGAAAGTATTTTTTTTTTTTCCAGGAAAGATCACTTCAGCTGTTTATACAGTCTGCTTCTTCAATAATTGTAAAGGTGCAGTTTTCCCGTTACTCTCCATTATGAGATCCTCCTACAGGTAGTAAGGACCTTCTCCATTTTTTGTATCATTCACGGCTGTTTTCTTCCTTTGCCTATCCCAACATCTTAGAGTTGACTTTTGGAGTTTTTTGAATAAATTTTTGGAAAAAAAAATTGCAGAGCACAAAGGTTCATACCTGTCCACCTGAACATTGTATTTAATTATTAATTGTGAAGTTAATTTACCTTTGCCAGCAGAAGCCAGGACTGCTGTACCCCCTAGGTTTTCATTAGGTCAGGTTACATAGCCTAGGCTTTTTATGTTTATTCTTCCCCTACAAGTCTTGATAGCTGACACTGCCTTAAAATAAATTGGTGATAGATTTCAGCAGAGAAGTCTTATGGGCCACATGTTAATAGTCAGAAATTATTTTGGGTGTGTTTGCAGAGAGGGAACGTGAATGCCTTTGGAGAACACTGCTGCCTTGAGTTTAGGCTATTCCATCTCACAGGCAGGGCAAAGATTTTCAAATTCTGTGATTTATCTTTTTAATCAAAACATTTTGGGTTTGGAATGCTATATAAAATTCATGACCTCGATGTTGCAGTTGTTTTGGGTGATCTGTCTCTTCCTGCTTTTGAGCTTCTCTCTAAGGAAGTAAGGTTCATGCATTCATCATTCTGCATAGGAGCGTCCATTCTATTTTTTTTCCCTTTGACCTGTTCAGTGATTTGATTATTTGCTTGCAGTTGGATGTTTCGTAAGTTTTTTAAGAAAGATTTCTCCTGCAGCTTGGTGGAGGCTAATGCCCCACTTTGGGACAAGCAGACAAACCTTAATCCTTCCATATGGCACTTGACAGGAACTGACCCTCCATTCAGCAGGCGTACAACTCCAAGCTATGGTAAAAATGCCCATCAGCTGTCCTATTGAATCTTTGGCAAATGTTTGTCCCTCATTAAAAACTGGGTGTTTTTTTGTCTTTTTTCCTTTAGAGTTATCTCTTAATCTGTTATCTGAGAGTTACAAGAAGGGAAAATTCTTCATATTTATTTTACATAGTCCTGCAGGACTCTGTATACCTTAAACATCATGGGCTTTTTTTTTTTCCATGATAAAAAAAATAGATAGCTGACTTTGATATTCTTTGAGTTGGAATCTTAAAGGGAGAGACTCTATATTTATTTCATATTTGAGAAATTACAGAATCATAAAATCATTTAAGTTGGAAAAGACCTCTAAGGTCATCATATCCAACCGTTACCCTAGCACTGCCAGCTCTACCACTGAACCATGTCCCTGTGCACCGTACCTACACAGTTTCTGAAGCTGTGAACCACACTATACCCATTAGCCACGAGGAACTGAATCCTTATTTTTGTATGAACTTATTACCTGAGCTTGCTTGTTGAAACAATGCTTTTTGACTGGCTAGCAGTGACACTTAGGAGAGTAAAAAATGCTAAGCCTGTAATATGCTCAAATCACAAGTGGTTGGTACTGAAATTAAAATGCTGAAAAAAGAGGAGTGTTTCAGAATTCCCTGTGGCAGCATTTTTTTTTAACTCAGTATGTTCTTCTGCCCTCTAAGAGGATTGAGTTTCTTGCCCTCAAATCTCTTATTCATAATTCAAAATAGGAATGTTGACCAAGTAGGTAATTGTAGCTTTTAAATTCATTATCTAAAAACTAGAGAAAATTTGTATTTGATCATTTTATTGTGTCTGATTTAATCTGTAGCATATGCAGAGAGAATCCTAGGGACCTGGGTTCTCTGAACTTCCTTGAAGAAGAAAATTCTTATTTCTTAAACATGGTTTTCTGCTGATTCGATTTCCCCATTTCGGGAGTATGTTGATCGGCTTACTTTCTTGGGTGTTCTGCTGATAAGGCAAAATTGAAGCTTGTTTGCTTACCTGAGTATAAACTCAAGGTCCTGGTGTTCCAGCATCCCTGATCTTGACTCCAGCTTTTATGGGTAGTTTCAGCACGATTCCTGAGATACATTTTAATGTTGTTTTTCCCTGTTATGTAGACCATGACTTTCAAAACAATTTTCGTTCAGACTAATTACAAGGTGTCACCTTTTGTTCTCTTACTGATAGTAATATTTTTCTACCGTCTTTAAAACAAATGAGATTAGGTAGAATCACTACCTAAGTTGCTTTTCTTTTGCTTCCCCCAATTCTTGGTAAGTGTGGGGAGAAGTGGGGGAACTGCTGCAGTTGCATAATTGAGCAGGAGAAACAATTTAGAAAAAGCTATTTCTAAAATTTGCATCCATATATTATTTTAGTATTGAATTAAGCACCAGATTTCTTGAGGCAGCATTAGCAGAAAAGAGTACAGGTACTTCACCAGCACTTTTTTAGCCATGTTTATAGTTCTTAAATTATTCTTGTAATAAGATTTCGCACTTATTATGTCTTTGCAAATTAAAAATATCTACTATGAACTCACCTAGTTATGTGGTAGGTAAAGTAGGACTCTAAAGAAGGGATAATTAAATAGCAGCTTTGATATTTTTCCAATATCCAGATGGCATTCTGTTTCTGTTGATATATATTTAATATTGGGTAGTTAAGCTGCCCAATAATACTGGGCAGTTTGTTTTAAATGTTAGGATTTTATAAGCCAGACTTCTGTTTGCTTGTGTTTTTTTTGTTGTTGTTATTGTTTTCGTTTTGTTTTTTTCTTTTGTGTGCACACACTTTTTAAGTTCAGAGTGGGGTTGCTTTTATGAAGTGTTCAGCGACCACTGAACAGAACTGTGGAAATTCAAAGTTAAGGTAGAGTTCTTGCATTAAAACAAGCCTTATAATGTGACCTCTAGTTCTGTTAGGAAGCAAAGGTAACTGAAGGCATCTAGCTGCTGAAGAGAACAGAAGTCCATAGTGATTCTTTCCATGTGAAGTAACTCGTTTATTCTGCTTCGTGCATACAGAATGTTTTGTTGAGCTGCTTTCTTTACTGTTTGTCATGGTCTGAACATTTTCCAGTCTAAAGAGTAAACCTACTAATGGGCTTCTCACCACCAGAAAAAAAAAAAAAGCAAAAGTTTAATTTAAAATATTTGAAAGTCATAGATTGCCTTTTTATCAATTTGATCAGCATGAAAGCAGAATACCACTTAGTTTGTGTGGCACCTCAAGTTCTAAAACATCACTGTAAGAGTACGTGATGTTTTCTAGTTGTTTTTCCTTTTCCTCTTTATTCCTTTTAAATTGTTTCAGACAGGTTACAAGGCATTATAACACAAGAATGACATGTAAGGAATTTATTTCCTTCACTGTTGGGTAGTGTTTTATGGGTATTTGAATTATGTGCAGTATAAGTGTAAGGTACTTGATAAATACTGGCTGCCTCTGCTGATAAATGTTGTAGGTTACCTGAGGATTTAAAACTGTAATTTATGGTGTTTGCTAATATTGTGAAATGTGAGGCTTAAAAAAAGGGGGAAAAATGACAGAAAAAAAGTCAGAACCTTAGGTTATCAATAGCTTTTTTTTTTTTTTCTATAAAAATTGAACTGCTGATTTGGAGCACTGGCAGCCAGATGTGACTGAAAACCCTGTGTTCTGAAACAAGTTTTCTGTGCTTTGCCTAGAGAGGTAGAAAGGAGAGAAGATTCTCCCAGAGTGCTGTCCGCAGTCACTGCACCCTACAGGATGAGTCACATTGGTCCCAGAGTGCCTGAACAAGGTGCTTGCTTCCAAAAGGAAGGATGAGTTGTTGGGTGTTGCAAATCCAGCTCTGGGCTGGATGCTTAAGACAAAATTGCATTCAGCCCCCCTCTCTTCATTAGAAAGGGATATTTTTATTGCTAAGAGTAAATATTTAAAATTGCAACATAGCAAAAATAACAGAGGTTTGTCAGGTGCCTTTCAAAATTACATGTGTGGAGAGCTGAATCGAAGGCTTTATGGCAATTCTTAAGCTCTGCTGACAGACCCCTAGCATGTGTGGTGAGTAACACGGCCCTTCACAGAATCATAGAATTGTAGGGGTTGGAAGGGACCTCGGGAGATCAGGTCCAACCCCCCTGCCAAAGCAGGTTCCCTGCCCAGGGAGGCGTCCAGACGGGCCTCGAATATCTCCAGAGGAGACTCCACAACTTCCCTGGGCAGCCTGTTCCAGTGCTCCGTCACCCTCACCATGACCATGAAGTTCTTTCACATGTTGGTGCAGAACTTCCTGTGCTCCATTTTGTGGCCATTGCCCCTTGTCCTATCCACGCAAACCACTGAAAAAAGGTTGGCCAAATCCCTCTGTCTCCCACACCTCAGGTATTTATACACGTTGCTAAGATCCCCTCTCAGTCTTCTCCAGGCTGAACAGACCCAGGTCTCTCAGCCTCTCCTCATAGGGGAGACGCTCCAGGCCTCATATCAGACCCTTGCTGAGGCCAGCTGGGCTGCGCTCATACAAAGCCAGGCTGTGGTATAGATAAAGCAAAGTATGCTAGTACGTAGCATTTTGGTAACATTTTTCTAATACACGTTTGCTTACATGCCTGGATTTTCATTTTAAAGAACCTTTTACAAGTGGGTATGTGATTTTTTTTTTTTTTTTTTGGCAGTTGTGCCCACATTTGGATGAGTAAGACAGGCTTTTGAAGCTGGTGGGGCTAGATGGGTCTCACCAGTATGCATACTTCCATGTGAATGTTGAGTTAGTGAACCTCCTCATTGTGGATGAAGAAACATGTCAACTACAATTCTGGAAAATATTTATGTATTTTTAAATTGGAGTGTAGAGGTGCCTAGTCTATTGAACCTATTTTCTGATATTTTAAGTGAGGGTAGGCTTTAGGCTGGGTTTCATTAGGAGCAGATGAGAGGTATGTTGGAAAGCATTGGGTTGTGAAGCCCTCTGAAGAAGATGATTTAGACCAGCATGCATTGAAACGCATAAAGATGGTTTTCCTGGTAGTCAAAGTATTTCTTCCATCAGATGAACATGGGAAATTGTATGGATAGATGTGAACGGACAGCGAGGAATAAGCAAGTCTGATAATATATTTCAGGAACAAGATGGGTATTTACCCGAATGTGGAAGAATGAGTAGGGGAGACAGGCAACTGCAGAAGGATTGGAAGTGCACTGTGATTGCTGCTGGTATGATTTGGCTTTTGAAAAGTGATGTAAAACAGATACTACTTATCTTCAGATGATTACATATAATACAAGAGCATTCTTCTTTGATTTTATTTTTCCTAATGGAAGTTCTCCCTACCCACCAGTGCCTGACTTTCTTTAAAATTAGTTTAGGTTTGTGGTGGTTTTACTTGGGTGGGCGGCCAAGCTCCACCACAACCACTCTCTCACTCCCCCTCCTTTAAAGAGGAACCGGGAGAAAATACAATGAAAGGGGCTCAAGGGTTGAGATAAGGATGAGGAGATCGTGCAGTAATTATCATGACAGGCAAAACAGACTCAGCATAGGGAGACAGTAAGATTTATTGCCTATTACTAGTGAGCTAGAGAAGCGAGAAACGAACTAACTAAAAGCACCTTCACCCCCCCATCCACCCTCTCCCACCTCTTCCCCCTGAGCAGCCCGGGGGAATGAGGGTTATGGTCAGTCTATAGCGCTTCTTCTCTGCTGCTCCTTCTCAGTCACTCTCGTCCCCTGTGCTGTGGGGTCCCTCCCACGGGATGCAGTCTTTGCTGAACTGATCTGGCGAGGGCTGCCCACAGGCTTCAGCTCTGCAAGAACTGCTCCAGATATGGGTCCGTACCACGGGGTCCACCCCTCGTGAGCAAACTGCTCCAACCTGGGTCCCCCACGGGCAGCAGCTCCTGCCAGGTCACCTGCTCCTGTGTGGTCTCCTCTCTACGGGCTGCAGCTCCAGCCCAGAATCTGCTCCGGCAGGGGTCTTCCACAGGCCACAGCCTCCATCGGTGCAGGCCCACCTGCTCCACTGTGGTCTCCTCCACGGGCTGCAGAGTGGAACCCTGCTCCACCGTGGTACTCCATGGGCTGCAGGGGGACAGCCTGCTTCACCATGGGCCTCACCACAGGCTGCAGAGGACTTCTGCTCCGGCACCTGGAGCACCTCTCCCCCTCCTTCACTGACCTTGGCGCCTGCAAGGCTGTTCCTCACTCCTCTCACTCTCCCAGCTGCTGTGTGGTGCAGTGTTTTTAAAACCCTGTCTTAAATCTGCTCGCACAGAGGTGCAAAACAACATCACTTATTGGCTCGGCTCTGGTCAGCAGCGGGGCCCTTACCTAACATGGGGCAGCTTCTAGATCCTTCTCACAGAAGCCACCCCTATGGCCCCTGCTACCAAAACCTTGCCACGTAAACCCACTACAAGGTTTAATGGAAGATACACGCTATTATCTCTAGTCATAAAGACTGAGTTGAAGACTTTCAGATCTAGCATTGCAATTTCTTCTTTGGCTTATTTCACTTTCTCTTAAGTTTGATCCTACTTCTGAACATCTTGCTTTTCATCCTTATTTCAGAGATCAGTGCAACTCTAGCATTTTTGTGTAAATTACAGTGATACATTCAACTGTAAGTTGGCCCTAAAATGATTGTTATGGTTATCGTAGAATCATAGAAAAACTTGGGTTGGTAGGGACCTTAAAGATCATCCCATTCCATTCCCTTGCCTTAGGTAGGGACACCTCCCACCAGTCCAGGCTGCCCAAAGCCCCATCCAACCTGGTCTTGAACACCTCCAGGGATGGGGTATCCACAGCTTTTCTGAGCAACCTGTTCCAGTGCCTCACCACTCTCGTAGTAGAAAATTTCTTCCCAGTATATAATCTGAATCTCCCCTCTTTTAGTTTAAAACCATTTCCCTGTGTCCAAGTCCCTTTGGATGGCATCCCTTCCTTCTGGTCTGTCGACTGCACCGCTCAGCTTGGAGTCACCTGCAGACTTACTGAAGGTGCACTCAATCCCATTGGCTATGTCATTCATTAAGATAGTAAACAGCACCAGTCCCAAGACAGACCCCTTGTGGGACACCACTCATCATGGCCTCCACCTGGACACAGAGCCATTGACCGTAGCTCTCTGGCTGCCTTGCAATTGGAAAACAATGGCATTACAGTATGAGTGTCCTCCATGTCCAGAGAAAAAGTGCATGTACTTTTCCAAATAGTAAGTATCTTATAAATCGTAAGGTCTTCTGTAGCTATTGGTTTTAATCAAACTGTTTTAATTTGTCAAGGAACAGTTTTTAGTGGATAGGGTGAATATGTTTTTCTTTTGAACAGTATGTTGTTTGTAGTCTTGTCTAATTACATATATTAAATAACATAATTTGCTTTATTTTGATTTTTAGGAGAATGACATCTTCCTGGGCTGGGAAAAGGGAGCTTACAAGAAATGGGGAAAGAGTAAGAAAAAGTGCTCCGATCTAACACTAGAGGAAATGAAAAAACAGGCTGCTGTCCAGTGTCTTCGCTCTGCTTCTGATGAAGTAAGTTGGGATTATTTAATGGATTCTTAAGACTTTATGCCGTTCTTTGAGGAAGATACATTTAACTTGTGATGGTTTTGGTCTGTAGTTCTAGCTTCTAGTCTGTGGCTTCTTAAAACACAATGTCGCCAAGAGTTCTCTCGAGTGTTCTTGTTTTTCTTTAGGAAATTATGAAACCTTTGTGTGGCAGCAGGATTTCACAAAAGATTCTGTACCGTGTAGTGTCATGCCTTCTTTTCTGCAAGCCCTCACCTATTATTGTCGAGGACAGTTGCAATGTGCCAGTTTGTGCTGAAATTACCACGAAGCTTTGCATAAGGGTAGTTGTTAAAATTCTGGATTTACTTTGTGATGAACTCAGAGCGGCAAGGAGTTCTGGGCGGAAAGTGATCTTGCTTTGTGTATAGTGTATGTGCAATCCAGAATTGCTAAATAAGATGCAGTGCAAGTAGCAAAAACATTAATTTTCTACATTGCATCATTAAGTGGAAGTGGAGTTGGAGCACGCTGACTGGAGAAGGTAAGGAGAGGTGAAAGCAGCAATGGAAAAGTGGTGAAAGGGAGACTGTAGAAGGAATTGTTTTTTAAAAAAATAAATCTGTGGCATAGATCAATGAAAGCTCTTCAGAGAGATTTTTCAGACAACAGAAGTCAGAAAGCTTATCTTTTAGTTACAAAACTACAAATACTTTTATCTGTCGCTACTGTGAGGTGAAACTCTTCCCCCTGTCTATGCAGCTTGGTTGTGTTATTGCTGCATACAACTTCCTGGTCACAGTTTGTGATTGCACAAGCGTTTGTGTGGTTGTGCGAAGAGCATGATTGGGAAAGAGAATCAGTATCCTGAGATTAACCTGGTTGGGGTGGAGGAAATGTTAACCTAGAGAAGTTTCCCGGTCAGATTTGTACAGACTTGCCCCAGCAAGAAAGGGGAAGGTATGCAACCAAGAATAGTGGAGGATGTTGTATTGATTTGTGTGGTTATTTCCTGCACCACCATCTTCAACAGCATTCCCATCATGTATTGGCTTATTTTTTATGAAGCTACTTGGGCATTTGTTCAGTTACTGAAGTGTTAACTGACCAATCGGGGAGTTTTCTGAACTCCTTTTTCCCCTTTACTTACAATCTGAGCAAAGTGATGCAAAATGTAATTTTGTTGGTAATTTACTGTGCTCTTGTAGTTGCAGAGTATTGAGGTCAGCACTCTGACTACTGTAAAACTAAAAGTAAATATGAAGCAAGTATGGAGAAGTAATTGCAAAAGGTAATACCTTTCTGATGGTATGACTGTCTTTGTGTACTCATTTTATAAACAACAAAAACCAGTAGTCTCATACGTAGACTATGGGAATATTGATTGATTTTTAGCTTTAGGAATGATGCATCATCACGTAAGTGAAAACAAAGGAGCATCACTCAGAGCTAAACGTAGGTTGAGAAAAACAGTTGAAAATGAAAAAGGAAGGAGATCAATTTATTAATAATCCCTGGTCTGCTTCCACTTGAATGTTTGTATAATCTAAAACAGTAAGAAGGGAAGAAGCCCTTCAACTAGGGTTTCAAAAGAAGGAAAAGATGTATGATCTGAAACTCTGAACAAGTAACTTCCTCTGACTCCTGCCACATCAACATGAAATCATAATCTATTACCTATAGAGTCCCGTTTTTATTTCAGGGCTATTTTGACATCTGTTATGTTCCCAGATAGTTAAGCTTGCACCTTTGGTGTCTTTAACAAAGCTGTAGGTTATGTTATTTTTTTTCTCCCATTTTCAAACACAGAGTGGAACCTTTAAACCTTTGTCAAGGTTTGAACATCATTGCTTAATGCTGTTTTGTAGGTAGTTTAATGTGTATTGTAGAAGAGACAAGCATTTTCTAAACCCTAGAGTTGGGCGATGGAGGTGATCCTGCTTTGATATGAGTGATACCTTAAAATAACTTCTGGGTATCTTCTCTTCCTGCTTATCAAACACATTTCCTATGTTGGCTGGTGTCTGTATGTATTTTTGTGTGCTGATTCAACAGGTATACTTGGTGGTTCTTGTACTCTGAAACATAGTGTTGCAATACCATTCAGGCTGCTCAGTGACTTAATTGCAAGATAAAAATACTCTTAAGTGGTGTGTGGCAAGTGTTCTTATAAACTGCTAAAATACAAATAAACAATTCCTTCCAATGCCACTTGAAATTTTAACTATTTCCTGAATCATCTGAAAATGTTTATCTTTTTGTCAAAGCAAAAGAAAAAGTGTCTTTTACATAAATATTTATATTCTTTTAAATACAAAAAGTAGTTGCATGTGTTTGTTACATCTTCATTAATATGCTCAATAGCAGCTTATAAAATTCCATCCTGGACTAGGCTAAGCTTACCCCTTTCAATCAGGTAGAATGTCAGTTAGTGTAAATCACCCTCCCTATTCTTGCTAGTTTTCCTATTTCTTTTAATTCCAGTTGTGAGTCTTACTGTAATCTGAAAGAGTACTGAAAAATACTTTTTCTTTTCTCTGTGGTCCTTTCTTCAAAGTAAGTGGATGCGGAAATACCAGTATCCTCACCCAGACATGTAACTCTTCCAGCCTAACCTCTTTCAACCTTAGCACTGGCACAAAGCAAGCAAGGTTGAGGTAGTTCTGTTATTTGGAACAATCTAAAGATGTCTAAGTGCACTTAAACTGGAGGGTATTTAATTAATATTGTATTTAAGTGAAAATGCCTAGATTTGATCTGTGTGCATGTCTGTAGAGAAAGTATAGAGACATATGTACATGCACCCAAAGTTTTGTTTTGTTTTAAAAAAGAAGACAAAGGAAAACATTAGGATTCTGAAACCTGATCTTTTTTAGAAGTGCAAAAGCATGCAGAGAATGAAAGCGTATTGAGGGATACCAATAGCTTACTCTGACTCTCATAGGCAATGCAAGAGATCCAGATACCATGATTTTGATCTCCATACTATATTATTTAAACTAGTAATGCATTAAGAAATTGCTGATAATTTGCCTCCTCCAATTCAACAGTAATCAAAGGCCTGAAAGTTGACTGATTGCTTCAAGAAGATCTTGTCTGATGTGTGGTAGGGAGAGGAAATCATAAAATAGATGAAAATTGATAAGAATAAACACTGTTTTGTCAGTCTTTTGTGTAATGGCTGAAATAAATATTTTGAAAATTTGTCTTTTGTGGATTTTAATTCTTAGGGAGTGTTTTGTTTAGTAGCTTAGTTCTGTTCCTGTTAGAAATCAGTAGTGTGTCTTGTTAAAAAACAAAACAAAACACAGTAACAACTAATGTTGTAAAACATTAGTCTGAGACAGAAATCCAAGATTCTGGTTATAATTTTAAAAATAAATTTATAGTGCAGAAACAGTTGACTACAAAAAGCCTAAGTTTATTTCTAAAACATTTCCTGAGTTATGCAGTATACCAAGCTAGGTAAGCTGAAGTCTTCTGACCACTTAGCATCACTTGTGTCTCACAGTGGCTAAGTATGTTCTGCACTAAGTACTGTTGTGGGGGAAGACCTGGTTTTGACGAGTTCTTTCTGGGACACATAAGAATGTAAACAGTTTACGTATGTATATTTTGAGGACAGTATTTTTTGTGTGACAAGCATTTCGATGCCTCAAGGTGTCGATTTTTCAAGTGCTGCAGACATTCTTGATATGGTTAGAAGCAGAAAAGATGCAAATACATTGCAACTTACCATAAAATGAAGACAAAAGAATGATGAGAACTGCTAAGTCAAGTATTTCAATGCAGTACTTGCAAACCAGTTGCTATTTTTACTGCCAGTTCTAAAGTTATTTTTTTTTTCCAGAACACTAGAATGGAATATAAAGAGCAGTTCAAAGAGATGTGCTGAAGAATTGTTCAAATTCTAAAATGCTCAGTAATGATTGACTTTGCGTGGAGATCTTATTTTTTATCCTTCTGAAATACAGAAGTAATTTAAAATATTGGTGATCAACTGGCAGAGTAAGGGTATCCATTCTAATGGAATGCTGGGTTGAAAAAACAACTGCTTAGGACTGAGGAATATTTATGTAAATTTCCTTATTTTTGTCAAAGGACTTTTATCGTGAAAATACTGCCTCAAAATTTGAGTAAAAACAGCAGTTACTGTCACTAAATGACTTTTTGTTGTTGTTCTGTCTGGTATGCCTGAAACTGAGAAGGTCAGTTTGTTCGTGTATAGTTTCTGAGATACTTTCAGAATTAAGAGGCTTAAAAAGTAAAAGTCAGTAAATTGCTTTGGATTTGAATAATGCAACTTGTGAGTAAGAGGACAGAACGCAGTGTATCTGATACCCTGAAGTTTAGCAAAGTGGGTAATGCCTGAGCAAGACTGGAATTCTAGGTTACTTTTTGGAAACTGATATATGTAAGGCTTTTCAGTAGGTGCATTTCCTACTAAAATGTTGAAAACTACTTACGTTACAGTTACATGTCCCTTGGTCACAAATGCAGGCCTGATCGCCTTTTAACTGACTGCGCTCAATAGAGTGAGCGGATTTGTTGAAGTTCGTATATCATACAGTTCTTTCACTGAACACGTGTAGTGTGACATGTGAAAGTCTACCCCAAGATGGTGCTAGAGCTTTAATTAATGGGTGTATCTTTATTCTGCTGAAATGAGAACATTTTAAGGTGTGGGCATGCTGCAGTTCGAAGCATTGGCTTTGCCTGCTTTGAACTATGAGGGAGGATCACCTTTCTGATGGTTGTTACCATATGGGAGTGCTTAGGGGACCAAGTCTTCCACTAGACAGGTTATACCTGGATTGTTGTTACATGATGTCTCCCCTAGTTTGAATTTCTTCTCTCTCAATTTTCTTTGGTTTTACATGCCGACATGCAAAATGTTTGTCCTTCCTGATGAATTCTAACTGGTTAAGTAGTAAACGCTTCTGTGCATCTGAGAAGGATGACTGTTGGATTTTTTTCCAGGAAATTCATAGATACTTCACAAAATCAGAGAATATAATCATCCTTCTGGAAAGGTGTATGCTATCTGTCTTTAGAACACACAGCATTATTTAGGAAAGCATTTTTAAATTAGTCAAGATGCTAAGAAGGATTTTAAATGACATAATATGTTTTAAAAAGTAAAACTGAGCTAGAACCAGTATCACTATTATTTTTTTTTCTGTGAGAAAGTGCCATGGGGTTTTATAACGTCCAACCAGTCATTGCTTCCATACATTAATTTAATTTGTAGTGGTTTAAGGGAATTTGTATTGGCTCTGTATTAACCAAATCTGTTGGCTTACAAAGCTTTCCATTTTTTCCCCCTCCATTTATAAACTAATCTGTTTTGTGCTCAATTTGAGAGACTCTTAAACTGTATTTTATAACTTCAGGTACCATATAGAAAATGGAAGTGAATTTGTCTTAACAAGGTGATCATCACAGAATAAAATAATTACAACAAATCAATTCCTTTCTCCTTATGACTTTCACAGTCCAGTATCATTAATGGTAACATGTGTCTGCTTTGTCAGGTTACTAAAGTTGCTACCCTGAGTATAACAGTAACTTCTATGGAAGTTGACACAAGTTTTAATCATTCCAATATTTACACCAATTTTCTTGGTACAGAGTAAGTAAGTATATATCAAGCTGGAGAAGTTCTTCACAGGAGTTAAGTCGATATGGAAGGTGTATTTGAAAGTTATTGCATCTCATGTGCTCCCAACAATAATGGGAACACAAAGAGGCAAGGGAATTCTTTCACCAGCAGCTTCTCTGAGAAGTCTGGGACAGAAAGAAGTTTGCATATGCACGTGTCTTGAGGAGAGAAGGTACGCTGTTCCAGATACACAGGCATGGCTGTGAGAATGCTAGAGAGGTCAGTAATGGAATATGAACTTGGGTTTCATCATAAAATTTACTAGACTATAATTTTCCTAAATGTACAAGAACCATTTTCCCCAAATCTATAATTGGAGTCCATTATGAATTCTTATCTTAAGAAGAAGCAGACTTGAGTGGATATGGCAGAGTAACTAACAGGGAAATTCCAGATGTCTTGAGTCTTAGAACATGGTGTGTGAAGTGGAGAGTAATATCTCTGGAACCTGAGCCTGATTCTAGATACATGATTTACCTTTCCTAATGCTGTCTTGGTAAAGAAGACAGAACTAAGAGTTGCAAGAAAGTATTTTTACCTTCTTGTTGGAGTGCTGTTGCTTAAATACTGCTTGCAGTTGGATGTTTTTTGTATTGTCTGTTTGTCTGCTAAAGGAAATCAGACATCCCAAGATCACACATATGTTGAAGATTATTCAGATCACATATTTATAGCCCCAAAAGAGAAGTTAATAAATACATTTTTTTCCCTGGTTGTTCCAATATCTTTGTAAATCATTACATATTAAAGTAAAAAGATAAAGATTTGCATTCTTGCTACTGAAGGGACCAACAGTGGTGTTCAAATACCTTCTCTAATGTCATCTGTCTTATTATATTGGAGGAAAATAGCAACATGCAAACCAGAGCCGCATTTTATTTCTTAGAACTCTACATGGATTGAACCCTCCAGGAAGGATGTTGTTTTGGTGGATTTATTTATTTGTATATTTATATATATTGGGGGTGGGGATTTCTTTAGTCCTTCCTATTTCTTGAGTACCTCTTTCGAGAGTATTTTATTGGCAGAGATTCTTGAATTTGATGGGAAATTGGACACCTTTTGCAGCAAAATTAAGCATAACAATTACCATTTGCTATGCAAGTTCAAATAATAATTCTCCTGCTGAGCCTTAAGCCCATGTCCAGGTAACAGTGACAAGGCTTGCCAGCAATCAGCTTGCTTTTGCAAGATAGCACTAAATTGGCCTGATCATTTAATCTTGCTATTTATGAACAGAGATAATGCTTTTTGCTTGTTTTTCACTTGTTTTGGTTTTAGACTTTGCAAAACTACTCACCACACTATACAGTGCTCAGCTTATTTTGGGTAACCATATTTACAGGGCTGTCCTGCTTCTCCACACAGGTATATTGTTGAAGAGGATTAAAGCTGATGCAGGACATTAAGCACAAACAAAAGGAATACATGTCTGAATTTACCTGGGAATTTTTTCTTGAGTAATAGACTTACAGACACAGCTTACAGGGGAGATGAATGGAGCATTCCTCATATAGATGAATAGCAGATCCAAGAATTTTGAGTTTAACTAGAAATTCCTCTGTGCAGTTAGCAGGGGAAACAGTAAGTTATTTATCATATGTTTTAATAAAATTTGTAACCTCAAGAAAAGTTATGTACTATGACAGTAACTGGTGGAAACTCTGGAGGAAATTTCAAGAGTTTGGAAGGCAGTGAAGTACTTGTTTTTAGTTAGCCCTCTCTTATGTGCTCCTGTCCCTTTGAGCATTGATTGGCAAGTTACAGTCTGTTCTCATCCTGGAAGCAGTCTGAGGTGCTTATTGCAGCTACTTTTTATTGAACATCAATTTAAGCAAGGCAACCTTGTGACTCTTTTTTTCAGACTTCTACAAAAAATAAAAATCTGAGACACATAGACCTATAACCAGATATATCATACCATACCAGAATTTTAGAAAATGAAACCATAGACTTCTGTCTAGCTCTCTTCATCCTACAAAATATAGAAATAGATGTGTGGTTGCAATGAATCATGTCTTGTCTTATTCAGTTCATGTGGCTTAACAGCTGATTCATATGGAATAGCTACCTAATCCTTTGCTTGGTGACAGGCTGCACGCCAAGAAAACAATCCTGATGCACTACAATCAAAGTACATCTCGGTCTGGAGAGTCTGACCTGTTAAAAGAATGATTTGAAACTATGGATATATTGATTAACCTTAATTTCTAGGTTGTTTGAACTCATTCTGTGAAAGAAGTGTCAGAATTCTGCTCCAGATGACCCTGCATGAGCAGGGGTTTGGACCAGATGAACTCTACATGTACTTTCAAACCTGCACAATTCTGTGAGTCTCTGAAATGTGATAAAAATGTGAAAGTGACATGAGGACTTTCAAAAGTATAAGCTAGAAAGCACTTAAAAAAAAAAAATAAAAAAAATAATATTTTGGTTGTTATACTGAAGTGTAATGCTTCTCTTTTCAAAAAGCTTAAGGAGGAACAAGGAATTTTCCTCATACCTTACAGGCCTCAAGTAACAAGCCGTGTTCAGTAAATAATCCAGGGTACACAGTTCAAAGCTTCTGGAGGAAGGTATTAACTCACGTTAAGCTACAAGGGGGGGAAAAAAACACAACGCCACAACCTTTGCCTCATGAGTTGTGTAACCTGATGGAATTTTTCTGTTTCTGCAGGTAATTTATGGTACATGGGATTTGGAAAGCTCATTCTAAATGAACTTTTTTTTTTTTTCCTTGACATGTTTTCTCCTTTTTTGTCCAGAGTTTTTGGCTATTCCTTATGTACGAATCTGCAGAACAATGTATGTATTTGCCCGGCATTTTTTCGATGGAAGTGTGCAAGCCATAACCAGGTTACGTTTCTTGGGCTGCAGAACCAGTAGAAAGGCAAAATTCTGTTGATCTGTGCTATCCCCAGTTCTGTAGAATAACTGCATGAAATAATAGCGGTGCTCGAATATTTGTGATCAAATCTGGGGGAAAATAATGGCATTAAATCTTTAGGACAGTGACCGTGTGGTGCTTGTTTGCAGCCTTCAGAAGTAATCTACTAGCGGGGATAAAGGTCAGCAAGAATTAAAGTGATAGGCCCTAATAATGTTCGGCAGCTTCATCCTAAAAACTCTCAGAGCAGTAGAAGCCAGCGTCTGCTGCTACATAGGCAACAGTTTTTAGTGGACTTTAATTTTGTGTACATAATTATAATTTGTTTCCATGACTGACAATTAATTAAACTGATTATTTTAAATTTTTAAAAGAATTTCTGAAGCAATTAAGTTTACGGATTTAGTATCTTCTGTGAACATTTTCTGCAGTTCTACAGGGGTGCAAACATACATTCAAAAGCAACTTAATTGTTGTAAGCTTGTCGTCTCTGACCGTTCCATTTGAAAAGCAGAGCATGTTAAAAAGATCTTTAAGTTTTGTCATTACCTATGCATACTTCTGGATGCATGTGTCTATACATATTTTTGTATGCAATATTATATTGCAGTATTACATGCAGTATATATGCATACTTTTATATTTACCTATAAACAGTGAGCTTTGCTTTTTTTTAATTGCTCTCATTCCTCATTATGCAGAACTGCATTAATTTGCCTCTGAACGTTGGTCTGTAAGCAAGACTATTAGAGAGTGTCCTATAACTGTAGCAGTCAGATTGACTGTTCTTTTCATGCTGGGTGAGTTCAGAAGCTTAATTTATCTATTAGCACAGTCGTTCCTGTGCCAGTAATATAACACCTCTCCTTTATGTAAGCCTTCCCTTGCCTCAGCCAGCTGATGAAAAGCCAAAAAGCACAGCTTTTGGTGGAACTGAATGTAAGTTAAAGCAGAGGAAAGAAATAAGATGTTTGAAAAAAGTAGAATAGAATAAAAATGTGTGGAGGAGGATTTGAGCAAAACGTAAGTATGATTTTTTTTTTAAAAAAAAAAAAGATGCTGCTTTCCGTAATTGGAAAGAGAGCAAAGGATTAGTGGAAGTCTGGGTCAATAGTTTAAATAATCTCACAGGTGATCATGAGATTTAAGCTTTTCATGTTGGAATTACAAAAGCAATCCTAATTAGGTGCTAAGACTTCCACATTGAAAACTACTTTCAAGATAGTCTAGTATTTGGCCCGTTTGGGGACTATCATTAAATTTAAACCTAAGCAAAGCACTTCAGGCAGATCACCTAATTTTGTGAAGGCAGTGCCTGAAATATCCTGCTTTCTGGCACTGCGGTTGCTGCAACTACAACGCATTAACTTAAACAATGAAAAATTACATTTAATAAACAACATATTCAGCCAAGAACATGGTCATATATAGAATAGTTGCTGTGGCATTTGCTTCATTGTCTGCAGCCTGTTTTTACATACTGCAGCAAGAGGTTGAGTAAGTGGTCTCTAGAGACTTGGCATCCCGCACAGTGCCTCTTTTTTTTTTTTCCCTTTTAACCTAGCACTAGCTACATAGGAGTGCTATGCAGGACAGCATGCAACGTGTCAGCTGACTCAAGTATTAGTTTCATGGTACGGGAGGAAATGAAGTGTTTGATTCGAAAAGTTTTCCCTTCTTCAGTGTAATGGTGAGCATATTGTTGCTGTTTTAGGTTGATTTTTTGATTTGACATGATGGTGTAGACTCAATTCCTTAACTTATTTATATTGCTTATGTTTTGAGCATTTGCTACAAGTGTCTGCTCAGTTAGAAGGTTCTGAGAGCTAGGCAAAAACAAGGCCAGCTCCTCCTCTGTTGCCCTTTTGCGGGGAGGAAGGGGGAGTCAGAAGTGATAAAGGTATAAACTGACAATTATTACAACTTCATAGGTTTGTCCATTTTACTATGCTGCTTAGCTCTTTCTGAATGATATGATTTCTGCTAGTAAATTTACTGATACAGAAGATACCTTCTAATGCTTAATATTGCTAAGTCATCCTCAGTTAAGTACGTGGCATAAAGTTTTATATTTAAGGCTTCAGTGCAGCAATGCTGATGCAAACAGAAAATTGCTTTCTCACTTGACTGCAAATAATTAAAATTTAGAGGTTAGCATTAAGTCAATGATTCAGTGTATGATTTTTCAAGTGTGTTTGGATTTAAACAAACTGGTTTCACTGTATAATTTAGTATTCCCTTTTCCATAAAATTTATTTGTGCTTTAACATCATATATTCACTTTTTTTTTAGCAATTTCTAGCCAGTGGGCAGGAGAAAGAAGAAACTCTTAGACCTTGGAAAAACAAAATCTGCCACGACAGTGACACAGCAGTTCTTAAACTTCTTTTTATGCATTTCTTTACCTTTATGTGTTATTCATGTTACTTTTGGAGAGAGTGCAAATTCCCTGACTATGTGCACACAAGATCATGTCAAATTCAGGTGAGATAGTTCTATAGGAGGTTTGTAGCAGCTTCCATCTCCAGGTGGGATGGGGACAAGATGCTGGAGCTATTACTGGGAAAACTGTGTATAAGGTACAAGAAGCTGCCCAAGTCTCCGTAGTTAGCACTCCCAGCTGTGAGGTAATGTGAAGGGGGCTTCCCACATCATCCTCACATGTTTCAGATTGCCTTTTTGCTGTGATTCCAGTCTTATGTGTGCAATTGGGAAAGTGCAGTATAATTTTCAAATGTGGTCCCTTTATATCGAAATAATAGCACAGTACTCAGCTCACCTGGTTTGCTTTCCAAAAGGAATTAACATTCCAGGCTGTAGGTTGGTATTCAGTATTTCACTGACTGGCACGCAAGTCTAATTCTATTAGAATAGCGTGGTGTTTTCTCCAGTGGGACAGTTGGCTGCACACTGTCCTGCGTTATGTGAGTGTTTATCTTTCAATGTTTTGCTGCTCTGGTACTGCTGCTTTATCTAGAACTGCTCACAAGTCTAGGCAGGTAGTAAAAGCAGAAAAATGCATGTGCAAATAGCATTGAAATTGGATTTAAAAGGAAACTTGAGTGTAAAGGTTTATGTGTGGGAATAAAGGAGGAAAATAGTGGCTGATAAGGGAAGATGAATAAGCTATTTTTCCCTTTGTTCTCCTAAGTAAACAACACAATGTTTTAAAATAAGTAAAATAAAATAAATTTTAAATAAAAATTGGACGTTGCAAACTGACAGAGCAATGGGATATGTTTTGCATGAAGATACTTTGGGAACTTTTCCTCTCCGTCCTTGTTAAACACCTTTTCGTAGCGTTCTACTTTTCACCTTCACTCCTGATTTTCTGTGTCCTTCTTAACAGTCCCTTTCTCGCAGGTATAAATTGTGCAGCAAAAAGGGTCAGGCTTAGCTTTTTGAAATGTGTCTCAGTGATGAGCTGATTTGGGATTTTTTTATCCTGAGACACTCAGCTAAATCCAAGTGATACAGTGCAGTAAATGTGATGATGTATGTAGTTTGCAAAACCTTGGATATGCAGTAATTTGCGACTTGTAGTGTGAATGTATTCACTTGTAGTGTGAATGTATTCACTTG